>CM038673.1:589021119-589736308 GCA_021605145.1 Aegilops bicornis | reverse complement strand
AAGCATCATGTATGCTCAAGTGTACACACCCAGATTTATGTTTTGTGACCGGGATGCTTGGCAGATACCAATCAAATCCAGGACCGGACTACCTGGAAGGCCGCAAAGAAAGTCTTCGCTATATGCAAGGAACTAAGGATTTCTATGCTTACATATAAAAGAACTGATAACCTAGAAATTGTTGGTTATTCAGACTCTGATTTTGCCGGGTGTGTGGATAGTAAGAGATCTACGTCAGTTATATATTCACACTCGCGGGAGGAGCTTATATCGTGAAAAGCTCCAAACAAACATTAACTGCTGGATCTCTGATGCAAGCAGAATTTGTAGCATGTTATGAGGCCACCGGGCAGGCTGTATGGCTAAAGAATTTTATTCCCAGACTTAAAGTGGTTGACAGCATATCTAAACCAATTTTATTGTACTGCGATAATGAACCAGCAGTTTTCTATACGAGTAACAACAGGTCAAGTAATGCTGCTACACATTGACATAAAGTATCGTGTTGTGAAAGATAGAATCCAGAATCAAACAGTTGATGTTAAACACATAAGAACGAAGCATATGCTTATGATCCGCTAACAAAAGGCTTACCATCCAGTATTTTTCGTGAGCATGTTGCGGCATGGGACCACCGAAGCCTTATGATTCTGGAATAAGAGGACCATTAAAATAAACCACTCCCCAATTAGCAAAATGTTTTCATTTCGAAATAGGCGGGTGTGCTATAAGTGTTGAGGTTCTATAGCGCTTTGAGCTGTAGTAACACCTCACTTTGGTACATCATTTCTATGTAGAATGGGCGAATGAAGGTTGCCTAGCGATCAAGGGGGAGAATGTTGGTTTTGATCTGACGGCTTAAACAGGCCAGTTAGATCTATTAGTCTAACAGAAAAAAAGGGATAAACGATAAGTGAAGGAGTCCACGTACCAACGTACGTGAGCCTCGATCAGAACTAACACGCCCTGATCGGGGGCGCCCAAAACCAACTCAAGTTTTGGGTCCTTCCGTCAGCCAGCTAGTATTAAAAAGATAAGGAGAGAGCTAGCCACCTGCGTAGATCACAATTCATGTAAGGTCTTGAAATAGCCTCACGCACGCACACAGCCGGGGCAACAAACCTGGCCTGGTTTTATGCCACTAACCCATGCACCCACTAACCAACTATCCATGCACACGCACATGCACACAACTAGCCGACTAACTCAGCTGGCCACACATGACCCGGCCGTGCATGTAGTTGAACGAACCCAAGATTAGAATTATACCAACATGGCCGGGCCAGATCTGGGTTCTGGCAGGTCTGCGGCCAGATCTCGCCGACCGGCAGTGCCTGGTGGTGGTGTTGCTGGTGGATGTGGGTGGGTTCCCCAGGAAGCGTGTCCACGTCCGGCTCTTGAAGCAGGGGCGCCGTCCAGTCTTTCAGTGCTAGAGGAAGACCGCGCTGACCAGTTCCAGCTCGGATGTCCGGTCCTTGCGCACGGCGGTGCAAGTGCGTCAGTTTTGGCTTGGTTCCGCCCGGTTCCCGCGCGCGGCGGTGCAGGCCAGCCTGTTTTGGTGCCACTTCGGCTTTTCTCGTGCGCTGCGGTGCGATCTCTCGCCCAGATCTGCGCATGGAGCCAGAGGTTGGCCCGAACCGACTTTGGTTCACCCAAGTCTTCAGGCGCGGCGGTGCAGACCGGTTAGGTTGGCGTATGCTCGCCTGAGTTCTACGTGCGGGCGGTGATAGCCCCGTGTCTGGATGTGTGTGCTTGGTCTTGTTCTACCCGATGTTGTTGGGCTGGTCTCGGATCCGGGATTGTTGATACAAGACTCGGCTTTGGATGAAAATCTTGCATCGATCTTGTTGGTGCTGACGATAACAACATCTACGGATGTCGTCTTCCTCCTTGGAGGTGCCGCCGTGAAGCTCGTTGCTCTTGCTACCTCATGGCGAAGGTCTCCGGTGAAAACTTAAGATTTGGTTTCACCAGATCGGGTGACGGTGATGTCCTTGATATCATTTCCTTCTTGAAGGCGTCATCTGGAAGACCTCGACGATGGATTCTGATGATGTGCATGGTTGTTGATGGAGCTTGGGTGTGTGGTGGTGCCAGCATGGTTCTTTTTCTTTTTCTTTTCTTTGCACTTGCCTTTTTGCAGTGCTTTCCTCCTTTGGAGGTTTTTCTGTAATTCCTCTTCTGATCAATCAATTTGATAGATCTACTGCCAACATTCAAAAAATATGCACTCTGATGTGAACATCAGTACTCGAGTGGTTTGTGCAGCGAACAACTTGACGCGCAGCTAGACACTTGCAGCGACATGCAACTGACATGCACGCAGCTGCCGGACTCGACGCGCACGGCCTCGACACAAAATAGTAAGCTCGTGCCCTGCTAACTGAATGGGAAGAAAACGGAAAAAAAATCAACGGCCTGACTAATTATTCAAGAGCCAGAAGCGCATCAGGAGAGCTTGCTTTATACACAAGCGAGCTAGTACGAGGTTAGCTTTGTACAGAAGAATGACGGTGAGTTGGGCGCTGCTTCAGTCGGAAGGGGTGGCGTAATGGCCGACAGCCACCGCGCAGAGTCAAAACAACTGCACGTCATTGGAAAAACCATCAAAGGGACTAAACTTATTTGGTTTTAAAAGTTGAGGGACTAAGCTTATTTGGTTTTGAATATTGAGAGACTAAGATTTGTTGGTTTTACAGTTGGAGGACCATTTATATACTATCAAACCGTATTAATGGATGTGGTCGCCGGATAAGGCCATTCCTACAAATCCACCTAGCTTCAATGAAATGCTTAATGCTAACTATAACGTCGGGCCTCGCTTTTGAGCCTCGCCATCATCGGCTTTGCCTCATCAAGGTCATTGTTGCATCCAGCTTGCGACCTTTGTACATGGAGGAGGACCATGGGCTAGTGCAAAAATGGAGATTTTTTATGAAAAAATGAAACCCGTTTTTCACAAATTCAAAAGTAATCGCAAGCATGTCAATTGACACACCTGAAATATAAGAGTAGAATAGCACCATCCTCAACTAAAAAAGGTAGCATATGTAAAAGTGTTTTGGGAAGCGTAGAACCCTTTGTCTCGGGCGCATGTATATATTGGGCAAAGCCTTGGCATACAAGTTTACAGGAGGAGATCGATTGATGAGATCAGCCAGATCGGTCGTTATGTGGAGATCGAGAAGCGTAAGAAAGGATAGAACAGAATACAGAATTTAAACAAACTCTATCCCTATACAACTTCTACTATAATGTATATTCCAACATTCCCCTCAATCTAAAACCTTAAGGTGCTTTGCCAAGGTTAAGATTGTACTTGAAATCATTCAACCTTCTTTCAGTAAGAGGTTTTGTAAAACCATCTGCGAGTTGATCTCCTGTGGAATAAACCGAATCTTCAGAAGCTTTCGAGCTACTCTTTCTCTGACAAAATGAAAATCAACTTCAATGTGTTTTGTTCGTGCATGAAAAACAGGATTTGCTGTGAGATACGCTGCACCAATATTATCACACCATAATCTCAAGAGCATGTGGAGCCTTAACTCCAAGCTCATAAAGTAATGTTTGTATCCACATCACTTCAGCTGTAGCATTAGCCAGAGCCTTATATTCAGCCTCTGTGCTTGACCTAGATACTGTGGCCTGTTTTCTTGCACTCCATGACACAAGATTAGTTCCTGTAAATACAGCAAAACCACCTGTGAGATCTTCTATCATCAAGACACCCTGCCCAGTCAGACATCAGTATGCAAAGAATAGCATAGAAGAAGACTTGGTAATGTTGAGACCAAGACCTTCCGAGAACTTGAGATACCTTAAAATTCTTTTGACTGCAGTCCAGTTGAGTGGTTCTAGGTGCATGTAAATATTGACATACCTTGTTCACTGAATAAGATATATCAGACGGGTGAGAGTTAAATCTTGCAAGGCACCTACAACACTCATATAGTTTGTTGCATCCTCCGTCCAAGAACTTCTCCACCTTCCACTGAAAGCTTCTCAAAGGTAGAAATTGGTGTGTTAACTGGCTTGCAATTTTCCAACCCTACTCTCCTGAGAATATCAGTTGTATATTTTTCCTGTGAGAGAAGTATGCCATCTTTAACTTGCTTTACCTCTATACCAAGGAAATAGTGAAGGGCACCTAAGTCCTTAAGAGCAAATTCCAGCTTTTCCAGATCTTTAAGCAAGCAAGTAGTGGCATCCGAACTTGAACTAGCAACAATTATATCATCAACATAAACCAAAGCACAAAGATAGTGACATTGCCTTTGCTAAAGAAGAACAATGAGGTATCGCCTTTGGATGGTATGAACCCAAGATGTTGCAACTGCGATACTTAGTCCGAGTACCAGTGCTCTTGGGGCCTCGCTTCAAACCATGCAAAGCTTTATCCAACTTACGTACATGTGGTGGTGTGCTACGATTCTCATAACCTGGTGGTTGCCGATGAACACTTCTTCCTCAAGAACACCATGAAGAAACGCTGCTCAACATCTAGTCGTCTTAGACTCCATCCTCTCGAAACAAAGAATAGACAAGACAAGACAAATAGTAGTTGACTTAATGACAGGACTAAAGGTATCTTCATAATCAATTCCAAACCTCGCTTAAATCCTTTGGCAACTAGTCTAGCCTTATACTGTATATGCTTCCATCAGACTTTCTTTGATCTTATACACCCATTTGCAATCAATAACATTGTTTCCATACTTTGGTGGAACCAAGTGCCAAGTCTTATTTTTCATAAGTGCATTATATTCACTATCCATAGCTTCCTTCCAATTCTTATTAGCAAGAGCATCATCCAAATTTAGTGGTTCACCGGTGGTGGTAAGAAATGCACGTTTGATTTTGTCATACCTTATTGTACCATCGTTGTACTGCTTTTTCCTTGACAATACCGACCGAGACCGTGTTTGCCGAGGAGAAGATGTAGGCAAGCACAGGAGGAGTTGCTGCCACGGTAAGATCCGGCCGCCACGTGATCCGAGGCGGATCCATGCAGCGGCACCGGCCGCTCGGGCTCTGCCCCATCCGAGGCGACCCGCGTGAGCGCATGCAGCGAATCAGCGCGTTGAGTCCGCCGGCCACAAGGGCCCATGCCCGGACGGGCGTGGGGTCCGACCCACACCCACGGTCGGTCGCCGGGAACCCGATGCAGCGCCACACATCCGATTCGGGCTCCCCGCACATGGGCTGTCAGCATGGGGAGACACGGCAGGTGACGGCGCTGGGCGGGATCGCGCGAGGCGACGCCATGGGACCAAGGGCGCCACCTGGGCCAACAAGGTCGGCCACCAGCTCAGATGAGGCTGGGCAAGACGGAGAATCCGGCACAGGATCGCCATGGGTCGCGGGTAAGCGCAGAGACTAGGCGGGCGAATCAGCCTCGGATCGCTCATGTCACCGGATATGCCCGCGGCTTCATGCCGCCTGTCTTTTTCTTCACACATAAAATGACAGGGTAAATTTGCACAAATAGCATCAACAGAATCAGAATTGTCATGGGATTTTTGCATATGATCGCGTTCGTTTAATTCCCCCCCCCCCACTATCAGGTAATGTTGTGGGATCAGAGAGAAGGGCAATCTCCGCACGAAGCAACGCGCCCGCATTTGGATGCAATTTGGAAAACGGAAAGAGTGTCTCATCAAAAATAACATCACGAGAAATATAGATCGTCCGTAGAGATCTCAAGGCACTTATAACCTTTATGAAGATTACTATAGCCAAGAAAAACACACTATGTGGATCTAAACTCAAGTTTATGACGATTAGGGACGCAAATTTGGGTAACAAGCACACCCAAATATCTTGAGATAGTTGTAATCAGGTTTTTGATGATAGAGACACTCTAAAGGAGTAGTGTTTCCAATAACTTTGCTAGGGAGCCTATTGATAAGATAGGTGGCAGTGATGAAAGCTTCATCCCAATACTTGAGGGGCATAGAAGCTATGAGCTAATGAGAAAGACCAACTTGACAATGTGGCGATGTTTACGCCACAGAGCCATTCTGCTGATGAGCATGAGGGCAAGATACATGATGGGCAATCCCAATGCTACGGGAAAAGAGTGGAGTTTCTCATACTCCCTCCCGGTCACTTTGGACAGCGAGGATTTTTTCTATCAAATTGGCGCCAACAAGTGTCTCAAATTCTTGGAAAATAGAGAAAACCTCAGATTTGTATCGGCTAAATAAATCCAAGTGAACTTGCTATAATCATCGATAAAACTGACATAATATTTTTTTCGACCAAAAGAATCTCGGCATGGCCCCATACATCATCGAAAATAAGTTCTAACAGAGCATGAGACACACTACTAGTTGACTTGGGATAAGGAAGCTGATGGCTTTTGGCACATTGACAAGCTTCATGCATGTATCTCACAAACTGGACTAGGAGACAAAGAAAGTTGGTCTTTATTGACTATTTGTTTGACAATGATCGAAGATGGATGCCCTAACCGTTGATGCCACCGTGCCAAAGAGGGCTTGATGACGAAGTAGACGTGACGACGCTTGCGACCTAGTGCTCGGATGGAATGGGTAGAGCCCTCCAACGCATCTGCCGTGGATGAAGTAGTTCCTCGTTGCTCGATCCTTGATGAAAAAATAACGAGGGTGAGTTTCAAATAAAACATTATTGTCGGTGGCTAGTCGAGACATGGATGCAAGATTTTTGTCAGCTTGAGGGACATGAAGCACATCTCTAAGAACAAGATTGCATTTAAGTGTAGGGGAATTAATAGAACTTTGACCGATATGACAAATATCCATACCTCCACCACTAGCGGTGTGAATCTGATCGGCGCCATGGTAGCGCTCGCGGAGAGCAAGTTGCTCGAGCTCGTTTGTCACATGATCCGTAGCGCCGGAGTCGACATACCAGACGCTGTCTCCACCCTGCTCACGCATAGCAGCAGCAACATGGCGATCCGAGGGCACAAAGTCCTTGTCGTAGCGATTCCAAAGAATCAATCACCTCGTGGCCAGACTTTTGCAGTAGCCGCATCGAGGGCGCTGGAAGGAGGGAGGGCGCCATTGTTGTTGTTGAAGCCGCCATCGCTGTTGTAGCCGCTTCGCCATGGGGGCCGAGCCCCCACCAGAGCGTGCGCCATCGCCAGAGAGGCGCCAGTCTGCTACCACGCCAGCTGGGTTGCCCGGTGATCATGCCCACGGCCACGGCCAGGAGAGGCAGAGTTGACGGAGGATTGCCGAAGATCGCCGCCATGGAGGAGGGTGAGGCGGGCATCAAAACTGAGCAGTTGGCCGTAGAGTTCTTGGACGGTGATGGGTTCCACCCTGGTGGCAAGTGCAGAAACCACCGGGTTGTACTCCATGTCCAAGCCGGCAAGGATTTTGGAGACAATCTCCGGATTTAGAGAGGCCGCAGCCGCGTTAAGTAACCTCATCGGGAGACTTTTGATCTTACCAAGATAATCAGCCATGGACATGTTACCTTTCTTGAGGTTGGTGAGCTCGATGCGAGTGTTTATCGCTTGGGCTTGACTTTGTGCAGCAAACATGGCGTGGATGGTGCGCCACACCTCGGCCGGCGTCTGGAGCGTGGCGACCTGAGCAAGAATCTCACGGGAAAGTGAACCCATTAAGTATCCTTGGAGTTTTTGCTGTTGTGCATACCAGAGGGATCTCGCAATGTTGACGACTTGTTCTTCTTTGCCGTACGTGGTGATGGCGAGGGTGGCCGGTGGTGGCGGGCTCGTCGCATCGAGGTGGTGCTCCATCTGGGCGCCTCTGATCTGCGGGAGCACAATGGCCTTCCAGAGCAAGAAGTTGCTCCGCGTAAGCTTCTCCTGTGGTGGCGATCCGAGAGAGGTGGTGTTGTGGGTGGAGGAGGAAGATGATGCAAAGGTGGAGGATGAGGTGGTGGTGAGCGCACCCATGGTGCTTGGAGTCATGGCTGCAGTGGTGGTGGACATAGTCTCGGTCGCGAAGGTAGCTAGATGCAATCTCTCTCGATTGGATGAGGAAGAGCTCTGATACCATGTAAAAGTGTTTTGGGAAGCGTAGAACCCTTTGTCTCGGGCCGCATGTATATATTGGGCAAAGCCTTGGCATACAAGTTTACAGGAGGAGATCGACCAGATGAGATCGACCAGATCGGGTCGTTAAGGTGGAGATCGAGAAGCGTAAGAAAGGATAGAACAGAATATATAATTTAAACAAACTCTATCCCTATACAACTTCTACTATACGTATATTCCAACAGCATCATCCTAATAACTGAATTAAAAAACTGGTCTATTCTAGTAATCCATTTGCAACCAAGGCAAAAAAAAAAAGTAAACTCCACATAGAGTAGTCCGCTATCACCAGCCTACCCAACCCTTGTACAACACTTCCCACACTCTCGCATGTTGGCCCTACCTTTAGGCCTCTACCCTTGTCCCGCTAGGAATAGGAGTGCTTGTGCAGATGGCACAAGCCCATTCGAGTTGCCGACAACCAACGATAGAAAACCTAATTTCATCCTATGTTTTTCAAACTCTATTTTGCTTTAGTTTACCTCATTCAGGCGCTCAATATTTGAATATTTATATTAAATTTTTCTCAAACTTGAATTTTGAACTTTGTGTAAAGACTAAGGGAGGAAAGGGGATATACTGAACTGTTTTGCACATTTCTCACTTAATATTCAATGAGAGTGCTCATAACAAACACAAGCTTAAGGTATTCGATCTACTTCCAAGTTCGAAAAATGTACTCTACAAATCGAGATTTCTTGGAAAAAAAATAGACTATTTCATGAATTCTGATTCATTTAGGCTTACGGACTCATAGTCATGAAATCGTCAAGTTTCCGTATTTGAGATGGGGTGAATGAGAGCAACACTTAGTTATTTGGGAATCAATATCCATGTCTATAAGTATATGATTTGCCAATATCATCAACAGGCACTAGCTATGTTCCAAATTCAGAATGATATTAGTAATAGTATTATTACCCCTCCTGAACAAATGGTCATACTTTGTTTGTTTCTTGTGTGCCCTTTCATACGTAGTACCGTCCTACAAATAATTGTGGAATTCATTCTCGTGATACACAAGTCGTACATGCTTCTAGGTGAGACACTAAAGTCCCAGGTTACAACACGGCTTCTCTCTATGAGATACCAACTCTTGACGTAACTCTATCATGCCCATCTCCTTTATGTATAGGGAGAACAAGAAACAGAATGTGTAAGATGGCAATGAACAACCTCACAAGTTTAGTGCGACATGTGTTGAGAACGGGATGCATCGGAAATTTGCACCACAGTGGTAAATGTTCTTTCGGCTAGCATAATTCATAAACAATCCGCCTTCAATAGTCATTTAGGTCTGATCGGCTTTCCACGTCTAGCTATAAGCAAGTTGACAGCATGTCAGAAGATTGAACGTGTCATGCACCCACATGAGGATGGTCATCTCCCTCACAAGCTAGAGCGCTCTCAGTTGGAGCTGCTCCTAGCCAGACTCTCTCTTCTCCCTTGTCCCTAAACTGGATTTTCCACTCGACAAGGAATTCATGCTCCAAGAGGATTCGATGCTCCTCCCTGAGATTTTATGCTACCTTCTTCCTCACAGTAATGCCGGTCAATAACCCCCAACAGATGTACTGAATAAGAACACAATGGCTTTGCTGAGAGATGCTTATTTGGTGATCATTGTGGCTACATTGTTTCTCCTGCCCACACCTTTTCTATTACTCAGTGCAATGCATATATACAACAGCTAACACGGCCACACGATAACGCCATGATCCATTTCCTATGCTCCCATTTAGGTTGTGTGAAACAAACACAGTAATACAGGACTCTCTAACACATGACTCGGCAAACATGCAAACAAACTTGCTCACCGATTCTCTCCGCACAAACTGATCATCCAGCCTGTCTGGATCCATCCTGCATACGCCTTGCCGCTTCACACGACCATGTCGCATCACACAACACCACATCTTCACGTCGCCATCGGCATCACAAGGCTTCTTTTATGAGATACCAACACTTGAAACAACTATACCAACACTTGCAATGTTCCTCAATGCGAAGATTAACTCAAGAAAGCAAGCAAGCAACCAGCACTCAGCCTGCCAACTATAGTGACATGCCGACATAGGAGCACTTCTGTGATATTTCAAGCGAAAGAGCCATGTATAGATTTTGAAATTTATAAATTGGTATGATGAAAACTGGAGAAGTGGCGTTTGGAGAACGAGGATTGAGGAGAAGTGGTGCGGTTGACTGGCTGGTTCATGTAGTAGAATAGATTGTGTACTACTTACTTGTAAACTACTTTCCCAAGAAAAACATGAGTGACGTGGTGGCTTGCTAGTTTGATCAAGTTGTGTGTGGAGGAAGGTGTGAGGTTTGAGACTCCCCAACTGCATTTATTTCTGACTTCTTAGTTCATGTTCTACTTTCAACCTAAGAAAAGGTCTGGTGGGTCTTTGATACGTCTCCAACGTATCTATAATTTTTGATTGCTCCATGCTATATTATCTACTGTTTTGGGCAATATTGGACTTTATTATCCACCTTTATATTATTTTTGGGACTAACCTATTAACCGGAGGCCCAGCCCAGATTTGTTGTTTTATGCCTATTTCAAAGGTTTCGAGGAAAAGGAATATCGACGGAGTCGAAATGCAGAGCGAAATCAACTGGAGAAGTTATTTTTGGAAGGAAAGCCACCGGATAGACTTGGACTTCACGTCAGAAGATACGGAGCTGGCCACGAGGGTGGGGGCGCCCCCCCCTGCCTCGCGTGGGGCCCCTAAGCTCCACCGGGACGCATTCTTTGCACCCATATATACCTCACGTATCGTGAAACTTCCATAACAGAAGATAGATCGAGTTCCGCCGCCACAAGCCTCCTCAGTAGCCACCAAAACCTTCCTCGAGTCCGTTCCGGCACCCTGCCGGAGGGGGAACCCATCATCGGTGGCCATCTTCATCATCCCGGCGCTCTCCATGACGAGGAGGGAGTAGTTCACCCTCGGGGCTGAGGGTATGTACCAGTAGCTATGTGTTTGATCTCTCTCTCTCGTGTTCTCGACTTCACACGATCTTGATGTATCGCGAGCTTTGCTATTATAGTTGGATCTTATGATGTTTCTCCCCCTCTACTCTCTTGTGATGAATTGAGTTTCCCTCTTGAAGTTATCTCATTGGATTGAGTCTTTATGATGAGAACACTTGATGTATGTCTTGCCGTGTTTATCTGTGGGGACAATGGGATATCACGTGCCACTTGATGTATGTTTTGGTGACCAACTTGGGTTCCGCCCATGAACCTATGCATAGGGGTTGGCACACGTTTTCTTGATTCTCCTAAGAGAAACTTTGGGCACTCTTTGAAGTACTTTTATGTTGGTTGGATGAATCTGAGATTGTGTGATGCATATCGATAATCATGCCCACGGATACTTGAGGTGACAATGGAGTATCTAGGTGACATTAGGGTTTTGGTTGATTTGTGTCTTAAGGTGTTATTCTAGTATGAACTCTTTTATAGATTGATCCGAAAGAATAACTTTGAGGTGGTTTCGTACCCTACCATAATCTCTACGTTTTTCTCCGCTTATTAGTGACTTTGGAGTGACCCTTTGTTGCATGCTGAGGGCTTGTTATATGATCTATCTATGTTATTATTGTTGAGAGGACTTGCACTAGTGAAAGTATGAACCCTAGGCCTTGTTTCCTATCATTGCAATACCGTTTACTCTCACTTTTACCACTTGCTACCTTGCTGTTTTTATATTTTCAGATTACAAAAACCTTTATCTACTATCCATATTGCACTTGTATCACCATCTCTTCGGCCGAACTAGTGCACCTATACAATTTACCATTGTATTGGGTGTGTTGGGGACACAAGAGACTTTTTGTTATTTGGTTGGAGGGTTGTTTGAGAGAGACCATCTTCACCCTACGCCTCCCACGGATTGATAAACCTTAGGTCATCCACTTGAGGGAAATTTGCTACTGTCCTACAAACCTGTGCACTTGCAGCCCAACAACGTCTACAAGAAGAAGGTTGTGTAGTAGACATCAAGCTCTTTTCTAGCGCCGTTGCCGGGGAGGTTAGTGCTTGAAGGTATATCTTTAGATCTTGCAATTGAATCTTTTTGTTTCTTGTTTTGTCACTAGTTTAGTTTATAAAAGAAAACTACAAAAAAATGGAATTGAGTTTGTCTCATACGCTTCATCTTTTTAATATCTTTCGTGAGTATGATGGAAAGGAAAATTGTGCCAAAGTGTTAGAAGAAGAATGCATTAAAATGTTTGGCACTAATATGTGAATGATGAGCATGATTGCAATGTTGTTAGTATGAATTCCTTGAATATCCATGATGCTAATGATATGCAAAGCCACAAGCTTGGGGAAGCTTTGTTTGATGAAGATGATATTTTTTTGTCCCCCAAGCTTTAATGAGCAAATTTACTATGATGAAAGCATGCCTCCTATCTATGATGATTATTGTGATGACACATATGCTTTAAAGAATAATGATAACCATGAAACTTTTCATCTTGATCTTAATTTTCAATCACATGATAGTTATTTAGTTGAGTTTCCTACCACTATTATTCATGAGAAGAAATTTGCCTATGTGGAGAGTAGTAAAAATTCTATGCTTGTAGATCATGAAAAGAATGCTTTAGGTGTTGTTTATATTGTTGAATTCATTCATGATGCTACTGAAAATTATTATGAGGGAGGAACATATGCTGTAAGAATTGCAATAATGTCAAATTTCCTCTCTATGTGCTTAAAATCTTGAAGCTATGCTTGTTTTACCTTCCTATGCTTGTTGATTATTGTTCCCATAAGTTGTTTGCTCACAAAATCCCTATGCATAGGAAGTGGGTTAGACTTAAATGTGCTAGTCATATGCTTCATGATGTCTCCTGCTATGTTTCAATTCTTATCTTTTATGTGAGCACCATTGTCATCATCATGCCTAGCTAGAAAGGCATTAAAGAAAAGCGCTTGTTGAGAGACAACCCAATATTTATCCTTACTGTTTTTGTGTGTCCACATGATTATGCTACTGTAGTAGTCATGTTTTATAGCTTTTGTTTCAATAAAGTGCCAAGTAAGACCTATAGGATAACCTATGGTGATAGTTAATTTGATTCTGCTGAAAAACAGAAACTTTGCGCGCACGAGAAAAAATTTAGTAAATCACAGAAAAGTGCTTTTGCGTTGACTATTTTTGCTGCTGATCAATAGATAAATTGCCTAAGACTTCCTATTTTGGTAGAACTTTTGGAGTTCCAGAAGTTTGCGTTAGTTACAGATTACTACAGACTATTCTGTTTTTGACAGATTCTTTTTTTCGTGTGTTGTTTGCTTATTTTGATGCATCTATGGCTAGTAAAATAGTTTATAAACCATAGAGAAGTTGGAATAAAGTAGGTTTAACACCAATATAAATAAATAATGAGTTCATTACAGTACCTTGAAGTGGTGCTTTGTTTTCTTTCGCTAACGGAGCTTACGAGTTTTCTGTTGAGTTTTGTGTTGTGGAGTTTTCAAGTTTTGGGTAAAGATTCAATGGAATATGGAATAAGGAGTGGCAAGATCCTAAGCTTGGGGATGCCCAAGGCACCCCAAGGTAATATTCAAGGACATCCAAGAGCCTAAGCTTGGGGATGCCCCGGATGGCATCCCCTCTTTCGTCTTCGTTCATCGGTAACTTTACTTGGAGTTATATTTTTATTCACCACATGATATGTGTTTTGCTTGGTGTGTCATTTTATTTTGTTAGTATTTTCTTGATGTTAATTATATTAATGTTTTGCATCTTTAGTTTCAATAAAAAAGTCAAGGATAGCCTTTGCCATGCTTATTTTGCTACTATACATGTTGCTGTTTGAAAACAGAAAGTTTACCGCTGTTGCAAAAATTCCCTAGAAAAGTTAGAGAGTGGTATAATGTTTAATATTTTTGCATATTGAGCTTTCATAAATTTATTACAGTGGGAATTTTAGTTCATAATTTTTGGAGTCAGGGAAGTATTGATACTCTTGCATTCTTTACAGACTGTGCTGTTTTGGCATATTGCTGTTATGTTTGCATTGTTTGCATATGTTTGCTTGTTTAATGATTCTATTTAAGGATAGGAGTATTAAATATGCAGAGGCATTTAGTATTCAATGTTGAATAATAATGTTAGTGATTTGTTACAGTAGAAAATGATAAGGTTTTGCATTGGTTTATACTAACCTATCTCACGAAGTTCTTGTTGAGTTTGTTGTGAATGAAGCTTTTGATAAAAGAGAAACCATGATATGAGAGGAATTAAGGAGACATAAAAGCTCAAGCTTGGGGATGCCCAAGGTACCCCAAGATAATATTCCAAGCAAGCATCTATGCTTGGGGATGCCCCAGTAGGCATCCCACCTTTCTCCAACAATTATCGGTTAGTATCGGTTGAACCTAAGTTTTTGCTTCTTCACATGAGTTGTGCTATCCTTGCAATGTAGTTTTATTTAGCTTTGCTTGCTGTTTGAATACAATACCAAGATCTGAGATTATTAAATGGGAGAGTCTTCACATAGTTACATAATTATTCGACTACTCATTGATCTTCACTTATATCTTTCGGAGTAGTTTGTCATTTGCTCTAGTGCTTCACTTATATCTTTTAGAGCACAATGGTGGTTTTATTTTGAAGAAATATATGAACTCTCATGCTTCACTTATATTATTTTGAGAGTCTTAAATAGCATGGTAATTTGCTAAAATAATCATAATGTGCTACGATACAAGATTTGTAAGAATTCTTATGAGTGTGTTGAATACTATGAGAAGTTTGATGCTTGATAATTGTTTTGAGATATGAAAATGGTGATATTAGAGTCATGCTAGTTGAGTAGTTATGAATTTGAGAAATACTTGCATTAAAGTTTGTGACTCCCGTAGCATGCACGTATGGTGAACCGTTATGTGATGAAGTCTGAGCATGATTTATTTATTTATTGTCTTCTTTATGAGTGGCGGTCGGGCACGGCGATGGTCTTTTTCCTACCAATCTATCCCCCTAGGAGCATGCGCGTAATACTTTGCTTTGATAACTTGTAGATTTTTGCAATAAGTATATGAGTTCTTTATGACTAATGTTGAGTCCATGGATTATACGCACCCTTCTTCCTTCCACCATTGCTAGCCTCTCTAATACCACACACTTTTCGCCGGTATCATACACCCACCATAAACCATCCTCAAAACAGCCACCATACCTACCTATCATGGCATTTCCATAGCCATTCCGAGATATATTGCCATGCAACTTACCACCGTTCTGTTTATTATGACACGCTTCATCATTGTCATATTGCTTTGCATGATCATGTAGTTGACATCGTATTTGTGGCAAAGCCACCGCTCATAATTCTTTCATACAAGTCACTCTTGAGTCATTGCACATCCCGTACATCACGGAGGCATTCATATAGAGTCATATCTTGTTCTAAGTATCGAGTTGTAATTCATGAGTTGTAAGAAAATAAAAGTGTGATAATCATCATTATTAGAGCATTGTCCCAAAGGAGGAAAGGATGATGGAGACCATGATTCCCCACAAGTCGGGATGAGACTCCTGACGAAAAAAAAGAAAAAGAGAAAAAAAGAGGCCGTAAAAAAAAGAGAAAAGGCCCAAATAAAAAACAGAGAGAAAAAGAGAGAAGCCGTAATGCTACTATCCTTTTACCACACTTGTGCTTCAAAGTAGCACCGTGATCTTCATGATAGAGAGTCTCCTATGTTGTCACTTTCATATACTAGTGGGAATTTTACATTATAGAACTCGGCTTGCATATTCCAATGATGGGCTTCCTCAAAATGCCCTAGGTCTTCGTAAGCAAGCGAGTTGGATGCACACCCACTTAGTTTCTTTGTTGAGCCTTCATATACTTATAGCTCTAGTGCATCCGTTGCATGGCAATCCCTACTCACTCACATTGATATCTATTGATGGGCATCTCCATAGCCCGTTGATACGCCTAGTTGATGTGAGACTATCTTCTCCTTTTTGTCTTCTCCACAACCACCATTCTATTCCACCTATAGTGCTATGTCCATGGCTCACGCTCATGTATTGGGTGAAGATTGAAAAAGTTTTGAGAATGTCAAAAGTATGAAACAATTACTTGGCTTGTCATCGGGGTTGTGCATGATTTAAATACTTTGTGTGGTGAAGATAGAGCATAGTCAGACTATATGATTTTGTAGGGATAAGTTTCTTTGGCCATGTTATTTTGAGAAGACATGATTGCTTTGTTAGTATGCTTGAAGTATTATTATTTTTATGTCAATATGAACTTTTGTCTTGAATCTTTCGGATCTGAATATTCATATCACAAGTAAGAAGAATTACATTGGAATTATGCCAAGTAGCACTCCATCAAAAATTCTTTTTTATCATTTACCTACTAGAGGACGGCAGGAATTAAGCTTAGATGCTTGATACGTCTCCAACGTATCTATAATTTTTGATTGGTCCATGCTATATTATCTACTGTTTTGGGCAATATTGGGCTTTATTATCCACTTTTATATTATTTTTGAGACTAAACTATTAACGGAGGCCCAGCCCAGATTTGTTGTTTTATGCCTATTTCAAAGGTTTCGAGGAAAAGGAATATCGACGGAGTCGAAATGGAACGAAATCAACTGGAGAAGTAATTTTTGGAAGGAAAGCCACCAGATAGACTTGGACTCTACGTCAGAAGATACGGGAGTTGGCCACGAGGGTGGAGGGCGCGCCCACCCCCCTAGAGCGCGCCCCCTGCCTCGTGGGGCCCCCGAAGCTCCACCGACATACCCTTGCACCCATATATACCTCACGTGTCGTAAAACTTCCGTAACAGAAGATAGATCGAGTTCCACCGCCGCAAGCCTCTCAGAGCTACCAAAACCTCTCGGGAGTCTGTTAAGACCACTGTCGGAGGGGAACCCATCACCGTGGCCATCTTCATCATCCCGGCGCTCTCCATGACGAGGAGGGGAGTAGTTCACCCTCGGGGCTGAGGGTATATACCAGTAGCTATGTGTTTGATCTCTCTCTCTCGTGTTCTCGACTTCACACGATCTTGATGTATCATGAGCTTTGCTATTATAGTTGGATCTTATGATGTTTCTCCCCCTCTACTCTCTTGTGATGAATTGAGTTTCCCTCTTGAAGTTATCTTATTGGATTGAGTCTTTATGATGAGAACACTTGATGTATGTCTTGCCGTGTTTATCTGTGGTGACAATGGGATATCACGTGCCACTTGATGTATGTTTTGGTGACCAACTTGCGGGTTCCGCCTTGAACCTATGCATAGGGGTTGGCACACGCTTTTCTTGATTCTCCGTAGAAACTTCGGGCACTCTTTGAAGTACTTTTATGTTGGTTGGATGAATCTGAGATTGTGTGATGCATATCGTATAATCATGCCCACGGATACTTGAGGTGACAATGGAGTATCTAGGTGACATTAGGGTTTTGGTTGATTTGTGTCTTAAGGTGTTATTCTAGTATGAACTCTTTTATAGATTGATCCGAAGAATAACTTTGAAGTGGTTTCGCACTCCTACCATATTCTCTACGTTTTTTCTCCGCTATTAGTGGCTTTGGAGTGACTCTTTGTTGCATGTTGAGGGCTTGTTATATGATCTATCTATGTTATTATTGTTGAGAGGACTTGCACTAGTGAAAGTATGAACCCTAGGCCTTGTTTCCTATCATTGCAATACCGTTTACGCTCACTTTTACCACTTGCTACCTTGCTGTTTTTATATTTTCAGATTACAAAACCTTTATCTACTATCCATATTGCACTTGTATCACCATCTCTTCGCTTAACTAGTGCACCTATACAATTTACCATTGTATTGGGTGTGTTGGGGACACAAGAGACTTTTTGTTATTTGGTTGCAGGGTTGTTTGAGAGAGACCATCTTCATCCTACGCCTCCCACGGATTGATAAACCTTAGTTCATCCACTTGAGGGAAATTTGGTACTGTCCTACAAACCTGTGCACTTGCAGGCCCAACAACGTCTACAAGAAGAAGGTTGTGTAGTAGACATCAGTCTTGCATTGACGAGGGGTATTGTAATGAAGTGGTGGGGAGGGGGGATTGAACTCGCCACTCTAACCACCACCAATTTCATTTTAAGATATAGTAGAGAATAGTCAATGAGGATGCTCACAATACTTGCAAGCTTCATGGTACTCCCAAATTTGAAAACACTACTCTTAAAACAAATAATTAAAAGCAAATAGATATTTTCAGACAGAAAATTAAATAGATGTTGCATACAAGAAACTCACGTAAACACTCTCTAAAATCTCTAGAAGTGGATAAACTCTTCTACCGAGTGGTAGTATGGAAGTAACCCGCTTGAGAGAATTTCATGTACAATCATACACAAAAATCCTCTGTATTTTATTGAGAGTAAAATTCCTCATTTCATTGAACTACTTGTTTCAGATTTTCGCAATGACAGACATGTATACATATGGGTTCTCTCTTCTTTGAAGTCTAAACTATAGCCAAGCGGTTGGGGTCTCATCACCTCCAAATCAACAAAGTTTTAGTCGACTCGGTGAACAAGGGGGCCACAATCCCAGCAAGCCGGGGAGGAGTCACTGGCCAATCACCGGGAGCACCTTCCCGCCCTCCGCTCCGCCGCATCCTCCTCCTCAAAAGAGGCAGTGCAATGCCACATTACCTCTCTTTCGATGAACACATGATGATCCAACTGACGGCATCAGTAGGGAACATATATGGTGCACTTGAGCACACTCGAGCATTTGGTGCTACTAGTGTAACCCGGTCACCACAACTTCCTTTGGAAACATAAAAAAGTTGTGAATTTTTGTGAGGATGTAAGTAGAATACATATCAACCATGGTATAAATTTTAGATCTAAGTTCATAGTGCAAAACTAGAAAATGACAAACCATGGTGTGAATAGTAGCTAATGTGAACTAGCCCTGGAATTTGAACCATTTATTTATCAACAATGAATTTTCTTCATTTTTTCTCATATCATGTTTTGAATTTGGACCTGAAATTCAGTAGCATGATGATTTTTTTGGCTCTGAATTTTCAACATTCGTAAAATAGTTATGTAAATTGGGTGTCTGGATATCACCAAATGCCCTGGTGGATCATATATTTTCGTGGCAACATCACAAAGCCACACATGGGATTAGATTAACAGAAAGAAGAAAATAAAGATTTTCTTTGTTGCCTGGATAAGCGAGAAGAAGTGAGTCCTTGAATCTTCTGCACTTCATTTCTTCACCAGCAATGGGTACAACGTCTACTTGTTTTTTTTACTCTATGCTTAATCCGTTACACCATGGCTTGTTTTTCGTTTTTAGCTAGAATAATGGCGGGCAGCGGCCCACCAGAATTTCCTCTCAAAAGTCTAGAAAAAGCCAACATATACATATATATACACAGTAATGGCTTGTCAGACTCCCACAGGAGAGAGAGTGCACTGCATCAAGGACTGGCACATCAAGTACACCCACGGAATCGGTGCAACACACTCAAAAAAGAGGGAAACACCGGAGATTTATGGGCGTAGATCAACGCGAAGGGGTGATCAAGTGACAAAGGTCCTTTTTCAATGGCTTTATCCCGTCTAATTGATTGATTCTTATGTGTTTGATTTGTAGTTTGCATAGTTGAATCGACCAAGGGAAACTTGGAGAAATTTCCTGGTGCCTCCTAGGCCTAGCGTTGTTCATCATCCTCGAAGACCAAACTAGCACTTTTTATATTTCGCCCAATGGCAATGTGGTAGCTATAAACTTGATAATAGGTGGGAACCTGATGAGCAGTTAAACATCAAGCCCTCGAGCATGTCTTCTTTGTTGCACTTCATGATTAGTAGTGACATGCCCATTTAGCAGCAACATCATGCCCTTGAGCATGTCTTCTTTGCTGCACTTCATGAGCAACAGGGTATTGTCGGTGTCGAACCCCATCACCACTTGCTCGAAGACGCTTGTTAAGCCTCCTCTGAAATTCTTGAACCATGCACGTGTGACCGGGGCCTATTTTTTCCCTTGATTTTGTTCCCATGCGCTCGATTTAGAGCCAGTCATGTTAGTGGAGCTAAAAGAAGTGGAACATGACAAATTTTGTGGAATCACACAACCTCACCTCTTAATCACCAAAGTTCTTATGAGTTCACATCGGATTGTGCTTCTCCCAGATGTGTTAAAGCGATTGAAAGACAAGGATCCAAGAACTAGCTTCGGTTTTTGGTGGAGCTCGGTGGGGTAAACAAAAAGGGGCTTGTGCTGAAATCAAGTTGATGCAAACCAAGAAAACTTTGGGGATAGATCTGCTACACCTTTGCACCAAGATTGAAAAACACATAACACACAAGCTTCTGAAATTTTTCTACCAAGCTGAAACTTTTGGATCTTACGCAACACTTTCTTTTTCTATCTTGACTTTTTTTGCCACTCTGAAAGAACATGCAGTGCCCCCATGTTTGGTTTTGGTAATTGATGACAATCTCTATGGACTAATGGTTGCCTTGAGTTATATTTGAAGGATTTGTCCATAGGCATTTCTTGAAGTCCGTGTGTTGGTTTCAAGGAGTTTATGTGGGCGTACCAAGGTGTTATTAAGGAATTATCCAAAGATTGGTCATGTGAGAATTGAGCTTATTGCAAGAATGTCTTGAAGAACAAGATTGTGTGATCATTCATGTTTACCTTCAAGACATCATCCAAATGAAGAGAGTTGGATAGAATCAAGGATGATCAAGACTAAGTCAAGAGTGAATCAAGTTGATCAACACACAAAGCGCATAAGATGTACCGAGGATCAAGTGATCCCATGGTATGGTAAGCATTGTCCGTTATGCTTTGTGCACTAACCCATGGTATTCGTGAGAGTTCTTTGAGGGGTTAGGTTGCGGTGTGCAAGTTCAAGTGGAGCAACACGAAGAGATCAAATGCTTGGAGCTTGTCGTCCATTGTGGTGAAAATGGACTTGTGAAGATGTGGAAGAGTGGCTCACCCATAGTGGAGTATGGGGAGCAATCAACTAGTCATCATCGAGCCAACGCAATCAAGAAAGGTGGTCCAACTTGAGGTAGTCAAGATCGTCATCATCTAGCTCAAGTGGACCATGTGCAAGGCATAGGTTTTCCCTTGATAGGTTTTCTATTTTATCGGTCTCATGGTGGTAGTTGGGAGACCGGGTTATAGGATCGTTTGTCGTACTATCAAGGGGGGCTCCCGATGAGTAGCTTGATCGTATTGCTGGTAGTGAGCTCAAACCATTGCATCCTTGCATCATCTTTCTTGGTTTGTGCTTGGTGTTTCTCTTTGTGAGTTTTAGAGCTTGTGGTCTTCTTCTTGACAAGCTCGAGTTCATCAAAAACAGAGTTCATGTGCATCTTCTATGATGTTTTCGATGTTGGAGGTTATGCCAGTTCTTCTCTGTTGGAGGTTTCTCTCCTCTATTTGTTAGGCATACCTCCTGAGGGAGTCCTGGACTAGGGGGTGTCCGGATAGCCGAACTATCACCGTTGGCCGGACTCCTGGACTATGAAGATACAAGATTGAAGACTTCGTCCCGTGTCCGGATGGGACTTTCCTTGGCGTGGAAGGCAAGCTTGGCAATACGGACATGTAGATCTCCTACCATTGTAACCGACTCAGGTAACCCTAACCCTATCCGTGTCTATATAAACCGGAGGGTTTTAGTCCGTGGGACTTAACAACAATCATACCATAGGCTAGCTTCTAGGGTTTAGCCTCTCCGATCTCGTGGTAGATCTACTCTTGTACTACCCATATCATCAATATTAATCAAGCGGGAGTAGGGTTTTACCTCCATCGAGAGGGCCCGAACTCGGGTAAAACATCGTGTCCCTTGTCTCCGTTACCATCCGCCTAGACGCATAGTTCGGGACCCCCTACCCGAGATCCGCCGGGTTTGACACCGACATTGGTGCTTTCATTGAGAGTTCCTCTGCGTAGTCGCCACCTTTAGGCCCGATGGCTCCTTCAATCATCAAGAACGACGCGCAGTCCGGTGAGATTTTTCTCCCGGACAGATCTTCAGATTCGCGGCTTTGCATCGCGGCCAATTCGCTAGGCCATCTGGAGCAGATTTAAAGCTACGCCCCTGGCCATCAGGTCAGATTTGGAAGTTTGAACTATATGGCCGATGTCCGCAGAGACTTGATCTTCGACAGATTCGAGCCGCAGCCGAGCGTGCCGCGCACCGTCTCGATGGGTACAATCTAGCTCGCCGAACAATAAAGGCTCGAGGTCAGACCAAGGCTCCGGCCCGACCTCTTTAATCCGGAGCCGGTTTCGCCGATCGAGGACGGTTGGTTGGACACCGCCTCGGGGGCTGAAATCTCTACGGCGATTGAGCCGAACACCATCCCTGTCCTTTGCAAAGCCTGTGACTCCGAGGTGCCGGACTCCTCTCCGGACTCCGAACCTCCCGCGCCCCTGCCAGTCGAATCCGATTGGGCGCCGGTTATGGAGTTCACCGCCGCGGACATCTTTCAGCACTCGCCCTTTGGCGACATCCTGAATTCACTAAAGTCTCTCTCTTTATCTGGAGAGCCCTGGCCGGACTATGGTCAGGAAGGTTGGGATTCAGACGACGAAGAAATTCAACGCCCACCCACCACCCACTTTGTAGCCACTGTCGATGATTTAACCGACATGCTCGACTTCGACTCTGAAGACATCGACGGTATGGATGACGATGCAGGAGATAATCAAGAACCAAATACCACGGGCACCGAAGGCCACCCTCGTCATACGACATATACATGGTGGACATCCCAAAAGATGGGAATGGCGATGGAACAGCGGAGGATGACCCCTCTAAGAAATGCAACCCAAGCGCCCGGCGTCAAGCGCCGCTCTAAATCCCGCCACAGCAAAACGGTGATTCCGCACGGAGATAATAACACCCGGACAAGGTTGAAGACAACCCTCCAAAGCAGGATTCAGCACAGAGGAGGGAGAAGCCAGCCCTCATGATAGAGCGGCGCAGACAGAGGTAGAGGACGATAATTATATGCCTCCTCCGAAGATGAGGCAAGCCTCGGCGACGCATTTAATTTGTCGTGCTCAAGATCTCGGCCAACAGAGCTGCTTTCAAACGCAGGCTTATGGCCACAGCAAAGCAGCCTCAAGAAAAAGCAGCAGCAGCTTAGAGCTGACCAAGACTTGCTAGTCGACAGATGGATCAAGTCCTTGCAGCCAAGAGTACGAACTCGAACGCCCCTCAAAAGCTACCCCAAACGCAGGCCGCTTGCCTCGATCGGAGGAAGCACCCGCGTCACCAACGCACAACATGGCAGACCGGCCACCCTTGCGGGTCAGCGACAGAAGCCTCTCGGCCCTCCGCTCAAGCCACGCCCGACGCCCGCTCAAAAAGTACCAAGGCACGGGAGAACGCACGGACTTATGTAGATATCTTTGGAGGATAAGGAAAAGCAAACAAGATCGATCTACAGATCGCGTGGGCCTAACGACTGGATGATTACCGTCACGCCGGATACAACAACCCCGCCGGGCGAACACAAGAGACAAAGCTCATATGAGCTACGCCGTGATATAGCCCAATACTGAGGCGCCAAGACACCCACTATGCTTCACAGATGAAGTAATGGATCATCAAATCCCTGAGGGCTTCAAACCCGTAAACATCGAATCATACGATGGTACCACAGATACCGCGGTTTGGATCGAGGACTTTCTCCTTCACATCCACATGGCCTGCGGTGATGATCTACATGCCATCAAATACCTCCCACTCAAGCTTAAAGGACCAGCTCAGCATTGGCTCAACAAATTTGCCGCCAGAGTCAATCGGTTGTTGGGAGGACCTGAAGCCGCATTCCTCGATAACTTCCAGTGGCACATATATGCGACCACCAGACGCCCGATGACCTTAGCCATATAATTCAGCAGGAAGAATCGGCGAGACAATTGACGCGGTTCCTAACAAAGAAAAATCAGATCGTCGATCGTCTCGATGCAAGAGGCGCTTAGCAGCCTTCAAACACAACATCCGCGACGAAAGTGGCTAGCCCGGCACCTAGGACAGAAAAAGCCAAATCCATGGCAGCCCTCACCACACTCATGACCCGCTTTTGCTGGAGAGGACAGCTGGCTAGCTCGAAGCAACAACTTGGCCAAACACTCGCTAGTTCGGATACCAAGGACAGCAATGGCGTGTCGCGTCAAGAACAAGAATAAACGCCGCATTAATCTGGTGACAATGCTGAAGATACGACAAGAAATGCCGGATTCAGAGGCTCTAAACCGGTCAGTGGAAGAAGCCGCTCAAAAGAAATACCTGTGGCCCGGCCCAACTTGGACCGAATACTCGATCGCTTGTGCGTATACATGGCACCCCCGAAAAACCAGCCTATCACACCAACAGGGATTGTTGGGTGTTCAAGCAGGCAGGCAAGTTAAATGCCGAACTCAATGACAAGGGGTTGCATAGTGATGACGAGGAGGAGCCCCGGCCGCCCGAACAATAGAGGACAGAAGGGCTTTCCCACACAAGTGCGGATGATGAACATGATATACGCAACCCACATACCCAAAAGGGAGCGGAAGCGTGCACTAAGGGACGATATGCGATGGAGCCAGCCGCAAGTTCAACCCATGGTCTTCCCCGCTTCGATCACTTTTGATCGAAGGACCACCCCACTAGCATCCGGCTACGGCGGTTTCACCGCATTGGTTCTTGACCCAATTATTGACGGATTTCACCTCACCGTAGTCCTCGATGGATTTGCGGCAAAGCAGCCTAAACCTGATTTATCGTGATACAAGGTCGCAAAATGGGCATAGACCCGTCAAGAATCAAACCACAAAGACGACCTTTAAAGGCGCTATTCCAGGTGTAGAGGCCAATTGTATAGGCTCAGCCACACTCAAGTGGTCTTCGGATCCTCAGATAACTTCCGGGCGAAGAGTTAATCTTCGACATAGTCCTGCTCAAAGCGGCTATCACGCGATCGCTCGGACGAACCGCATTTGCAAAGTTCAATGCGGTGCCGCACTACGCATACCTCAAGCTCAAGATGCCAGGCCCTCTAGGAGTAGTTACGGTCAATGGAAACACCGAACGCTCTCTCCGAACGGAGGAGCATACGGCCGCCCTTGCGGCAGAAGTGCAGAACAACCTCTTAAGGCAATCCTCCAGTCCGGCCAATAAACAATCGGACACGGCCAAGCGCGCCCGGAGTAACCTACAACAAGACCGCCTGGCATGTTCCGAGCACGCGTAGCAATGGGGCCCCAACCCCAGCCCTCGTGAAATTGCGAAGCCAGTACCACGCGTACATAACTACGCTCTGGAGATACCATGGGCATAAGGGGAGGGGCACGACCACGGCATGCCCAGAATGCGGCTCAACCGCACCAGGGGCTCCCGTTTGTGTCATTCTTTTCCTTCCTTTTTTTCTCTTACTTGCAGGACTCCGTCTTCCAGAAGCCCTGTCCGGCACTAGAATTGCCGAACTCACGATGCAACAGCTAGGGAAGCAGAAAGCTACGTCGAGTGTCCAGGTGGTCTCTACTACGAGCATTATACCTTTTTTACATACCATCCCGCAGCTTACCCCTGGAGGGGGACATGTTAAATAGTCCCATCCCTTGCTTATCGCACTATTTGTATCGTTACGCTTTCATTGCAGATCTTTTGAATAAACAATACATAGCTTCCGCTTATTATTGCATTCCTTCTTTCCATATATGTTCATTCTACGACATGTTGCACCCTGCACACTTTGGTACGGCCAATACACCAGGGCTTAAGTACCCCAAAGAATGGTGTGATAAGTCCGAACACTTTCACAAGTGCGGCACCCCGAACTTATAGCACTATATGCATCGGCTCCGAATCATGTCTTGGGTCAATAGTTGGGTTTGCCCGGCTCCCATGTTTTGGTACCTTACGTTCCATTATATCGGCTAAGGTAGCACTGGGAGAACCAACCGCGATTGTGCCCCGGTTGAGCTGGGTTGAGCACCTCTGAGAAAGCTAAAACTGACCGTCATGATAAGGGGAGAGCCGTCATTGTTCGAGAGGTTTTTCGGTCCCTAAAGACTTATGCCGCCGAGCGAGGAGCCGCATTGTCCCGCCAAAGGCGTGGATAGCGCCCGAACTCGGTCTTCCGAATACTAGGGGCTTCAACAAATTTAAAATTATAGAATTCTATGGCTAAGTGAGAGTGTTCAAGCACTATAAGTCCGGTTGCCTAGTTCGCTGCGTTGAGCGCCTCCTCAGAGGGACCCAAGAATGGGAACAAGAGCGCTCAAGTTTATCCCAACACCCCAAAGACTTCGTGGCATGGGGCTGAAGCCAACGACTTGCCATCTCTCGGATTTGATAAACGGCCGCACACAAGGTAATATTTTAAATTCTGGCGTTGCTTAGCGATATGAACAAGTTTTCAGCGTCAGATAACAAATGCAGTCTATTCAAAAATTACATCCTTGGAGCATTCACCGCTTATAAGGCGGGCACCCTTCAGGACGCCCTCATAATACATTTCGGGCTTCATGATGCTCCTCGCCGGTGGTGGTCCGTCCTTCACAAGCTTCACCGCCCAGCTTGCCCCAAAGGTGCACCTTAAGACGGGCAAGGGCCCTACGGCACCTTCGATGCAGACGAGCGCTGATAACTTCGATCCATGGACAAAGCGCCCACCACCGCCACTAGCCCGAAGTAGCTCCTGTGCATGGCCTCATTTGGCCACAAATGAGCTATAAGGCCCTTCATGGCCTGTTCGGCGACCTTGTGGAGCTCTCGACCAATTGCTTCAGCTTGGTCGCTCAAAGGGCACTGGGTGTTCGGCCTCAAAGATCGAGACCAAAACACCTTCTCCGTCGAGCTCCCTCTTATTTCGGTAGAAAGCGGCGGCATCGAATATCATCAAGGGGCAGATTCTGCGAAGGCTCTGGAGAGCTCCGGATTCGGTAAGTAACAGATAATTGACTTTTACATTCTTGCTTTGCATAAAGAATGCCTTACCCGCCGCTATCTTCCTCATCACCTCAACCTCCGGAGGGCTTTTCGGGCTTCGCCTTAGCGGCCTTGGCATTCTCAAGAGCCGAGGCAAGCTCCGGACTCGGTCTTGAAGTCACGCTCCAAACCCTCGTGTTTTTCCACGAGAGCCTGGAGCTCTTGCCGCACCTCCACCACCCGCGCCTCCTGCTCCTCTCGCTTGGCGCGCTCCGCGGCCACTTTGTTTTCGGCCACGGACACCGCTTCCTTCAGGGTCGCCACCTCGTTCGTGGCCCCTGCAATACTCACGTTATTCCTGTCATTTTTTGCAACCAAATCCTTTCTATAAGGTATTACTTTAATAAGGTATTACTTACCTTCCTTGTCCTCGAGCTGCTTCTTGGCAAGTCCGAGCTTGTTCTCGCATCACTGAGGCTCTGCTTCAATGCATTGACCTCCAGTCAAGGCGGCAGAGGTCGCCAGCCAGAGCCTCGTGCATTCCCATATTGACATATTTATGTTAGACTCCTGCGTATATCTTTTTAGATCCTCGGTCCGCTTTTCTTTCCGAACACCGAACTAAGCATCGTGAGACTCTTTGTCTGTAATATTTTTACATATTGAAACTTACCTCAAAGCCCGTTAGAAGGCTGAGTACAAGCTTGGTCAGCCCGCCTTGGCGGATCGAACTTTCTCGATCACCGCACTCATGATAGTGCGGTGCTCTCGTTGATGGGCGCCGTTAAGCGCCTCCGAAGTTATCCCAAGGCTCATGATGGACGGAGGTCACCGGTGTCGCAGTCTTGCCCTTCTTACTTAAGGGGTCATCCGGACTTGGAACCATCAGAGGTTCAGACGGAGTCCCAGACAGGGCCGGACTTAGAGCCCTCTGGGTTTTGCCCCCTTTGCGCCGAGTCCGGAGGTCGCCTTGTGGCGCCCAGGACCACCTCCTCCTGGTTGGGCCCTTTGGGACTCCACCGCTGCATCGTCTGCGTCATGAGGGAGGTGAGGAGGCGGCCGAAGTGAAGTACTATTCACATCCGACGATTCAGCCGCAAATGGCTCGTGAAGCAGCGAGCTCGTCCTTTGGCGGGCTACATGGTTATATTCGCGTTAGAAGACACCATGCGACAAATAAAAATCATTAGTTATTCTCGAATCCGGACACTTCACGATCTCGCCGTGCTTGGCCCTTGATGGCCACTCCTCCTCGTCGTTGTCGACGTTGGTGGAGAAGTCCGGAGGAAGGGTCCTTCCTTTCTTGGACCCTCCGGCCTCCCCAGTCGGGGCGGCCTTCCTTTTCTTCTCTTCCCCCGCTGGGGGAGAGGCTTCTCTTTCCTCCTCCTCGTTCTCAGGAGAGGATTCTGCTTCAGACCGACACGATTCGGCCCGGAGCTCCTTCAGTTCCCGTGGCCTCCTTCTTGGCCTTCTTCTCCGTCACCATGTGAGGTGCGGAACCAAAGCAGTCCCGCCAGCGGGCGTCCACTGGTCTTCGGCAAGGGGCCGGACAGTTAATCTGTCTGGCGTCTTCAACCCGATCTGTCAAAGGTTAGGGAGTTTTAGATCCCGCATAGAGTCAAACTATGAAAAAGAGTCCCATAAAGGGCAAAATAACTTACCTCACCGGCTTGACATCATGAAGCGGAATCGCGATCTTGATGGCCGGATACGGGAGCTCAGCGCCCTTGAATAAAGCACCTTCCAGGCATCTTCGTATGTAGCGTCGAAGAGCCGGCTCAAGGTCCGGTGTTGTGCCGGATCAAACTCCCACAAATTGAAGGCCCGTTGCTGGCATGGGAGAATCCGGCGGATGAGCATAACCTGGACTACGTTGACAAGCTTGAGGTTCTTGTCCACTAGGTTTCGGACACAGGTTTGGAGTCGGTCACTCTTCCGAATCACCCCACGTCAGTGCCCGTCTCTTTCCATGATGTGAGCCAGGTGGGGAGCCAGATCTGAATTCGGGGGCCGCCGCCCATTTAGAGTCAGCGACTCGATGATGTAGAACCACCTCGATTACACCCTTTATGGTCTCCACGAAGGAGCCCTCAAGCCATGTAACGTTGGGCATCCCGCCCGCCATGGCGCCTCAAGACTCCGCTGTCGGCCGCCCACTATCTTCGGCTTGACGCTAAAGGTCTTCAACCATAAACCGAAGTGGGGCTGGATGCAGAGGAAGGCCTCGCATACCTGACGATAAACGCCGAGATATTGAGGATGAAGTTTGGGGCGGATCGTGGAAATCCGTGCCGTAGTAGAACATGAGCCCCGGACAATGGGTGAAGTGGAAAACCTAGTCCGCGGAGGAAGTGGGTGAGGAACACCACCCTCTCATGGGGCACAGGGGTGGGGATGAGCTGCCCTGTTGGGGAGCCGAGACGCGATGTCGCCGGGACAAGTATCCGCCTCCCGCAGCTTTGTGATGTGCCCTCCGTGATTTTGAGGAGGCCATCCACTCTGCCTCCCGCCTCGGACATAATTGGAGAAGGTTGAGGTGGGATGTGCGGACTTGGGCTACTGGAGCTTCGAAAGTCTTGCAGGAATGGATGAGCAAAGGAGGAAGAAGGCGTGGGTGAAAAGGTGGATCCTTATCCCCTTATATGGACGGGACGCAACTAAGCGCCCCACCAGCTGGTAAAACTCTCGCTTATCTCCCAAGCGCCATAATCAATGGCGCGGTTGGGTTACCCACATCCGTATTGATGAGAATCCGGAATGAGGGGGACACGATCTGCTTTGACAAGACGTGCTAAGGAAACCGCCTCGCTAAACGCGCTGAGGTGGTACAAAGAAAACGATTCAAACGAAGACTTGGCCGTGGCGTGATGGCACGCTAGCGGAATCTGTCCGTGAATTGATTTTGTGTAAATATTATTCTCTCTACGGTGTTATGTGGAAATTATTTTGCGAGCGGACACGCATCCTTGTGTTCAAAATCTTCTATAAAGTATTCGGAGGAGGAACCCGCCTTGCAATGCCGAAGACAATATCTTGCCTTGGGACTAAATGCGTCATTGAAGCCTGGTTGAGGGAGCTCCGAGGAGTCCCGGACTAGGGGTGTCCAGATAGTCGAACTATCACCGTTGGCGGACTCACGGACTATGAAGATACAAGATTGAAGACTTTGTCCCGTGTCCGGATGGGACTTTCCTTGGCGTGGAAGGCAAGCTTGGCAATACGGACATGTAGATCTCCTACCATTGTAATCGACTGCTGTAATCCCTAACCCTATCCGTGTCTATATAAACCGGAGGGTTTTAGTCCGTGAGATCTAACAACAATCATACCATAGGCTAGCTTCTAGGGTTTTGCCTCTACGATCTCGTGGTAGATCTACTCTTGTACTACCCATATCATCAATATTAATCAAGCGGGAGTAGGGTTTTACCTCCATCGAGAGGGCCCGAACTCTGAGTAAAAACATCGTGTCCCTTGTCTCCTGTTACCATCCGCCTAGATGCACAGCTCGGGACCCCCTACCCGAGATCCGGCGGTTTTGACACCACACCTCCCCTGCCACTTCTTACTATAATCAGCCCTTTGTTGGATGCTACTCGTCATCTTCTATCCAACAAGCTTGAGTTTGCTCAATTTGAAGCTCATATGCAGAAGTTGTGGCGCTTAGGCTTTATTGCATCCTCTCGTTTTCTGTTGTGTTCTGAAAGCCTCAAGCGGTAGTATCGCTCTCTAGAGCGGTAATATCACCAGCCTGTCTGCTGTAGTAGTACCGCTGCTTATGGGGATGCGTCTTTTCGTGTCGGGTTTCGCAGTAGTAGAGCGGTAGTACCTCTTATTAGTGGTAAGCGGTACTACCTCTCCTCCCAAGCGGTAGTACCTCTTATAAGTGGTAAGCGGTACTACCTCTCCCCATAGCGGTACTACCTCTCTGGCAGAACTTCAACTCGTGTTTTCTCTCTCGTTGGGTGGTTTTGGTAAGTGCTGGCGGTAGTACCGCTCCTCCAAGCGGTAGTACCGCTTGTGCATGACCCTGAGCACATAACGGTTGGATTCGGGAGGTCCTATAAAGGGTCTTCTTTCCCAATGAACCTTATCCTTTGAGCTCGTGTTCTTCCCCCATTGTTGACATTCTTCGAAGCTTGCTAACTCTCAATCCTCCATGGACTCTTGCTAGTTTTTGAGGGAAACGAGAGAGGAGATCTAGATCCACATTTCCAACAATCACTTTCTCCTCTATGTGAGGGGAACCCCTTTGATCTAGATCTTGGAGTTCTTGGTGTTCTCCTTCTTGTTCTTCCTCTCATTTTCCTCCCTAGCATTAGTTGCTTCGGTGGGATTTGAGAGAGAAGGACTTGGGCACTCCGTGTGCCCTTGCCATTGCATTTGGCGCATCGGTTTGAGTTCTCCACGTGATACGTGGAAGTTACAAGTTGAGAAGCTTATTACTCTTGGGTGCTTGGTACCCTTGAGCTTGTTCCTCTTGGGTGCTTGGGCGCCCTAGATCAGTTTGTGGTGTTCGAGCTCAATCATTGTGGTGTAAAGCTCCTGCAAGCGTCGGGTCTCCAATTAGGTTGTGGAGATCGCCCCGAGCAATTTGATTTGAGCACCGGTGACCTCCCCAAGGGTTGCCAAAGTGTACTGGGTTCGGTGACCGCCCCAAGGGTTGCCATTTGTACGGGTTCGTGACCGTCCTCAAGGGTCCCTTAGTGGAATCACGGCATCTTGCATTATGCGAGGGCGTGAGGAGATTACGGTGGCCCTAGTGGCTTCTTGGGGAGCATTGTGCCTCCACACCGCCTCCAAACGGAGATTAGCATCCGCAAGGGTGTGAACTTCGATACATCATCGCCTCCGCGTGCCTCGGTTATCTCTTACCCGAGCCCTTTACTTATGCACTTTACTTTGTGATAGCCATATTGTTCTTTGTCATATATCTTGCTATCACATCGTTGCTTATCTTGCTTAGCATAATTTGTTGGTGCACATAGGTGAGCTTAGTTGTTGTAGGTTTTTTGCTTGACAAATTAACCGTTAGGTTTATTCCGCATTTGTTCAAGCCTCTAACGTAATTATTTTAAAACACCTATTCACCCCCCCCCCCTCTAGGCGACATCCACGATCTTTCACACTCTTTTTTCTTCTTTGATTCTTTTTTTGCCACTCTTTTTTCTCTCTCTTTTTCCAAAGCACACTAACCAAATCTGAAAGCAATTACGAAGATGAACTTGGTGCAGATCTAAAAGATGAAGAACATGCAAGGTATACAACAACAAGATCTCAGCACCAACAAGGCTTGGATTTATTTTTGGTGGGGCTTTGGACTTCTAGGACAAAAATATAGCATGAAAACACTCAATCTAAAGGGATGATAGAAAGGTAAATTCGGATAACATATCCCATCGTGTCAACAAAGGCTCTGATGCCAGATGATAGGTGGGAACCCGATGAACGAGTTCACGCCCGAGGGTGGCCCGATCTTCACGTCGTAGGATCGAATCGGGAGGGATAGCTGCAAGCAGCTGGGATAACTAGCTTTATACCTGCCAAGGTTGGATGCAACCCGTACGTTGGGGATGGCTGACCGGAGCTACAAGAACTCTAACTACCGTCCTAACAATCGCAGAACCACAAACCGACTAATCCACACAAAACGGCCGGAACCATAGAGCACGTAACTAGGGGGAACCAGAGGCTCCTTCCTCATGAATCCAAATGAACTCACAAGAGCAAAGGTAGCAAGATCTCTCGGATCTCTCTAGCGATCTTACCGCATAAGCTTGTAGCTGAATGGTTTGACAAAAGGTTTTTAGAGGATGGGGGAGATGAGGTATTATAGGTGGACAACCCCTTGGCCTAGGTGTGAAAATGGTTTCAAAAGTAAGCAGGTTTGCATGGCTTCCTTGGGTGAATAAGCAAACAACTTTGGGAGTTGCCGCAGAGCTCCTCGGAAATTCGCGAAGCCTTGACAGCTGGACACCTTCCACGAGAATGACTAGTACTTTGGCTCACAACTCCAAATGATGTGAGTTTTTGCATTGAAAGATAATTTGATTTAGCTTCTGCTGATGCACCCCTATGGCCCCGTATCTCCACCATATGGGTGTGCCACCACGAAACATCGAGGTAAAACCGACAAGATCGCCTTCACTTGAAACTTGTTTTCTTCAAACTTGTTCCTCCAAAACCGTTGCTTCAAGAGCTCATAGGTTGTTGGATTTCTTCCATGTGATAACTAAATTCAACCAACAACAATGGAGATGAAAGTGCAGCCATGTGTTCAAGATTGTGGTATGAACTTAAGTTAGCGTTCACCGGCCATGTGTTTGCTTGATTCTACTTAGTAATTCTTTCCAACTAAATTGTGCGCTTTTCTGAAATGTTGTGTATGATGTACCCATGTGCTCATCATCCTCCCTCCCTTGATGAAGAGTCGTCCTCGACTCTCTTTGATCTGCAAAAGATAAGTAGAAGGGAAGTAGATAATATCCATGCAAAGAAATGATGCAATCCTCATTTGTAGCTTTCAGCTTTGAATTGTGTTGCATCCGATCATGTACTTGTTTGTCACAACTTCATACTTTGTTCAGGGATGATTTGTGTTGTGTCAATGATCGAGATGTCCTCATCACTTGATGGGTGAGCTTACATTTTGGTTGTGCTATCTTGAGTGTTCAACTATATACTCATCGGGACCGTGCAGATAGGTGCAAAGTAGCTATTCGACACTACATTTATGGGTCGGGTGTTGTTGATTTTACCGCCTCAATAGCCATAACTCCATGTGTACGACTTGTATTAGTGCCAAAGAATCCTAAATAAATAGAGTCTGTTTTCAGATAACTAGAAGTCGTGCATCTGCTATGTGTAATCTAGGTGAATTTATGAACCTCCATTAATTAGAAGTCTAGTTGCAACTCAACTTGCACACATGTTCAACACAGTTCCAAGACAAAAACCTGCTTTAGGTTTTCAATTTGTTTTACTTCAATTTATCTTATTCAAAATTCATGTTTTTCATTTGAGTTTTCCCTGACCTATAGTTTTGAAATCTACAGAAGAGGAGAAGAGAAAGTAGGTTGATGAAAGTGCTTTGCATGTCTCGCACGCAACTAGTGAGTGTACGTAGTTGACACCCACTTTCACAAGAAGTTGACATTAAGGAGCGTTTAGACCAGTGATCTAAACGCTCTTATATTTCTTCACAGAGGGAGCACATCACACATAATGTAGGTATTTGCCTTTATGCTCTAATCAGTACTGTATGTGGAGAAGAACATCACATAACTGTGGTGAAGGAGCAACATGGTGGTCTAATTTAAATACGAATGTGGAAGAGAACGGTGTTCTTTGATCCAAGTTCCTGTGGTTTCCGGATTTTCACAGAAATTTTGTAGGATTATAACCATAGTAGTATTTTTCGTATGTTCCATGTGTTTTGTACAAGCATGTGTCTTGAACTTCCTGGAAATCAAAGAGGTCCTGAAGTTAAAATAAAACTCTTCATTTTCTGAACTTTCTAAGCTACGTACATGTTCCTGCTCCTGCAGAAATACAAACGCAAGGGTTCCTTTCTCTGAACCCAAGCGGCCGAGGCCCGGTCGCACGCAAAGCAGCGAAGCCGTAGCCGACTCGTAGCGGACGAGAGGGCCGCAGTCCCAGATGGACGCCGGCGAGCAAGCCGGGGAGGAGTCGTCGGCGAACCGCCGGGAGCGCCTCCTCGCCCTCCGTTCCTCCGCCGCCGCCGCCGCTTCCTCCACCTCCTCCTCCTCTCCATCCGCCGCGCCGCCGCCGCCCGCGTGGGATCTCCCGGAGCCCGACCTGGCGCCCACCTCCTCCGCCCCGCGCCCGCGCTCGCGGTTCGACTTCTACACCAAACCCCGGCGCCGCCTTCTCCTCCTCCGCCGCCGCCGTCCTGCAGAAGCGCAAGAGCGCCGACCCCGGGCCCCAATCCTGCCCTGGCCCGCCTCACGGTCAGTACCTTACCCTGCTAGCGTATTGCCCCTCTTCCTCTCTTCGACTCTTCCTGATGTTTATTGTGTGTATATACTCTGCTCCTGTGCTTCTAGGTTAAACCTGATAAGCTTCTAGGTTAATTGCCTTTGTAAGATTCAAATTTGTAGGATTTATATATTGCTGGCATCATTCATACACTTCCATTGATCCAGACAATAGAGTGTTCCTGGGCTTAAGCTAACCTTCAACAAAAGCACCCTGTTAGAAGTATGTAGATGCTAACTTCTAGCTGGATAATGTGTGAGTATTGGTCGATTGAAGAACATATTTAACATTTACATCACCTACCATGGCACCGAAGGGTGATTAAGAGAATAATTTTGAACATTTTACATCACCTACCATGGCACCGAAGGGTGATTAAGAGAATAATTTTGGACATTTTACATAACCTACCATGGCACCGGAGGGTGATTAAGAGAACACTTTTGACACTCTAATTACCGGTTTAAAAAACTGGCTAGCACAAAACTTGGACTGCTTAGTGATTACTTGTAGCTGTACTGTGCTGCAAGAAATCCAGCTACTGATCTGGACTTCTGCACATCCTGCAAAATGTGAAAATTACCATCACTTCTTGGTTCTTGTGTTTCTAGCGGAACATAACCGTCTTATTGTATCGTTAACTCTTTGGTTGATCTTAGCTAAATGACCCTACAAAGAACCGGGTTAGTCAGGATAGCAAGTTAAGTGATTATTAAGCCATGCCTCTGTTTGAGATTTGCAATTTGCATGCAGGATGCCATATAAATGACTAACATTTAGAAAGTTTCACCCTGATTGTTGGTCTCATTTTGCTTGTTTATCTGGATCAGGGAACTATGGTAACAATTATCCTCCTCCACTCCAGCACCATATGGCTCAATCTCCGATGGAAGGTGCACCAGGGAATAGTCCATGGAGAAGTCCTATGCCGGTCCAGACTCCTATGTCTGGATACCGAGGAACACCTCCTGGACCTCCACCTCACTGGAACCCACATTCTGCTTCTCCAGCTCAAGATCCGTATCCACATCAACCCAACTTTGGGTTCAGAGGCCCTAATGTTGGCCGAGGGGGCAGCCCGATGAATTATGGACCAGGAGGTAGCCCGATGAATTACGGACCAAGAGGTAACCCGATGAATTACGGACCAGGAGGTAGCCCGATGAGTTACGAACCAAGAGGAAGCCCGAGGAGTTATGTACCAAGTGGTAGCCCGCACTCGTCTTCCGGACGTGGCAGGGGCGAGAACTACTACCACAGCCCAGGTTCGAGAGGAAGAGGGGGAAGGGGTGGCTTCCAGAACCATTCTGGATCGCAAGATCAGAGGAACTTCTACAGGAAGTCCATGGTTGATGATCCTTGGCAGGGCTTGCAACCTATCGTTGGCAGCATACTGAAACCCATCGATGGCGACAAGTCCTGGCTTCCAGAGTCATTGCGCAAAAAGAAGGAAACACCAAATCAAGGCCGGACAATATCAAATCCAACATCAGGATTGAGTCTGGCAGAATACCTCGCCTCGTCTTTCAACGAGGCTTCTAACGAGTCTAATGAGACGTGACGTGAGCTCTTTTGTCAGGGCTTCCTTTTAGCATAAACTTTTGTACCATTAGGATTGCTGTTGCTTCTCAGCATATATTTATCACCTTTTAATTTATTTCTCCTGCATCTTAGACTGCTTCTTTTGGGCTAGCTATAAACATTTTGATCTGCGATATTTGTAGTACTGTTTATGCACTTCTGTGGCCATCTTGTACCTTGGTCTAGGGTGATGTATGACACACCCTTTGAGCTTGTATTGTCTATCATTCGCGATATATTTTTATGAGCTAAATCTAAATTTTGAGATATCATGGAGCCAGGTGGTAAATTGCACGCTGAGTTGGTTGCATTCTTGTGTGGTGTTAAATATGAGAATTACTGCCCAGGGCATGCATGGAGGCAGAAAGTGCCCACAATGAAGAAACACCATTGTGATATCGCTCTTCATGATGGTGAACTGTCGATCGTCGAAATCCATATATGGAGTAAGTTTATGTGTAAAGCCTGACATGGCCAAACCCCAAATGAATTTTTTCTGAAGAATTTCCACCAATAAGACATTCTTACAACAAACAAACATGCCAAGATGCTTTCAATGGTCAGCTTCAGCACTCTGTTGGTCCTTCAAATTTATGCTGAAATTGGAAATGGAAGGTGAGCATGTCTGCTTGTTCCACAGTGAACTTCGACATGATCCGAATTTTTTACTGCTGATCACAACAGGCATCCACAAAGTGCATCTTCGACACCTCTAAAGTTTGCTTTGGAAAGGAAAACAAAACAAGACAAAAAATCAAACATCCTCAACCAACATCATTCCATCTTTGCCTTATAAATAAAACATTTGCTGGTGCTAATTATGTGAGCTGAGAAAAGGCAACTCAAATGAGCACAAATTGCTGGGGGGTGTTATTCAAACAGTTCCCAGTATTTCTCTATAAAACATTGGTCTCTTACATTTCGAGTGGTTGAAGACGAGCAACGGAGGGAGGACAACATGGCAGGTTTAGAACGGTACATGAAAGGAATTGAGATGCAACAAAATGAAGCTTAGCCTCATACGGTCACCGACCTCGTCATGACACCTTCATCAAGTGCAACGACTCCAGGCAGCTCCTTTCCTTCCAACAACTCCAAGCTAGCGCCACCACCAGTTGAGATGTGGCTCATAACATCAGCCACTCCCACCTTCTCAACAGCCGCAACGGAGTCTCCGCCTCCAATAATAGTTGTAACACCCTTTTTGCTAAGCTCGGCCAACTTCTTTGCAATAGACTACAGGAGAGGGATCACAGTTAAGTTTCTTTCTGTGCAAATTTGTTCCATAATAGAATTGAATGAATGAATTACACAGGGCATTACCTCAGTTCCTACTGCAAACTTGTCAAATTCAAAGACACCCATTGGTCCATTCCAAATGATTGTCTGTGTTGTGTCCAGGGCATCATTAAATGTTTTGACTGAATCTGGGCCAATGTCCAGCCCCATCCAACCATCAGGAATTGCAGATGCAGGGACGGTCTACAGAAAAATTCCATATCAGATATATAGCCTTCACATATTTGTGAGCTGCTTCAGCTTGACTAAAAAAGATCTATTGATAATTATCTTCAACGCTTGCATGAGGAAAACAAAAATGCAATATACCTGACTGTTAGCATCAGGAGCAAACTTATCAGCAATGATAACGTCAGATGGCAACAGAAGGGAGACACCCTTTGCCTTTGCCTTTGCAAGGAGAGATGTTGCCAGCTCAAGTTTATCTTCCTCAACCAAGGAAGAACCAACGGAGAGTCCTTGTGCCTTGTAAAATGTGAAGATCATACCACCACCCAAAAGAAGGATATCACACTTCTCCAACAGGGATTCGATAACCCCAATCTTGGACGACACCTTTGAGCCACCCACAATGGCAGCGAATGGGCGCTTAGGGTTTGAAACAGCTCCATCCAGGTAGTCAAGTTCCTGCAATTAAAAACAGGTTCAACACTTCAGACTCTGTCTGGAACCAATGGATGGACGTTAAGTCTTCTACTCCAAATTCTTTTTCCTTTTATTGTGTGGTGCATACCATCAATTGAGTTCAAGCATCAAACTTCAGAAATAGAAATAAAAGAAAGTATTAACCTTCTGCAAAAGGAATCCAGCAACAGAAGGCTTCAAGAACTTGGTAACTCCCTCAGTCGAGGCATGTGCTCTGTGGGCTGTTCCGAATGCATCGTTGACAAACAGATCTGCCAGCGACGCAAGCTTCTTTGCAAACTCTGGATCATTCTTCTCCTCTTCCTTGTAGAATCTTACGTTTTCCAGGAGCAAAACAGCACCATTTGCCAGGTCAGCCACCAATTTTTCAACTTCTGGGCCGATAACATCTTCTGCTTTTTTTCACCTAATTTGTGAACAAAATGTGTTTAAATAAGTAGACTACAATCACTTCGCATATGCTTGATTAGAAGCCTCGATGGTGTGGAACAAAAGAATACCTCAATGCCAAGAAGCTCGGACAATCGTGGCAATAAGGGGAGCCAAGCTAAACTTAGGAGTAACACCCTTAGGACGACCCTGCAAATCCATAGGAAATAAGGGTTATGAATCTCATATCGATGACATGGGCATATCATAAGCAGCTTTGTGTGAAACTAGCATTGGATTATCCTTTATAAAAGGGTTGCTAGGAAACAAAATGGGGAATCCAAAAGTATCACCAGTTAGAATCAAAAGGATAATTCACGACTAGAGAAGTAATGATTCAGTAGCGAGATCACATAACGATTTGGCTCGTCAGTAGTCAGCTAATGTTTTTTGGGGACTACAGAACACATAAATAGATGATAAATTAAAGACAAGTCAAAGATTGTACTGTATTTAGTAATTCCTTGGCAACGATGATCAGTCGTTTTAGGACAGGCTAACCATCAGCCAGTCGGACAACACAATAATCAAACTGACAACTACTCCCTCTATTCCTAAATATAAGTCCTTTTAGAGATTTCAATATAGACTATATACGGAGCAAAATGGATGAATCTCACTCTAAAATCCATCTATATACATCTGTATCTAGTCTGCACTGAAATCTCTAAAAAGACTTATATTTAGAAACAGAGGGAGTAGTAGATAGGCCTTAGGATGTGTTCATATATCAGGCTTTTCGAGCAGATTGTGACAAACACTCACATTCTGCAAGTGCTGTTTTCCTACATTGTATACACATATATGGGCGAGAGAGGCGGGGTGGGGGGCTTACCAAGTGGCTGGTGAGGATGACCTTGGCGCCGTTGCTGAGGAGGTACTTGATGGTGGGGATGGCGGCGCGGATGCGGGTGTCGTCGGTGATGTTCTGGTTGTCGTCGAGCGGCACGTTGAGGTCGGCCCGCACGAGCACGCGCTTGCCCTCGAGGTCGGCGGCGGTGAGGTCCCCTGACGCTCTTCTCTTGGCCATGGTGGCGACGGCGCGGGTCCTGCGCGCGGCGGACGCGGCACGGCAGCGCGACGCGACGTGGACCGCGAGGCGCGGGTCGGCGCCGGCCGCGAACGCCAGCGAGCGCGCTGGCTGGCACCCGGCCGCGAGCCCCGCGCGCCGGAGCGGCGCGGCGGCCGCGGCGGCCACGGACGCCGACGCGGCGCGGCGGGCGACGAGGGCGGCGGGCGGCGCGGCGGTGGACGCCATTGGGGCTGGGATCGGGGAGGAGGGCGAGGAGGAGGGTGGGGTGGGGGTGGCGGGGAGGGAGAAGGGGTGGGGTGGTAAAGAACGGGGCTTTGTGGACGACGTGGAGGCGGGCGGGATTTGCTTATCGCTGGCGAGAGGTCGGGACGGCGGCTGGGGCGGGTGTGTGGGGGAGGGGGCGCCGGCGATCACGGCGATGGCGACCGTGTGTGTCCCCCTGGCCCCTCTTCTCCGTCTGATCTGGGCTTGGAATCTTCGCAGCATCCGTCCGGGTAGAACACATCGTGTGACCACAGTGGGACTGTTATTTTAGGACAACCATCTCAACTTCACCTGCACAACCAAACTGCTGGTAACCATGAATTTGGCCGAAAAAATTTCTCACTAAATGAATTTTTATATGGACTGTGATATATGTCAACCGTGTGACAGATTGTAAAAAGTACTGAACGATCCTCCTCTCTTTGATCCCGCCTTCTCCCGAACGTCCCCGCAGGCTCGTCCGAGAAACCTGCTTCTCCCACACAACTCATGTGCCTATCGTGAGAAAATCGAACCCACAGCTCCCTGACACCATAGCGCACCACCACAACCAACTCACCCCTTAAGGATTTGTTGCTCAACAAGAGAAAATTGACCCCTTCTTTTTACAACTGTGTTACTACAGAAAATTACCACGATTTCCCCTCATGTCAAAATTACCATGGTATTCGTACACAAGTTACCAGGTCTAGCTTGCGTAAGTTACCGTATTATTTACATGGAACTTACAAGTACTATGTTTGAACCCCTTTCAAATTTACCAATGCGTTCTGTATACAAGTTATCAGATCTTCGATGCATAAAATACCGTGGTACTTACAAATAAGTTATCGAAGTATGTTTTCATCAACCTCCAACCCCCCCCCCCTTTCAAAGTTGGAGGATTGTACAAGAGTTACCAGATCGGTGGTTCGTATATTATCATGGTACTTGCACGTAAAAACCCGGGTGTGTTTCAGTAACGTTTTTTATAGGTAAAAAATTACCATGATGTTTATGCGTAAGTTATCACGCCTATAGAGGTCCTTTTTTTGGACCAACCCATGAGCGCGTGTGCCCCTCATGACACTAAACATTTTATGACTTGCCCGTGCCACGCCATGTGTTGTGTTCATCCAAGAGGTCGCGCGAGGCAAGGTATGTTTTTTAACAACTTTTTTCCCAAGGTTATTTACACAGAAATTACGGGGATGTTTTGAACAACTTTTTCCCGGGTCAAATTACGGGGATGTTTTGAATGACTTTTTCCCGGGTCAAAAAGTCACCATGGAGTTTTTGGGTAACCTATCAAATCTGCGAAATATCATGCTATTTACACAAAATTTATCAAGGGTATGTTTCAACAAAAATTCCTCCACGGGTCAAAGACTTATCATGATGTTTAGTTATCGTGGTGCATATATTTTCATGATATTTACATAGAAAAATACAAGGGGAGGGAGATAAATTACCGTGCTATTTACACAAAAGTTACCGAGATACTTCTTGGCTTTATATTTGGATTTCTTTTTTACGGGATACAACAAGGCCGTTTTTGGCTCTAGGGAGCATATGCTCGTGAATGAACAATAGACTCAAAACAAATAGTAAATAAATTTCAAATATTCTGAATTTTTTTATGGATGTTCATTTTAGAACAAGCGTACCTGGCAATTTTCATGCAAAACAGGATAACAGTGCTTCGTCGCTGAATAAACAAAACTAAGTGTATCATTTGGCGATCAATTTTTTTTCGCACAGGTCAAAATGCTTAAACTTTTTCACTAAAAATTTGCAGGTAGCATTTTGGCGGACAATGAACACATCTATTTTTTTTAAATGACATTTACAAAAAAAAAACATTTTTGGCAGGCAGGAGCATATGCTCCCAACAGCCAAATTGAACTTCTGTTTTACTTTGCACATTAAGATTGTCATAAGTCAACTTTCTAAAATTTGACCAAGCGTACAGAGAAAATATCAATATTTGTTATACCAACTCAATATCACTACATTCATCATTGAATATATTTTTATATTGTAAATGTTGATGTTTTCAATATAAAGTTGGTTACGTTATAAAAATATGTCACATTTTGCCAGGAAAATGTGGTTTGCCAACCACTTTCTGGAGGTTTACATACAACAAGGCACAAAATCGTTACGGCAGAAGTTCTAACGGCATTTATAAAGTGGTTACAGAGTTGACAGCGAAAGCAAAGAACGGACGCCAAGATGGACGCACTTGAGGCGACGATCGTCTCTTTGGACTGAATCAAAGGCGTTGCAAAGCATCAAGCAGTACAGATATAACTTTATAATGTACATGGTGTTTACCTTGGTGTAGCCTTGTACAGTAGTACTCCACAACTCATTCGGAAGAAGAAACATCATACAGTTCTAACAGCTGACTTGATTAGACCACCATACCTGCTACAACAATCCTAGGACAAATGGATCAGCGCGCTCTTTTCTGACAGGGCCTGCAGTTTTTCGAGCAACCGAGCACCGGGAAATTCAAATGACTCCTGGCGAAGACAGAGTGCTTTGGAGAACAATGGAATGAAGGGCAAGATGTGTTTCTGCATATGCCAAATATGAATAAACAAGGGGGTTTTACGAAGAAAGAAAAACGTGTGTCAGCTATTAGGAGGCTGAGCAATGTTTTGTGTCGCATTTCAAGCTATGAATAAGCAAATGGGTTCATATGAATCAGTTTACAGCTTCAGTGACATGTTAGAATGGTTCTGAACTTTGAGATACAAGTGACACAGAGCTGCAACCTTAGACACCATTGTGCATTTTGTTTATATATGCAAACATTCCACAGGCGAAGGCTAGCAATTAGATTGAGAAGCGGCCAGCTAGAGAGCAACAACGATCATAACCAGGCATTATGCATAAGTAACATTGGACACTAGCATAAGTAGGATATGAGCACCATGAACATAAATATCATAGAGGCTATGTTGGTTTTGATTAAACTACATGCATGAACATGTTCCAAGTCAAACCAGTCGAACATTCAGAGGAGGATACCAATATAACAGTGGGGACGTTTGCTGTAATTAGAAGTGATCAAATGAGACAATGGAATCATATGAACAAAAAACTCACGGTGTGTCAAATTTCAACGTTTGAGAACACACAGAAGAGCTTGGCAACTCTCTCTTTTTTTACAGAACCTCCTCTCAATCAAATGCTACACTACACAATCACAATAGTACATTTTATTCTTATGTCATTTATCCAGCATATGACAAAAATGGTACGTTGCATATTACAACTCTGACTTGCCAAGGATAAGCAGTTAAGCACACATCATAGACTCAAATAAACTCCCTCCATCCCATATTAAGTGTCGCTCAAACGAATGTATCTAGACATATTTTGATGATCCCCAAGATAAGCTTGTGCACCTTGTCCTCTTTTTTGATAGTTAGATTAATTCGACACATATGGTGCCTATTAGTATGCCCCACAAAGCAACATCACACATGTATCTTCTTAATTTATTTTAGTTTAACCAGTTAGAAGATTATTACTTGCTCTTTGGATAGCTTGTACAAATAACAAATAAGGAAGCAGGAATATGTTCAGAATACATTTGGTGTTCTGGCAATAAAAAGTAACAATGTCATGAACCCAAATTATGATGGGATAAATATTGAAGAGGGCTGGGACTGCAGTCACTGCACTTCATGAGTGTGTTGAGATACAAAGATAGGGAGAGTCGGAGACATAAACCACATATGAAATAGAAGACTTTTGATGTGGAAAGGACTAATTATCTCTTCTTGCTTGGTTTCATAGGTTGCAATCAATAGCTTAAATCCCTATATGTACTAGGGATTCTTTGCTGAATACAAACTGGATATGACACTAGATTATAACCTAAACTGATAAAAACTGATAGCTACCAATGCAACCACCTATGTGCCACTCCTAACTCGGTACACACTCTATGACTACCAATCAGGCGATTCTCCTGATCTGGCCCAACTCGAACAGATCTCCTAGATGGAGATCATGGTGCCGGATCCTTAGGTTCCTTGCAGTGGAACATAATAAGTGTGGCCCAAAATAACAAGCATGGATTTTTGGGCCTGAGATGTAACTTTATCATGTCCTTGTCATAACAAGTCGTTCAGCTATAACATGCTGCACTTCATAAACCATCTTGATATCCTGAACTTCCTAGAATTCATGGTGCAAACTTCAAACATGCCATTTCATCGAGCTTATTTGCGAGAATACATTTTGAGAGTTCAGTAGCTTTAGGTCAGATATTTTATCATTTTCATATATGCTCAAAAGTTAAGATCAAGTGGAATATTACACTAGACGGAATAGCGCAGGCTGCCCGCTTGCATCCTATTTCTGGGCAGTTTCATCCATCTGCCATTTCTTTCCACTTCAAAAGTCAGAATTTACACAGAAAAATAGAGATAGGCATAACAAACAGGATATAAGTTAAAGTTCTTTGATCCCAGGTGCATTGCATGGCATCATTTCAGAAAGAAAAAAATGCTGTTAAGTTTAACAAAATTAACAGTCGAGGCCAGGGGAAAGACAGTGCCTTTGTGCAGGGTAGAGCGCAGCAGAATCTTCCAGCTACTTCACAGTCACAGCACTGTCTGTCCCAGCTCCTCTATAAGCTTCCAGAACTTCAGGAATAGTTTGCTGGTAACCAGTGACATACTTCTCCATGAACTTCTTCTCCCCAGTATCAAGTGGCTTATTCAGATGTCGCCTGATGACACCCCTTGAGACCAATATGTCCAGCACCTGGTACCTTGGTAGGAGCCGCTTCTCGTAGCTGAGCGAGATAAGCATCGGGCTAGCCGAAACATACTCTGGGCTCCAGCCAAGCTTATCGGCAAAGAAGTGCGAGATACGCCTCACTTTGTCGTCCGATACAGACATGCAGTAGGGGTGCCTGACAAAGGCCAGCTTCACCAGCTCCTCGGTCCACCCCAAGCTGAGATAATTGTCGATCCTGCGCTTCCAGGTCACCGGGCTCAGTCTGGCAAACAGCCCAAAGGCGTAAGGGAAGATGCCGGAGGACGGGCTGACCCCGAGCTCTTTCATGGCAGCCAGGCTCTCGTTGAAGAAGGAGGACCTGTGAATGAGCGACCTGGGGTGCGTGGTGACCAGCTTGACGATGACAGCGTCCGTGGCGCCATGGTCGCGGAGGATCTTGACCTTGGGGAGCAGATCAGAGCGGACATTGCCGTGGATGAGCTCCAAGGACTGCTTGACGGCGGAGCGCACGTTCTGGTCGGTGCCGAGGAGCTCCCTGAGGAGGAGGTAGTTCGGGCGGAGGCGGCCCTCGAGGCTGTAGCAGAGGGAGCGGTACGGGTTGGCGAGGATGGTCTTGCGGATGTGGTCGTCGGTGAGGGCCAGGTCCCGGCGGAAGAAGTCGAGCTTGGGCGCGAGGATGGCGTCGGCGCGGTAGTTGAGCATCTCGGGGCGGCGGCCACGACGCGGGCGAGGTCGGCGCCCGCCAGGCCGAGGCCGCGGAAGAGGGCGAGGACGGCGTGCGCCCTCTTGGTGGAGCGCAGGTGGACGCGCCCGGCGATCTTGGCCGCGGCGGGCTCCGGGAGGCCGCAGGAGTTGCGGAGGAAGTGGAGCGTGAGGGAGCACGGGTCCGCCGCGGCGTGGGAGACGCCGGCGGGGCTGCCCAGCAGGTGTTTGAGGAAATGCGCGAGAGGGGGGTGGCCGCACGAGAGAGGCGATATGGGCGGGATGCCGCCGCCGGGGAGGAGGAGGCGGCGGCTGCGAAGCATTTGGCGGTCGGCCGCGGCGTGGGAGAGCGGCGGGAGCGGCGGCCGGGGAGGAGCACGGCGCGGTGGCTGCGCGGCCTCCTCTCTGTTTCTCTAGTCTATCTCAAATCTCTCGATCCACCGTGGCTGGGTCGATTCAGTATGGACGGGGGTAATTTGGACAAATCCTGGTCTGTTTGGTTAAAGAGGCCCCCATGGCAAAACGGGTCCTTCCTCTTTCCACCACAAATTGACTGATTTGCCCTTGATTTCATAGTTTTAAAACCGAACCGGAGATTGAACCGGTGAGCCTGTCGGTTCAGGTTTATCGGGTCGGACCGCCGTTCATCGGCCGGTTTTTTACATAAAATTGTACTCTATGTTTAGTAATATTTATATATGCTAATATAGTGTTAAATAATGGTTAAGTAAAATTACTTCCTCATCATTGAAAACAAAGTAGTATGGTCGAGTTTTTCCGCAAAAAAAAAAAAGTAGTATGGTCGAGTTGGTTATTGGGCATGTGCACGTAAACCTGCTCCCACGCGTCGTGGGATCTAACCTAACTTCTTCCAAATTCCGCATTAATCATTTTTTTATTTTTTTCGGATTTATTCACCGGTTTTTCAGAAAACCAGCCGATTTGAACGGTTTTTTCCCATTCAATTGCGGTAATCTGTCTTATTAGCTTAAAAACCTCGGGGATGCCGGTTTTGGTTTTTTCCAAATCAACCACCGTCCCATCCGGTTTTTTAAACTATGCTTGATTCACTATAACATGTTATGGGCGGTGACTCCGCTCCTCCTAGTGAGGTTGTTGCTCCCCTCATCCACCGGTTGCAACATGTCCTGCGGCGGCGGCATTTCAATGTGAGTTATTTATCCAAAACCACCACAACTGAGGCTAGGGTAACAACTTGGTACCATATTTGTGCCAGGGCATAAAAAAACCACCAACTATGCGCCTAACTCATAACGCGAAAGCAATCGACGCTTGGATTTGGTCGCAAAAATGCCCAAACCGGCTGTGTAGGGCCCAAATTGTCCGACGTGGCATGCTTATGTGGACAATATGTCGAAGTTGGACGAAGGTCCCCGAGGAGCCCTCGACTCAGGGTGTCCTGGACATAATTAACTATCATCTTTGGCCTGACTCGGACTATGAAGATACAAGATTGAAGACTTTGTCCCGTGTCCCATGGGACTTTCCTTGGCGTGGAAGGCAAGCTTGGCAATACGGGACATGTAGATCTCCTACCATTGTAACCGACTGTGGTAACCCTAACCCTATTCTAAGGTCTATATAAACCGGAGGGTTTTAGTCCGAGGACTTAACAACAATCATACCATAGGCTAGCTTCTAGGGTTTAGCCTCTCTCGATCTCGTGGTAGATCTAATCTTGTACTACCCATATCATCAATATTAATCAAGGTGAGTAGGGTTTTACCTCCATCGAGAGGCTCCGAACCCTGTAAAACATCGTGTCCCTTGTCTCCTGTTACCATCCGCCTAGACGCACAGTTCGGGACCCCCTACCCGAGATCCGCCGGTTTTGACACCGACAGTCCCACCTGTCAATGACTGAACTGTTTAATTTTTTTACTTTTTCTTTTTATTTCTTTCTCTTTTCCTCCATTAGCATTTCAACGAATAGGTTGTGAGCGCCCCTTACTTCTTCCCTGTCTCCGGCCGAGCTACGCCATGGCTGATTCCTCTCCCTCGCCGAGCATGTGTGCACCGCTGGGCGACACGTACACGCGGTGGTCGGCGTTCAACGTTATCCTCGCCGGCTGCGTCGTGGAAGTCAAAGTGGCCGCCTTCCCCGAGCCGCGTCGTGGAAGTGTCCGCCTCTGCCCCGTGACCAGGTCGTGTCCCCGAGCCGCGCCGTGGAAGTGGCCGCCTTCCTCGGCGTCGCGCAGGGCGTGCCTGAGAAGTTTCTGAAGCAACCGGCCGCGGGTCATTCTTCCTCAGCTCTGGCGTCCACGTACAACGGCCAGATGCGTGCGTGCGGAGCATGGGGCAGAGTTCGGTGACCACGGGAGGCCGCACGGACGTGCACCAGCGGCTGGTCGGGCGTGAGGCTGCCGCCGAGGACGGCCGAACATGCCCTCCGTGGCGTGCGCGCCGGAGCACGGGGCTTCTGCACGACCAGAGGACATCCTCGAGAGCAGCACGCTCCTCTCCGCGCGACCAGAGGATGGCCCCGACGTCCACAGTGGAGCGTGCACTAGCGGCGCTGCGCAGTCAGGCTGTGCACGGAGGCTAGCGACGCTCCGGCACGCTGGACCTGCTGTGCACGGTGGTTGGCGATGCTGTAGCGGAATCCAGGGAGCCCTTGGCTGCGCCTGTGCTGGTGCGCGCCATGGAGGGCATGTCCGGCCGTCCTCGCCGGCAGCCCTCATGCCTGACCAGCCGCTGGCCGCGGAAGCTCATTGCCATGCCCCGAGAAAGAGCTCCCCGTCGGCCGCCCAAAAGCTGTTTGATGAAATGCCTCATAGAAATAGAGATGTGAAGAAGATGAATGTTTACTCATTGACAGGTGGGGCCCGCGTCTTTTTTGCCACATCAGTTGGTCAAACTTTTTGGTCTTCGCCACATCAGCCCGACAGATGGGGCCTACCTGTCAGGTTCGCTGATTTCTCAAGCAAACTCGACGATTAGTGCTCCGCGTTACATATTAGGCGCATAGTTGGTGGTATTTTGTGCCCTGGCACAAATGTGGTACCAAATTGTTACCCTAGCCCTAACTGTGGTGGTTTTGGGTAAATAACTATTTCAATGGCGATTTACGATGTTCTCGGGCGCTTAGACCCACCCTACCGTGGAGAGGAGTTTGGTGAGTTTATCTTTTGTTGTTCCTCTTGGGCGATGAATCTAGGGTTGTTTGCATCATGGTGAAGTTTGTGAAGATTGTGCCGGGTATCGTCGATTAATCGTTGTCTTGGTTGACGATAGTGTAGGAAGGTGGAGATGTTGGTTATGTCGAAGATGTGCAAGCGGCAATGGAAGGCGATCAAGCACATTTCTTCGACAAGGTCAGAGCGGCGACGATCTAGGACCTAAGAACCAAGATCAGTGTGGCAGGTCTAGGATCTAAGAATCACAACGGCAATCCCGATCAAAGCGTCAATGTGGGCACCGGCATGAGACCTCCATGGACTTGGTTGTTTATTTTCTTTTTCTTGGATGGTTTCTACAAACTTTCAACACATGTTTTTTTCGAGAAAACTTCTAATCTATTCACCATCAATCATGGCAGTACACCCAGTAAAAAAAACATGGCAGTACAACCAGTAAAAAAACATGGCAGTACGACGAACACCAAAAATAATAAAATTACATTGTTATCACTCCTCCCTCGCTGAAGCCGGGCAAAACTTGTTGGAGTAGACACATGTTATTGATGGTCATCTTCAATCACTTCACGCGATGCACCATCAACGATTTTATGTCACTCCCTCATTATTTTCCACAAAATAGTACTACCAGGCGTACAACTATTATTTTGTACTACCCGTCCCATAATATAAGAATTTTTTTGAAGCTAAAACAGTTTGAAAAACATTTTGATATTATGGGACGGAGGGAGTAGCAACTAATAATTTTGACTTGAAGCATAATAATCTCACTCTGCTTAGTACTACTGCGGACCGTCTCCTTCCGCCTGTCAGTAATTTTATTTTTCATTACGCACATCCATTTTCTTCTAACGTTATACACATCCATTTGTACTGAACAAGAAGAGAGGCATTTCCAACTGTTTACTCAACAGCCAGCCGGCGAGTGAGACTGCCTGTGGGGCCCAATCAATCTGGACACGAACAAACGATAACCCCAGCACCGGATAGGCAAAGAACGCTGACTACACATAACCCGAAGAAGTAATTACTTACCATCCCTCCTTTGAACAGCTCAAAAACCTACAGACCGATCCAGTCCAGGTCATTCAGGTCCAGGTTCACCTTCAAAGCAGGACGGCTACCACAAATAAAATACAGCTCCAGGCATCTCTCCGCGGCCGAACGAAACTTGATGCTAACATCTGCATCAGTTTCACAAGGCAAACACAATGAAATCTTACTAAGATGGAACTTGGTTAGACAATCGCGACAAAGTCGAGCATAGTGCTTGCTGTACATTGTGTTCTTGCTGCCAGCTACAGCAGCGATAGGTAGAGTTTCAGTTTCAGGGTTGTTGAAGTCGGCGTCTCCTGATTTCAGTCAACGAATCATCATCATCCCGTGAGCCTGCCTGGAGTCTCTGGTTTGAAATGCACTAGTAGGTGTAAAGGTAACTAAGATGAAAGATCCCAGCTTCCAGAGCTATTATTAACTGAACTCAAGGCACGACCAAATGATCAAATTTCAGACCAATTGTTTTCAGAGTACCAGGAAAGGAAAGTAACCACCACAGGCTCTAGGCCTAGGTGTGTATGAATGATCTAGTAGTTTAATGAGCTTCAGTTACACAGAAACGAAGCCGGTTTTCAGAGCAATTAGTTACTTTGGCTGATACCTCTTATTCCCCATTGAAGGCAGAATTTACCGACTCCGAAATTTATACGGGTGCAAGCTCAGAAGTCTTACATCCGAAATTTGTGCCATGTGCTCTCCTTGAGTAGTTTGATGCAGGAGACAAGCAAAAGTTGTAGTGATCAGCCCTGGTGATTGGTGAAGATCTCCATTGTCTATCTTTGCTCTGCATCTAGTATATGGTTTAGGATTCTGAAAGAAACAAAAAGAAAATTTAGGGCAAAACAGAGCAGCACAATGCTCATCAACAGTTAATTTCTGGGCATCAAGGAATATATATATCCTTCTCTCCTTAATACCAAACTCAACATAGTAACATGTTAGGCTAACGACACCATAAGCTTCACGGTGACATCAAGTGCTTACACCTTCACAGAAACCCCACCTACGTACACAGGGTTGCGAGTGAGTCTTGTTACCAGCCCAGAAACTACAACTGTCCATTCATTTTACACCCTGCATTGTACCAAAATGACCCCACGCATGCTAAATTAGCACTTCAAACTCAACCTCTACCGAGTCTGAGTTCTCACTAACACCACCACCAGCCAAGGACTGATTTACATCCATCTCATTGACCACCAGGAGGACGGATCTGCAGAACAAGGGTGCACGAACGGGAGATCTCTTCAGCCAGGGGGGCGCCGTCCTGGTCAGAGAGCTGCTGATGGTCCGGGAGAATGCACAACTCGGAGTAGATCCACGCTTTGATATCGTCAATGGTCTGTCTGGGCTTAAACGCACGATCAATGACCTCCTTCCTGCTCACCGGCCCTGACAAATATGCGCATCCCACCTCTTCTGCCTCATGACGCCGCCAAGAACACAACATGAAGGGTAGATGCATGTTGCACGTCGTAGTCAGCCAAGGTGCGGCCATCCTCCAGCACATTCCCAGCAAAGATGAGAGTCTGTCTGTCTGGGGGAACGCCGGTTTCAGCGGAAACCTTTACCTTCACACTATATATGGTATCTTCTCCCTCAGCCACAGCAGTCATGATCTTGTCAGTCAGTCCCCTGATAATGATGTGCATGTGCATCCCACTTCTCTGACACGTGAGGCCGTGGAAACACCACAAGATGAATGGTACATTCACAGTACATTGTAGTCAGCCAAGGTGCGGCTATCCTCCAGCTGCTTCCCCAGCAAAGATGAGACGCTGTCTGCCTGGGGAATGCCGGTTTCATCAAAAATCTTTGCCTTCACACTGTATAGACTATCTTCTCCCTCAACATCAATAGCCATGATCTTGCCAGTCAGTGTCTTGACAAAAATGTGCATCCCATCTCTCTGACACGCCAAGCGGAACACAATATGAAGTGTAGATTCATTTTGCACGCTAGAAGTCAGCCAAGGTGCAGCCATCCTCCAGCACGCTCTCAGCAAAGATGAGACGTTGTCTGCCTGGGCAAATGCCGGTTTCATCGAAAACCTTTGCCTTCACAATGTATATACTATCTTCTCCCCCAACCTCAATAGTCATGGTCTTGTTAGTCAGTAGTGTCTTGACAAAGATATGCATCCCTGGGGGGACAATGTCAAGGGTGAGCGTGGACTCTTCCTCGATGTTGTAGTCCTCCAGGGTGCAGCTGTCCACCAGCAGCTTACTGCCAAACATGAGTCTCTGCTGGTCTTCAGGGATGCCCTCCTTGTCTCGAATCTTATCCTTGACATCGTAGATCGATTCGATCCCATGACCTCAAGAGTGATAGTCTTTAAACAGTGGATCTTTCTTTTTTTGCGAAAATTTGAACAGTTGATTTTGACAAAGATCTGCATCTGTTGAACAAGCACACAAAACATTAGCATCTTAGACACAAGGCTTCCATTAAAGACACCAATCTGTAAATGAAAAGAATAGTAGCAATTCCAACAGATAGTAGAACTACAAACAGAAATCTGCACATTAACCGCAACAAATCATCAAGTTCCACGACGATAATAGTTGGTGTTGCACGGGGTAATACATCTTGTTAAGATCAGAAGGACTAGCAAATTATTGATAAATATAAACATCAGGACTGTTCGGGCTATGTTGTCAGTCATTCATAGATGTACAACAATGTTTTCAGAAAATCAAGTATCTTACACAAAGTTGACAGATATTGTGATATTATAATACATAATACTCGAGAATCCTACAGATTAGTCATTTTCCTTCTTTTAAATATAAATCAAACGAGAACAAGTTTGATATTCTCCATCTAACCAGTCATAAGATCTGACAAGTCTTATGAGATCAACCCCATATATGATGCATTACCCTTCAAATTAATCCACATCCACAGATTGTAAATACAAAAAAAGGAACTACCAGACAAATATATTCAAGATCACACGTTATATGCAGGTAGACCCTACTAGACTGAGACCAGACCAACAGCTGTATATGATTCAGGATATTGTCCTTTATATCTTTGGCCAGCAAAATGTCACAATTTGTAAATTAACTGATTGACTGGCCAGAAACAAGTATGGGGCAATGTTAACTTGTTATAAGTGCTAAACAGGAGCAGGAAGACCTTCAAGTTGCTATATGATCATATAAGGCTGATCACGACCACAGTTCTCATGCAAGGTTAATTCATCAGGGAGTCTGTCAGCAATATTGGATCCACTCGGATGACAAAAGTGAAAGAAACAGCCATCTTATAAGGAATATGAACACTTCGATCCAGTCGATTTCTAGAGAAGATGACACTGCAAAATTGATTACAGCAAATGAACCAGCAAAATCATCTAGATCTCGAGGAGATAAGTATCACATATGCTGAATCTGGGATGGATCAGGCAAAGATGGAGCAGTACGTGAGAAAAGGAGACTGAAAGAGAGACTCACCGTGCACTGTTCAAGATCCATCTCATTAGTATCCTGACTAGTCACCTGCTACAAAACAGACCCTGGTCTATTAGCACTCCCCAGAAGCGGATTATCCTATATAGACATCAGATATCATAGAAATCGAACCTAACCCCTAACTAACGGTTTTTGTTTCCAGGAACCTTCTTTAGGTTGTATCATGCATTATTAATTAACAAAAGAAACATGGATAGAGATCAATAATTAAGAAAATCATGGCATGCACAAGCTGGACAGATTGCTTTTCAGATGTGGAACTGATGTTTCAGTGAGTACCTTGAGTTGAGAGATATCGGGGTCAGAGAGAGCTTCACAGGCTTCGGAATCCACCAAGTCCCTCTTTTGAAGTTCTACATTGAACACAAAAGTAATGATATCAGTAGGTAGCAGCATAATTCACCAGAACTGGGCGCTTTGTTCTAGAAGTTAAAATCTCCTAATGGACAACCAAATTGCTATTGAGCACATCATAACGCTATATAGATAACTCCCTGACCCAAAGGGGTCGAGCCAAAAGGGGGAAATGATGCCAATTTTCTCACCCAAATCATTCAAAACAAGTGACTTTTTTGTGGCGGAAACATGAAGAGGAGAGATTACCGGCGAGCTTGGGATTAGCACCGGGAGGCAGCTCTGCGTAGGCCGTCTTCCACCTCTCCCTGCTCGCCTCCGCCTTCAATGGCAAGCACAGGAGCCAGCATCAGGCGCGAACAAGCCATGATTATTTGTGAAAACCCCAAATTGACAGAAACCCTAGGGGGAAGTCGCGCTCCAGCGAATCACCTGGAGGAGGCGGGCACGGAGGCTCTTCTCGCGGGCCTCCGACAGCTTGTTGATTTCCTCCAGGCGTGCGCGGTCGGCGGCGAGCGCCTCGACCAGCGGCAGCAACCCCATGAGCCGGTCGTAGACGCGCCGCCACTCCGCAGAGGGGAACTCCAGCGGCGCCGCACCCGAACCGCCGCCGCTCATGGAGACGACGGATGGTCTTTTTTCCCCGTCGCTTTCGTATGGTGGCAGTGACCCTGGAGCGGAGAGCGGAGCAGATCAATGCGTGTCGACGAGACTGGGGTCGACGGGAAGCTCGTGGAGTGGGGAATCCGACGGTGTGCTGCGGGTGAGGAGGGGATTTTGGATTCTCTCTGAGACAAGCAAGCTCGTCATCCGTCCATGGCGGCAGGAGCGAGAGAGGGTTACTGGTGCCGTGGTGCGTGGAGTGGGGGAGCGTTGGGGTTTGGGGTGGAAGCAGAAGGGTGGGGAAGACACCTCTTTGACTGATTTGGCTCTGGCAGCTGCCGTATCCGGCCGCTCCGTTTTAGAGCATCTCCAACAGCCGCCCTTCGCACCGCCAAGGCAAAACTCCGTTTACCACAAGGCTTCTACGCTTAGTATGCAATACAATATAAATTCCAAAGAGCTGCTTATAATGCAAATAGCGCGATCACGAAAGCATTTTAACACATATGATATTTTGGACACAAAATGAGTTTGAAACATTCATCAAAGTGCAATGAACATGTAAAATTTGACACAAACAAGTTGATGAATAAAAGTTCATGCCCACAAGTTTAAAATCATGCTCACAAGTTCATCCAACCAAATTAAAATGCAAACTAAAGTTCAAGACATAATGAAAGACACATCAATCATCTTCCTCGTCTTCATCCTCATCTTCCGAAGACTATTCTTCCGCCTCCGAAGATGAATCTTCCTCCCGGCGTGAGGGTCATACTGCATAACGGGTGGAGCGGGTGCCGGGTGCGCCCATGGGTGGCAGGCGCCTACCGCCAAGGCGTGGGGCGAGGAGGAGGAGAGAGAGAGAGAGCGCGAGCACTGAGTAAAGTTGCGACGCCAGAAGCGGGCGCTCAAATACACCGTAGCCATGAGATAGTGCTTTCGACCGCGTCTAATCTCGTTATAGAAGGCCATTGCTTTTTGCGTCATTGAGCGACCAAGGCTGCGCGAGCGCTAAAACGGACTAATTTATGGCGCGGCGCTAGTTTAGCACGGCTGTTGGAGATGCTCTTAGGGCCTCTTTGGTTTGTAGGATTTTCAAAACGTATGATTAAAGAGGCATATCATCGAATTCTATAGAATTGTACGAGTGTCTGATTGTGCATAGAAAAAACGTAGAATTCTTTCAAAGAGGTTTGAATGGATGGAAAATTTCCTATGAAATTCAGTGCAAATGAATCCTGCGGAAAAATTTCTATGATTTACAATCCTACGAATCAAACAACCCACGTAAAAAAAAAATTCAAGGATTAGAATTCTTCAAAATTCCTTTGAGAATCCTTTGAATCAAAGAAGCCCTTAGCGTTTTCGGATTTTTTTGGGCCGAACTATATTTTTCTCGGCCCATAAAAAATATACTGGTGGCCCATAAACCGTCCCTTCTGCCGCTGTATCTATGGGAGCGGGGCGTTTTAGGTTTTCCGTATTGTATAATATTCGTCCCCCTTCGCCACCTTCCTTTCGTAGGTCTGGCGATTGATTCCGGCCGGGCTGCAGAATCGTTTTCCTCCTGTCCCTGGCGCTGGAACCCTAGCCGTCGCCAGGAGACCCAATCTTCCAGGGCCGTCCTCCGGCGGCTCCCCTCCACCGGCGACCTCGGTCGTTGGTGGTGAAGTCACGGATCCACGCCAGGATCATTTTACTCTCTCTCGTAGTTTAGATTTTTAGGCGCTTCATCGCCTTCGCTTTGGCCAAGAACGACGACAAGGTCTTGAATAAAGATTCTTCTGATCCTTCCTTGACAAGGCCATCGGTTCTATGGTTGGGGATGGATTTGGAAACCACTGTTTCAAGCAAGGATGGCGTGGCGGCGGCGGCATCCTCGCGGACCCAGTAATCCTGCCCGGCTCACAGCGACGGCTGCTTGCTCCGGCCATCGCCGAGCTTGGGAGGTAGTCCAGAGCGGACGCAGATTGTGGTCTCGCATCGACGACATCCGGAAGACGGAACATGTGCCGGGTTCGTGGTTCGTGGATGGCGTGTATGGTTTCCTTCTCGCGACGCCTTAGTCGCGGGTGCCGATCCGAGTTCGATATGCGGTCCGGTGTTGCCCCGGTCCGATTCGCTCAACTAAAGGCTTCACTTTTGATGAGCCACCTTGAGGTCCGCAAAGTCGCATATCGGCGGAGCCGCGTCGAGCTCGGGTGAGAGGTGATCCATCATTCTTTTCTTCGGTGGCTGTTGCCGGAGAAGCGGGTGATGGCGCGTTGGTGTCAAGCCCGTAGATGTTCTCGTAGCTTTTCGCTTTTCGCCATTACGCCTTTTACGCGATTTCAGACTTTAATCTTTATGATATGAATGGTACACGATTATCATGCAAAAAAAAATTGATTCCGGCCGTATTTTTCCCTTTCAAGCGTAGATCCATGGCGGGAGAAGGTCGGGGACATGGGGTCACCACGGGTCGTCACCACACAAGCGCGGCTGGCACGACGCGGAGGCCTGCAGCTCCAGTCGGTCCGTCGTCGAGCTGTGGCGCTCTGCCCATGTGCGCCAACGCGGTGCCCTCTCCCTCAGCAGCGACAGCATTAGTGAACCTGCTTCTTTTGGTGCAGAATTAGTGAACCTTTTCCAAAAATATTCATAGGAGTGGACGAGCTCGTCAGGTCACAGAATCGTGAAACAGCCATTCACATTGGGATATGAGCCGTGGCAGGTACTGTCAGGGGTATAGGTTTTCCGAAAAGTGAAGTACTTAGCCCAAATAGGTGATGGGTGGACCCACATATACGGCCGGTGTTAGTTGACACATTGAATAATTGTTCATAGTGTGTAAAAAATGATTCATCGCGTATTTGAAAAATATTTTTAACGTATTAAAAATTATTCATCTTGTATTGAAAAATATCCATTATGTCTTTAAAAGATACTCATAGTATATTCCAAAACTTTTGAATGTAAATTAGAAATTGTTCACCGTGTATTTGAAAAATGTTTATTTGAGTGGTAAGGCTAACCTTGTATTATCCTTCCCTAGACTATAGGAGCTTCTAGCACTGGTTACGCGAATTTTTGTCAAAAGAGACCATCTGCCGAACGAAATTGTCAAAAAAGACCCCCTCCAAATGAAAGTGACAAATAGGACCTTCTGGCCGTGGCGGCAAAGCGCCACGGGCGACTCGGCCGCCACGGGCGGGAGGCGGTAGCCCTCGCCGCCACGGGCAAAGCGGCGCCCGCTGACATACGGTAAGCTTGTTATGCTGACGTAATGCAGGCTAAAGGCCTCGGCTACCGTGGGTCGAGGCGGCAGACAAGTAGGTAGCCTCATCGCATCGTGGCGCACATCACATGCTGGGCTCAGCCTAGCTAGGTAGCCTGCCGCATCGCCTCGCCGATCCGAAATACCCCGCATAGAGAGAGAGACGATGGAACTGCTGTTCAGTATGCATGAGAACGAACATGAAATCTTGTGACGAGGCGACAAGAAATGATGCATGGCGATCAGACTCGCTTAATTAAACTGCTTATGTAGTTGCCTTGCCCCATGCATGTTTATTTAGCACTGCACGAGCACACATGCATGTTCCTTAGTCCAGATCGGGTCTTAGACGAAGCGCACCGTAGCGCTGCATGCAGAGACCGCTGGCTAGAGAGGCGGCCAGCCCACCCCAAGATACCTGCCGCCAGCCTCGAGGTCATGGGTCCACATCGCCTTGCCCGGTCAAGGCCAACCTTTTGCGGTTTTGCCGAGCCCGTCACTCGGCACCAGGAGTGATGGCTGCCGCCAAGACTGTGGCGGGTAGGTGCCACGTGGTCGCCTGGCCACTGCCGCCACTACCGAGGGGTCCTTTTGTCACTTTCATTCGAGGAGGTCTTTTGACAATTCTGCTCGGCAGTGGTCTCTTTTGACAAAAAATCCTGGTTACGCCTGTTCTTTTTACTTGAAAAATGTTTATTGTGTATTTAAAAATATTCACAATTTATTAAAAATATGTATCATGTATTAAAAAATTGTTCATCTTGTATTGAAAAATATTCATCATGTTTAGAAGAATGCTCATAATATAATTTCCAGATGTTTATCATGTACATGAAAAAAGTTCACTATGTGTTTAAAAACATGCTCACTATGTATGTAATTGAAATATGTTCAACGTGTAACTAAAAATTGTTCAATATGCTTTTAAAAAAACCAACGTGTATTAGAAAAAATTAAACATGTATTTTAAAATGGGAAAATGAAAAAGAAAACAAGGAGAAGAAAAATCATAATTGAAAAAAGGAAAAATAGAAAATTTAAAAATAAAGATAAAAATAACAGTCGATAGAAAACCAAAGAAATTGATAACACATAAATATGAAAAGAATAAAAACCGACTGGAACCTTCCAAAAACCGGATGGAAGGTTCCCAAAACCCATAACCACATTACACCGGCCGAGATGGATATGCGAGTTGTCTATTAATCTTGCAATGAGCTAGATATAGCTCTCACGATGCTATGCCATGCAAAGGCTATTTATCGCTTATTGTGACGACACGTTAGTGCTCGCCTCAAGGCCGACCGGACAAGGGCCGACATAGAAGTAGCTGAATAGACCAGTTTCTTAAGATCTTTTTCAGGTTTTTGTGTATGGTCGTTCTAATCTAGTTTTTGGTCTGATTATTATCTTTATTTCTGTTTTTATGTTTGTCTAATTTGTTTTATGTCCTTCATTTTCTATTTCTTACTGTACTTTTCTTCATGTTCTTTTTGTGTTTCTGTTTCTTTTAATTTTCTAATTTGATTACATATAAATATGTTTTTATAAAATGAGTTGAAACTTTTAAAGTTTTCTTTGCCTTTTCATACCTATGTTTTCTCTTTATTTATTTATTTGTTTTTCTTTACTTTAGTTCCTCTTTTAAAATATGCATAGTGCTTATCAAAACAGAATTATCGTGCATTTAAAAAATGTCCAATGAATATTTTGAAAAGGCCATCGTGTATTTAAAAACTGTGCATTGTGTCTTTGAAAAATTTTGATCATGCATTTGAAAAATATTCAGCCTATATTTTAAAAAATTGTTTAAGGTGTATTTAAAAATCTTGATCACATTTATAAAAAATGATCGTCATTTATTTCAGAAATTGTTGGCATCGTTTTAAAATATGTTAATCATAAATTAAAAAATGTTCATCATGCATTTAAAAATGTTTACACCATGTATAAGGAAATTTTCTTATTGTTTTATGAAAAGGTTCATCATGATTTTAAGAAATATCATCGCTCATTTAAATAAATGTTCAGGTTGTAATTAAAAAATGAGCATCATGTTTAAAAGTATTTTTCATCATGTACAAAAATTGTTCATCATATTTTTAGAAAAGGTTCAGTGTGCATTTGAAAATTGTTCATCACGTATATAAACATTGTCATTTATTATTTAAAAAAATATTCATCGAGTTCAAACATATTATTCATCATTTATTTGAAAAATGTTCATCATGGTTTTAGAAAATGTTCATCGTGTTTATAGAAAAAGTCCTGTTGATTTGCCAAAAGTTCATCGTGTTGTTTTTAAATGTGAACACTGGCTAAAAAGGTTGAGCCTGACAAGAACTTCCGTCCATGGCCGTCGCCTCCATGGAGGTGTTCTATTCCTGAAGATAACGAGGTCGGTAGGGGAAAATTTTCAAATTGATCTGCCTACAATGAACACACTTTACATTAAATTAGGTGCTTATCCCTTTACCCCTACCCCTATAATAAAGGTGGTGTTTACATTTTTTTTCCAAATTGATCTGCCTACAATGAACACACTTTTCAAATTGATCTGCCTACGTCGACTATAATCGTACAGGTAATATGTTAACCAACTTACCAACATTTCATCTGGAATTCTAGATGAATGGCCTGCCCCCTTGATAAATTGCAACATTTTTTTTACGACGACCATGGACTGTACTTCGCAACATTTTGCCAACCAACAATACTTTGAATGTACATACTGATGCTGGATTGCTGATATTACTCCCTCTATCTCAAAATATAAGAATATTTTTAATACTATACTAGTATCAAAAACGTTCTTATATTATGGGACGGAGGGAGTAGTAACTAACATGCGGTAGTTATATCATTGTGCATAGGAGCTGAGTACTCGTGGTTAGAGAAGGATCTGCAGAAAGTCACACCATGGGTTGTCGCTTCTTGGCACTCGCCCTGGTATAACTGTTCCTCACACCACCAGGAATTTGAGGCACGAGGCAAGAAATAGAAGGACTCCTCTATCAATATATGGGGTTGACATTGTCTTCTCAGTACATGTAAGCATATGCATTGTTTGGTAAATGGTTTGATTCTGACTAAATTCCTTGGATTTCTTTACTTTCTTTTCCCCCATCTAGATTAATCAATCGTACTCCCCTCAGTTCGTGCTCTTAATACCTTTTTTTCCTTCTTCTTCTTCTGAACAAGTCTAGTTTAATTTGATTCTACATTTGATTAATCAAGGTACACGCATAGGAAAGGATGAATCGGGTGCTCAACTACATGTTGGACCCGTGCGGGCCGGTTTACACTAAGATTGGGGATGACAGTAACATTGAGAAAACTGACACTGACCATGCAGATGACCCTGGAAAGTGTCGCTCACCAAGAGCTCGGTTTCCCCCCGCCTAGGGTTTCCAAGCCGCCGCCGCCGGCTCCCCCGTGCGGAGCCGCCGCCGCGGCCGAAGCCCGCTGTCGCTGCTCCCTTCTCCTGCTCCCCCGCCCTCCTCCTCCTCCTCTGCCCTCAGATTTCTGCCCGCTTTTTCAGCGAGGGCGACTGGGGACCGCTGCCCTCCCCGCTCCCTAAGCTTCTCCCCTGCTGCCACAGGCCTTGCCTGGCGTGCCAGGATGGGCGGGCTCGTCATTGCCCGCGCTCCTCGCCGGGCGATGGTGGTTGGCGGCGGTGTTCTCGGCCGGGCGATGGTGCGTTGGCCCCGCGGCGGGGTCCATGGGCGCGGGCGGTTCGATGGCGTGGCGGTTGCTGGCGGCGCGCGGGCGGTTAGCCGCTCCGCCCGCCAGATCCGCTCTTCTGGCTCCAGCTGGGCGGGCGCTGCTCCGGCAGGCGGCGGCGTGGGTTTCGGCGGTGGTGGCGCGCGCCGAGGGATGCGGGTGGTGGTGGCTTATCGGCCGAGTGCTGCAGCGTGGCGGCGGGGTTGTCCGGATCTCGGGTTCGGCCGCCTGCGGCGGGCTCGTAAGCCTCGCTGCCACGCCCGGCCGGCGCTGCCGGCGCGGTGGTAGTCCCTCCCATCGGCTGAGTTGCGGCTTCCCCGAGCCCGCTGGCCCCTCGTCCCTCGTCCCGTGTCTCGTGTCGGTGGCTGGCCGACGGCGGTGATGGTTCGATGTTGTGGTGGCACATGTTGGTGGGCGGCAGTTTTGGTGGAGCGATTTCGATCATCTCGGGTGGTGGTGGTTGTTTGGGTTGGGAGAAATCCCTGGTGGCTTGTCCATCACCGACGTGGTGACGCCTGCGGGCGCCACGGACCTTCCAAGGGCGCCGGATTCGCTTCTTCCCCATCGCTTTCACTGGCAGACCGGGGAAACCCTTGCTTGTCTGGGCAGCGGCGTCGTCGTCGTCGCATTCCTTCCTGAAGGTGCTGCTCGGTACGCGACGCCTCGGAGTGCTAGAAGCGCGGTGGTACTTCTCCGGTGGGTGCAGCGGTCACTGGCCATCTTTGTTTCGTCGACCTGCCATTGTCGGCATTTGTTTCTTTTTCTTTTCTTTTTTTTTTCTTTCGACGCGTCATTGCTTCCGCCTACCAAAGACCTATCGTGGTTTGTATTAGATGGTTGCTTTGTAATACAAAGCGGGGGAAACCCTTTTTCTTGAAAGTGTCGCTCACCGGGTGATAACCACCCTGAATTTGGTGGAGTCTACCATCTCACATTCACTTTTGGTCCCGCCAAGAGGAATTTTTGCTGGGAACGACAACTGTAATGGAGTGCATTCCAGGAAAGCAGTTTCGACGGCGACATTTTAGAGGTAATCAAATCACTTCACCTTCTCCTTCTCCTCTTCGCTCCTCACTCGATGTGCGACACAAAAGGGAATGTGTCATGTGTATGTTCTTGTACCAGTTCTCACCCAAGAAATGTGGAGAATTCGATATATGCCTTGTGGACATGGCACCGGAACCAGGAATATATATGTAGAGCGGAGTGTAGGAGATCGGATCTACTCTTCTGTTCAGAAATATAAGATGTTTTAGATATTTTAATATGAACTACTACATACGGACTGAAATGAGTGAAAAAAACATAAAAAAGTGTGCTGTATACATACATCTGATTCACAAAATATAAGAACATCTTATGTTTGTGAACGGAGGAAGTATATAGTACGGAGGAACCAGATAAGTGCCTATTGCAGCCAAAGGGTGTGATTTCACAAGATTGGTGATTCGGAAGTCTATGTTCTTTAATAGCCTTTCTCGAGAGAAGGAATCTATAACTTGTGTTTATCACCCATGTAGATTCTCAGTGCCTTTGTTCGTTTGTGGATGCACAGGGCAGTCCCTCGGCGGGATGCCCTCTCCATTAAGTTAGCATCTCAGGAGCACAACAAGCTGCTAAAATGGCTGGCTCCTTTGGACTGCTACATGTATTGGTTTTGATCAGTACAGTCTTGTAGTCCCGCTCCTAGCCTTGGCCGGGCGAAGCCAGGGAAGCACCAGGAAAATAGTGTGTTGCCGAGTTGGCAGATTACGTTCCTTATAGCAACGGGGTTTGTACATGAAACAACATGTTAGAAAGAACATACGCACATCATATATAAATAAATAAAAAATTGAACAGGGCGCAGCATCACTGGGAACGCTCTTTTTTCGCGGGTACCACAAGGAATTTGAATAACAAAAAATAATTTTCCGACCTACCGGATTCGAACCAGTGACCAACGGGGTTTGTACATGAAACAACATGTTAGAAAGAACATACGCACATCATATATAAATAAATAAAAAATTGAACAGGGCGCAGCATCACTGGGAACGCTCTTTTTTCGCGGGTACCACAGGGAATTTGAATAACAAAAAATAATTTTCCGACCTACCGGATTCGAACCAGTGACCAACGGGGTTTGTACATGAAACAACATGTTAGAAAGAACATACGCACATCATATATAAATAAATAAAAAATTGAACAGGGCGCAGCATCACTGGGAACGCTCTTTTTTCGCGGGTACCACAGGGAATTTGAATAACAAAAAATAATTTTCCGACCTACCGGATTCGAACCAGTGACCTAAGGATTTATCTGCAACACTACAGTCCTCCGCTCTACCAACTGAGCTAAGGTCGGTTTGTGACAATTAATAGCACCGAAACATAGAGAACTATGACCACAGGACTTGCGTCACATAATGAAATGGAATTTCACAAATAGAACCAGCAATGCTCTTCTTCTTTTTGGCGGGTGATAGAACCAGCAATGCTGGTATAACACTTGCAGTCAAACACAACATCTGAACCAAATACATACACGGGCAACTTAACGTTAAAAAATAGTAGAACATATATCACGCCTGGCACCACCAGTATATAGGTCGCAACTCAAATGATAAAACTTACATCACCAAATTAAGAAACTCTAGCTGCCACCGCTCTACTGATCTCCATCGGTGAGGCTGCGTTCTTGTTATTACAAGGTTGTACCGTTTGATCCCATTCTTCTCTATCGTCCATTTTGGGGATTTGGTTTTTGGTCTTCTATACTCTATATCTATACCTATACCTACTAATAAAAGAAATAGGTATTCTTAGTCCGTCATGCTATTTTATAGAAAACCCCCTAATATTTCTGACATTAAACCCGCAGTACATATCAATATTAAATATATTTTTAAATACTTATATCTTCTAAACCAGAATTCCAAATTAAACATGTTATATATGGAATTTGATTAGAAAAACATATGGAATTTGATTATGATGTAATTTTAGCCGTTAATCATTTAAAAAATACTATCTAGGGTGCAATCTTAATCAACAGTGGATGAACATCTCAAAGAAAATCAGGATTGAAGACGAAATTAAAGATCACTTGTCCGCTTTTGTAATGTATTCAATTTACATGCAAGCCATGTTTAAATAAAAAACATGTGGAATCTTGAGCTTGTGCTTTTGTAGGCAAAGACCATCTTTGTTTGGACCGTAGCTACAAATACTCAGATTATACACCATTTTTTGTAAATTAAGAGTGTGCCGTATTCTTTACTCCCGTTGCAACGCACGGGCCCTTTTGCTAGTCATTTCTGAATTTTGTTAGTACGAGATGAGTGGCCACAAAATGGGCTTGGCATCCATGTGGTAAGCCTGCTTTTGATATTTGGCCTATGGATTTGGGCCCTCAACATCTGGTTGTCTGTCAGAGGTCTTCGCATTCTTAGTCCCTTCAGCTCTAGGTGCCTTATCTTGCTTCGTGTTCCACCTTGGGACATCTTGGGTGACTTTGGAATTTGGGCCTCGTGTGGTCTGGCTGCCAAAATTTCATATTTCGTTGGCTGATCTGGCTAGTCAAATAATTGGATAAAAACCATGTGTAAGAATCCAAAAGGGGGTAGAACAAGAAATACTACAACAAAGACACATCAATGCAAACATTGACCCCTTATATCGTAGTTTCTTCTGCAGAGTTGTTTGCATTGATGTCTTTTTGTAGTATTTCTTATTCTCCGACAACAATGATGATTGGTTCTTCATTCGTGGCTTATCGTTACTGTCGGTGTCAAAACCGGCGGATCTCGGGTAGGGGGTCCCGAACTGTGCGTCTAGGCGGATGATAACAGGAGACAAGGGACACGATGTTTTACCCAGGTTCGGGCCCTCTTGATGGAGGTAAAACCTCACGCCCCGCTTCGATTGATATTGATATTTGTGGATGTTTACAAGAGTGGATCTACCACGAGATCAAGGAGGCTAAACCCTAGAAGCTAGCCTATGGTATGATTGTAAGGGTTGTTAGGATTCTAGTCCCACGGACTAAAGCCATCCGGTTTATATAGACACCGGAGAGGGCTAGGGTTACATAGAGTCGGTTACAATGGTAGGAGATCTATATATCCAGATCGCCAAACTTGCCTTCCACGCCAAGGAAAGTCCCATCCGGACACGGGTGAAGTCTTCAATCTTGTATCTTCATAGTCTTGGAGTCCGGTCGATGATGATAGTCCGCCAATGATAGTTCGGCCGATGATGGTAGTCCGCTTATCCGGACACCCCTAATCCAGACTCCTCAAGAGCTCCTGAACCAGTGCTTCAATGACGATAAGTCCGCGCCAGATATTGCTTGGCATTGCAAGGCGGGTTCCTCCTCCAAATGATAGAAGATTGTGAACACCAGGATAGTGTCCGGCTCTGCAAAATAAATTCCACATTCCACCGTAGAGAGAATAATAATATATACACAAGTTCAATCTGTTGACTTTTTTGTGGCATGACGTCACACCACTACCAAGCCATTACTCGAATTGTTTCTTACTTTACCACCTCAGCGCATTTAGCGAAGCGGTTTCCTTGGCACGTCTTGTCGAAGCGAGATCGTGTTTCCCTTAATCCGGATTCTCATCAATACGGACGTAGTAACCCAACCGCTTCGCTCGCCACGCCTCTATCGGCGAGTCCCAAACGGTCACGGAGACGGCTCTTGGTATTCTTCCTCTTTATAACGGGACCAAGGCTCGCTCTTTCTTCAATCCTCCATCGAATCCTCTCCTCGCTCCAAGTTCCAAAGACCTAGAGCTCCAGATTCAGCGCTTCGGACTTTCAACGATGTCCGGTTCCGACCTCCAGTGGTTGGATGCCCTCCTCCCGTCACGGAGGAGGACGGCTAAAGCCGCGGAGGCCAAGTACCTGGCTTATGAGATTTCAGACAGGTTGCTCGCCAAGGGCAGGCCATCCCCACCCCGAGCCCGGCGAGTATGTCGCTTTTTATACCCACCTCCGCCGGGGTTTAGGCTTCCCGATGGATCCTTTTGTGAGAGGGCTCATGTTTTACTATGGGTTGGAATTCCACGATTTGGCTCCGAGTCTATCCTCCATATTTCCGCATTTATTATCGTCATGCGAGGCCTTCCTCCGGCCACCCTCACTTCGGCCTGTGGCTAAAGACCTTCAATGTGGCTACCAAGATGATCGGGGCGCTGAGCGGAGTGCGGCGGGGCGGCCATAAGTAGAAGAGCCGACGCCTGCGGGCCCGCGGGCTCCTTCCAAGAGGAGCTCGCCCGTGGCAGCAAGAGTGGTTCTATATTACCATTCCGAGGGGCCGCAGCAAAAGCCGCCGCCTTATTCCGCCGGGACCTCCACGATGGTTGATGTCGCGGTCAACTAAGGGCTCAACTGGGGCCGCCAAAGGACGTACCTCATCGCAGGCCGGATTCGAGATCTCCAAATGAGGGAGGTCGATATGGTGGTGGTGATGCAGGTTATGCCGATTAGGCGCCTCCCGCCGCAAACGCCGCCTCTCCGGCTATGGGAGTTTAATCCGAGGGCCCACGGATTCTTCAACACTTCATGGGTATGACACCCCGGAGATGTACAAATTATTCTTCTGATCGCAAGAGGTGCGTCCCGAATTGACCGAGGATGCTTGGCCTAAGCCGCAATCGCCTTGATACTCAAGTAAGTAGTTCCGAGTCCGGACATACCGCTTGTTTGCCTTTCAATGATTCGCTTTATGACCAACTTCCTTCTACACAGGAGTGGATAGCGGAAGCAAAATTGATACGGTGTCCGCCCTCCCCGAGACCGCCGCGGATCCCGTCTTTGGTCCGGATGCTTGAGGTTGCGCCTTCAGAGGAAGACGAAGGGGAAAGCGGGAAAGCTACCGCCTCGCCTAAGGAGGCTCTTGAAAGAGGGGATCGAGAATCCCTCCCTCCAAGGGGAGAAGAGGACTGCCACCGAGGACCCGGCAAAAGCCCCTAAACGGGGAAGAAATCTTCGCCAGAGGGTCCTCTGCGTCCGGGAGGCCCCGCCGCACAATCTCCCTTAAAGAGTCAGCCTCCAACGAGCCGTAAGTAGAAAGAAAGGAGTTTTATAATAAGGGACATCCCTATTTGTGCTTCCGAGGATAATCAAGTTTTACCTTGTAGTTCGGATCTCCGCCCTTCGCAGATGAGCTCGTCTTCGGGGACCTTCGTCAGGAGATGATAGAGAGCGAGACGCCTCCGTCCGGGCGCCGTCGAGATAGGGCGGACGAGCCCAAGTGTCGTCACGAGGGAGCCTCGGGTTTGGCAAAGCCGGATAGTTCGGCACCAGCCGTGTAATGTCAAGGATCTGCTGAGAAGGCGTTTATCTCGTAAGATCACCACGCATTGATGAGCATGGTGATTGAAAGGATTTCGTCCGCCCGAAGGCGGTTACCTGATGCCGCTGGGAGTTTGTCAAGGGGTTTGAGGTACGTAAAATGACACACCTTTTAACAATTTTGCATATAGAATGCGCTCAGAGCAGATAGTAGCCCCTGAGACCGGGTAGGTTGTTGAAATCTACAAAGGCCGAGGATCAAAATCGCAGGTATAAATTCCCGTCATGCCGATGCAGGTGGAGGGTAGTCCGGGGTCCAGCATGACTGATGGAGTTGTTGATCTTAAGCGGCAACTCGATTTTGCGGATGCGGACATCACGCCGATCAATGACGACTTGATGAGTTGCAAGGTAAGTGTTATCACATGTCACTTGGTAAGGGAGCCAAGCCCACTCCTTACAATATGTGTGTGAAATGCGAGATAGTGCCGCTGTTGTGGAGAGCCTTCGAGCCAACTTGCTCAAGCCAAGGAGCGGGCCGAAGAATGAGTAATGCGGCGGCCTCGAGGGCTGCCGATGAGTTAGCGGCCGAAAGGGTCGCACATGCGCCGAGTAGGGAAGAGATGGCCGCAATGGCCCCGGGTTAAAGATGCTACCGACCGCAATGAGGCTCTTGAGAAGGAGTGCCTAGCGGGCAAGAAGACTCGCGGAAGGCCACCACCGGTTAAGGATGCCCGCTCTGCAATGCGGGCTATAGAGGAAGAGCTGCGCCAGTCGGAGATATTGTAGCCGGGTAAACCTTTTTCGCTACCGAAGGTTTACGGATCCAAAATATGCTCAGTGGGCCAACTGTGGGGGTTCAGAGGACCCTTATATGGACTTAGCGAGGAGTGCGGCGGTGCCGCAGCATTTTCGAGGCCGTAAGGATCACAAGACTGAAGAGCTGTTTTGGTCTCAATTCCATAGTCCGGGCGTTCACTTCCGCTGTCGTGACCGTTTGGCTGAGTGGGCTGAGCTAAATAGGTTGTCCGGCTTACTATGACGGTAGTGACCCATATCCGCCGGATAGGCCCCGTCAAGAGTTACTTTGGCTTATTGCAGCAATTTCTTTGGGGCGGTGCCGCATATCAAGGCGATGAAGCGGTCGGCTGCATAGAGGGTGCGCGGATGGCGCCGCCTGCGTGAAGACACATTGACAGAGATGGATGCCACCGCTATTGCGACTTCGGTTCGGATGATAACCGGTTACCCGCCGAGCACTATTTTGGCGAAGTGCTGCGTGGTGCTCGTGGTAATAGAGTCGCAGCGTTTCAAAAAATGTTACGTTCGAATGAACGCTTATATGATGTAAAACGATATTTATGATGTAAGCACCTTTTATACTTGTGCGTTCAAGTAATAGAATATCTCATATGCGGCCGTTCATGTATACGTGTGTATAACCTGAAAGATGGCAGTCGTCGGCTTCAGCCCCCACGCACAAGGTGCAGGGGTGTTCGCAAAAAATAGCGCGTTTTCACACTTAATCCGACGTCTTGGTCCTGTAGAGGAGGTGGTAGCGTAGCAAACGAGGCAACCGGACTATAATGCTTTATCACTTTCACTTAGCCATGGAGTTCGAGGGTGGGGCTACGACATAGCCCACAGGGCACCGCGCTCTCCGAATTTGGGGCGCGGATGTGCCCGGCCGGAAACGCCCTTCGTCCAAGCGAGGAATCCTAAACATTCCCATAGTCGATCGAGTGGTTGACCGGTCTCGTATCATGACGATCGATTTTGGCTTTCTCTCGATGTGCTCGCCCGGCCGAACTAGGGCAGCTGTCGCAGAGTTCTCCGAGCCGCGTTAGCCGATGATGAACGTAAAGGCAGCAAAACACGTGAGCCGGGCAAACCCAACATTTGACCAAAGACATGATTCGGACCTGATGCATATAAGGCCTAACTCGAGACGCCGAACACTCCCGAAGGTGTTCAGTCTTTATAATAGCGGGCAAAACAAAGCCCTAAGCCCCTTGTGTCCATGTACAGGCAGGTTCTTCTGGCGCGGCCAATGCCAAAACGCCAGTCTCCACTCTGGTTATAATGATAAACCAGGGGATTATAGCAACAAGAGACAGTAAGAAAGGTTTACGTAGGGTCTTAGTCTGAAAAGAGTCCTTGCAACGGTCCCTACTGCCGATCTGCGCTTTGTGTCTCCGTTGTCTTGCATCACTCGACGGGTATTACCGCAGCTGTTCATCTGTAAAAAAGAGGAACTTGGTTGGAAAAGAAATCGTCGCAGAAAGTGCATAAAAAATTGAAATATAGATTAATAAAGCTGAGCCTATGCTAGCTCATTGTGGCTTATATGTGCAAACCCTTGTGAAGGGGTGTGCGGCTAGGTAGCCCCTAGCTTATTTATCCCGGACTCGTCCAGCCATGTCCGGTCTCAAAGCGATTTTATAATGAAATGATGCCACGCCGACTGGCATTTTAAGCGTAAGAGAGCGTAATGTGGTATTGCATTGAAGCGGACGAAGCTTCCCGTCCCCAAAGAATGCTTGATAGCTACTTTTAAATGGGGCGACATGAAAGGTTAGTTTTTCTCGTCGGAAGTTGTCAGTGACCTGAACACAACTTCTAGTAATAATGAAACTGTGCACCTGGCGTAAGGGCTCGGGCGCCACTCCTTTGAAGGAAGTGCGGCTATGCCGAATTGTAGTATGGTCTATCCCAACTTGCGGATTGTGTCCGGATATAGCAGGTTCAAGTCAACGCCGCCGTCCATCAAAACCTGCGTGAAATGCAGTCCGTCATTATGGGATCCAATATCGTGGCAGTCTATCCTGCGTTAGGATACTTCGACTAATCCAGATGGTCGAAAGTGATTGGTTTTGACATCCAATCTCGGTGTTCCACTGAGGTGGACCGTCTGGCTAATTTGTCTTAGCGAGTGCCGTGTTGGTTTTCCGTACTATCACGTGAAGCGAAGCCACTGTTTTGACTTCTTGTGGGAAAGTCTTTTGACTTCGGTGCTTTCTGCCGGTGGGGTTCGTCATCGTCCTCGCCATGCTGGCCGAGTTCTCTTTGTGTCCCGGCGTTGAGTCTCACGGACCGTTTAAAACCTAACAATTTCGGTTGGTGTGGTTTGCGTGCCTTCCTGAGGTATCGGTGGATTTGACATATCCGATCTAAAATTTTGTTTAAATTTGATAGCTCGCCTCTGTTGTCCTTAAGAGGCCGTGGTTTTATTGTTTGGCCGCGAGCTTTTGAATCCAGCGTTGACCGCCGTGCCCTTTGGGCTTTTTTTTCTTTATTTCGGCGATCCTTCCTCATACCGTGACTTCTTCCGCTTCCATCTCCGATCTCGGATGTACTGGTCAGTGTCTGCATCTTGCTAGCCATTTGTCTTCTCCTGCATAAAGCGCCACACGAGGCTAGTTAAGCGCGGCCATTGTTCTTGGCTTCTCTTGGCCGAGGTGTCTGGCGAGCCATTCGTCTCGGACGTTGTGTTTAAAAGCTGCTAAGGCTTCCGCGTCCTGACAATCGACTATTTGGTTCTTTTGGTAAGGAACCTGTTCCAGAATTCTGCGCTACCGACTCTCCGGGCTGTTGGGTTATATGACTCAGATCGCTCAGATCCGGAGGGCGGACATAAGTCCCTTGAAAATTTGTTTCTAAACGCGTCCTCAAGCTCTTCCCAACTTCCAACAAGGTTTTCTCGGGAGGCCTTTGAGCCAGGTCGGGCTGGCCCTTTGAGCTTGAGGGGTAGGTATTTTATGGCGTGGAGATCATCTCCTCTAGCCATGTGTATGTGTAGTATGTAATCTTCTATCCAGACTCCGGGTGCATTGTCAAGTCAGACGCCTCTATGTTCATGGGTTTGAACCCCGCTGGAAATTCATGATCCAAAGCACCTCATCGGTAAAACATAGCGGGTGTGCGGCGCCTGTATTTGGGTGTGCCGCTGTCTTCAACACTTGTTGTGTTGTGTTACTTCACAGGGCCTTCTTTTTGGCCCGTAGATGGACCTAGTTGGGCCGCCCATTTTCCTGTGATTATAAGTCGGTTTGTGCGTGGCCCCGCTTGTCGCTTTGGCCCGTCATCTGCCGTCTATCCGGCCAGTGGCCTCTTTATTTTTTGACCGTGAAGGCTCTATGGCTTCCTCGTCAAATTCTCGGCAAAGCAACTTGCGCTTCGGGTAGCTCTTCGCTTGATGGCCATTGCCATATTTGTTCCGCAGTCTTGAATACTTTGCTCCACTTCATTCTCGAGCGTGTCTTCCGCTGTTTTGAGCTTCCGTTTCTCCTTCTTCAAACTTCTTGCAGTGGCGACGCAGTCTTTTGTGTATGCTCTTATGCTCGGTGTTGTGTCCGGACTGTTGATTGCTCCGTGAAGGGGTTGATTATCCGCTCGCCCCTGTTGCTCGTCCATTGGTTTGCCCTGCTCTATCGCCGGTCGTTAGGAAGGCTGCTTTGATCAAGCGGGACTTAGGCGGCGCTTACGCCGCTGCTTTTGGTTGTTTATCGCGGGATTATCCTCCGCCGCCCCCGTTGTTCCTTCTTATCGCTTCCCTTTGGGGTGTCCACCATGTATATGTCGTATGACGAGGTGGTCTTCCAAAGGTCCTCGTAGGCACCGGTTCTTGGTAGTCTCCGCATCGCCGCCCATACCGTCGATATCTTCGGAGTCGTGAGTCCGAAATCACGTCCCGGTTAAATCATCGACGGTGGCTCTGAAGTGGGTGGTGGGTGGGCTCTGAATTTCTTCGCCGTCTGCGTCCTAATCGCCCCCGCCGTAGCTCGCCAGTGGCTCTCCTGGATAGCGAGAGATGCTTTAGTGAATTTATGATATCGCCAAGGGCGAAAAGGCCGAAAGATGTCCGCAGCTGTGAATTCCATGATCGGCGCCCAATCGGATTCAATGGCAGGGCGCAGGAGGTTCGGAGTCCGCAGAGAGTCCGCACCCTGAGCCGCGAGTTTTATGCGGGACAAGGTATGTGTTCGGCTCTATCGCCGTAGAAGTTCTGACTCCCGAGGCGGTGTCCAGCCATCCGTCCTCGATCCGAGCGATCGGCTCCGGACTATGAGTCGGAGCGGATTCGTGGTGCGGCCTTCAAGGTGCCGCCCGCGGCAGAGTTAGGTCATGCCCATCGTGATAAATACAAGACGCTTCGCCGTGGGCTCGAGATCCATCAAGATCAAGTCCCCGCGGATATCGGCCGTGAAGTTTAGGCTTCCAAACCTGACTGACGGCCAGGGGCGTAGCTTCGATCTGCTCCAGATGGCCAAGTGAGTTGGCCCGCAAATGCGAACCGCCGAATCTACGAAGATCTGTCCGGGAGAAAAGTCTCACCCAGATCTGCGTCGTTGTTGATTGAAGAGGCCATCAAGCTTCTATCGGTGACGCATAGAGGAACTCTCAATGAAAGCACCAATGTCGTGTCAAACCGGCGGATCTCGGGTAGGGGTCCCGAATCGCAAGGCCTAGGGCGGATGGTAACAGGAGACAAGGGACACGATGTTTTACCTGTGTTCGGGCCCTCTTGATGGAGGTAAAACCCTATGTCCCGCTTCGATTGATATTGATATTTGTGGATGTTTACAAGAGTGGATCTACCACGAGATCAAGGAGGCTAAACCCTAGAAGCTAGCCTATGGTATGATTGTAAGGGTTGTTGTGATTCTAGTCCATTTGACTAAAGCCATCTTGTTTATATAGACACCGGAGAGGGCTAGGGTTACATAGAGTCAGTTACAATGGTAGGAGATCTACATATCCGTATTGCCCAGCTTGCCTTCCACGCCAAGGAAAGTCCCATCCGGACACGGGGGGAAGTCTTCAATCTTGTATCTTCATAGTCTTGGAGTCCGGTCGATGATGATAGTCCGGCCAATGATAGTTCGGCTGATGATGGTAGTCCGGCTATCCGGACACCCCCTAATCCAGGACTCCCTCAGTTACCCACTAAGAACAATACAAAATCGTTCTCTACAAACAAGATGAAACCCCATTGATATGCTAGTTTGGGGCAACAGAATCCCTAACAAAGTTACACCGCTCCCAATAGTATTTTCATGCCTTGCGATCACCATGTGCAAGACCGTGACCACACCTTCCTGTTGGAAATATGCCCTAGATGCAATAATATTGCATTATTATATTTCCGTGTTCATAATTAAAGAGTTTATATTCTATGCTATAACTGCTATGATCCTGAAATATGCAATTCAGTGAAAAACTCATATGCACGTGTGGAATGATAAACGGTTAAATAAAAGGTCCGTAGTCTTGCCTCTAGGACTAGCTCAAGTGTTGTCGGTGATCATGTTTTCAGGATCTTAGGATATCCTTAAGTGTAAACGATAGTCCTAAAACAACATTGAGATTATGACGTTTTAAGAATGATCATATTGAATCAACCCAAACTTGTCTGTTATGAATTGAGTTTATATCGTCTGTAACCAATTGTAATAACACAGAGTGTTAACGTGTGATTTTGCTCCTTAGACCATGAGAGTATCGTAGTCACTTCTTACCGTACGGTGGACTTTGGGTTGCTCAAACGTCACCTATAACACGGTGATCATAATGACAACTTACAGGCTCATCGGAAAGTTTAACAAGGGAGTAGATAACTCGAGAGTGGGATTTGCTCCTCTGAAGATGGAGCGATATTCTTACGGCCCTCTCGGTGTGACGGCATCCATCATCGTGTGGCCAGACACAGGTGACTACATCACGGGGATGCCGGAACACGACAACGAGAGAGAAGAACAAAATCGGTAATGAGGATAACAGTATAGTGAGCATGTGATGACTCAGGAGGATATCGATGCATCCCGGGTTTTGTGAAGTATGGCGAAGCAAAGGGAACATCACATGATAACCAAAGGTTCACTCAAATATCATTCTTGTGCTCATAGGGATCGATATGGATGTCCACGGTTTCGCTATCGGTCATTGAACGAAGGGGTTTCTTTCATGTCTATGAGTTACCGAGCCTACGGGGTCACAAGCTTACGAGGATCACGATCTGCTGAGTGTTAGTAGGATGGGAATGATGAGAATATATTTTTGGGAATTGTTTCATAAATATTCAAAATATTTTTGAGAGGATCCAGAAGCGTTTCGGGGTCACCGGAAGGGTTTTGGAGAGTATCGGGTAATATTGGGTATTACCGATAAATAATACTCCCTTCGTCTCAAAATTCTTGTCTTAGATTTGTCTAGATATGGATGTATCGAGTCACATTTTAGTATTAGATACATCTGTATCTAGACAAATTGAAGACAAGAATTTTGGGACGAGGGAGTATATAGGCGGAAAGTGTTTCGGGGGCTGTAAAATTATATATAAAAGGGTCTAATATTTATTAGAAGACTTCTATATTAAATTTAGTACCCACGGGCCTTAAAAGGCCAAATGTGGGAAGGAGCATTGGGCTAACATGGCCCAACAGGAAGTGGCGCCCCCCTTTCCTTGGGGGGGGGGGGGGTATTGGACTAAGGGATGGGAGGAGTCCAACTCCTCCCCTTTGGCCAGAGCCACAAGGAGGGACTTACGCTTCTTGGTGGATGTCCTCTCCCTCCCATCCAACCTATATATACTAGGGGTTTTTGCTCTATGGAGATACACAAGTTTGGAGCCTCCCCTAGTTCACTCTAGCTCTAGTTGATCTAGTTAGAGCTAGGCCTAGATTCTCTAATCCTCATAATTAGAAGTCCAATGTGGTTAGCCTCCCTCTAATTCTCCGGCGGCGATTAGCTCTGGACGGCGAAGCGCTGCCGGATCGTGAAGGTTGTGCTACTTCTTGAGCTTGCATTGGTTTTTCCCTTGAAGAGGAAAGGGTGATGCAGCACAATAGAGATAAGTATTTCCCTCAGTTAAGAACCAATGTATCAATCCAGTAGGAGAAACGCATGAAGTCCCCAATAGATGCACCTACACAAACAATCAAACACTTGCACCCAACGCGATAAAGGGGTTTTCAATCCCTTCACGGTCACTTGCAAAGGTGAGATCTGATAGAGATAGATAAAACTAAATAAAAGATAACTAAATATTTTTGGGTTTTTTGGTTTATAGATCTGAAAATAAAAGATTGCAAAATAGTAGATCGGAAACTAATATGATGGAAAATAGACCCGGGGGCCATAGGTTTCACTAGAGGCTTCTCTCATGAAGGCAAATAATACGGTGGGTGAACAAATTACTGTCGAGCAATTGATAGAAAACCACAAAGTTATGACGATATCCAAGGCAATGATTATGCATATAGGCATCATGTCCGTGTCAAGTAGACCGACTCCTGCCTGCATCTACTACTATTACTTCACACATCGACCGCTATCCAATATGCATCTAGAGTATTAAGTTCATAAAGAACGGAGTAACACCTTAAGTAAGATGACATGATGTAGAGGAATAAACTAAAGCAATATGATGAAAACCTCATCTTTTTATCCTCGATGGCAACAATTCAATACGTGTATCGCTAGCCCTACTTTGTCACTAGGTGAAATCACGCAAGATTGAACCCAAAGCTAAGCACCTCTCCCATTGCAAGAAAGACCAATCTAATTGGCCAAACCAAACCGATAGTTCGAAGAGAAATACGAAGATATAAAATCATGCATATAAGAATTCAGAGAAGATTCAAATAATATTCATAGATAAGCTGATCATAAATCCACAATTCATCGGATCTCGACATACACACCGCAAAAGAAGATTACATCGGATAGATCTCCAAGAACATCGAGGAGAACATGGTGTTGAGAATGAAAGAGAGAGAAGAAGCCATCTAGCTACTCGCTATGGACCCGCAGGTCTGTGGTAAACTACTCATGCTTCATCGGAAGGGAAATAGGGTTGATGTAGATGTCCTCCGTGATCGAATCCCCCTCAGGCAGGATGCTAGAAATGGCCCCAAGATGGGATCTCACGGGAACAGAAGGTTGCGGCGGCGAAAAAGTATTTTCGTGGACTCCTCTAAGGGTTTTGGAATATATGTGAATATATAGGACGAAGAGCTAGGTCAGGAAGGTCACGAGGGGCCCACAAGGTAGGGGACGCTCCCTAGGGTGCGACCTCCACCCTTGCCTCCGCCTCGTGGCTCTTCTGGCTTGGACTCCAAGTCCCCTAGGTGCCTTCTCTCGTCCAAGAAAAATCATCGTGAAGTTTCATTCCGCTTTGGACTCGATTGGTATTCCTTTTCCGCATAAACTCAAAAACAAGGAAAAAAATGTAAATCGCACCTGGCTCTAGGTTAATAAGTTAGTCCCAAAAATAATATAAAATAGCATATAAAACATCCAAAACAGATAATATAATAACATGGAACAATGAAAAATTATAGATACGTTGGAGACGTATCAGGCTGCACGCTTGCAACCAAGTAGAGAGGACGTGCTTTCGGTCTTCGGTTTGAGGGATTGTTTGTGGGCGGTTCATGGGATCGTTCATCGATGGTTTGAGGGACTCCAAGTACGATCTACACCGACATGTTCTTCTTCCACTAAAACTCGGTGATGGTAACGATCGTGATCGCAACCCGTAATGCATCTTCATATTGATCTTGGGTGTGCGTAGGTGCGAATATTTTTGTTTTCTACTACGTTTCCCAACACTTCATACATTGTCTATTCTCCGCAGGGATTTGGAAATTCATTGGCATTCTCCAAGGCTCTATCTTGACACTCTCTAGGACTTATCTCAGTCCCTCATCTATATAACCTAGTATACCACTTGATTCTATTCATATTTATTTGGAAAATTTGGGATGCTCGCAACGTGACGGTTTTCACAATGAACACCGGCGCAACTCCCTCACTCTTAAGAAGATTATTTATAATCTCGTCATATGGTCACTTGTCTTTCAAAAACCGAGCAACAAGGTAGTTGCCTCCACATGGTGCCAATACCTCACTAGTGCAAATCCTAGCTTTTAAGTCGGACCACGGAGGCGATTCACGAAGGAAAAATAGTATAGAAGTAATGTCCACCTGCGATTGGTTTAGGGAACTATATTGAAATAACCTGATCCAACAATAAATTATTGTAGTCGGTTGAAAAATCAAAACCGCCTCAGAGAATTCACCGACCCGGTCGGAATTTCTAGCCAACTAGGATAAGTTTTTTGCAGTTGGTTGCTTTGTGGCAACCAACCATAGTCATTCTTAGGCAGTTCTGACATTTGAACCAGCTGGAATAATACCACACCCAAAAGTCCCACCAAGTCCATCTATATAAGTATACTCTTTCGCTCTAACCCACTCCTTCTACCCTCCCTCTTTCTGCCGCTATCGTGGTGGCAACACCCTCTTCCCACCGCCCACCACATCCGACCATGCTCACCATATGTTACCCGATTTGACAAGTCTACCCGTTCCTACGTGGATTTTGTTGTGCTAGCCATCCCTACGTGGCTCCAACATGGTCGAAGGTTGTTAGGACCGAATGTTTAAGGATTGGAAGTAGGGTGAATAGTCATATACAAATAAAACCACACTCACTTTAATTACAAGTTGGTTGTTTTAAGCAACAATCTTCTATGTTGGTCCTTCGGAACACTTTAACAACCAAGCTAGAAAGAGTATTGTGGCAGAATAAGGTAACTTGCAAGAAAGTAAGAGTTGAGTTTAGGGAATGCAAATTCAATGGCTTGGCTTGTTTTCCCCGTGGTTTGAATAGTTGGTGCTATCCTACTCCACAATGATGGAGGCTAGCTTTGAACCAAATGATTCTAGGATCACAAGGATGCTAGATGTGTTGCCCACCAAGAGGCCCACCAAGGACAACATACCTATTGGACCGTGGAGTGCATCAAGAAGCCTCACTAAGGGGTACATCCTCATGAAGTAGGAAATCTTTGAGCCCTCACAAACTCTTGATTACTTCACTAGATGAAAATGGCCCTCAAGTGACTCCTAAGTCCTAACCATCTAGGAGGCGCACACCCTCCAATAGTAACAAGCAAAGCAAAGTCACTCAGTAGAACTCCTCAAAAGATCTTCAAGTAAAGCTTTTCTCAAGTACCCATATGAGCTCTCTCTCTCTCTCTCTCTCACACACACACACACACAAAATATGAGTGGTATAAGAACGAAGGAACACTAGGTGTAGGGGTTCAAGAAGAAGGGAGGAGCTTGGCCTTTAAAGAATCATGGAAGTGTTGTTGGAATCACCCAACAACTTCCTTTCATCCTCTGTTGCCTTGAGACTATCTAGACTTGAACTCGTGGGAGTTGGGATGGAATGAGGTGGTTGCCATAGTGTAGGTCCAAGTCAATATATAGAGGTCATAGAAATCTGGTCGTTACTTGAAGTAACTAGCCCGGAAGTATGGAAGAAAACTTCTCGGAACTACTGGACATGTTCAAATATTTGAACAATCGGAGCATGTCTCAAAAACCTAAGAGAAAATATTGTACTATGAAGTTACGAGGTAAAATGAAGCAAATGTTCCGAACAACAAAACCGCGGGTCCTTTCTATAGGAATAGAATGGACCCGAAAGAACCGGGTAAAGCCAGTTGCTCGGTAGTACCATAATCTCTACTCCTAATGGAGCAGTTGGTAGTCTCCGCCGGTCAATTTTCGTCCCACCACTTTCGTCCGATTTTTTTTTTGTAGGTTAACCGTCGTAGATTTTTTTCGATGCTGGTTTCTTATTCACCGGTTTATTTACCCCTCAGCTCTTTCCTTGCAAATCAGCACTTTCCAAACGTATACACAATCACGGATCTAACTTTACTAACTTATCCAAATCAACTGATACCTCCCATTATTGCAAATTTCTTTAGGAAACAAATAATAGATTTTAAGGAAACAAATAAAAGATTTTAAATACGCATCATACTTTACTAACAATCACTAAAAATCAAATCTAAATTAATTAACCTTACCTTAAATCACTCAATCACTTTAATTAGGAAACATTTTCTTTCCTAACTGCACCCCGCTTAGTGTGCACATAATAATCCGAAGTAATTAGAGTCACATGATTGAATCCATTTATTTAGAGCCACAAGATTGAATTCATTTATTAACAATTATCCTCACCAAAGTGCGTTTAGCAATTTTAGAGGGCGGACCAAAACTCTGCCATCCGCTCGCCCGCTTGTTTAGGTACAGGAAAAATGGCATAATATATGGAAACAACATGACCGGGCGGCGGCGCAATCTTGAGGATAGGGGATCGGAGGAGAAGGTTAGGCTGGCAGCATGATCGGGTGCTTCATGTCGTGCCGCCGTCCTCGCGATGCCACCTACCCGAAATCAACGCTGCTCCTGCCGTCACCGAGGCGACGCCGCCTGCCCTCCTACCCACGGTCACTCCGCGTGGGGCTACGGCGGAGGAGTAGCGACGGGCCGAGGTCCTTCATGCGCTCCGGGATGGAGGCCATGATTTCGCCGAGGTCGCTTGCCTCCTACACTCAAGGTGTGTCGCCGAGATCGAGGCGAGCATGAGGAGCTGGCCACCGCCATGGTCACCCCATCGCAGGGATGGAGCACGCCTGGCCGACCTACAGCTCAGGAGATCACACTGTTGCTCTTCGTGTCGCGTGGTGACCAGATCTTGCCGATGTGTCCCTCCCCGACGACCTCCTCTTCGCCTCGGTTGGCCGGCATGGATCTCGCCACTGCTGCCCTCAACTTCTCCGCCTCGAGCTCGACGGTCAGCCACCATGGATCCCCAGCTGGAGGGTCACGTGAACCAGCCGTCCTCCCATGCCGCAGCGGTGAGAAGGTGACATGGCTCTCCGTACATGAAGAGTGGAGTTCAGTCAAGTACTTATATACTTGGCCTCTACTGCTAATCCATGTACATGGAGAAGAACAGACAACCGCCATGCTATTAAATTTGGATCCGCCTTTTTTTCGTTCCAATTAAAATGAACATCTATGATATTTATATGATAACTGCTTTGTTCTCTATGTTTGATACACTCCACCTTAATTTTCTTTTTACTTAGAAAGACGGCTAGAGATTATATTCTTCCCATTATGTGCAGTATGGTACCTAACTATTTTTAGCAAAAATACTCTAAAAATATCATACCATTTCAGTTCTGCTGCTGCAAAGGAACGAAAAGTAGTATGATAGTATAAATAAATAAGGATGTATTGTTTTCCTTTTTATCCGTTTGATAATTATGATAGAATTATTGCATGAAGCTGTGTGTGCATACAATATGTAACCAAATGTGAATTATAATAGAATCAAGCCTTGCTTCTTCACTGCTTGGAAGCAAGTCTTCATCTTCTTAAGGGATTATCCGCTATAGTGCCTAGAAAATTCAGAGGACGTTTTAATGGTCTGTTAACTAAGCGATGGTCATCCAGAAAAAATATTTGAAGTTGATACTAGCCATAATAAGTGCATAACAAGCCTACATGTTGTCTACATTTTTGCAGATCTCGCTATCACAAGTCCTTGTAGATGTGCACCTTCCCCCTCTGACCATCTCCTCAGGGTCTCTCTCTAATCCTAGAGCCAGGCAACAAGAATGGTTGGTTTTAAGAACAACATGTATCTATTTATTCATTATTGATTTATTGTTTTCGGGGAATTGTTTTGCCCCTAATCATATCATTGTTACTCTTCCTGCATTAGATTATGAGTATGAAAATGATGAATTTTATGTAAATGCTAATGGTTGACTACCACATTACAATGCTAGGCCTGCCTCAGTTTTGAGGACCCTTCTACTTTCCATTCCACAAGAAAAACAACACACAAATTTATCGCGACAGTAGATACAGAGAGCGCATGTAGATACAGTGAATCTGATGATACTGTTCCAACGAGTGCGTGTCCCTGGCGTATGAAATCCTGCCCACGGGACTGCTTCCATGTATCACATTTTGTATTCTACTTTCTTTGCCCAAATGATGCACAATCCAAGCAGATTTACCTCAATTGTGTTTAATTTGTTTAATTGCAAATTTACGTATTTATTTAGTCTTGGCCATGTATAATTTTGTGCACGATGTTGGGAATGGTACTTATTGACAACTTCTAGCAACTTTGTTTACTATGTACGATGCCGATTACATGGCACGAATGTTGATTCTCATAACACCATTTTTGGTGCACTTCTCACCTATACACCGAGAATGAAATTGGAGACAACATTCATGAGAATTGCATAATCTAATTTACGAATTACTGAGATAATTGCTTGTGTCTTCACTCTTTACACTATGCATAGAATGATAAATTATAGCATTTCTTGAACATTTGAATCATAAGTTGATTGGCCCAGAGCTTTGCGGCGTGACGAGGGCCGAAGTCGGATTATGGAAGCTCTCGGGGCCAAAGCCCAAAGGGTTGGCTGATATCCGGAGATAGTTTCATTTCAACTGTACGTGGGTTGTTTTCCTTTCCATGACATTATGGTTGCCCGCCAGGTGTAGTCGCGTCGTCTTTGTAACCGCGGCATGGCCGCCCGACTCTATGTAATGTCTATTTCTTCTTCTAATACATCAGCATGCAAACCTTCTAATACATCTTCTAATAAAAAAAGTTGATTTATGGTATTTGGATTGCTATCAGAATGTCTTTTCTATGCATGTGATTTCTCACATCTGGTTATAATATTTGTGAAGACGTGCACTTGGAAGCGGGCCCATGGCCCGCGCTGGACGGCGCCGACGTCGAATCTTTGTTTAGCCACCTCGTCCGCGTATTCTTGGAGCTGTGGCTGGTCGATTTACATGAAATTAATTCCCTCAGTTCTGGTGGCAAATATAATACACATAATCCATATTGTTATGCACTAGCGTGTATGTGTGAAATAGATGGATTATGGTCCCGTACCCAATAAGATGGATATGTGTGTGTGTGTTAGAGAGAAAGGGAGAGGAGGACAGAGAGTGAGGAAGAGGGAGGGAGAGTGTGTGTCTGTGTGTGTGAGGATTTGATGGTAAAAAAGGTCGCCAATGTCGTAATATTGAACTCTTAAAGTTAATGTGGCCCCGTTGCAACGCACGGGCGTTCTTCTAGTGACATTGGCGACCTTAGTACTAGGTGGATTTGCACGGAAGTACGTACTAGAATTATATTGTGACCTAATACAGAGGCAAACCGATAAGGCCTCGAAAGTGCCATGAAAAATGTTATGCTAGAAGGTGCCGGAGCTAACAGGAAGAGTTTCAATGGAAACATGGCTCAACATATAACATTATAAACATGAGCGACAGTTCCGACCTATGGAAAAGTGGGTTTGCTGGGAATGGACTCACTTTATATAGGCTCGGTAGTACCGGGTAGGGAAATAAATGGTACCGGGAATGTTGAAAAACATATGGTAAAGTGGCTAAGTTGGATTCCTTTGAGGACTAGCTTGCTCTCTTGTCTTGGAATTCATGCCAAAGAAATTTTGCTCTTGCCACTCTTGATAGTATGGTTGTCCTGAACTCAATGTGAATCTTGGATTCACTAAAAGCTTATAAATTACAATCTAAAAACTTGAGGAAGACACCATCTTGAAAACTATGAGGTAGGGGTCACAAATGATATCCACACAACCCTAAGAACTATAATCCTGAATAAAACATGATAAACAATTAGTCTTCTCAATGGTTTGCCAATGATCGCCAAAACCTAATAGGGGTATCTAAGAGATACGCTTTCAACAGCATTCCGTCAGATCCAGTAGCGGTGATCAACCCCCACGCGGCTCCAACAAAGGTCAACGCACCCTTCCTGGATCCAACTGTGGTGGCCACCCTCACATGGTTCCAACCATGGTCCCCTTCTCTCCCCGTGCAGCTCCAGCAAGGGTGAGACTGGTGTCGTCCCAACCTCTACCGGCAGATCTGTTGAGGCGGTGAACTAGTTTCTGTAGATGAGTGAAGCAGATAAGTGTAAATACCAAGTTAGAGAATATGTGTTAGTAGATTGATAGTATGTTGTATTAGTGAACTAGTTATATTATATTAGTAGTATGTTTTGGAAGTATAAGTAGTACAAATATTCATGATTTCTTTTGAGTTTGAAGTAAACAAGTGCCCGAGTCTCTAATACATGTTTGCATTGATTTCGGGATTTCCGGAAAAACGGAGGAGGTGCAAGGGTGCAAAGCATGTCTTTTTGTCCACAACATCGATGTAGTTGAGCATTTCTTGTCATTGTATATGAGAATACACATTTATATGCACCAGGGTTCTACTTGCTAACTTCAATCGTCAAAGAAGGCCTACTGAAAAATCGCACTAACAATAGAATATATTATGAAGTATGAAAAGTTTGGTAATGGAATGGAATGCCATGCAACACAATTAAATGATTATATGTGTTTCTGTGATAGATCATTTGCTGTGAATTTTGATTGCATGGCTGGCTACAAGACAGAAATTAATTTAACCTTTTGTAAACTGCTTGCCTTGAGTAACATGTACATATGGGGACCCCCTTGATTATTCAAAAAAATAAATTAACGCCCCGGCCGAGCCCCTGACTACATTCGTATGTATATGCGTCTTCATGTGAAGCTCCATCTGAAGTATTATACTGCTCTGAGTGAATGCTTCGGCATGTATCGATGTCATAAAATATAACCTTGCGTCGTTCCACACATCTTGAAGGTATATTTGTCTTGCTGAGCACTAACATACTATATACACTACATCCAGTAGTACTATCGTTGGATTTAAATACGCATGTGGCGACCACTGCGTTTGATTCCATATTCTCTCCCACCCGATTATTGAACACGCATCCCAGTACTGCACATAGTGCTCGCAGTACAGCAACCTTATGTTATGATATGCAATCTCCTCTCGGCTCTCGCCAACAACCATCCCCTTTGCAAGCATATCACATCCCGCATATAATATACAGCAAAATCCTGCAGCTAAAGACGACGACATTCCTCTAACCATGTGCATCGATCCGTAACATATATTTCATGTATTATAGTATCATTTCCATGACCACCAACAGACCAGTTAGCTTATTAGCTAGATAGCTCGCTCGCGGACAACCCTTCAGTACACTTGTAGCTGTTAGACTCACTGACCAGACTTGTCCATGAGAGCGCAACCAGCTCACGGGCAAGACAAACACAGTTGAGCTAGTGCATCATGCAGTCCTGTGCAATTGAAACTTGCATCTATCCAGGGATGGTTCCAAGCTTGGTTGCTTTCTTTTTGTTCTTAATGGCTCTAGCAGCTTTTGGGGCTATACCTGAGAGCTCCTTTAATTTGGTTTACATATTTTTTTCCCCATCCTTCTTATGTGTGCATACGTTTCACAAATTTTGCAAGAAAGAAAATACAGGCATAGAGTCTCATTGTTCCCATAAAAAAACATCCGGGGCAGATTACACGCTTTGAGCCATCCGAAGTTCTGCAGCTGCCTATCCAGGGATGTGTAAGTAAGATGCACCAGTTCATGTACACATGCTAATAAGGCATGCAGTAGTAGATGCACTTGCACCATTGCAGAAAGCTTCTATGACTCCTTACACCCGCTGGCCCTGGCCTGATGGAGCAAGCAGCCAGCTGCTCAATGCCAAGCAGATGGTCATAAATTCCTCTGTAAATGTCACCGTTGACATCTAGCTAGCTCTGACTCCCCCGTGTATATATTGCTCAGAGCACGGTGCACCATACTGGTGGTAACTGGACGTGACCGGTCTCTTCACGTAGCTAGCTAACTGCATGCTCTGCAGCTAGTTCATTGCGAGACTATGACTTCTCTTGCATAGAAGTTAAGTCACCGGATGGGCTTCTGGCGCCTTTATTCAAAGGCAGTGCAGTCCAAGGATGGGAACAAATCGAGCATAGATTATAAGGTTGATCATTCAGGCCAGTACAAAGGAGAGAACGATTACAAGAGTCTTTGGGTATGTATGTTACGGTTGGGAGAGGTATTAGGAAGGAAACAAAGAGTTGCATGGAGAAGAGAGAAGGGAATATGTGTGCTGTGGAGAATGGAATCCAACTAGTATACTAGTCATGCTGCCTGCGCTCCTGCTAGCTGCTAGCTAGCTGCAGACGATATCAGTGCAAGCTGCAGTTGCAATGGTGTATCCTAGAGGGTGTTCTGCTGGCATCACATGCACGCGCATGTGGTTTAATTTTTAGTTCCACTGCTGGAATGTGTCAGTGCATGGCAGCTTAATTTGTGGGCAGGGACGGGAAGATGACATCTTCCTCGTCACTTCCCATGCAGTCGAGTCAGTTTGTGTCTACTCCATTGTGATCCTCCCTAATTATATCTCTCTGACTCTCTCGTTGCTAGTACAAGCTGATCACGATGACATGCAATGACACACACACGCACAGAAACACACAATGAATGCGCCATATGCATGTGAACTAACTCATCCAACAAAAATAGGCTAATTAAGCCATTTGAGGACCAACACTACGAAGTTCTTTACACGTTTACTCTTTGCCACTTTACCACACCGCATCTTAGTTAAGACAAAGACGTCAGTGTACATATGCTTACAGATTAATTCGTTTTACACGACAGATTCTCTATATTTGCTATATGGAATTCCATTAGTACACTATATATAGGTACTAATGAAAAATGAATTACATGTTTTGTCCTATCCATATATACACCGATTCTAAAGCATGCATGAGGGAGTAATTAGTTGTGAGCTTAGTTCAACAGTCATTTATTGAATTTTTTCTCTCGATAAAGGACATTTTTATTGACTCGTAACATAGCATCAAGGGGATACAAACAGAATGATCAAGTACATACACAGCCTCTGCATGATTAGGATGCACACATTAAACACCAATGCACACACACAAAGGATCATGTCGGCATAAAGCAAAATCATACAAGACTAAAGTTATGCCTAGGCGAAAGAAAAATACAAAGAAGAAAAAAAGAGAGCAACGATGATCCATGCCAAGCAGCTGCTGACCCAACGAAGATGATGACAAGAGTCAGAAACATTTTTGCCATTTACGCAGGGGATTGCATGCAAGTGCAACCTCTAGTAGTGCGAGGTTTTTGCAAAATGCTTGAAGATAAATGCAGTCCGATGAAACAACTAGGCGAACAAATATAAGCCATACACAGGAAAAATGACTTTGAATTTCACACATGTATGCAAGTAAGCTCTTGATTTTGAGTTCAACCTCCTGTTACAAAATATGACAAATCAGTAGATGATGCTTCCTCTAAGTACACCTTTAGACATTTGCAAAGAGAATTGACTTGCCCAAATCAATTAAATCGACCGAAATAGGATTAAAAAATGTAAAATAACAAGCCAAAGTTTCTACAAAGCAAGAAAAATAAATAACTAAATACAAGCACTTGTACAATGTTGTAGAAATAAACAGGCAGATGGAATCACGGGCTCTAGTATAGTTTTGGATAGTCTCAAAGCCTAAGCTCAAGATCTAGTTCCTCTGCCGGGGTGCTAGGACAAAGCTTAAGTACCTTCACACGACGATTATCATCGTCGCCATCATCACGAGGATCATCACGTTGCAGATGCTCACTAGAGGAAGAAGACAGAACGAACTCGGTAGCCTCCAGATCAATCCTCCTCCTCTTGCGACATAGATGAACAATCTTTTCATCGTCTTCTTTATCATCTTCAAAGACACTTCTTGTTCGGCGACCCAAAAGACCCAGCTTCAGCTCGCCACCCCCAACACGCAGTTCTTGCTCTGAACGTACCTCGGCATCGTGAAGAAACACCTCTTTCTCGCCATGTTCTTGGGTGGTGTCTGATGGGGACACGAGAGGGCGGCCAAGACTTGTTTGCCCCAAATGGTTCTTGCAGTTGCAGCGTCCACCAACGACCTCCCTGGATCCGAAAAGAAAGCTGCGTACTGGATTAGGGTTAGCTTCTGTGCTTGGAGCACTAGGTCTTGGAGGAGGGCATGGCAGCGGCTGGATCATGTAGCCTTGATGAAGAGGCATGCCATGGACGTCGACGCCGCCCCCATCCTCCACCATCCCGGAGAGCTTGAGCCTGGCCCGGTCCCTCCGGTGGACGTTCATGTGCCCACCGAGGGCCTGCGCCGACCGGAACTCTCGGCCGCAGAAGCTGCACGAGTAGGATCTCGGCGGCCAGATGCAGCCCCCGAGGCTCCCCGCGGAGTCCTGGGCGAACGCGCGCTCCTCCCACGACTCGTAGTAGGTGGCCGAGGAGGTGCCGCCGCCGCTGCCGACGGCGATGTGCGGCGTGCTGAAGACGGCCGGCGCCTTCTGATCACCCTGCTTTCTCCTGCTTATCATCCAGTACTTCGCTGGATCCATGAGATTATGAGATGACGCTCCTAGACTACTATGTACAAGTGCTCTGGGATGTCAAAAGCATGGGAGGTGCTCGATGGCGGAGAGGTGGGTAGTCGGAGTCCAAGATGAAGCAGGACAAGAGTACATATCAAATCTACAGGTGTGAGAGGAAGCCGGAGGGAAGGGAGAAGCTGCAAGGGTTGCTTGATTTGCTTGCCTTTACGGATGCAAGCAACCTGACTCACCTTTTGTTGTCTGTAGTACCCTAGTGGGTCCTGGCCCTATCTTTTCTTCACACATCCAGTTTGTCACAGGAAGTGTGACTGTTTCTGGAGGAGTGCGGAACGAAAAGTGGCATCTTATTCAAATCCCAGATCAGTGTTAATTTGGTAGCTAGTGCAACTAGTTACAAAGGTTTAACGATATTTAACCTGAGTGCTGCACGGCAACGAAAGGGGTGGTATCCGTCTCTATCTAGTCTTTGATGGCGATACTTGACTGGGTGTCAATAATTGCAAGCAAAGCTTATTTCCGCTAATTACGGTCACTGCCCCATACTGTTATAAACACCTTAATCCAGTCCAGCACCCAGGGTTCGATACCCCAGGAGTTGGTGGTCGAAACCGTGTTGGGTGGGAGCGATGAAGCTCAAAATCATGAAAGACGGATCCATGATCCGAGGGTGGGGGTTTTTTACCCTGGAAGTCGAAAATGTTGAAATGCCCATGTTGGCCGGGACGAATGATGCTCAGAATCATGAAGGTTAGACCCATGATCCATGACTAGGGATTTGATACTCCGGAAGTCAGAAATGTCGAAATACGCATGTTGGCTGGGATGGCTGATGCTCAGATCAAATCCATGATCCAAGACTAAGGATTCAAGATCACTGATGTTAGTTCGGTTGGATGACCAAGTTGGTCCGCTCGGATGTTCTGTGAAATGAGAATAGACGGATCCGTGAGCCAAGACTAGGGGTCTGATACCACGGAAGTTGGAAAGGTCGAAATGGCATGTTGGATGTGACGGATGATTCTCAGAATTATGGAAGTTGGATCCATTATCCAAGAATAGGGGCTCGACCCCAGAAGTCAGATTGTTCCAGTTCCCATGTTTGCTGGGAGGGAAGATCCTCGAAATCATGTAGGTCAGATCCATGATCCAATACCAGGGGTTCGAGACACCGAAAATCGGTTCGATTCGATGACCAAGTTGGCCCAATCAGATGTTTGATGATTTGACAGTCATATCCACGCTCTATGGCTAGGGCTTGAGGCCTCAGAGGTTGGTTCAGGGGGATGCATGAGTTTGTACAATTGGTTGTGCTAGAAGTGATAAAAGCAGGATCTATGACCCATGACTTAGGGAATGATACCTAGAAGTACTTTGAACCAATGGCTAATAATGAAACAAATAAATAAGAAAAAAATATTGGGTTATGCTCATCAAATACTAAGTTTGATAGGGATATACACGATAAACTTTATGATTCAAGTGATGAAGATGTTGAATTTTGTGATGAATGAAAAGTTGATGATCTTTGTTATGATGAGTGGGTAGCTAAAAATCTTAGGGAGGAAATTACCTTAGATATTGCTACTCCAAATAATGATACACTTTATGAAAGTATTGCTTTTTATGATGACACTATGTTTGTAGGCACTATTGAGATGATTATTTTATGCCTATTACTTATTACAATGATCATGATTGGGGAGGCAATTATGGCACCTCTTGTGGCCTTGAAATTTACTTGAGACCTATGATGAATCTATTATTGATAAAAATATTATAATATTATTGAAAGTGCACTTGGAGAGGTCATGATTTTAGGTACTGGTGATCACACTAATTTCGAGAGTGTTCAGTATGATTGCAATATTGATAAAAGTGGGTTTGAAGAGGTCATGACTTTAGTTACTGTTGATCCCACTATTTGGAGAGTGATAAAATCTATGTGAATGTGGATAATTAGGAAAGTTTCCTAGGTGATAGCTATATTGTTGACTTTGATTATGATCCCACATGCAATTACTTTGAGAGAGTGGAGTATGCTACAGAAATCTTCATACTAATAAATCACCTCTATTTATGTTGAAAGATATAAATTTTCATTCTTCTCTCTTGCCTATGCTAGGGATTTCTTGTCCTAATAATTTGTTTACTTATAATATGCATATGCATAGGAAGTGGGTTAGACTTAAATATGCTTGGTAAATGCTTTATGATGCTCTCTTTTATGCTTCAATTCATATTTTCATGTGATGATCATTAAAATCTTAAGCCCATCTTAATGGCTATAAAGAAAGAGTCTGCGAGAGACAACCCATAATTATCCTTAATAAAGTTCTTACTTATAGAGGCAACACTCTTTTTTATGTATGTTCTCAATAAAGTGCCATGGATAGCCTTTAGCATGTTAAGTTTGACGTTCATATGTTGTTGTGATGAAACAGAAATGTGTTTGCTACTAAAAAAATCTAATCAACTAGTAGCTGATAATATTACAACATTTTAACACATAACACATACATGAGTTCTCTATTAAGTGCTAATTTTAAGAATTTTTTAGGTATAGATGTATGAAAAAAATTGTTATTTTCTGATTGTTCTGTTTTGACATATTCCTGCTATAGATTCCTATAGTGGTGTGAGAATTTAATATTATGTTAACATACAGTAGATAATGTTGAATTTTAATTATGCCATGGGTCTACAACAAATCTTCATAAGACCTATAGATTCCTATAGTGGTGTGAGAATTTTAAAATATGTTAACATACAAAAGATAATGTTGAATTTTAATTATTCCATGGGTCTACAACAAATCTATCAGAATGAAATTTTGTTTGTACTAACCTCGTGGAAAGTTTTGTGTGGAAGAATTTTTTTAAGACCTAGATGAGATAGTGATATGAGAAGAATAAGGAGATGCAAGCGATGACCCACAAGTATAGGGGGTCAACTATAGTCCTTTCGATAAGTAAGAGTGACAAACCCAACGAGGAGCAGAAGGAAATGACAAGCGGTTTTTCAGCAAGGCATTTTCTGCAAGCACTGAAATTATCGGTAACATATAGTTTGATAGCAAAATAATTCATAACAACTGACAAGTAGCAATAGTAACAATGGTGCAGCTAGGTAGCTCAATCACTTTTATAGCAAACGACGGGACGAAACTTTCTCTTATAGCAAGTAAAGCGTTCTTGAGGACACATGGGAATTCATCTAGTCACTTTCATCATGTTTATTTGATTCGCGTTCGGTATTTTGATAATTTGATATGTGGGTGGACTGGTGGTTGGGTGTTTTTCTCACTTGAACAAGCCTCCCACTTATGATTAACCCCTCTTGCAAGCATCCGGAACTATGAAAAAGGAATTAAGATAAATCTAACCATAGCATGAAACATATGGATCCAAATCACCCCCTTATGTAATAGTGCATAAACTAGGGTTTAAGTTTCTGTCACTCTAGCAACCCATCATCTAATTACTACTCCACAATGCCTTCCCTTAGGCCCAAATATGGTGAAGTGTCATGCAGTCGACGTTCACATAACACCACTAAGGGAATCAAAACATACATATCATCAAAATATCGAACGAAAACCAAATTCACATGATTAGTTATAACAAGACTTCTCCCATGTCCTCAAGAACAAAAGTAACTGCTCACAAATAATATTCATGTTCGTGGGGTATTGAATATTATTAAGGATCTGCACATATAATCTTCCACCAAATAAACCAACTAGCATCAACTACAAGATGTAATCAACACTACTAGTAACACAGAGGTACCAATCTGAAGTTTTTAGACCAAGATTGAATACAACAGATGAACTAGGGTTTGAGATGAGATGGTGCTGGTGAAGATGTTGATGAATATTGGTCCTCCCATGATGAGAGGGTCATTGGTGATGACGATGGCTTCGATTTCCCCCTCTCGGAGGGAAGTTTGCGGAATCGCTCCCCCGGAGAGCAAAAGTGCTCCTGCCCAGGTTCCGCCTCGAGATGGCGAAGCTTCGTCCCAAAACCTTCCTTTTGATTTTTCTAGGTCAAATAGCATCATAGAGCAGAAGATGGGCTTCACAGGCCTGCCAGGGGCCCCACAAGTACAGGGGGCGCCCTAGTTGGTATTGCGCGCCCCCAAGCTTGTGGCTGCCCGGTGGGTCCCCCACTTGTAATTCTTTCGCCAATACTTTTTTATAAATTCCAAAATAATTCTCCATAAAATTTTAGGTCAGTTGGAGTTGTGCAGAATAGGTATCTCCGATGTATCCCTTTCCGGTCCAGAAGTCCAGCTGCGGGCAATCTCCCTCTTCATGTGAAACTTGCAAAATAAGAGAGATAATACATAAGAATTGTATCATAAAGTGAAATAACAATCCAAAACACAATAAATAATAGTAGGAAAACATGATGCAAAATGGACCTATCAACTCCCCCAAGCTTAGACCTCGCTTGTCCTCAAGCGAAAACCAAAATCGATAATCATGAGCACATGTTTAGAGAGAGAGGTGTCGATAAAAACAAAATACAGACATGAGAGCATCATGATCATTATTATAACAAAAATATATCATCACAAAAATTCTCATGAATAAGTGATAATTCATTCACACAATAAAGTATGAACTATAAACTTTATTGAAAACTAAAAAACTATGATCTCAGTCACCGAAGTAATTGCACTTTATCATAGTATCAGAAAGAGTCTATGCAAGAGCTTTGTTTAGCAAGTTCACATACTTGACACTCACGACATATTTATGCAGAAAAAGTTTCAGTCGGGCACGTAGAAAGATAGTGGCTCGAAGTTGCCTCCCAACTTATTTACCTCAAGGGTAATGTCGACAATAATAACCCATGATCACCTAAATTCAATTCGACATATATGCCCAGGTCTTTCCCCAACACATGATGCTTGCTAAGAGAGAAAATAAAACAGAACAGAGAGGAATACTATTGAATATTGCATAAAAGTAAATACATAAAGTAAAGTCCCTTCACGGAGGGAAACAAAGGTTGTCATGCGCTTTTTGTTTTTGGATGTGCAAGCTCTTAATGTAAAGGAACCTCACTTTATATTGCCCCTTGTGATAGCAACCTTAATTATGCAGTCTATCGCTTTTATTTCTTCACCATCACAAGATCATACAAAGCTTACTTTCCCTTACAATAAAAGATCATACATGTTTAGGATAAATGTTTATTGCTTTCGCACCGATTTCAACTTACTTGAAGGATCTTATTCAATCCATAGGTGCATATAGTGGACTCTCATGACATGAAACTGGGTTTAAGGGTTTTTGGATGCACAAGTAGTATTTCTACTTAGTGCGGATTTTGGCTAGCAAAAGATAGTGAGCAAGCACCACATGTTAGTGGATCCATGAAAATATAACTTATATGTGAATATAAACAATCATAATTTATTACGTTGTCTTCCTTGTCCAACGTCAACTAGTTGACATGGAGTATTAATGGGGGTTCACAATCATAAAAGATGTCCAAGATAGCATATTTGTATGTGAGACCTCTCTTTCTTTATTACTTTTCATGAATTGTAACAATGACCATTGATATGTTTGTCAACTTCCAACAAGTTTTATCAATTATACTTCTTTTACATGAAGTCATCACTCCCCATGGGATTAGCATATGATCTTTTTATTCTTTTTATTTCAACTTTGAGACTGAAACAAGAAGATAAAACAACTCAACTCAAACTACTTTTTATTATATAACTCTCACACTCGATTACATGGATAGATAGATCACTAAGCAAAAACTCGAAAATAGATTGAACTAAAACTTTATTCTTCTAAATCATAAAATAACTAAGGATCAAACTAAAATAGATAATGATGGTAAAGGTGATGGTGATACGATACAGGGGCACCTCCCCCAAGCTTGGCACAAGCCAAGGGGAGTGGCCATACCTGTGTACTCAAGTCTTCTTCTTCGGCGACAATGGTGATGAGGAGGTAGTGGGGTTGTCCACATGTGATTAATCAAGGTCTCCTTCAAACTCTGAATTTCGCTAAGTACGTGACGAAGGATCTCAACATTCTTTTCCACTTCGGCCATAATGAGTTTGTTTTTCGACCCCTAGAAATTCTTCCCTGCATCACTTTCTCTTGGACGGGAGATGTCCCAATTGGAAGGTATGTGCATACGGGGAGTATTCTCTACCCCATAATTATGAAAACTGTTCTGATGCAACCTGTGTAAGATCCTAGGAGGAAGTCCTTCTTGTACCTCTTGACCTCCTTTGTTGCTTATGGTCCCTATTGCTTGATGGGGGTTTGGAGTAGTGGAGATGCCATCTAGAGTGCTCCTCTCCAAAGCAGGAGGGTGTATCGTACCTCAAGCAAATCTCATTCATCTTCTTCCATGGTGACTTCCTCGGGCTCTTCCCTCCCAAGTTCCGTATGCATTAACCAATCACCGCCTCCCATGTTGTTGGAGGAGGAAGACATTATGCCTAGCTTTGGAAATCTAGTAGAAAACAACACGAAACAAGAATAGAGGGGAATCTTGCGATACGGTGGTCAAAACATCAGGGAGTATATATAATGAATTTTTTCCGTGCAGGACAAGCAATATGGAAGAAAACAGAGTTAGGAAAGTCCACGAGGGTGCCACAAGCCTGGTAGGCGCGCCTCTTAGATTGTCGCTTCCTCATGCACTTTTAGGACTTTTTATTATTTTCCAAAAAAATTAAATATTCCAAAAAGAACAAAATGTACTTTTATGGAACTTTTGGAGTCGGTTTACTTACCGTACCACATACCTACTCCTATTCAGGGTTCTGGATCATTTCAGAAGGTTTCCCTTATGTGCTCTTCCGGTGTCAACGTTTGAATAATATTGGTCTCAACATTAATGGCTGTACCTGAAATAAAATGTTTAATTCTTTGCCCATTAACCACCCTCAGATTAGTGCCTTCGGTGTTGTTGATCTTGATAGCTCCGGAGCGGTAAACTTCCTCGACAATATACGGTCCTTCCCATTTAGAGTAAAGTTTTCCTACAAAAAATCTTAAAATAAAATTGTATAATAAACTTGATCACCTACTTTAAATTCCTGTTTTTTTAATTCTTTTATCATGCCATCTTTTAATTTTTTTCTTCAAACAACTTGGCATTTTCATAAGCTTGTGTTCTCTATTCATCTAGTGAGCTAATATCAAATAACCTCTTTTCATTGGCAAGTTTGAAATCATAATTAAGTTCTTTAATTACCCAATATGCCTTATATTCTAACTGAAGAGGTAAATGACATGTTTTTGCATACACCATTTTATATGGAGACATACCAATAGGATTTTTATAAGCATTTCTGTAGGCCCACAATGAATAATCAAGTTTCTTAGACCAATTCTTTGTAGATCTATTAACGGTCTTTTGCAAGATTAATTTTATTTCCCTATTACTCAATTCAACTTGACCACTAGACTGAGGATGATAAGGTGATGCAATTCTATGGTTGGCATCATATTTAGCAACAAGTTTACGGAATGCACCATGAATAAAATGTGAACTGATACGTCCATTTTGCATCATGTTTTCCTATGGAAATTTATTGCATTATGGACTGTTATTTCAATTTATGATACAATTCTTATGCCTTTTCTATCTTATATTGCATGTTTCACATGAAGAGGGAGATTGCCGGCAGTTGGATCTCTGCACCGGAAAGGCCTATATTGGAGACACCTATTCTACACAACTCCAAATGACATGAAAATTCTTGGAGAATTATTTTGGAATTTATAAAAATAATGGAGGAAGAAATACCACCAGGGGACCTCCACGAAGCGACAAGCCTGCCCCCCCCCCAGCTTGTGGCGCCCCTAGCAGGCCTAAGAGGCCCATATTCTGCTATATGATGCAATTTGATCTAGAAAAAAATCAGAAGAAAGTTTTCGGGATGAAGCACCGCCGTCTCAAGGCGGAACCTGGGTTGGAGCACTTTTACTTTTCGGTGGAGTGATTCCGCCGGGGAAACTTCCCTCCGAGAGGGGGAAATCGAAGCCATCGTCATCACAAATGATCACCTCGTCGTGGGAGGACCCATCTTCATCAACATCTTCACACACACCATCTCATATCAAATCCTAGTTCATCTCTTGTATTCAATCTTTGTGTCAAAACCTCAGATTGGTACCTGTGGGTTGCTAGTAGTGCTGATTACATCTTGTAGTTGATGCTAGTTGGTTTATTTGGTGGAGGATTACATGTTCAGATCCTTAATGATATCTTCAATACCCCTCCGATCTTGAACATGAATATGATTTGTGAGTAGTTACTTTTGTTCTTGAGGGAATGTGAGAAGTCTTGTTAAAAGTAATCATGTGAACTTGGTATCCGTTCAATATTTTGATACGTATGTTGTGATTCCCTTAGTGGTGTTATGTGAACATCGACTACATGACACTTCACAATCTTTGGGCCTAAGGGAAGGCATTGTGGAGTGATGACCCACAAGTATAGGGGATCAATTGTAGCTCTTTTCGATAAGTAAGAGTGTCGAACCCAACGAGGAGCAGAAGGAAATGATAAGTGGTTTTCATCAAGATAATGTCTGCAAGTGCTGAAATTGTAAGTAACAGAGTAGTTTGATAGCAAGATATTTTGTAACGAGCAAGTAATGATAATGGTAGCTAAAGTGCAGCAAGATAGCTGCTACCTCTTGAGCACTGCGTTGGATTTCCCCGAAGAAGAAGGGATGATGCAGTAAAGTAGCGTAAGTATTTCCATCAGTTTTTGAGAACCAAGGTATCAATCCAGTAGGAGACCACGCACAAGTCCCTCATACCTACACAAAACGATAGCAACTCGCAACCAATGCTTAGGGGTTGTCAATCCCTTCATGGTCACTTACGAGAGTGAGATCTGATAGAGATAATATTTTTGGTATTTTTGATAGATAGATGCAAAGTAAAAAGTAAAAGGCAAAGTAAAATAAAGCAAGTAAATAAAGTGATATAGATTGATATGATGAGAATAGACCCGGGGGCCATAGGTTTCACTAGTGGCTTCTCTCAAGAGCATAAGTATTCTACGGTGGGTGAACAAATTCTTTGTTGAGCAATAGGCAATTGAGCATAGTTATGAGTATATCTAGGCAATGATCATGTATATAGGCATCACGTCCAAAACAAGTAGATCGAAACGATTCTCAAGCATCTACTACTATTACTCCACTCATCGACCGCTATCCAAAGATGCATCAAGAGTATTAAGTAAAAATAGAGTAACGCCGTAAGCAAGATGACATGATGTAGAGGGATAAACTCATGCAATATGATAAAAACCCCATCTTGTTATCCTCGATGGTAACAATACAATACGTGCCTTGCAACTCTTTACATCACATTGAGTAAGGACACACCGCAAGATTGAACCCAAAGCTAAGCACTTCTCCCATTGCAAGAACTACCAATCTAGTTGGCCAAACCAAAAAGATAATTCAAGAGACTTGCAAAGATAACTCAATCATACATAAAAGAATTCAGAGAAGAATCAAATATTTTCCATAGATAATACTGGATCATAAACCCACAATTCATCGTTCTCAACAAACACACTGCAAAAAGAAGATTACATTGAATAGATCTCCACAAGAGAGGGGGAGATCATTGTATTGAGATCCAAAAAGAGAGAAGAAGCCATCTAGCTAATAACTATGGACCCGAAGGTCTGAGTAAACTACTCACACTTCATCGGAGGGGCTATGATGATGTAGAAGCCCTCCGTGATGACGGCCCTCTCCGGCGGAGCTCCGGAACAGGCCCCAAGATGGGATCTCGTGGATACAGAAAGTTGCTGCGGTGGAATTAGGTTTTTGGCTCCTGTTCTGATCGTTCGGGGATACGTAGGTATATATAGGAGGAAGGAGTACGTCGGTGGAGATCCGAGGGGCCCACGAGGTAGGGGGTGCGCCCAGGGGGGCGCCCTCCACCCTTGTGACTGCCTCTGGCGCTGCTTGGAGTAGGGTCCAAGTCTCCTGGATCACGTTCGGTTGGAAAATCACGATCCCGAAGGTTTCATTCTGTTTGGAATCCGTTTGATATTCTGCTTTCTTGAAATCTTGAAAAGGGCAAAAACAACAATTCAGGCTGGGCCTCCGGTTAATAGGTTAGTCCCAAAATAATATAAAAGTGGAAAATAAAGCCCAATATAGTCCAAAACAGTAGATAAAGTAGCATGGAGCAATCAAAAATTATAGATACGTTGGAGACGTATCAGGCATCCCAAGCTTAATTCCTGCTAGTCCTCGAGTAGGTAAATGATAAAAAGAATTTTGATGCGGAGTGATACTTTGGCATAATTTTAATGTGAATCCTCTTAACTGTGGTATGAATATTCAGATCCGAAAGATTCAAGACAAAAGTTCATATTGACATAAAAATAATGATACTTCAAGCATACTAACTAAGCAATTATGTCTTCTCAAAATAACATGGCCAAAGAAAGTTATGCCTACAAAATCATATAGTGCTGCTATGCTCCATCTTCCCCACACAAAATATTTAAATCATGCACAACCCCGATGACAAGCCAAGCAATTGTTTCATACTTTAACATTTTCAAACCTTTTTCAATCTTCACGCAATACATGAGCGTGAGCCATGGATATAGCACTATATGTGGAATAAAATGGTGGTTGTGGAGAAGACAAAAAAGGAGAAGATAGTCTCACATCAACTAGGCGTATCAACGGGCTATGGAGATGCCCATCAATAGATATCAATGTGAGTGAGTAGGGATTGCCATGCAACGGATGCACTAGAGCTATATAAGTATATGAAAGCTCAACAAAAGAAACTAAGTGGGTGTGCATCCAACTCGCTTGCTCACGAAGACCTAGGGCATTTGAGGAAGCCCATCATTGGAATATACAAGCCAAGTTCTATAATGAAAAATTCCCACTATTATATGAATGTGATAAAATGAGAGACTCTCTATCATGACGATCTTGGTGCGACTTTGAAGCACAAGTGTGGTAAAAGGATAGTAACATTGTCCCTTCTCTCTTTTTCTCTCATTTTTTTATTTGGGCCTTTTCTATTTTTTTATGGCCTCTTTTTTTTCTCCGAGTCTCATCCCGACTTGTGGGGGAATCATAGTCTCCATCATCCTTTCCTCACGGGACAATGCTCTAATAATGATGATCATCACACTTTTATTTTCTTACAACTCAACAATTACAACTCGATTCTTAGAACAAAATATGACTCTATATGAATGCCTCCCGGTGATGTACCGATATGCAATGAAACATGAGTGACATGTATGGAAGAATTATGAAAGGTGGCTTTGCCACAAATACGATGTCAACTACATGATCATGCTAGCAATATGACAATAATGGAGCGTGTCATAATAAACGGAACGGTGGAAAGTTGCATGGCAATATATCTCGGAATGGCTATGGAAATGCCATAATAGGTAGGTATGGTGGCTGTTTTGAGGAAGATATATGGTGGGTGTATGATACCGGTGAAAAGTGCGCGGTATTAGAGAGGCTAGCAATGGTGGAAGAATGGGAAAAAGTGGGTATAATCCATGGATCAACATTAGTCATAAAGAACTCATATACTTATTGCAAAAATCTAGAAGTTATCAAAGCAAAGTATTACGCGCATGCTCCTAGGGGATAGATTGGTAGGAAAAGACCATCGCCGTCCCCGATCGCCACTCATAAGGAAGACAATCAACAAATAAATCATGCTCCGAAGTTCATCACATAACGGTTCACCATAATGCGTGCATGCTACGGAATCACAAACTTCAACACAAGTATTCTTTAAATTCAAATCTACTCAACTAGCATGACTCTAATATCACCATCTTCATATCTCAAAACAATTATCAAGCATCAAACTTTTCTTAGTATTCAACGCACTCAAAAGAAAGTTTCACATATCTTGAATACCAAGTATATTAACATTAAGCAAATTACCATGCTATTAAAGTCTCTCAAAATAATCTAAGTGAAGCATGAGAGATCAAATAGTTTCTTTAAAACAAATCCACCACCGTGCTCTAAAAGATCTAAGTGAAGTAATAGAGCAAAAATTATCATGCTCAAAAGATATAAGTGAAGCACTATGAGCAAAACTATCAAGCTCAAAAAGATATAAGTGAAGCACAAAGAGTATTCTAACAAATTCCAAATCAAGTATGGTTCTCTCAAAAGGTGTGTACAGCAAGGATAATTGTGGTAAACTAACAAGCAAAGACACAAATAATACAAAGACGCTCCAAGCAAAAACACATATCATGTTGGTGAATAAAAATATAGCTCCAAGTAAATTACCCGATGGAAGTGGATTTAAAGAGGGATGCCTACTGGGCATCCCCAAGCTTTGAATTTTGGTGTCCTTGGATTATCTTGGGGTTCCATGGGCATCCCCAAGCTTAGGATTTTTCCACTCCTTGTTCCATAATCCATCAAAAGAATTCACCCAAAACTTGAAAACTTCACAACACAAAACTCAATAGAAATCTCGTGAGCTCCGTTAGAGAAAGAAAACAAAAGACTACTTCAAGGTACTGTAATGAACTCATTCTTTATTTATATTGGTGTTAAACCTACTGTATTACAACTTCTCTATGGTTCATAAACTAATTTACTAGCCATAGCTTCATGAAAATAAGCAAACAACACACGAAAAACAGAATCTGTCAAAAACAGAACAGTCTGTAGCAATCTGTTACTAACGCAAACTTCTGGAACCCAAAAAATTGTACCAAAATTAGACGACCTGTAAAATTTGTTTATTGATCAGAATTAATTGGAATCAGTATTTTATCACGTTCTGGTGATTTTTAACAATTCGGGCACTGAGAACAAAGATTCTGGAAATTACAGCAAGATCAAATAACTATCATCCAAGAAGATCCAATAGGTCTAGCTTGGAACAAACACTAATTAAAAGATAAAACCACATCTAAACAGAGGATAGATGGATTATTTATTCCTAAACAGAAGCAAAAACAAAAAACACAAAATAAAATTGGGTTGCCTCCCAACAAAGCGCTATCGCTTAACGCCCTAGCTAGGCATAAAATCGAAGATAGATCTAGGTATTGCCATCTTTGATAGGCAATCCATAAGTAGCTCTCATGATAGATTCATATGGTAATTTTATTTTATTTCTAGGGAATTGTTCCATACCCTTCTTTAAGGGAAATTGGAATCTAATATTTCCTTCCTTCATATCAATAATTGCACCAATCGTTCTAAGGAAAGGTCTACCAAGAATAATAGGACATGAAGGATTGCAATCTATATCAAGAACTATAAAATCTACGGGCACATAATTTCCATTGGCAACAATAAGAACATCATTAATTCTTCCCATAGTCTTTTTAATAGTTGAATCCACAAGATGCAAGTTTAGGGAGCAATCATCAAAATCACGGAAATCTAGCAAATCACATAAAGTTTTGGGGATAGTAGAGACACTAGCACCCAAATCACACAAAGCATAAAACTCAAAATCTTTAATTTCAATGGGTTCCCACTCATCATAGAGTTTTCTAGGGATAGAAACTTTCAACTCAAGTTTTTCTTCATAAGATTGCATTAAAGCATCAACAATATGTTCGGTAAAGGCCTTATTTTGACTATAAGCATGAGGAGAATCTAGCACGGATTGCAACAAGGAAATACAACTAGTCAAAGAGCAATTTTCATAATTAAATTCCTTAAGATCCAAAATAGTGGTTTTAGCAACATCACGGTTTTTATTTATTTCAATCCCACTTTCATCAATTTCATCATCAAGATCTCGAAACTCCGAATTCTTAGAACGCCTTCTAGGTAAAGGAAGAAAATCTTCAGATTCATCAAGATTCATATTGCAAAACAAGGATTTAATGGGGGACACATCAATAACTTTTAGATCTTCATCTCGATTTTCATAGGGATTGGAAGAACACGTTTTAATAAAGGCATCTTTGGAAGCACGCATCCTAGCGGTTCTTTCCTTGCACTCATCAATGGAAATTCTCATGGCTTTGAGAGACTTATTGATATCATGCTTAGGAGGAATAGATCTAAGCTTTAAAGAATCAATTTCAAGAGAAATTCTATCAACGCTCCTAGCCAAATCATCAACTTTAAGCAATTTCTCTTCAAGCAAAGCATTAAATTTTTTTTGCTAATTCATAAACTCTTTAACACTACTTTCAAATTCAGAGGGCATCTTATTAAAATTTCCATAAGAGTTGTTGTAGGAATTTCCATAATTATTAGAAGGATTACTAGGATAAGGCCTAGGATTAAAATTCCCTCTATCTGCGTTGTTTCCAAAAACTATTCCTACCAATAAAGTTCACATCCATAGATTCATTATTATTCTCAAGCAAGGTAGATAAAGGCATATCATTGGGATCAAGAGGAATATTTTTAGGCGCAAACATCTTCATAAGTTCATCCATCTTTTCACTCAAAACATTAATTTCCTCTATAGCATGCACCTTTTACTAGAAGATCTTTCGATTGTGCCATTGAGAATAATTAGCCATAATATTATCAAGCATTTGGTAGCATCTCCTAACGTAATTTCCATAAAAGTGCCTCCCATGGCCGAATCTAAAAAGATTTCTAGAAGCAAAATTCAATCCGCATAAAATTTTTGTATGATCATCCATAAATTCAAACCATGAGTAGGGCAATTGCGAAGCATTAATTTCATTCTTTCCTAAGATTGGGAAACATGCTCATGATCAAGTTGTTTAAAATTCACGATATCAGATAAAAGCATCTTTGCACTTGTTCCAAGAATCAATACTATTTTTAGGCAAAGATGAAAACCAAACTTTAGCACGATCTCTAAGTGAAAAGCGAAATAACTTCAATTTGACAATATTGTTATCCGTATCTTTCTTCTTTTGCATATCACACAAATCAACAAAATTGTTTAGATGAGTAGCCAGATTCTTTACTAGGAAGGCCGTGAATTGATCTTTCATAACAAGATTCAAAGAAGCAGTATTGATTTCACAAGACTCATCATTATTAAGAGGAGCAATTGGAGTACTAGGGAAATCATTATTATTGGTATTCGAGAAATCACACAATTTGGTATTATCTTGTCCCATGGCAACAAGTAATCCAACACACAAGCAAAATGTAAAAGGCAACGGAAAAAAGGCAAACGGAAAAGAGAGGAGGAGATTGGGAAAGAGAGGGCAAATAAAACGGCAAGGGTGAAGTGGGGGAGAGGAAAACAAGAGGCAAATGGCAAATAATATAATCACGAGAGATAGGGATTACGATGGGTACTTGGTATGGTTGACTTGCTCGCGTGAGCCTCCCCAGCAACGCCGAAATCCTTCTTGCTACCTCTTGAGCACAGCGTTGGATTTCCCCGAAGAGGAAGGGATGATGCAGATAAAGTAAGCGTAAGTATTTCCCTCAGTTTTGAGAACCAAGGTATCAATCCAGAGGAGACCACGCTGAAGTCCCTCGTACCTACACAAAATGATAGCAACTTCGCAACCAACGCTTAGGGGTTGTCAATCCCTTCCACGGTCACTTACGAGAGTGCGATCTGATAGAGATAATATTTTTGGTATTTTTGATAGATAGATGAAAAGTAAAAAAGTAAAATGATAAGTAAAACAAAGCATGTAAATAAAGTGATATAGATTGATATGATAAGAATAGAACCAGGGCCATAGGTTTCACTAGTGGCTTCTCTCAAGAGCATAAGTATTCTACGGTGGATGAACAAATTATCGTTGAGCAATTGATGAAATTGAGCATAGTTATGAGTATATCTAGGCAATGATCATGTATACAGGCATCACGTCCAAAACAAGTAGATCGAAACGATTCTGCATCTACTACTGTTACTCCACTCATTGACCGCTATCCAGCATGCATCTAGAGTATTAAGTAAAAACAGGGTAACGCCGTAAGCAAGATTACATGATGTAGAGGGATAAACTCATGCAATATGATAAAAACCCCATCTTGTTATCCTCGATGGCAACAATACAATACGTGCCTTGCAACTCTTTACATCCTTTGAGTAAGGACACCGCAAGATTGAACCCAAAGCTAAGCACTTCTCCCATTGCAAGAACTACCAATCTAGTTGGCCAAACAAAAAAGATAATTCAAGAGACTTGCAAAAGATAACTCAATCATACATAAAAGAATTCAGAGAAGAATCAAATATTTTCCATAGATAATACTTGGATCATAAACCCACAATTCATCGGTCTCAACAAATGCATCGCAAAAAAGAAGATTACATCGAATAGATCTCCACAAGAGAGGGGAGATCATTGTATTGAGATCCAAAAGAGAGAAGAAGCCATCTAGCTAATAACTATGGACCCGAAGGTCTAAAGTAAACTACTCACACTTCATCGGAGGGGCTATGATGATGTAGAAGCCCTCCTGTGATGACGGCCCTCTCGTGAGCTCTAACAGGCCCCAAGATGGGATCTCGTGGAATCTGAGAGAAAGTTGCGGCGGTGGAATTAGGTTTTTGGCTCCTATTTTTATCGTTCGGGATACGAGGTATATATAGGAGGAAGGAGTATGCGTCGGTGGAGCCTCGAGGCCCACGAGATAGGGGGGCGCGCAGTGGGGCGCGCCCACCTCGTGTCCGCCTCAAGGCCGCTTGGAGTAGGGTCCAAGTCCCTCGATCACGTTCGTTGGAAAATCACGATCCCGAAGGTTTCATTCCGTTTGGACTCCGTTTGATATTCTGTTTCTTGAAATACTAAAAAGGCAAAAAACAACAATTCTGGGTTGGGCCTCCGGATAATAGGTTAGTCCCAAAAATAATATAAAAGTGGAAAATAAAGCCCAATATAGTCCAAAACAGTAGATAAAGTAGCATGGAGCAATAAAAAATTATAGATACGTTGGAGACGTATCAATAGCCCAATCCTCTTTAGGAAAGGAAAGGCCAAAATGGTCTCTTATAGTGAGCAAAGCGTTCTTGAGGGTGCACGGGAATTTCATCTAGTCACTTTCATCATGTTGATTCGATTCGTGTTCGCTACTTTGATAATTTGGTATGTGGGTGGATCGGTGCTTAGGTGTTGTTCTTACTTGAACAAGCCTCCTACTTATGATTAACCCCCTTGCAAGCATCCGCAACTACGAGAAAAGTATTAAGAATAAATTCTAACCATAGCATTAAACTTTTTGATCAAATCGGTCCCTTACGGAATAAGCGCATAAACTAGGGTTTAAGCTTACATCACTCTCAGCCCATCATATCTAATAACTACTCCACAACGCATTCCCTTAGGCCCCAAATATGGTGAAGTGTCATGTAGTTGACGTTCACATGACACCACTAAGGGAATCACAACATACATACTATCAAAATATCGAACACACATCAAGTTCACATGATTACTTGCAACATGATTTGTCCCGTGACCTCAAGAACAAAAGTAACTACTCACAACTGATAATCATGCTCAAGATCAAAGGTATATTAAATAGCATTATGGATCTGAACATATAATCTTCCACCAAACGAACCATATAGTAATCAACTACAAGATGTAATCAACACAACTAGTCGCCCACAAGCACCAATCTATAGTTCCGGTAACAAGATTGAACACAAGAGATGAACTAGGGTTTGAGATGAGATGGTGTTGTTGAACATGTTGATGGAGATTGCCCTCCCCAAGATGGGAGAGTTGTTGGTGATGATGATGACGATGATTTCCCCCTCCGGGAGGGAAGTTCCCCAGGCAGAATCGCTCCACCTGAAGGCAAAAGTGCTCCTGCCCAAATTCCGCCTCGAGACGGTGGCGCTCCATCCCGAAAGTCCTCCCCTTATTTTTTTTCTAGGTCAAAATGACTTATATACCATAAGATGGGCACAGGAGGTGGGCCTGGGTGAGCACAACCCACCAGGGCGCGCCTGGGCTCCCTGGCGCACCCTGGTGGGTTGTGCCCACCTGGTGGGCCCCCTCTGGCACTTATTGGCTCCAATATTCCTGAAATATTCCATAAAAAATCTCTGTAAAGTTTCAGCTCATTTGTAGTTGGGCAGAATAGGTGGCCTGATGTAGCTTTTCCAGGTCCAGATTTCCAACTGCCGGAATTCTCCCTCTTTGTGTGTACCTTGCATATTATGAGAGAAAAGGCATTAGAATTACTCCCAAAAGCATTATTATACATAAAAACATCATAAATAACAGTAAGAAAACATGATACAAAATGGACGTATCAACTCCCCCAAGCTTAGACCTCGCTTGTCCTCAAGCGCAAATCGAAATCGAAAAACATGTCCACATGCTTAGAGAGAGAGGTGTCAATAAAAGCAAAATACGGGCATAGAAGGATCATGTTTATTATTATAACAGCAACAAACTTAAACATAAAACTTTTATCATAGACTTCTCATGAACAAGTGACAATTCATCACACTTATCGAAGTATAAAGAAAAAACTCTATTAGAAACGAACAAACTATGTTCTCGGTCAACTTTGCAACTACAATTCATCATCTTTTCAGGAAGGGTCGCGTATCGGAGCCTTAAAGAAAGTCCACATACTCAACCATCATATAGTGTTCTATGATTGCTAACACTCACCGCATACACATGAGCAAAACGTTTCAACCGGACACATAGAAAGATATGGGCTTATAATTTTGCCTCCCAACGTATTCACCTCAAGGGTGATGTCAACAATAATGGCTCACGCTACCCATATTCAGCAGGACATATGTGCCTAGATCTTTCCTCACCACATGATGCTTTCCGAAGGAGAAAAATAAAAAGGAATAGAGAGAAAACTTTGACTCTTTGCATAAAAGTAAATACATAAAAGATAAAAGATAGGCCCTTTGCAGAGGGAAGCAGAGGTTGCCATGCGCTTATTTGTTTGTATGCTCAACCCCTTAGTGAAAAAGAACGTGTCAGGACCGGATTTTCGGGATATATTTTCCCAGAAAATGATCCTTGTGCTCATCAGCCCCAGGATTACTGTTAGCTGATGAGGCACCATCTTGATACAGAAATTCCAAGCAAAGTACATAATATGTAGTACAAGAACATTGTGGCCTATGAGTACAACAAATGGTTTCTAGTGGCTGATGGCGGAAGCGGTTTGTGGTTCAACAGTGTCTATGGGACTCCATTTCCCACAGGAACAGCCGACCAGGATAACTCCTATCTTCGCAAGGCTGCTATCATCATTGCGTAGGATCCGGGGCTGTCATCGCAACGCTCCTCTCCATGCAAGAAATCTGGCCAAGACAATAGCCAGGGACAAGCCAGTGAGTACTTTGAATGTACTCGCAAACATTATGAACACTAGTATAATATAACAAATGATAATCATGCTCCGAAATATTCTATGATCATAACGTCAGTCACGAAATAATAATCCATGATGCACGCAAGTAGGTTGTTTATATAAAACATGAGTATGCAATCAGAGAGTAGAAATAGAATGCACCGATCGGGTGTCTGAAGTGACGCCTCGAAAGGATAATGACATAAAGCATGCCTCAGTCGGGCGTCTGAGCGACACCACATAAAGGACTTATAAATGAAATAACTAACAAACATGCCGCAGTCGGGCGTCTGTGCGACACCGCATAAAGGGCTTATAAAGTAAATGAATAACAAACATGCCACAGTCGGGCGTCTGTGCGACACCACAGAAAGGGCTTATAAAGTAAATAAAATACGAACATGCCACAATCGGTCTGTGCGACACCACATAAAGGGCTTATAAAGTAAGTAAATAAGAACATGCCACAGTCGGGCGTCTGTGCGACACCACATAAAGGGCTTATAAAGTAAATAAATAACAAATGAATATCTAGGAGGTAGAACCATCCCAGGGATACTCCATAATTCAAATAATATAAATGGTTAGTCAATGATAATAATGATCCTGATCATCATAAGTCACAAGTCATGTTCCATATTCGGTTTAGTAGTTTTTCCTCCAAGACCGACACTAAGACCCACACTTGACCCATCCTGCATCGTAGCCCTTACCCATGGACACGGCTATTCGAATAGATTTAATCTCTGCAGAGGGTGTACTCTTTACCCACGAGTAACGGATTCCTTTAGTCCATCGAGGCTAATTCCGTCTACGGTCTTTTAATTGAAAACACACCTGACCGCACACATTGACTGCCTAACTTACCGTGTCGTGGAATCACCCACGACACCCGTTAAGCGAAACTCTAAGTGGGAGGCTACAACCTCGATTAGCATGGGATCACAAAATTTATAACGCGCGCAAACTAGGGGAGCTACCCCTTCGGCTCCAACCGAAAACACCCATGCCCCCGGACCAGGTGGCATGCCTACCGGATGCAGCCGGTATCTTCCACCATGGCCTCTTTGTACGGTGTGTGCTAGGAAAGGGGTTGACAACTTATTGAATCGTATCCTACCTATGGCAGGGACAAGTGGTAGTACGAAACAAGTATGGGGGTTACTGGAACAAGACTCGATCTACGGCCGATTCAGGAGGTTTGAGTATTCCCTGCATGATTAGCATAACAAAAATGTTTCAACCAGCAGGCTGAATCACCACTCCTCATACCTCACTATGCCACACCGGACACAACCGTCTCGACGGAGGACTAGGGACAAGCCCGTGTCTACCCAAGACAGAGGCTTTCCCGGATTCCTTCCGGTATGCATGAAGGGCAAACGATGGTGATTACTATCACAACGTATCAAATTCTAATAGCACGGAATCATCAATATGCACTTATGAGTATGATCATGTCATCGCATAAAATAATGAAAACTCCGAGACAAGGGGTGTTGTAACCGTGTCAAACAACACACGAAAATATTATGCCAGGGTTCAGAATGCTTGCCTTCAAGTTGTGTAGAGGCAGGGTGCATTCCAATTTTTTTGAAAGTTTTCTCCTCTCTCCATAATCCTATTTTAAAAAAATTTGAATTTAACACATAGTTTCAAAACAGTACAAAAAAGTTGTTTGGAAAATTTTCAAATAAATATGAAAATAAACTAGACAAAATTTGAGAAACAATAGGAAAATAATCAAATCATTTGGACTTATATTTAAAAAGATATAGCCAGTCAAAGTTTAGTCAAAATCTGTTTTTTAAAGAAACAGAAAAAGAAAAACGGTTCGGGGGGGGGGGGGAAGCGTACTCTGTGCTTTACGCCTTCACTTATGCCAGCGTGGATCGGCTCGAGGTCACTGACAGTGGGTCCCTTGGGCCCACTGGTCAGGTTTGACCAGTCGCCGTGCCTCCCTCCTCCTCTGGCCGAACAGAGGCGGGGCTCCGGCGATCGACGCCGGCGAACGGCGGCTCCCCGCGGGGTTCTGAGGGCGGGGATGGATCCGCCAGTCCAGGGCGGTCCTCCCGGTGGTCGTTAGGTTGGCGGGGGTGGAGGGGATCGCCGGGCCCGGCTCTGCCGGAGGTAACCCGGGAGGATTTGGGGGTTTGGGCTCCGGTGGTTTCCGGTCGAGGCTGAGGCGTTGGGTGGCTCCGCAAGATCGAGGGGAAGAGTATGGTGGCACTGGATGGACGGGGGAGGTTCTTCTTGCGGCGAGCGGGACCGGAACGTGGCGGCGGCCGAGCTGACCGGAGATGGGGAAGACGGCCTTCCTTCATCGATTGCCGGCTACGGGAGCTTTAGGGGGTTGGCTTGAGGTTGCCTGAGGGCCTAGGCGAGCTCGGGGTTCCCTTTTATAGGCGGCCGAGGTCGGTTCCGCGGTGGTCGGGGATAAGCTCGACGACGAACCGCCGTTCTGTAGTTTGCAGGGCGACGTGGCGGCGACGGGCGCTAGCAGACGGCTTGTGGATGAGCTCGGGCTACTCCAGAGGGCAGCTGGCGCGCGACGCAGATGGTTTGGGCGGTGCCGCCCATGGCAATGCTGCGGTCGTCGACTAAGCCGCCATGTGACGACTATACCAGAGGGCGCCTGTGGTGGCTCTGTGAGAGAGGGATCGGGCGTACTGGTAGGCGAGGGAGGGGCGAGCAGACGCACGGGAGGCGGCAATGAGACGTGGCGGCTCGGTGTCTTGTAGCGTGCACCAAAGCGTCGCTGGGCACGCCAGAGCATGCACGCCCAAAGCGTTAAGCCAAAATGCCAAGGCACGCCAAGAGGCTTGGGTGGAGCTGGGGTTTAACAGGTCTAGTTTAGAGCAGTCTAGGGACTTAGTGGACATGCTGGTTTGGTCAGATGTTCAAGATCACAATGCAAATATGGAACTATGCCAAATCTGTTCACGCACTCAAGGTGTTCGACAGAATGCTAAGGGCATCTAGGCAACTCTTGGGATGGCCAAAAACTCCAGATCCTAGTCTCTTTAGATGCTAGAGAGGGTGGCAAGGTTAGTTGGGCAAAACCAGGAACTTGTTAGTGCAAGATTTTGAGGAAACCAAATTTGGGCAGAAACTAAAGGCTATCATTGCATGGGTCAAAAATATACCAATGGGTCTAATCTCCTGGACTTAAGGGTTTTGTAGGGTGGTTTATAAGCAGGAAAAAGAATCATGGGCAACAGAGCAAACTAAAATAGAGTTGCAGTAGAAAATGCCAAACTGGACCGGAGAGCAAAAGAGGATGATTTGCTCAAATTTTTCAAAGAACACTCATGGGTTTTTGCATAAAGTTGAATTATATGCATCTACTGACAACACCAAATACTTGGAATTTTTTTAAAGAAATATTTAAATAGGTTGTAGTGCAAAATTACCAACTGGACCAGATTTGAAAATTTAGTGTAGAGCTCAAAATCTCCAATGACCAAAAGATATTTTTGCATAAAAGTGATGTCGAAACATCACATGACATCCCCAAATTTTGGTTGGAATTTTAAAGAAGTATTTGAAAGGGTTACAGTGCAAAAGAGGCTCCATAACTTATGAAAGAATCATTTTTTTAAAAGAGTAAAGCTCGGGGAAAACAATTATGCAAATAAACCTACTGATAAAAGAATTGTTTTCTTGAGAGGGTATACAAGTCCAATAATATTTTTGGAAGGTTTTCACTTGTGGTAAAAACTTCACAATATCAAAGAAAAGAGAGGTTCTAAAATCAAAAGGTAAATCCAGAAAATAAAAATTTAATTTCCTGGTAAAATTTTAATTAATAAATCAAGGTCAAAATTTTGGGGTGTTACAGAATGTCACGTTGTATTTCCCATTGTGATGGCAACCATTATTATGCAGTCTGTCACTTTTATTCTTCACCATCACAAGTTCGTACAACGCTCAATTTTCTCTTACACTAAATGATCTCACACTTTTAGAAGCAATTTTATTGCCTTATTGCACCGATGACAACTTACTTGAGGGATCTTGCTCAATCCCTTAGGTAGGTAAGGTGGACTCTTGAAAATAGGATTTGGGTTTAGGGTTTTGGATGCACAAGTAGTATCTCTACTTGGTGCGGAATTTTTGGCTAGCAAAGATAGGGGGCAAGCACCACATGTTAAAGGATCTATGACAATATTACTTCTATGTGGATATGAACAAACATAAATCATTAAGTTGTCTTCCTTCTCCAACGTCAACAATTTTGGCATATAATATTTTGATGGGGGCTTACAATCACAAAAGATTTCTAGGATAGTGTATTTATATGTGAATCTTCTCTTCCCTTATTAATTCTTTCATGAGCTGCATCATCGGCTAATGCTATGTTTGTCAATCTCTAATAAAATTTTCTGTTTATACTTTTCCTTATGTGGTGTCATCACCTACCATAAGATTAGCATATGATCTTTTTGATTTATTTCCTTTCTTTTTATTGCAAAATGAAAGTAAAGTAAGCAAAAACTCAAACTAAACTTTATTATATATCTCGCACACGATTACAAGGATAGATCACTAAGAAAACTCTTGAAAAGAAAGGATCGAACTAAACTTTATTCATCTAAAGCAAAAGATCAAACTAAAATAAGTAAAGGCAAAAGATAGTGGAGATGATACGATACCGGGGCACCTCCCCCAAGCTTGGCGAAAGCCAAGGGGAGTGCCCATACCCGATACTCAATTTTCTTTTGGTGATGAAGAAGATGGTGGTGGTGATGAAGAAGAGATCTTGTCCTTCTTCCTCAGCTTACGCTTGAGGACGGAATTTTCCTCCTTAAATTCACCGATCTCCTGTTCAAGCTCCAGTACCTTTTTGCATAAATCTTGCTTATTTTCCTGCAAAAGGCGGAAGGGTATAAACTGAACCTTAGGCCTCTTTGCTTTATTTGGGAGGCTTGACTTCTTGAATTCCACCTGCATGTCCCCAGGTTGAGGCAAGGGGACTTCGTCCTCTTCTGAGATCGTCTCCTACTTCTCCCTAGGATAATAGTCTTCCTCTTCCTCCGAAGTCCAGCCATAATGCTCCACATCCCCATAGGACTTGGGGTTTGTGACAAAATCAGCAACATAGCTTTCACCCTCAGAATCTAGTGATGACATATTTTCATATCTATCAGGAAAACAGCAAGAAAAAGAAAACAGAAGATTTCTCCGCGAAACGGCGGTCAATAGGTTCGAGGGGTATATAAAGATCTTTTTATCTTGGGAAACAAGCAAACTATAGAAAAATGGAGTCCGGAAGGTGCCCGGGGTGGGCACAACCCACCTGGGCACACCTGGCAGGTGTCTTGTGCCCACCAGGGTACGCTCCTGGAAGTTTCTTATTTTCCTAATTTTCTAAGTATTCCAAAGCTAACAAAATTTTTTTTGCAGATTTTTCAGAGTCTGTTTACTTATCGTATCACATGCCTCCTTATTTTCACGATTCTGGAGTGTTCTGGAAGGACTCTTTTATGTGTTCTTCCGGTGTCAAAGTTTGGATAATATTGCTTTCAACATTAATGGGCGTACCTGAGATATAATCTTTTATTCGTTGCCCATTAACAACCTTCGAGTTAGTTTCTTCGACATTATTTATTTTGATAGCTCCAGACCAATAAACCTCCGCGATAACATAGGGTCCTTCCCATTTAGAGAGGGGTTTTCCTGCAAAGAACCGATATTACCTATTCTTTGGCATTCATCACAAGATAAGACGAACTTACGGGCATCCTTGAAAAGAGTAGACCAATAAAACCTAGACTGCAATACCTTGTGAGCAGTTCTGTCTCCCGCATTATGCCTTCCATATGCTTCGGAGTGACATTTCATAGGATTTCACCTGTTCATGCTCAGGTACACAACGTCTAATAATACCAGCTACTCCTTCTTTATAAAGATGTGGGTCATCCCAAAAGTAATGTCTTAAATCAAAGAAGATTTTTTTTCTTTTGTTGGTAAGTAAAGCTAGGTGGTAAATATTTAGCAACAATATAATTAGCATAGTCAGCATACCAAGGAGTGATGAGCAACATTTATTGCAGCTAACTGCTCATCAGGAAAACTATCATCAATAGGTAGTGGGTCATCAAGCACATTTTCAGGCCTAGACAAGTTATCAGCTACAGGGTTCTCAACTCCTTTTCTATCAGTGATATGTAAATCAAATTCTTGTAGCAAGAGAAGCCATCGAATAAGTCTAGGTTTAGCATCTTTCTTCTCCATAAGATATTTTATAGCAGCAAGATCGGTGTGAACAATTACTTTTGAATCAAAATGTAAGATCCAAATTTATCACAAGCAAACACCACTACTAGGAATTCTTTTTCAGTAGTAGCATAATTTCGTTGAGGACTGTCTAGATTTTAACTAGCATAATGAATGACATTCAGTTTCTTATCAACTCTTTGTCCTAGAACAACACCAACAGCATAATCACTAGCATCACACATAATTTCAAAATGCAAGTTGCAATCAGGTGGTTGAACAATAGGTGCAGAAATTAAGGCTTTCTTGAGTGTTTCAAAGGCTTCAAAACAATCATCATCAAAAACAAAAGGAACATCCTTTTGCAAAAGGTTTGTAAGAGGCCTAGAATTATACAAAAGTCTTTGCTAAATCTCCTATGGAAACCAGCATGACCTAGGAAACTATGAACACCTTTGATATCTTTAGGACATAGCATTTTCTCAATTGCATCAACCTTAGCTTTGTCCACTTCAATACCTCATTCAGAAATTTTATGACCCAAGACAATACCTTCATTAACCATAAAGTGGCACTTCTCCCAATTCAAGGCAAGATTTGTCTGTTCACATCTCTGTAAAACTCGATCAAGATTGCTTAAACAATCATTAAAAGACTTCCCATATAAAAAGAAGTCATCCATGAAAACCTCAACAATCTTTTCACAAAAGTCAGAGAATAGAGCAGTCATACATCTTTAAGGTAGCAGGTGCATTGCATAAACCAAAAGGCATACGTCTATAAGCATAAGTTCCAAAGGGACAAGTGAAAGTGGTCTTTTCTTGATCAGGTTCAGACACAGGTATTTGTGGAAAACCAGAGTATCCATCAAGGAAGCAAAAATGTGTGGGCTTAGATAATCTTTCTAGCATTTGATCAATAAAAGGCAGAGGGTAATGATCTTTTCTAGTTGCTTTATTTAATTTTCTAAAATCAATTACCATTCTATAGCCTATAACAATTCTTTGTGGAATAAGTTCATTCTTATCATTAGGAACAACAGTAATACCTCCTTTCTTAGGGACACAATGTACATGACTTACCCATCTACTATCAGCTATAGGATAGATTATACCTGCTTCCAGAAGTTTTAATATTTCCGTTCTTACCACTTCTTTCATCTTTGGGTTTAACCGATGTTGGTGATCAACAACGGGTTTAGCATAAGGTTCCATATTAATCTTGTGCTGACAGAGAGTGGGACTAATGCGCTTTAAATCATCGAGAGTATATCCAATAGCAGCTCAGTGCTTCCTTAGAACTTTCAATAATCTTTCTTCTTCAAGTTCTGAAAGGTTAGCACTAATAATAACAGGATATATCTTCTTCATCAAGGTAATGCATATTTCAAAGTATCTGCCAATTGTTTTAATTCAAACACATGATCACCTTTAGGTGGAGGAGGACCTCCTAGAGTTTCAATAGGAGAATTGTGTTTAAGCAGAGGACATTGTTCAAAGAAAATATTATCTATTTCATTTCTTTCATGCATATGTAAATCATTTTCATGGTCTAGCAGATATTGTTCTAAAGGATCAGTAGGAGGCACAACAACAGAAGCAAGACCAATTATTTCATCCTTACTAGGAAATTATTTTTCATGAAGCTTTCTACTAAACTTGGAAAAATTAAACTCATGAGACTCGTCACCAAAACTAACACCGACAGTTTGTTTTTCATAATCTATCTTAGCATTAACGTTGTTCAAGAAAGGTCTACCAAAGATAATGGGACAAAAATCATCTTGTGGGGAACCAAGAACGAGAAACTCAGTAGAATATTTTATTTTCCCACACAAGACTTCAACATCTCTAACAATCCCTATTGGTGATATAGTGTCTCTATTAGCAAGTTTAATAGTACCATCTATGTGTTCTATCTCTGCGGGTGCTATGTTATTCATAATTTCTTGATATAAGGAGTAGGGAATAGCATTCACGCTAGCACCTATGTCACATAAACCATGATAACGGTGATCCCCTATTTTAACTGAGACAATGGGCATGCCAACAACAGGTATGTGTTTATCCTTTTTATCAGGTTTGGCAATTCTAGAATCTTCTTCACAGAAGTAAATAACATGCCCATCTACATTTTCTTCCAAGAGATCCTTAACCATAGCAATACTAGGTTCTACTTTTATTTGTTCATCAGGTTTAGGTGTTCTAATATAACTTTTGTTGACCACAGTTGAAACTTTAGCATGTTCCTTTATCCTAACAAGGAAAGGTGGTTTCTCAATATAAGAAGTAGGAACAACTGGATCAACACTATAAAGTATAGTTTCTTCTTTAGCTAGTACCGGTTCTTTAATTTCTTCTTTAATAGGTGCATGATATTTAAACCACTTCTCTTTAGGGAGATCAACATGAGTAGCAAATGATACACAAAAGGAGGCTACTATCTCAGAGTGAAGTCCATATTTAGTGCTAATTTTTTGAAAAGCATCGGTATTCATAAAAGATTTAACACAATCATACTTAATTTTAATACCTGACTCTTTACCTTTGTCGAGTTCCCAATCTTCAGAGTTGCGTTTAATTCTTTCCAAAATATCCATCGGAATACAATAGTATTCTTCATGAAAGAACCAGTACAAGAAGTATCGAGCTTGGATTGATCATCACCAGAAAGTCGAGCATAAAAATTCTGAATAATAATTTCTCTTGAGAGCTCATGATTGGGGCATGAATATAACATTGACTTAAGCCTCCCCCAAGCTAGAGCGATACTTTCTCCTTCACGAGGCAAAAAATTATATATGTAATTCCGATCACGATGAACTAGATGCATGGGATAATTTTTTTGGTGGAACTCCAGTTTCAGTCGATTCCAATCCCAAGATCCAATATCATCGCATAGCCTATACCATGCCAATGATTTTCCCTTCAAAGATAAATGGAAAATCTTCTTCATAACTTCATCTCCGGGTAAACCTGCAAGCTGAAACAATACACAAATTTGTTACACATATATCAAGTGCATATCAGGATGTTCGGTTCCATCTCCTACATGAGGATTAGCTAGCAGTTGTTCTATCATACCCGAAGGAATTTCATTTTCAATATTTTCAGTAGGTGCGGTAGGTTGAGGGGTAACTAATTGTGGTTCTAGTCGAGGTGAAGATACCCCGAACAAACCCCTCAAAGGATTGTTTTCCATAGTAACAAGTGACAATAAATTTTAGCACACTATATAAATGTTTCCTTACCAAACCCCTCAAAGTATTGTTTTCCATAGTAACGACACCAGAAAATAGCCTTGATGACCCACAAGTATAGGGGATCAATTGTAGCTCTTTTCGATAAGTAAGAGTGTCGAACCCAACGAGGAGAAGAAGGAAATGACAAGTGGTTTTCAGCAAGATAATGTCTGCAAGTGCTGAAATTGTAAGTAACAGAGTAGTTTGATAGCAAGATATTTTGTGACGAGCAGGTAATGATAATGGTAGCAAAAGTGTAGCAAGATAGCCCAATCCTTTTGAGGCAAAGGGCAGGCCAAAACGGTCTCTTATAGTAAGCAAAGCGTTCTTGAGGGTGCACGGGAATTTCATCTAGTCACTTTCATCATGTTGATTCGATTCGTGTTCGCTACTTTGATAATTTGATATGTGGGTGGATCGGTGCTTAAGTGTTATTCTTACTTGAACAAGCCTCCTACTTATGATTAACCCCCCCGCAAGCATCCGCAACTACGAGAAAAGTATTAAGAATAAATTCTAACCATAGCATTAAACTTTTTGGATCCAATCGGTCCCTTACGGAATAAGCGCGCAAACTACGGTTTAAGCTTCACACTCTCGCAACCCATCATCTAATAACTACTCCACAATGCATTCCCTTAGGCCCCAAATATGGTGAAGTGTCATGTAGTCGACGTTCACATGACACCACTAAGGGAATCACAACATACATACTATCAAAATATCGAACACACCTCAAGTTCACATGATTACTTGCAACATGATTTCTCTCGTGACCTCAAGAAAAAAAGTAACTACTCATAATTGATAATCATGCTCAAGTTCAGAGGGATATTAAATAGCATAATGGATCTGAACATATAATCTTCCACCAAATAAACCATACAGTAATCAACTACAAGATGTAATCAACACTACTAGTCACTCACAAGCACCAATCTATAGTTCCGGTAACAAGATTGAACACAAGAGATGAACTAGGCTTTGAGATGAGATGGTGCTATTGAAGATGTTGATGGAGATTGCCCTCCCCAAGATGGTAGAGTTGTTGGTGATGATGATGAGGATGATTTCCCCCTCCGGGAGGGAAGTTCCCCCGGCGGAATCGCTCCACCTGAGGGCAAAAGTGCTCCTGCCCAAGTTCCGCCTTGAGACGGCGGCTCTCCATCCCGAAAGTCCTCCCCTTATTTTTTCTAGGTCAAAATGACTTATATACCAGAAGATGGGCAGCGGAGATGGGCCTGGGTGAGCACAACCCACCAGAGCGCACCTGGGCTCCCTGGCGCGCCCAGGTGGGTTGTGCCCACCTGGTGGGCCCCCTCTGGTACTTATTGGTTCCAATATTCCTCAAATATTCCATAAAAAACCTCCGTAAAGTTTCAGCCCATTTGGAGTTGTGCAGAATAGGTGGTCTGACGTAGCTTTCCAGGTCCAGATTTCCATTTCTTAATTCTCCTACTTTATGTGTACCTTGCATATTATGATAGAAAAGGCATTAGAATTACTCCAAAAAGCATTATTATGCATAAAAATATCATAAATAACAGTAAGAAAACATGATGCAAGATGGACGTATCATGGAGTAGTAATTAGATGTTGGGTAGTGATACGTCTCCAACGTAGCTATAATTTTTTTAATGTTCCATGCTATTATATGATCTGTTTTGCATGTTTTATATGCATTAATATATTATTTTATATTATTTTTGGGACTAACCTATTAACTTAGAGCCAGTGTAAGTTTCTGTTTTTCCTTTTTTTTGAGTTTTACAGAAAACGAATATCAAACAGAGTCCAAACGGAATAAAACTTTCGCGATGATTTTTCTTGGGACAGAAGACATCCACGGAGCTTCGAGAGGAAGGCAGAAGAGTCCCGAGGGCTCCACAAGCCCTCAGGGTGCGCCCTACGGGACGCCCCCTAGCTTGTGGGCCCCCTGGGAGTCCTCCAATCCTAATTCTTGGCCTATAAATTCCCAAATATTCCCAAACCACCAGAAGCGTCCACCAAAATACTTTTCCGCCGCCGCAAGCTTCCGTTCTAGTGAGATCCCATCTTGGGGCCTTTTCCGGTGATCTGCCGGAGGGGCATTCGATCACGGACGGCTTCTACATCAACCTTATTGCCCCACCGATGATGTGTGAGTAGTTTAACACAGACCTGTGGGTCTATAGCTAGTAGCTAGATGGTTTCTTCTCTCTCTTTGATCTTCAATACAATGTTCTCCTTGATGTTCTTGGAGTTCTATCCGATGTAGTACTCTTTTGAAGTGTGTTTTACGAGATCCGATGAATTATGAATTAATGATCAACTTATCTATAAATATTATTTGATTCTTTTCCGAACTCTTTTATGCATTATTAAATATCTTTGCATTTCTCTTCGAATTATCGGTTTGGTTTGGCCAACTAGATTGGTATTTCTTACAATGGGAGAGGTGCTTGGTTTTGGGTTCAATCTTGCGGTATCCTCACCCGGTGATATAGTAGGGGTAGCGAGGCACGTATTGTATTATTGCCATCAAGGGTAAAAAGATGAGGTTTTCATCATATTGCTTGAGTTTTTTTTTCGATAAAGGGGGGATTTTATTGACTCAGAATGAAGCATCAAGAAGATACAAACACAATGAGCGCACACCTGACCTCTGCATAGCTAGGATGCACACAGCCGACACCAACGCACACACATGTAAACACGCCGACAAGTAGCAAAGTCATATAAGACCAAAGCTATGCCTAAGCGAGGAAAAAAGAAAAGAATCCCAAAGCTATCAAGACAGCGAGCGACAAACTACAACAATGACCTTATCCGCACCAACATCTTTTGACACACACCCATTTGACGAGAAAATTTCTTCAACAAGAACGCATTCATGAAGGAAACGACACTCAAGTGTCGCCGTCACCTGATTCAACCATCAATGGCCAGATTACGAAGCTTTCACCTCAAGAACAAGTCCAAGCATATCCGAACAATGCCTTCAACAAGGTAACGATGTAAAAACATCGTCATTGCCAGGTAAAACCATCTCAGTTCAAACCTTGGTTTTCACCATGGAGCTCCATACTGGGGTACTCGAGAAGCACCACCAAATCAAAGTCAATTGTGTTGTCACCATCACTTTTCCACGATCCCAGCAATTACATGCGCTAAAGCACAATGTCATCTCTGCATACCCATCCCTTTGCGTCAAGTCATCATCCACAGATTGCATCATGCCGTTGAAAACAAGCTGATGGAAGCGAGAGCCGCCAAAACTCATGAAGGAGCCTTCCGGCTGCATCCCACAACCACACCAATGCTAGTTGCCAGCAGCAGCCAATGATTATGGGCAGAGAAACAATCAGTGTCCACCACAACCCACTAATCAAAGATTGGCGGTGCCGCCATGCAGTTCCAGCTCCAACCTTGAAGCAATCACCATCTGGGAGCAGTCCGCTAGGCCAAGCCGGAACCAACAGCTTTAGCAGCACATCCCCGGTCAGGATCTGTCTGACACCCGTGCAGCCGCCAAGCAGAGACTGCCTCAAGCGCCAGCGAACACCGGGAGCCTACAGCCAATTCCACTTGTGAGGAGGCACATGGCTGCATCACAGCAGGGCATGAAGCCAGCCAACGATGCCGCAAGGACGCAACCGCCGCGGACCGCGGCCTGCACCACGGCGAGATGCAGTTAAACCGTCAGCGTCCTCCAAGGCACCCAACGCAGCACACCGGCCGCCACACACCTCGTCAACACAACAGCCAAAACGGGCGTGCGGTCAGATCGACGATGTATATCAGCCACGGTCAGATCTCAGATCAGGATGAGAAGTAGAGGGATGGATGGGAAGGGAACGAACATGCAGCCACAGATTTATCCCTCTACATCATGTCATCTATTATATAATTAAGACAAGAGACAAACAAGCTATTACGTTCGTTTACAGATTTTAAATTATCTCGACCACTTATTTGAAGTATAAACGGCTGAGATTTAAAGATATATACATTACATACAAATATGTTGTACATGCACTGTTTCACACATAATAAACCTGTCACGTAGAAGTACCTAGGATGGAAACGTGCAATCACAATGATGTAATGAAGAAGGACACCTACGGTTTATGAAGCGATCATCACGTCTTTCTAAGAAAAAAACCATCATGATTGTACGTGTGAATAAGTTTTTTTTTTTGAGAAATCTCGCCCGACTTTATTGATTGATAATGTTCATAGGTACATGAGTTGGGTCATGAGGCAAGCCCAACCAAATATGTCTACCTATATCTAGATTACAAGCAAACTTGGCAAGATTGTGAGCTTCGAAGTTATAATTTCTACGCTCAAAAACAAAAGTACATAAAGTAAAACTGGATCTCCGCGCCATAATTTCATGTATTATAGCTGCATGAGGCCCCCTCGTCCCCATGTTGATATCAGTAATGGCTCCCTGGCAATCTGAGGCCACCGTGAAGCTTTGAATGGCCAAGTCCTCCGCTAACGATAGCGCTTCTCTGCATGCATACGTCTCAAGAATTAATGGGTCCGTGATGCCCCGATAAACCACCGCCGACGATCCCAGATACGTGTAAATAAGTGGGATGTACTTAAGTCCGATTCATCATACTCTAATGGAAGAAAAAACCACCTAAGCCAGCCACGCTACTATGGGCCAACAAACAACCTATCAGCCCAGTTCCCTTTTTTGAAACATCAGCCCCGTTCCTGAGGCACGTACAGAACGGACAAAAAAATCCCCTAAAAAAAGAAGCGGGCCAAAAAAGAAAAAATAACAAGTGAGAAAAGTGAGGTAGTAAAAGAAATATAAGTTTTTTTTTGCGACAGATAAGAAATAGAAGTTGATTACCAATTAACAACTAATATTCAAAACTAAAGAACATACTATCCATTTGGGGGTAGAATAATACAAAAAAGGAAAAATTACGGATGAATAATACAACTGCAATATACCATACTGAATGGAATACAAACAAATGTTTATTTGGTTCCCACACAAACTTCATATGAATATTTTCTAAAATATATTTGGAAACGCATAGGAAAAAAATGATTCAGTGTGTAAAGTTGCGACCTAATCATAGCGTTTAAGATTTAAAGGTAAATATGGACTATCATCTACAAAAGAAAAATAGATTATCCATGCGAAGTCTATGTTCGCATATAGTTGTAAAAAAGGTCTATGTTTGCATATAAATAGAAGAACAGATTGATGACATCGGATTAAATACGAAGGGAGTTGTTCATGTGTATTTAAGGAATACCTAAAAATAATTCTACAAGGAAACATAAATATAGGTGCTCAATAGCGTGGGTCGCTGCACTAATAAAATATGATCCACCGATTTCACCTATATCAATTGAGATTAATTAAAGAGGTAAAAGTTACATACATACAAGTCTATAGTCCGTGTCACATGTCCTATACCACCATATGCGATGACCAACAAACACAAATCGTGATGTAGTAGCACAATTTTGCGTTTTGGCCAAGGACACTAACTACCCGTTCCTTGAAGGATGCTACGAAAATCTAGGACACTAGCTATCACTTGACATATACTCTCTCTGTAGATATTTCAATATTGGCGACAAACGTATTGAAATGATGAACAAATACACTAAAATGCGTTTATATACGTCTGAGTCGGAAAAGAGTTGAATCCTCTTATATTTATTTACGGAGAGAGTACTCACACAATGAGTGTAATATATCTACGTTTGCTTGCATCTTACACAAATAACTAAAGTTATAAGAGAAAAAAATCTAACAAACAGTTTGAATATGACTTTAATACAAAAATGAAATATAATAATATTAATAATTCAATTCGTCCAAGAGCAATAGAAGTCACCGTAAAATATGGAAACGAGCAATAAGAACAATCTATAATTTTAATAAAATTATTAATCAGCTTTTGATTTGATAAGAGTATATATATGTTGAAGGCAGACAATATGAATACAAGCAAAACTAACAACATATCTATTAGTATTATGTATCTATTTATTGTATTATTATTAACAAAAGGAGACCCAATCAATGACAGCGACTCATTATGTATTGGTCACGCTTACTTTTCCAAATAAAAAATAAAAGGAGGACTACCCTCGGCCTCTGTATGTAGCCATGCACATAGCCACACTTACATTTTCAGTTGGACACTATTATCCTTTTTTAGGATAGCCATGCGGGCTCCAAGATAGATACATGCACTGGCGGAGCGTCCGGGCTGTGGCCACCCCTTCCGTTAGCGCAAAAAATATATTTATAGGATACACGACCCATTTTCATGGCCCACGGTGGACTAGGACGATCGTCAGCCCGTGGACGAGGGGGAGCGAGTGGTTCTCCGCCCATCCCGTTCCTCCGTCGCCCCCATGGTGACTGCTGCCACTTCCAGGTCTTCCTCCTCCTCTCAACTTCTCCTACCCTAGTTCCCTGAGTGGCCACATGTTCTTCCTCCTCATCTCCATTCTCCACTAGTCTCCAAGAAACAACAAGGGATGCATTCATTTTTGCTGAATCTTTAGCGAATCATTCAGTCCATGAACTTGCACTTTCTTGCTTTTACTTGCTATTTTTTCATAAATCTGAACCTGTTGCCCCCCCCTCATTTTTGGTTCACGCTCCGCTACTGGATACATGCAAAGGAATTTGACAAGACCATGGACGGCAGACATGCTGCAATTGGAGTAGTTTTTTGGTGCATGCACAAACCAGTGTAATTTCTAAGCTTTCACTTTAAAATGTGGGTTCAACATGGCAAGCACAACACGTCAGTAGCATGTAGGCACACGCACACGTCAGAAGCGGCTCAATGCTGCCCTGATGGGGCATGGCCCAACAGCTTCAACCGCCATACACTTCTATGAGTGCATATTCATATTTTCAAATGGGATTGAGTTTACCTATGGTTTTTCCACAATGTGATAGTATGCAAAAACTAATGTTTTGACGAATCAAATCGGATAACAAGTTGCGGGATCGGAAGTGTTAGACAAAAACACCAAACATACCGTTCTAAATCTAGCTGCGCTAATGCGCAGGTCACAACGCTAGTTTTCTTAAGGCGTTACTCTGTTCTTATGAACTTAATACTCTAGATGCATGTTGGATAGCGGTCGATGTGTGGAGTAATAGTAGTAGATGCAGGCAGGAGTCGGTCTACTTGACACGGACGTGATTCCTATATTCATAATCATTGCCTTGGATATCGTCATAACTTTGCGCTTTTCTATCAATTTCTCGACAGTAATTTGTTCATCCACCGTATGTTTTCTTTCAAGAGAGAAGCCTCTAGTGAAACCTATGACCCCCGGGTCTATTTTCCATCATATATTTTCAGATCTATAAATAAAAAATACCCAAAAATACCTAGCTGCAATTTATTTGTTTTTACTTTGTTTTACGTTTTAGTAATCTCTTATATCCATCTCTATTAGATCTCATCCTTGCAAGTGACCGTGAAGGGATTGACAACCCCTTTATCACATTGGGTGCAAGTGTTTGATTGTTTGTGCAGGAACGTAGATTGGGGACTTGCTCGTACCTCCTACTGGATTGATACCTTAGTTTTCAAACTAAGGGAAATACTTATCTCTACTTTGCTGCATCACCCTTTCCTCCTCAAAGTAACAAACGCGAATCAAATAAACATGATGAAAGTGACTAGGCGAATTCCCATGTGTCCTCAAGAACTCTTTGCTTGCTATAAGAGAGAGTTTTGGCTTGTCCTTTGCTATGAAAAGGATTGGGCTACCTTTCCGCACCTTTGTTACAATTGCTACTTGTTGCTCGTTACAAATTACCTTGCTATCAAACTACTCGTTAGCGATAATTTCAGTGCTTGCAGAAAATACCTTGCCGAAAACCGCTTGTCATTTCCTTTTCCTCCTCATTGCATTTTACACTCTTCCTTATCAAAAGGACTACGATTGATCCCCTAGACTTGTCGGTCATCATGAACCACCATCAATCATTAAATATCTAGGGACTCAAAACCTCGGTAAAATAACTTCTTTAAGCATTTTAACAGAAGTGTTGTGATCAGCACTACTAGTTGGAATAGCTTCTACCCACTTGGTAACATAATCAACATCAACTAAAATATATGCATGCCCATAGGAGGAAGGAAAAGGTCCCATATAAACAAATCCCCAAACATCAAATGGATCAATAACAAGTGAATAATTCATAGGCACTTCCTGACGTCTACTAATATTACCAATTCTTTGACATTCATCACAAGAGAGGACGAACTTACGTGCATCCTTGAAGAGAGTAGGCCAATAAAATCCAAATTGTAATACCTTGTGTGCAGTTCTGTCTCCAGCATGGTGTCCTCCGTATGCCTTGGAATGACACTTCCATAGGATTTGTTCCTGTTCATGCTCAGGTACACAACGTCTAATAATACCATCTACTCCTTCTTTATATAGATGTTGGTCATCCCAAAAGTAATGTCTTAAAATCAAAGAACTTTTCTTTTGTTGGTATGTGAAAGTAGGTGGTATATATATTTTGCAACAATATAATTAGCGTAGTCTGCATACCAAGGAGTAGTACGAGAAGCATTTATGGTAGCTAATTTCTCATCAGGGAAAGTATCATCAATAGGCAGTGGGTCATCAAGAACATTTTCAAATCTAGACAAATTATCATCTACTGGATTCTCAGCTCCCTTTCTATCAATAATATGCAAATCAAATTCTTGTAGCAAGAGAACCCACCTAATCAATCTAGGTTTAGCATCTTTTTTTCCATAAGATATTTAATAGCAGCATGATCAGTATGCACGGTTACTTTAGAATCAACAATATAAGATCTGAATTTATCACATGCAAACATAACTGCTAAAAATTCTTTCTTAGTAGTAGCATAATTTCTCTGAAAACTGTCTAGAGTTTTACTAGCATAATGGATAACATTTAATTTCATATCAACTCTTTATCCTAGAACAACACCAACAACATAGTCACTAGCATCACACATAATTTCAAAGGGCAAGTTCCAATCTGGTGGTTGAACAATAGGTGCAGATATTGAGGCTTTCTTAAGTATTTCAAAGGCTTCTACGCAATCATCATCAAAAACGAATGGAACATCTTTTTGCAAAAGATTAGTAAGAGGCCTAGAAATCTTTGATAAACCTTCTATAAAAATCAGCATGACCAAGGAAACTTCTTATACCTTTAATATCTTTAGGACATGGCATTTTCTCAATTGCATCAACTTTAGCTTTATCAACTTCAATACCTGTTTCAAAAAATTTATGCCCAAGGACAATACCTTCATTCAGCATAAAGTGACACTTCTCCCATTTCAAGACAAGATTATATTCTTCCCAACTCTACAAAACTTGATGAAGGTTTCTTAAGAGCTCATCAAAAGAAGTCACATAAACGGAAAAAACATCCATGAATACCTCAACAATTTTTTCACAGAAGTCAGAGTATATAGTGGTCATATATCTTTGAAAAGTAGCGGGAACATTACATAAACCAAAAGGCATACCTCTTTAAGCATATGTTCCAAAGGGTCAAGTAAAAGTGGTTTTCTCTTGATCTTCTTGTGATACAGGTATTTAAGAAAAACTAGAATAACCATCGAGGAAGCAAAAGTGTGTGTGCTTAGACAATCTTTCTAACATTTGATCAATAAAAGTCAAGGGGTAATGATATTTTCTAGTAGCCTTATTGAATTTTCTGAAATCAATTACCATCCTATGACTAGTTACTATTCTTTGTGGGATAAGCTCATTTTTATCATTAGGAACTACGGTAATCCCTCCTTTCTTAGGGAAACAATGAACAAGACTTACCCATTTACTATCAGTTATGGGATAAATTATACTTGCCTCCAGAGGTTTTAATATTTTAGTTCTTACCACATCCTTCGTTTTAGGATTCAACAATTGTTGGTGATCAACGTCTGGCTTAGCATCAGGCTCCATATTAATCGCGTGCTGACATAGAGTGGGACTAATTCCCTTAAGATCATCAAGAGTATGTCCAATAGCAGCACTGTGCTTTCTCAGAGTTTTAAGTAATCTCTTTTCCTCATGCCTTGAAAGGTTAGCACTAATAATAACAGGATATGTCTTATTTTCATCAAGATATTCATATTTCAATGTATCAGGTAATTGCTTCAATTCAAACATGGGATCACCCTTAGGTGGAAGAGGGTCCCCAAGAGTTTCAATAGGAAAATTATCTTTAAGGATAGGTGCTTGTTCAAATAATATATCATTGATTTCATTTCTTTTATTCATATGCATATCATATTCATGTTCGAGCAAATAATGTTCTAACGGATCAGTAGGAGGTACAACAATAGAAGCGAGACCAATTATTTCATCCTTACTAGGTTATCTATAGTATTTAGAGAAATTAAACTCATGAGTTATATCACCAAAGTTAACACTGACTGTTTCCTTATACAATCAATCTTAGCATTAATTGTATTCAAGAGAGACGATCTACCGAATATAATGGGACAAAAATCATCTTGTGGAGAACCGAGAACTAGAAAATCAGTAGGGTATTTGATCTTCCCACATAAGACCTCAACATCTCTAACAATCCCAAGAGGTGAAATAGTATCTCTATTAGCAAGCTTAATAGTAACATCAATGTCTTCTACCTCAACAGGTGTAGTATCATTCATAATCTCTTGATAGAAGGTAAAAAGATAGCAGCCACAATAGCACCCAAATCACATAAACCATGGTAACAATTATCTCCAATTTTAACAGAAACAACAGGCATGCCAACAACAAGTTTGTTCTTGTCTTTAGAAGTAAATAAGATGCCCATCAACATTATCAACCAAGAGATCTTTAACCATAGCAATGTTAGGTTCAACTTTGATTTGTTCAGGGGGTTTAGATGCTCACATATTACTCTTGTTAACCATAGTTGTAGCTTTAGCAAGGTCCTTAATCCTAACGGAAAAAGGAGTTTCTCAATATAAGTAGTAGGCACAACTGGATCAACATTATAAACGATTGTTTCATCTTTAGCTATAAATAGATTCTTTGGATGTTTATGACATTTTCATGCATGTTTGAACAACTTGTACCTGCTGACCAGGTCAAATCAATTAAAGGGCATTTTAAATGCTTCTTTTGGAGTTTGAATTTGAATCTTTGATTCAAATGAACTTCAACTAACATGGTAGCATTTTGCATTAGCTCAAACACTAGCATATTTCCATGTCATGATCATGCATCATATTGTTGCATTGCATTGATTGTGTTCCTTTTTGTTTGCCGGTGTTTGTCCCCTCTCGGTAGCAGAGGATTCTGACGTTGTGATCGTTGACACCGATGAAGACACGATGCTATCTTCAGAAGTGTCAGGCAAGCAACCCCCCTGCCTTGATCGCCCCGATACAATCCCACTCTCTCGCTCTTGCTCTCTTTTACTGCATTAGGACAACAATGATTCAACTGTTACATGTAGCGGTAGTTGAACTCATTATCTGCATGACCTGTCTTTGCCACCATAAATTGTTGAAACCCACTAGCATGAGTGGGAGTTGTTTAAGCCATGATGTTCCTACTCATTCATGTTCGTTATGCCTGCTATGCTTAGAGTTGTGTCAGGTCTGATTCATCTAGGATGGATTGGAATGGTGGTGAACATGTCCTACTGTTGAGAGCTAAGTGTGTGAGCACGATTTGGTAAAGGTAGCGATGAGAGGCCATGTAGGAGTACATGGTGGGTTGTCTCATTGAAACCGTCCTCAGGAACTAAGTTCCCTGTTTGTGATCCAAGACAGTTACTACCATGCATTGGGATACTTAATTGACCCTCTCAACTTATTAATCACCTTGATCTCTGTCCAGGAGTTGCAACTAGTTTCTGGTGTTTGTAGGATATGTGTTGGAGGCCGTGTGTAGGGCTGGCCCTAGGGGTGGGCTATCATGCGGTAGAGACATTGAGGCACGGTGTACCGGGGTGACACCTGAATGGTGCTCTTGGGAACCCTGCTCTTGTCGTTTGGGGCCGTAGTGGAAACCTCGGCTGTACTTCCTTGCGGATGGAACTCAAATAGGCAATAAACCTAGACTAGAGACTTGTGTGGTTAGTCAGGTCATGGCTGATACCTTGCTGGGCTTCCGCTTGAAGGTTGCCGAGTACATGTCGTGTTAACGGCGATAAGTGGTGAGAGCTTGTGTGAAGAAGTGCATCCCTACAGGGTTAATGATCTATTCGGATAGCCGCGTCCTCGGTTATGGACTACTTGGAAAACTTACATTGTTCATAGACGAGTTGAAGTAGATACTCTAAAATGTGCAAGATAAGTGTGAGTGTTATGGATGGCCTTCTCGTAGGGAGATGGGAACAGGTCCATAGTGGTGTATTGATATGGTGAATAAGTGGACTCGTGTGCGATCTTTCACGTCAAAGAAACACTGGTAGTCATAGTACAGGATAGCCACCGAGTGAAAGCTGGCTTGCTGCAGTTAAACTCCACCATCCCTTCATTGATACTGATGCATATGTAGCTAGTTCTGATGTAAGTCTTGCTGAGTACATTTGTACTCACATTTGCTTAATTTATGTTTTTGCAGAGAGACTTTGTTCTCACTAGCAGTTTTACGTGGGCTTTGACGATTAGCTTGGGAATCCCAGACAGAGGTCTGATTCCTATGGAGGGTCTTGTAGATAGACAGGCTTTCTGGCCTTCTCTCTTTTCAGATGTTTGTACTCAGACATGTTTATGCTTCCGCTTTGCTTGTATGACTTTGTGTGAAGGGTCATGAGACCTGCTGCTTGTAATAAATGCTATGATGGCTCTTCTGGGACTTTATCTATATTAGTTGTTGAGTTATGTTGTGATGTCATGTTGTACATCGCATACTTGCATGTTATGCGTACGTGTAACGTGTATTGCTATGTGTGTGATCCGACACCTAGTTGTTTATTCTTGGTAGCCTTATGGGGAAATGTCTCTTGGTGCTTCCACTAAGCCATGGTAGTTCGCTACTGCTCCAAAATAGTTAGGTTGGCCGGCATATATCCTTCTTTGTTCCTGTGTCCGTCCCTTCGAAGAAATATCACGTGTTATTCCTTTAAGTCCTTGTAGCTTGCTACGACTTGGGTTCATACGTTGATGACCGACACGTTCATTGCTGGGTTACGTATGTCTGTCCCTGTAAGGTAGTGCCACCTTAGTTTTACGACTAGGTATGTCGGCCCGGGTTCTCTGTCATATGGATCCTAGCGACACTACTGAAAGTGCAACTATCCCTGGGTGATTTTGGTAATGACTAACAACATATAGCTCATTGAACTAATGCTATTTCAAGATGAATATTTTAGGAAAGTTCAATGATTGGCATGGCATGGATTAGGATTGTGGACCCCTCAAATGCTAAGGTGTCGGTGGGAAACGACACCTATGGGATCACGAGGATCCCTTCTGCGGTTGCGGGGGCGCAGGGTTGTGAGAAGAGCAGAATTAGTAATCAGCACAAGGATCGTTTACCCAGGTTCGGGCCGCGAGGAATGCGTAAAACCTAGTCCCTGCTTTTGGTGGATGTATTGAATGTTCTTGAGCTCTTGAACTAGCTACGGTGGCTGCGTGGTTCAAGAAAGCGAATCCTCTCCAAGACGCCATGGGCCTCCTTTATAGTCGAAAGGGCTGCCACAAGTGGCACACACGAGGTGGGAAAGGCCTACTGATGCTATGAGCTTATCGGTCGATTACACGACAAGATGCATTTAATGCGTAGCTTAGGTGTCCTCTTGCTTTATCGGGACGGAGGAGGCCCGTCCCGTCCGTCACCGCCCTCCTCGCCGACCGACACGCGCCCTGGCCAGCAATGCATGCGGCGCCATGTAGGCAGGCAAGCAGCTGAGGTGGCACGGTGGTGGAGCCTTCACGAAGATCTGCATGCCACCACGCAGGCGTGTGCTGAGTTGGCCTGGAAGCTGCATGTTGCCACGCAGGTGCCTGCCCAGCTGGTTGGGCTGGCAGCTGCATGCAAACAGCGGTGGATATTTGGTTGGTGCGGGCCTGGTAGTGGCCTCTGGCCGACGCTTCTTGGCAAGGGGCTCTTGCCAGTGGTCTGACAAGGGTCTTGCTGTGGCGAGCTATCGTCCCCGGCAAGGATCTTGCCGGGGGTCTTGTGGGTTTCCTCGGCAAGAATCTTGTCGAGGATCGTTGCCTTCCAATCCTCATCTGATCTTGAATATTCTTTGTCTTCACAAAGATCTGCATGCCACCATGGAGGTGCCTCCCGAGCCCTGGCCCAACATAGTTGATGGTGTTGGAGACCGTGGGTTCGAGGGTGGCTCACTCCGCTGGTGTGGGCGAGCCAACCCAGCAAGGGTCTTGCTGGGGCTGCTGAGGCTGCCCCTGCAAGGGTCTTGCCGGGGAAACCTGCTTCGTCCATCTGCTCTCTGTGGTCTCGGTCTTTGGCGTTGCGCTGATTGTTTCTGTGTTTGTGGCTCTGATTTCCTGTCTCTGCCCTGCTTAAGTGTGGCCGTGGGCGCGGCTCTGACTGCCCGTGCACAAATAAGGGGTACAAAAGAACGCCCCTATTTTAGTACACCAACAGGAGCCCCCGGGCCTGGTCCACACATAAGCGCGACACATTGTTGGGCTAAAGGCCTTAACGGGTGCATGCAGCAAAGGGCGGTTTCAACTGCTGCAAAACTTTTTCGCTACAACAAAGCTTCCCACGACCTGTGTTGAACGCGCGACGTGGAAGGGTGCGCGTGACGTGGGCGGCATGCGTGGGGCGGTTCCCGCACGCATGCGTCACATCGCAGTAAAATGGGCAGCGTGACCCGCACCTTCCCCATAAAAAGGATAACCACGAGCGTACTGTTCCTTTTACCCTCCGCGCAATCCCAATCTCAGAAGCCTCCATTCGCCTTCCTCTTCTTCCCGAAGCTTCGCTCTTGCTCGCCACCGTCCTCTGTTTCTTGCCCCCCCTTCCCCAGCCGCCATGGCACCAAAGTCCACCAAGGGCAAGGGAGTGGCCAAGGATGCCGGAGCGGCGGAGCCGCCGGAGAGTGCGCTGGCGGTGCAGCGGACGCAGTCCGCCTTCTTCTCCTCGACAGTCAATGTGTTCGAGCTCCGAGAGGCCTTCAAGCCCCTGTGGGCGGTGAAGAAGGGGGGAGAGGAGTCGGGGCACCCAGCCACGCGCGTCATCCCCGCCAACTGCGCCGAGGCTGCCCCGAATCGGTACCCTTTCTTTGTCGACTATTTCTCCTGCGGGCTTTGCCCTCCCTTCTCTAATTTTTTCTGTGACATCATGCACACATTTGGCTTCCGCCTCTTGGATTTCACCCCGAATGCTGTGGCGTGCATGGCCCTTTTCGCGCAGCTCTGCGAAGGTTTCGCCGGGGTGCACCCCAACACGGCGCTTTTCCGCCATTACTTCTTCCCTCGGATCCAAACGGGAGGCGCCATTTCTGGTTGCATCACCTGGATCCCAAGGTCGAAGGGAGCGCATCGGATGGCGCCACGAGGAGAGATGGGAAGAATGGCGGGGCGGTGGTGCTGGATCAAGAGAAGGACCCGCCGGGTGTTCTCGCTAAGTTCACGGGCGCCCGATCCGGCAGAGGCACTGGAGCGAGGTCGGCGCCGACGACAAGAAGCTCACGATCGCCACCACCAGGACCCTTCGGCTCACCGAGGCCTGGCTCACCCTCGAGATGATCGGGGCGGACTTCATCCGCCGCCGGATCGCCCCGCTGCACAACAAGGGGAGGCCGGCCTGGCTCCTCACGAACCCCGCCGACATCATGCGGCTTCGCCCCGGCCTCGACCACAATTTCACGGTGATGGGCATGCCCATTTCTGCCAGCGGCTCTTCCCGCTCGACGTGGGCTGCGACGCCGAGGTCGAGCGTACCGGCAAGGTCATGAGGGCCGTCGCGAAGGCCGGCAAGGTCTTCAAGGGGCCCTTGTTCAAGTTGCCTGTGGGAGTGATCCCGTTGTGCAATAATTCGCGCCAGAACGAGATCATCGCCATGATGTCGGACTACAACGCGCATGGTCCTGACCCGAGCTGGGTCGAGCCAGAGTATATCGAGGTGCAGCAGTTCTTTGACACTCTGCATGAGGGATACATTAACGCCGACGCCGAGCGGCTGCTCGTCCAAGACACCACCTAGGCGGAGCTCGACTACATCGCTACCAGCGCGAGGGAGGCGCAGCTTGCCAAGGAGGCCGGCAGCACCGGCGGCGAGAAGGACAAGAACGCGATGGCCGCGGAGGAGGAGGAGCTCGCCAAGTGGGCAGAGGCCGCCGGGGAGGCCAGCAGCGCCGGCACCGGGGCTCCGCTTGTTGAGGATGCGGCCGACGAAGTTAATGGGGAGGAGGCCGGGCTGTTGACCCTCGACCTCGGGGAGAAGGTGAGTCCTGCGCCGGGCCACTTCCGATGAGCCGGTACAGCCTGACAAGGCTGCGCGGCGGCCGAAATCCCCGGAGGAGCCCACCCGCCAGACGAGGGCCGTGGGGGCGAAGAAGGTGGTGAAGGACGCGGCGGCGCAGAAGAAGGCATCTGCCTCCTCTTCGTCCAAACGCGTCCAGACTCCGCCCCCCTCCCCTCCTCCGGCAGACGTCGACGCGGGGGTCACCTTCGACTTCGGGCCACTCAGCCCCAGGAGGAAGAGGAAAGCAACAGAGGAGGAAGTGGATGACGCGTAAGCATTCTGCTTCTTTTCGCCATCTCTGTTTCCTCACTCTGTGCCACTTGTCTTGACTTGTCTTTGTCTTTGCAGGGACGTGGAGATGCTGGCCCAGAGGGTGAAGAGGGCCAAGGCCTCGGTGGGTGGCCAGCCCCCGGCTGGTACTTCAGGGGTGCCACTGGTGGTGTTGAGCAGCCCGGACAGCAGCCCTCAGCACAGCCCCCAGCGTAAGTTCATTACTCTCCCCTCGTCGGCATGTGTTAGGGGTATGACACTCTGGTGCTGACCTTGCCGAGTGCGCAGGAGGAGGGCAGCAGCAGGAGGATCTGCAGAGGGCTACTCCCAACACGCCGCCCCCATCAACCACGCCGCTCCGAGGGGCATCTCCGGTGAGGGCGCCAAGCGCCGAGCCCACGCACATGGAGGAGGAGGAGGAGAACCTAGGCGTGGGCGGCTTCGCCTCGGCACCAAATGCTGGCGGAGAGGGGACTTCTGTTTCCCAGCCTGGGACTGGTAAGTCGTTCGCCTTTCGTCCCTGCTTTTTCTCTTCTTTTTCTTGGTCTTGGTCTTGCCTCACTCCCTTCTTCGGTGTCCAGATCCCTCCTCGGTGAACCCAGAGAACGTGGATGCCATTATTGAGGACGTCGCCAAGGCCGCCGAGAAGGACGCCGAGAAGCTCACCGCCGAGGAGACTGCCAAGGGCGCTGCTGAGGACGCCGCAAAGGGGCCTGCCGGGGAGGCCGGCAAGGCCACCGCTGAGGAGGCCGGCAAGGCCGCTGCTGAGGAGGAGGAGGAGGTGGCAGATGACCAGCCTTCTTCCTCCGCTGCTTCCGGCTCCGGCAAGTACCTAAGGGTGGGTGACGACTTGTTCGTCCACCTCCCAGGCACATCGAGCACCATGACACCAGTCGAGGGAGAGGTGTTTGACGACGAAGTGCTTGCCGCCGCCGGGCTCGAGGTCGTCGACGAGCCGGGCGTTGGTGGCGACGGCTCCCAGGAGGAGCGGCTACTCCAGGCCATGGGCACCAACTTCCGGAAGCTCCAGGCGCTCCACCGCGCCCGCTTGGACAAGGCCAAGTCCAGGACGGTGGTGGTGGAGAAGGCGGAGGCGGACCTCCAGGAGCGCGTCGCCGAGACGCAGGACTGGTTCCGCCAGGCTCAAGATGAGCTGGCCAAGCGTGACGTGGAGGTCACCGTGAAGCTGGCCGACGTCCAGAAGGCCCAAGAGACGGCGAAGAACTTGGTCGCCGCCGCCGAAGCTGCCCGGACCCAGCACGAGGCCGCGCTGAACTCCCAAGAGGAGGACCTTGCCGCGCGCGAGGAGAAGCTCGCCACCCTGCTCCTTGACAAGGATGAAGAGGTGGAGAAGCTTGTCTTGCAGCGGACCCGTGAGCTGGAGCGGAGGCACCAAGAGGCGCTCGATGCCCAGGCCCTGGTTCACGCCGGCAAGACGAAGGAGCTGGAGTGCCACGCCCAATATGCGACCCTATCCAAAAGGAACTCGACGGTCCCACCAAGGATAGACCATATATTGAAAGCGCTTTTGCAAGGTGGATATAATTACATCAACATTACATTATAGATGGGGATACATACATAAGGCACGAATGCCACAAGAATACATCAACATCATATACAAGATCAACATCCATCTACTGGATGAAACATAAAGCGAAACTCAAACAATATCCACCACCTTTAGCCCAGTGCCGACCGAACCTATCCCTGATCGAAGAAGCGAGAAGAAGAACTCCAAAACAGTAACACCGCTCTCGCGTCAAGATCATCGCATAACCTGTACACCGCAACTGTTGGTGTAGTAATCTGTGAGCCACGAGGACTCAAAGAATCCCATTACCATGGGTATCAAGACTAGCAAAGCTTAATGGGAAAAGGAAGGGGTAAAGTGGTGAGGTTGCAGCAGCGACTAAGCATATATGGTGGCTAACATGCGCAAATGAGAGCGAGAAGAGAAACAAAGGAACGATGCGTCAACTAGTAATGATCAAGAAGTGATCCTGAACTCCTACTTACGCCGGACATAACCCGTAAACCGTGGTTCTCCTCTCGATCAACCCGAAAAGAGACACTCACTATTCACGCACATGGTTGGTGTATTTTAGAAGAGTTTGCTTCAAGTTTACTACAACCGATATTAACAAATTCCCATCTGCCACATAACCGCTGCACGGCTCTCGAAAAGTTTATACCTGCAGGGGTGTCCCAACTTAGCCCATGATAAGCTCTCGCGATCAATGAAGGATATTCCTTCTCCCGGGAAGACCCGATCAGTCTCGGAATCCCGGCTACAAGACATTTCGACGAGAATAAAACAAGACCAGCAAGACCTCCCCGTGCTGACACTCGATAGTAGCCGGCGTATCTCGCCTCGACCCACGACCGGATGAGCAGTCCGCATAACTAAAACCGCACCTCAAGTTTCCTTGAGGGGGCTAAAAGACTCTAGTTTGGACCAACACTTAGACAAGCATTGGCCCGGGGGGGCTGAATAAAGATGACCCTTGGGTTAATTACTCCCAAGGGAAATGTAGGTGGTGGTGAGGCAAATAGTAAAACCAATGTTGGGCCTTGCTGGAGGAGTCTTATTCAAAGCGAACTATCAAGGGGGTCCCATAAATCACCCGACCGCGTTAGGGACGCAAACTCCGGGAACATAATACCGATATGACGGAAACTAGGGCGGCAAGTGGAACAAAACACCAGGCATAAGGCCGAGCCTTCCACCCTTTACCAAGTATATAGATGCATTAATTAAATAAGATATATTGTGATATCCCAACAAGTAAACATGTTCCAACAAGGAACAACATCTCCATGTTCCAACAAGGAACAAACTTCATCTTCACCTGCAACTAACAATGCTATAAGAGGGGCTGAGCAAAGCGGTAACATAGCCAAACAATGGTTTGCTAGGAAGGGTGCAAAAGGTTAGGGGCTGACATGGCAATTTGGGAGGCTTGAGGAACAAGTGATAAGTAGCGCAGCATAGCGATAGAACGAAACAACTAGCATAGCAATGATAGTAGTGAGATCCAGGGTAGCGGTCATCTTGCCTGAAATTCCGCAAGGAAGAAGAACGAGTCCATGAAGAAGACGAACGGATGAAGCCGAACCAAGCGTAGACGAACGAATCCTCACGATCGCAACGAAACATGAACTAACAAGAAGAAGCACACAACAAGGTAAACACACCACACATAGACAAGACATGATGCTCAACCAAGCATGATGCATGACAAGACTACATGAAGCTACTCATGGCAAAAGATGATGCAAACAAGAACAACACATCAAGGCAAGTTTAAATGAGGCCGGAAACAACATATAACAATTCCGGTAAGTCCTCATATGCAAATTTCGAAATTGGTCCAGATCTAAATAAACCTTATGTTCAAGTTGTTAAACAGCAAGTTAAGATGCACCAAGATTATCTACATGAAATTCTAGTCAAGTTACATATAAAGTTCATTAAATTCGGAGCTACGGCCTAGAAGATATGAGCAAAACAAGTTAAACATGGCATTGATGCAAAATGCATACAAACATCAAGCAAACACCTCAAAACAAGGATGCAACATGATAATATGAAACTACATGCAATTCTAAGCAAGTTTCATATAGAGCACACTCAAAACGGAGCAACGGTTCAACACATACACACTATACAAGTTTAAAGGACAAGTTGTCCAAAACAGCAACTAGGCATATTGCAAGCATCAAAACACTATGCTACAGCATCTCAACGTAATAACAAAAGGCATGGACATGATGTACAGGTAAAGCATTACAAAACATGAACACTGAGCTATCTCCAGAAATCACTATAACATGCTCAAAATGAAATGGCAAGATTGCATATAATAACAGTTTCAGACTTTAGCAGAAATAACATCAGGTTGCAATGTTTAGAGCTATCAAACAACATGTTACAGGAACTTATCATGGCAAAAAAAGGCATGAAATGAATCTAATCAAAGCATATAACAAAAGCCCTTAGTGACCATAAGCCAAAAAGGATCAGAAAATATGATGGCTCCCATGTAAACATGGCAAGTTATATTACAGATTCATACATGGCAGGAACAACAATAAGTAGGCATGTTGGTGAGCTTGAACCACTCACCACAGAGCAATACATGGCATGGCAAGGCAACTCACAGTAAGAAGACATGGCATAGAAGGCAAGAACAACATCATAGCATACACGGATCAACTACAACAACCTTGGCAAAATTGAATAACATGTAAACAACCTGCCAGGAAACATTTTATAGCAAAAGTAGAGCTCGATTGACTCAAGCTATGGCACTCCATAATTGCAAACAAGGGCATGGATGGATAGAGCAAGACATGTATAACAAAACATCCTTAATGAAGTATATCAAAATAAGCATGGATCTCTCTGTAGCATCAAGTTTACATGGCATAAAAATATTAGCAGAACAGGGGCTGGAATCAGCAACATCATGAAGCCTAGTTTGCATGCTTGTGCTAGTCACCACAGAGATCACAAAAATACATGGCATATACCCCTGTATAGATGGCATGGCATATTACAAAACACATGTAGGACTCAAGATCATAGGATGCACACATCAATCATGGCAAAAATGACAAAAGTGCATGTTCTGATAAGAATCTAAAACTAACATCACATAGCCCTCTTCTAACAGCATGTTGGGCATCAAGATGAGCTCAAATGAAAATGACGCAATGTAATGAAATTAAGTACTCGTCCAGTCGAACAATTTGACATATTACACGCACAAAACGGAGCAATATGCAGAGAGTTATGGCATGATGAATATGGCAATATAATGACAAAATGTCTCGGGACTTGGGGAAAAACAGAGGGGGAGGAAAGTCAACCGGCGGGCACGCGAACCGAGGTTCACCGGATCCTCGCCGGAGAGGAGGGAGGTGGCCGGAGGAGGCGGCCCCGGCCCGGATCTCACCGGATCCGGCCGGTGGCGAGCAGCAGAGGCGACGGGCGACGAGGGCGCCGGGCGGCGAGGAGGCGCCCCGGCCGGAGGCGGCCGGAGAGCCGGGCGGGCAGCGGGCCGGAGGCGCCGGGGACGGGCGGCGACCGAGGTGGGGAGGCGCCATGGGCGCGCTGGCACCGGGCGATGGTGGCGGCGGAGAGGCGCGCCGGCGAGGCGCGGGAGGCGCTGGCCAGGCGGACGGGCGCGGCGACGGGTTCGGAGGCGCGGGCGCGGCCGCGGCGGCGGCGGCGACTGCTCATGGGCGGCCGGGCCGTGGCGGGCCGGGCGGTGGAGGCGCTGGCAGGCGACGTGGCGCCAAGGGTTGGCCGAGGGCGGCGGCGCGATTCGTGGCGGCGGGACGTGTCCGATGGGGGAAAGATCTAGGGTTAGACCGAGAATTTCGGGGGAGAAGACATATTTATAGATAGAGGGAGCTAGGAGAGTCCAAATGAGGAGCGGTTTTCGCCCACACGATCGTGATCGAACGACCGAGAGCATGGAGGGGAGTTTGCTGGGTTTTGGGCCACTTTGAAAGGGTGTTGGGCTGCACACAAAAGAGGCTTTTACGGTTACCCGGTTAACCGTTGGAGTACCAAACGACCTCCAAATGATCCGAAACTTGACAGGCGGTCTATCGGTGCTATACCAAGGCCGCTTGACAAACCTCGGTCCATTCCGAGAAAGTTTAATACCCGCACACGAAAAGAGGCAAGAAGGGGGCGGCGGGAGACATAGGAGCGCCGGATTGCAAAACGGACAACGGAGAAAATGCTCGGATGCATGAGACCAACACGTATGCAAATGCGATGCACATGACGACATGATATGCAATGCAGATGATGACATGGAAAAGTGCAACACGCGAGCACATGACAAGGCAACGACAGCGAATAACTGGAAGACACCTGGCGCATCGAATCCGGGGCGTTACATGGAGGTGGAGAGGGATGGCCTGGCGAAACGAGCCTCGGAGCTGTCCTTGGAAAAGAACACACTCAACGAGGCCCTAGTCGGGGCACAATCCGAGGTCCTTAGCAGAGCTGGGCAACTTTCCAGCGCCAACGACACCATCAAGGACCTGAAGCTCAAGCTGGAGGGCCTCGAGGGGGCGCTCGAGGAGGCCAAAACCCGGGAGGGGGCCCTGACCCAGCGCTTGGCGGCGGAGGAGCAGCTCCGGGCGAACGTGGCCTCCAATCTCAAGGACCAGGTCGATGGCGAGAAACGTTGGATCGGCTGCCTTGTCGCCGTTGCCAACAGAATCACCGAGCAACTGGCCAAGATGAAGGTGCCGGACGTGAGGTACGCCCGGAACCAAATCTCAGCCCCAACGCCAGCTCCCGACCATCTTTTTTGAGAGCGCCCTCGTGGCCCCGAGCAGCTCCACTCCAACTGGCGAAGCTCCTTGGCCGACGAGGTCTTGATGCTTTGCCCGGTGCTATGACCAAGGTTCTCTCACCAGTCGGGCGCTACTGAACCCCAGCCTCGACTTTGATGCCTCGCTGGACAGCTAGCCGGACGACGCGGACCTCGCAGTGCTCGAGGAGCGCATCGAGCCCGTCATCAACCGCATCAGCGGGATCCAGAGATCGAGGGCTGGAGGGCCCCGGACTAGACGCCCGTCTCTTCTTGCTGACAGCCGGTGTTCATGACGAAGACAATTCATATCTTTAGTTAGAACCGCAACAACAATTGGTGTAACATAACTCTGCAGTAATCTTGATATTATGCATGTTATTTTCCTGTTCGATTTTTCCTTGTATGTCCACCCTACGTAACTGGGTAGGCTTGCCGGCGCGTAAACCCTGCGGCGTCTTGGCTTTACTGGCGCTGGCGCGTTCTTTGGCGAACCACCTTACCGCCCTTAGCTGCGGCCGCTCGACTATCGAGCTTACTCGAGTCGGAATCGAGAGCGTTGCTGCAAGTGCGGAAGGCTACCCCGCCACTCTCGACGCTGGGCTGCTTTAAGCGCTGAGCGGACTCGAAATGTAACAAGGGCGTTGCCAATCACGGGAGGGCCCTTTATGCGTGCAGGTTTTTTTCCATACATAGGCAAGATCTCCGAGGACGATAACCTTATGTATAGAAAGGAAATAACTCAAGGCTCGAATGACTTAGTTTTCTATTGCCGCTCCATGCCCTTTTTCAGACTTCAGCGGGCGCTCGCTTTCTCCGCCGTCTCCTTCGTGGTAGCCATGGAGATGAAGAACTGCTAGGCCAACTACTAGACCAGTTTCTCACAATTGTGCCCCCCTACCTGACGCGCCAAAGATGTCGGTGGGAAACGACACCTATGGGATCACGAGGATCCCTTCTGCGGTTGCGGGGGCGCAGGGTTGTGAGAAGAGTAGGAATAGTAATCAGCACAAGGATCGTTTACCCAGGTTCGGGCCATGAGGAATGCGTAAAACCCTAGTCCTGCTTTGGTGGATGTATTGAATGTTCTTGAGCTCTTGAACTAGCTACGGTGGCTGCGTGGTTCAAGAAAGCCGAATCCCTCTCCAGTACGCCATGGGCCTCCTTTTATAGTCGAAATGGGCTTCCACAGTGGCACACAGGAGGTGGAAAGGCCTACAGTGCTATGAGCTTATCACTCGTATTACAGGACAAGACGCATTTAATGCATAGCTTAGGTGTCCTCTTGCTTTATCGGGGACGGGAGTGAGGCTCGTCCCGTCCGTCGCCGCTCCTCCTCGCTTCGACATGCGCCCTGGCCAGCAATGCATGCGGTGCCATGTAGGCAGGAAAGCAGCTGAGGTGGCGCGGTGGTGGAGCCTTCACGAAGATCTGCATGCCACCACGCAGGCGTGTGCTGAGTTGGCCTGGAAGCTGCATGTCGCTACGCAGGTGCCTGCCCAGCTGGTTGAGCTGGTAGCTACATGTGAACGGCGGTGGAGGCTTGGTTGGTGCGGGCCTGGCAGTGGCCCTGCTGACGCCCTTGGCAAGGGCCTTGCTGTGGCCCGGCAAGGGTCTTGCCGTGGCGTGCTGTCGTCCCCTGCAAGGATCATGGCGGGGGTCTTGTGGGTTTCCTTGGCAAGAATCTTGTTGAGGATCGTTGCCTTCCAATCCTCATCTGATCTTGAATATTCTTTGTCTTCACAAAGATCTGCATGCCACCATGGAGGTGCCTCCCGAGCCCTGGCCCAACGTAGTTGATGGTCTTGGAGACCATGGGTTCGAGGGTGGCTCACTTCGCTGGCATGGGCGAGCCGCCCTGGCAAGGGTCTTGCCGGGGAAACCTGCTTCGTCCATCTGCTCCTTGTGGTCTCGGCCTTTGGCGTTCTTGATTGTTTCGTGTTTGTGGCTCGATTTCTGCCTCTGCCTGCTTAAGTGTGGCCGTGGTATGCTCACTGCCTGCAGTGCACAAATAAGGGGTACAAAAGAGCGCCCCTATTTTAGTACACCGACATAAGGAAAAAGGATTGGCTCAAGCTCTAAAGATCAAGACTCCACATTTTAATTTTAGTGATCCAAGATCACATTGAGTCCATAGGAAAGCCAATACTATTGAAAGGGGATGAGGTGTTGCTTAATGGCTTGCATGCTCAAAATGCTTAGTGATATGCTCCAAAGCCCTCAACCACTTTCTCATATCCACATATGTTCCAAACCAAAAGTCAAACTCGCCCCACCGATTTGATCCATCCGCGCCACCGAAGTTCATTTGACATAGCCACCGCCGTAAACCCTAGTCACTCTGGTCTCACCGATAGGGATCTCGGTCTCACCGAGATGGGATTATAAACCTCTCGCTTCCCTTCGTAACGCTTTTTGGTCCAACCGAGATGAGCTTATCGGTCCCACCGAAGTTTGCAATGCAAACTCGCTATTTCTCCTTTCGTAACGCTTTCGGTCCCACGAAATGAGTGAATCGTCCCACCAGTTTTGCACGACCAACTCTCTGGTTAGCTTATTACCAAAGTCGGTCCCACCGAGTTTGTGTAATCGGTCTCACCGAGATTACGTTATGCCCTAACCCTAACAAAATCGGTCCCACTGAGGCATGTCAGTCCCACCAAAATGCCTAACGGTCACATTATGAACTGAATCGGTCCAACCGAGTTTTATGATTCGGTCCCACCGAGTTTGGTAAATTGTGTGTAACGGTTATATTTTGTGTGGAGGCTATATATACCACTCCACCTTCTCCTCATTCGTGAGGAAAGCCATCAAAACATGCCTACACTTCCCGCATTCATTTTCTGAGAGAGAACCACCTACTCATGTGTTGAGGCCAAGATATTCCAATCCAACCATATGAATCTTGATCTCTAGCCTTCCCCAAGTTCCTTTCCATTCAAATCATCTTTCCACCAAATCCAATCCTATGAGAGAGAGTTGAGTGTTGGAGAGACTATCATTTGAAGCACAAGAGCAAGGAGTTCATCATCAATACACCATCTATTACCTTTTGGAGAGTGGTGTCTCCTAGATTGGTTAGGTGTCACTTGGGAGCCTCCGTCAAGATTGTGGAGTTGAACCAAGGAGTTTGTATGGGCAAGGAGATCGCCTACTTCGTGAAGTTCTACCCTAGTGAGGCAAGTCCTTTGTGGGCGGTGGCCATGGTGGGATAGACAAGGTTGCTTCTTTGTGGACCCTTCATGGGTGGAGCCCTCCGTGGCCTTTCATGGGTTGAAGTCTCCATCAACGTGGATGTACGATAGCACCACCTATCGGAACCACTCCAAAAATCTCCATGTCAACATTGCGTTCGCTCCCTCCAAACTCCTCCTGAGGGAGTCCCGGACTAGGGGGTGTCCGGACAGCCGGACTATCGTCACGGCCGGACTATCGTCACGGCCGGACTCCAAGACTATGAAGATACAAGATTGAAGACTTCGTCCCGTGTCCTGGATGGGACTTTCCTTGGCGTGGAAGGCAAGCTTGGCGATACGGATATGTAGATCTCCTACCATTGTAACCGACTGCATGTAACCCTAACCTATCCTAAGGGTGTCTATATAAACCGGAGGGTTTTAGTCCGTAGGACACAACAACAATCATACCATAGGCTAGCTTCTAGGGTTTAGCCTCCTTGATCTCGTGGTAGATCTACTCTTGTACTACCCATATCATCAATATTAACCAAGCAAGAGTAGGGTATTACCTCCATCGAGAGGGCCCGAACACAGGTAAAAACATTGTGTCACTTGTCTCCTGTTACCATCCGCCTGAGACGCTTGCGATTCGGGACCCCCTACCGAGATCCGCCGGTTTGACACCGACATTGGTGCTTTCATTGAGAGTTCCTCTGTCGTCACCGATAGGGCCCGATGGCTCCTTCGATCATCAACAACGACGCGGTCCGTGGTGAGACTTTTCTCTCGGACAGATCTTCGTGTTCGGCGGCTTTGCAATCAAGGGCCAATTCGGCAGCCATCCGGAGCGTATCGAAGCTACGCCCTGGCCATCGTGTCAGATTTGGAAGTTTGAACTATACGGCCGATATCCGCGGAGACTTGATCTTCGACGGATTCGAGCTACGCCAAGCGTGCCAAGATCGCCTCGAGCGATGGGCACGATCTAGCTCGCAAGCGAACATTGCCACGGAGGCCGCACCGATATCCACTCCTACCCTTAATCCGGAGCCGGATTCCCGATCGAGGGCGAGTGGTTGGACACCGCCTCGGGGGCTATAATCTCTCTCTGGCGATCGAGCGAACTCCATCCCTGTCGCTGCGAAGACCTCGACTCGAGGGTGCTGGACTCCTCCCGGACTCGAACCTCCGCGCCCGCTTGTCGAATCCGATTAGGCGCCGGTCATGGAGTTCAACTGCGCGGACATCTTTCAAGACTCGCCCTTTGGCGACATCCTCAATTCACTAAAGTCTCTCTCTTTATCCGGAGAGCCTGGCCGACTACGGACGGGAAGGATGGGATGCGGACAACGAAGAAATTCAACGCCCACCCACCACCCACTTTCTAGCCACCGCCGATGATTTAACCGACATGCTCGACTATGACTCAAGACATCGACGGTATGGACGACGGCCGGAGACAACCAAGACCCAAAGCGCCTCTGAGGGCACCTTTGGAAGGCCACCTCGTCATATGACATATACATGGTGGACATCCCGAAGATGGTAATGGCGATGGAACAACGGAGGATGACCCCTCAAGAAAGCGAAATTAAGCGCCGATGTCGTGGCGCCGCCTAAAACCCGTCACAATAAAAATGGTGATTCCTGCACGGAGATAATAGCACTCCGGACGGTGCGAAGAGAACCCCTCCAGCAGACTCGGCGCAGAGGAGGGAGAAGCAAGTCCGCCTGACGGTCTGGCAGAAAGAGAGGTCGAGGGCGATAATTACGCGTCTCCCTCCGAAGATGAGGCAAGCCTCGGCGATTTACCAATTTGTCGTGCTGAGTATCCCGCCAACAGGAGCATTTCAAACGCAGGCTTATAGCCATGGCAAGCAGCATCAAGAAAAAGCAGCACCAAATTAGAGCTGATCAAGACTCGCTAGGCGGCGGATGGATCAAGTCCTTGCAGCCAAGAGTATGAACTCGAACGCCCTCCAAAAGCTACCCCAAAGCGCAGGCCGTTGCCTCGACTAGAGGAGGAAGCACCAAGTCACCAACAAGACGACATGGCGGATCGCCACCCGTGGCCGTGACAGAGAAGCCTCTCGGCCCTCCGCTCAAGCCACACCCCGCCGCTCAAAAAGTACCAAGGCAAGGGAAAACGCGTGCGGACTTACGAGATATATTGGAGGATAAGGCAAAACACACAAGATCGATCTCTACGGATCGGCGTGGGCGCCCAAGAACAGGATGATTACCGTCGCGCCGGATAAAGCAAAACCGGCGGGCCGAACACGATGAGACAAAGCTCATATGAGCTACGCCGTGATATAGCCCAATACAGAGGCGCCAAGACACCCACTATGCTTCACGGATGAAGTAATGGAACATCAAATCCCGAGGGATTCAAGCCCGTAAACATCGAATCATACGATGGTACCCGCAGATCCTGCGGTGCGGATCGAGGATTATCTCCTCCATATCCACATAGCCCGCGGTGATGATCTACATGCCATCAAATACCTCCCCCGGCTTAAAGGACCAGCTCGGCATTGGCTCAACAGCTTGCCCGGAGAATCAATTGGTTGTTGGGAGGACACAGAAGCCGCATTCCTTGATAACTTCGAGGCACATATGTGCGACCACCGTACGCCGATGACCTTAGCCACATAATTCAGCAGCGGAAGAATCGGCGACAATTCCGGACTCGGTTCCTAACAAAGAAAAATCAAATTGTTATTTGTTGGGATGCAGAGGCCCTTGCAGCCTTCAAACATAACATCCATGACGAGTGGCTTGGCGGCACCTAGGACAGGAAAAGCCGAATCTATGGCAGCCCTCACAACCCTCATGACTCGCTTTTTGTGCGGAGAGGACAGCTGGCTAGCTCGAAGCAACAACTTGGCCAAACATCCCGATAGTCCGGATACCAAGGACAACAATGGCGAGTCACGTCGCAACAAGAACAAAGCGCCCGCATTAACGGCGATAATACTCAAGATACGGCCACAATGCCAGATTCGAGAGGCTCTAAACCCGTCGCCAGAAGAAGCCATTCAAAAGAAATGCCCAGGCCCGTCCAACTTGGACCGAATACTCGATCGCTTGTGCGGATACATGGCACCCCGAAAACCTAGCCAATCACACCAACAGGACTCATGGGTGTTCAAGCAAGTAGGCAAGTTAAGTGCGAACTCAATAACAAGGGCTGCATAGCGGCGACGAGGAAGAGCCCGGCCGCCCGAACAATAAAGGACAAAGGGTTTTCCTACGCAAGTGCGGCGGTGAACATGATATACGCAACCCACATACCCAAAAAGGAGCGGAAGCGTGCACTAAAGGGGCGTATATGCGATGGAGCCGATCGCCCCAAAGTTCAACCCATGGTCTTCCTGCCCGATCACCTTCGATCGAAGGACCACCCACTAGCATCCGTCACGGCGGCTTCGCCGCATTGGTTCTTGACACAATTATCGACGGATTTCACCTCACTAGAGTCCTGATGGACCGGCAGCAACCTGAACTCGCTTTATCGGGATACAAGCATAAAATGGGCATTGACCCTCAAGGATTATACCTACAAAGAAGACCTTTAAAGGCGTCATACGGGTGTAGAGGCCAGTTATGCGGGCTCGATTACACTCGAAGTGGTCTTCGGATCCCGGATAACTTCCGGCGAAGAGTTAATCTTCGACATCGACCCATTCCGCAATGGCGGCTATCATGCCTTTGCTCGGACGAACCGCATTTGCCAAGTTCAATGCGGTGCCGCATTACGCATACCTCAAGCTCAAGATGCCAGCCCTCGAGGAGTAATCACGGTCAATGGAAACACCGAACGCCTTCTCCGAATCGGAGGAGCATCTGGCGACCCTCGCCCGGAGGTGCAAAGCAGCCTCTCACGGCAATTCTCGAGTCCGGCCACTAAGCGTCCGGACACCGCCAAGCGCGCCCGGAGTAACCTGCAACAAGACCACCTAGCACGATTCAAGCACGAGTAGCAATCCGGCCCCAACCCCAGCCCTCGCGAAATTGCGAAACTAGTATTACGCGTACATAATTACGCTCTAGAGATACCATGGGCATATGGGGAGGGGCAAGACAACGGGACGCCAAGAATGCGGCTCGACCGCACCAGGGGCTCCCGTTTGTGTCATTTCTTTTTTTCTTTTTTCCTTTTTTCTTTTCTTTTTACTTTCAGGACTCCGTCTTCGAGAAGTCCTGTCGCACTTGAATCGCCCGAACTCACGATGCAGCAGCGGGGAAGCGGAAAGCCACGTCAAGTGTTCAGGTGGTCTCTATTATGAGCATTATACCTGTTTTACATACCGTCCCACAGCTTATCCCTGGAGGGGGACATGTTAGATAGTCCCATCCCTTGCTTATCGCACTATTTGTATCGTCCTGCTCCCATTGCAGTATCTTTTTGAATAAACAATACATAGCTCTTGCTTATTATTGCTTTACTTTCTATATATATATACATATGTTCATTTCATGACATGTTGCAACCGTACACTTTGGTACGGCCAATACACCAGGGGCTTGAGTATCCCAAAATTATGGTGTGGTAAAGTCAGAACACTTTCACAAGTGCGGCACCCCGAACTTATAGCATTATATGAATTGGCTCCGAATCATGTCTTGGGTCAATAGTTGGGTTTGCCCGGCTCCCATGTTTTGGTACCTTACGTTCCGCTATATCGGCTAAGGTAGCACGGGAGAACCATCGCGATTGTGCCCTCAGCTTATTCTGGGTCGAGCACCTCGGTGGAGAAAGCTAAAACCGGACCGTCATGATAAGGCGAGAGCCGATCGCTGTTCGAGAGGTTTTTCGGCCCCTAAAGACTTATGCCACTTAGACCGAGGAACCGAATTATCCGCCAAGGCGTGGATAGCGCCCCGAACTCGTTCTTCAGAATATTAGGGGCTTAGCCGAAATATAAAATTATAGAATACTATGGCTAAGTGATAGTGTACAAACATTATAAGTCCGGTTGCCTTGTTCATTTGTGTTGAGCACCTCCTAGATGGACCCAAGAATGGGAACAAGAGTGCTCAAGTTTATCCCGAACACCCCAAAGACTTTCGTGGCATGGGGCTGAAGCCAACGACTTGCCATCTCTCAAATTTGATAAACGGTCGCCACGAAGGTAATATTTTAAATTAATAAGCGTTGCTTAAGCGCATATGAACAAGTTTTCAGCGTGCAGGATAACAAACGCGAGTCTATTCAAAATTACATCCTTGGAGCACTCATCCGCTATTCGGCGAAAGCACCCTTCAGGAGGCCCTCATAATACATTTAAGGCGACGATGCTCATGGCCCTTCTACGGCCCGTCTGTCACAAGCTTCTCCGCATCCAGCTTGCCCTGTGCACTTTAGCACGGGCAAGGGCCCGACGGACCTCCTCAATGCAGACGGAGCGCAGATAACTTCAAGCCGCGGGACAGGCATCCACCAACCGCTGCACCAAGCCGAAGTAGCTCCCGGGCATGGCCTCCAATGGCCACAGCCGCTCTATAAGGCCCCTCATGGCCTGTTCGGCGACCTTGTGGAGCTCGACCAGCTGCTTCAGCTGGTCGCTTAGAGGCACCGGGTGTCCGGCCTCGACATCTTGAGACAGAACACCTTCTCCGTGGAGCTCCCCTCCGGCGCCGGTAGAATGCGGCGACATCGGGCGCCTCTGGGGCAAATCTGCGAATGCTCCTGGAGAGCTCCGAATCCGGGTAAGTAATAGGTAATTGGCTTTTACATTCTTGCTTTGCATAAAGAATGCCTTACCCGCGCTATCGTCTTTAGGGCTTCGATTTCTTGGAGGGCTGTTTGGGCCTTGGCCTTAGCAGCTTTGGTACTCTCAAGAGCCGAGGCAAGCCCGGACTCTCGGGTCTTCGAGTCACGCTCCAAACCCTCGTGTTTTTTCACGAGAATCTGGAGCTCTTGCCGCACCTCCGCCATTCGCCTCCCCTTTCTCTCGCTCGGTGCGTTCATGAGCCGCTTTGTTTCGCCACACTGACCACCGCCTCCCTCAGGGTTTCCACCTTGTTCGTGGCCCTTGCGGTACCCATGTTATTCTTGTTATTTTTTGCAACCAAAACCTTTTCCATAAGGTATTTCTTTAATAAGGTATTTCTTACCTTCCTTGTCCTCGAGCTGCTTCTTGGCTTGTCCGAGCTCGTTCTCGGAACGCCGAGGTTACTGCTTCAATGTATTGACCTCCGCAACAAGTCTTGGCAGAGGTCAAGAGCGCAGCCTGCATTCCCACATTGACATACTTATGTTAGACTCCTGCGTATATCTTTTAGATCTCAGTCCGGCTTTCTTTCCTAACACCGAACTAATCATCAGGGGATACTTTCTATGCTGTAACATTTTTATATGTTTTAAACTTACCTCAAAGCCTTTTATAAGGCTGGTATAGGCTTCGTCGGTCCGCTCTTAGTGGATCGAACTGAGCCGGATCACCGCACTCATAACAAGGCGGTGCTCCTCCTGATGGAGGCGCCTGCTGGCGCCTCGATGCCTATCCGGTGCCTCTGGTTGGACGGAGGACACCGGCGTCTTTGCTTCTTGTGAAGGATCCGCTGTCCGGACTTCGGAACCACGATGGTTCCGGCATGGAGTCCCGGACGAGGGTCGGGCTTAGAGCCCTGGGGTCTTGCCCCCTCAGCAAGGCCGGAGTCCAGGAGGTCGCAGTGGCGCCTCCTGCGCTACCTCCTCTTGACCAAGCCCCCTTGGGGCCCCACCTTGATGTCGTCCATGGCGTGAGGCGAGGAGGCGGCCGGGCGAGGCACTCTCCATTTCAAGCGAACCCAGGGACCCGCCGATGAATTGGCGAGCTTCGCTCTTGGCGGGCTGCATGATTGTTCGGCATTAGAGAACACTATGCAATTATGAAAAACCATGGGTATCCAGGACACTTACGATCTCGCCGAGGCTTGGCCCTTGTTGGCCAGTCCTCCTCGTCGTCAGTCGACGTTGGTGGAGAAGTCCGAGGAAGGGTTCTTCCTTCTTGGACCCTCCGGCCTCCCCGTTGGGGCAGCCTTCCTTTTCTTCTCCTCCCACCTTTGGGGAGGAGCCTTCTTCTTCCTCCTCGTCCTCAGAGAAGATTACGCTTCAGAATCGACAAAGACTGGCGTCGGGAGCTCCTTCGAGTTCCCGTGGCCTCCTTCTTGGCCTTCTTCTCCGGCACCACATGAGGCGCCGGAGCCAACAGCCCCGTCAATCAGGCGTCCTTCGGGTCTTCCGGCAAAGGAGCCGGACAGTTAATCTGTCTGCCGTCTTCACCGATCTGTCAAAATTAGGGAGTTTTAGATCCCGCATAGAGTCAATCTATGAAAAAGAGTCCCGTAAAGGTAAAATAACTTACCTCGCCGGCTAGACGCTGCGTCTTGTACCAGCGATCTTTGGTAGCGGATCTTTGGGCTTGGCGCCCTTGAATAAAGACTCTTCCGGGCATCTTCGTCTGCGAAGTGTCGAAGAGAGCCTGCTCAAGGTTCTTGTCTTGCGGATCAAACTCCCACAAATTAAAGGCCCGTCGTTGGCATGGGGAGAATCCGCGGATGAGCATCACCTGGATTACGCCGACAAGCTTGAGATTCTTGTCCACCAGGTTTTGGGCGCATGTCCGAGTCCGGATAGCTCTTCCGAATCACCCCACGCCAGCCCGTTTCTTTCCATGACGAGAGCCGTGTGGGGAAGCCAGATCTGAATTCGGGGGCCGCCGCCCATTCAGGGTCGCGCGGCTCGGTGATGTACAACCACCCCGATTGCCACCCCTTTATTGTCTCCATAAAAGCGCCCTCGAGCCATAGGACCTTGGCCATCTTGCCAACCATGGCGCCTCCGCACTCCGCTTGGCGGCCGCCCACTACCTTCGGCCGGACGTTGAAAATCTTCAGCCACAAGCCGAAGTGGGGCTGGATGCAGAGGAAGGTTTCACACCACGACGATAAACGCCGAGATGGTGAGGATGAAATTCGGGCCAGGTCGTGGAAGTCTAGGCCGTAGTTGAACATGAGCCCCCGGACAAATGGGTGAAGTGGAAAACCTAGTCCGCGGAGGAAGTGGGGTAGAAACACTACCCTCTCATGGGGCCCGGGGTTGAATAAGCTGCCCGCTTGGGCAGCCTGTCTGTGATGTTGCCGACAAGTATCCGGCCTCCCAGCTTGGTGATGTGCCCTTGCTTGACGGAGGAGGCCATCCACCTGCCTCCCGCCTCGACATGGTTGGAGGAAGGTTGAGGTGGGATGTGCGGACTTGGGCTATTTGGAGCTTCGAGTGCGGAAATGGATAAGCAAAGGAGGAAGAAGGCGTGGGTGAAAAGGTGGATCCTTATCCCTTATATGGACGGACGAAGCTATCGTCCCCCACCAGCCCTGATAAAACTCGCTTATTTCCCAAGAGCCGTAATCAATGGCGCGGATGGGTTACCCACGTCCGTATTGATGAGAATCCCGGAATAAGGGGCATGATCTATGCTTTGATAAGACGTGCCAAGGAAACCGCCTCGCTAAACACGCTGAGGTGGAACAGTAAAAATGATTCATATAAAGGCACTGGCCGTGGTGTGATGTCACGCCATGAATACGTCAACCAGATCTGTGCAAAAGTTATTCTCTCTACGGTGTTATGTGGAACTTGTTTTGCAGAGCGGACACTATCCTTGTGTTCAAAACCTTCTATGAAGTATTCGAAGAGGAACACGCCTTGCAATGCCGAAGACAATATGCGCCAGGACTCGGACCATGCGTCATTGACGCCTTTGGTTCGAGAGGCTACCGAGGAGTCCCGGACTAGGGGTGTCGAGACAATGGACTATCGTCACGGCGGACTCCAAGACTATGAAGATACAAGATTGAAGACTTCGTCCCGTGTCCGGATGGGACTTTCCTTGGCGTGGAAGGAAAGCTTGGCGATACGGATATGTGTAGATCACCTACCATTGTAACCGACTGTGTAACCCTAACCTATCTGTGTCTATATAAACCGGAGGGTTTTAGTCCGTGGGACACAACAACAATCATACCATAGGCTAGCTTCTAGGGTTTAGCCTCCTTGATCTCGTGGTAGATCTACTCTTGTACTACCCATATCATCAATATTAATCAAGCAGGAGTAGGGTATTACCTCCATCGAGAGGGCCCGAACACAGGTAAAAACATTGTGTCCCTTGTCTCCTGTTACCATCCGCCTAGACGCACAGTTCGGGACCCCCTACCGAGATCCGCCGGTTTGACACCGACACCTCCCTTTACCTTCATATGCAATGATTTACATTCCGCTGCTATACTCTTAGAATTGCATGTGTAGGTTGATTGTTTGACTTGTGCTAAGTTGCTAAAATCTGCCAAGAACTAAAATTGGGAAAAGGCTAGATTTTTTATTTGGCCAAGTAGTCTAATCACCCCCCTGTAGACATACTTTCGATCCTACAAGTGGTATCAGAGCTACGGTCTCCATTTGCCTTGATTTCCATAGCTTTTTGTGATCATAGCCTTGGTTTTACAACCTATGAGAGTATGGCGTCTAGCGAGGGAAATTACCATCGTAGAGGTCCTTACTTTGATGGTACTAATTTTGCTAGTTGGAAGCATAAGATGAAAATGCATATTCTTGGACATAACCCCGCCGTTTGAGCTATTGTGTGTATTGGCTTGCAAGGTGAATTCTTCGATGGGAGAGAACGGAACCGTGAAGCTACCGTGAAAGAGTTGAAGATGCTGCAATACAACGCTCAAGCTTGTGATATCCTCTTCAAAGGATTGTGCCCCGAAGAATGCAAAGGAAATTTGGGATACTTTGATTGATATGCACGAAGGTACCGACTCCGTCAAGGAATCCAAATTGGATGTGCTTCAAAGTCAACTTGACAAGTTCAAAATGAAGGATGGTGAAGGTGTCACTGAAATGTACTCTAGGCTTGCTCTCCTCACAAATGACATTCTTTGGCTTAGGAAGTGAAGAGATGACCGATAGATTCATCGTCAAGAAGATCCTAAGAGCCTTGGATGGAAAATATGATACCGTGTGCACATTGATCCAAATGATGCCCAATTACAAAGATCTCAAGCCAACGGAAGTCATTGGAAGAATTCTTGCTCATGAGATGTCACTCAAGGATAAAGAGGAACTTCACAACAAGTCAAGTGGTGCTTACAAAGCCTCATGTGATGCTCCTACATCATCAAGTGAGAAACAAACCTTCAACGAAGAATTGAGCCTAATGGTGAAGAACTTCAACAAATTCTACAAGAGTAGAAGCAAGGAAATAAGTTCCAAGTCAAGGTCCTACAATGACAAAAGATCGAGTCGTGAACGTAATTGCTACACTTGTGGATGACCCAGGCACTGCTCCAATGAGTGTACGGCTCCCTACAAAAGGAGAGAAGATTCACCTAAAAGAAGAAGTAGAAGAGAGGAATCACCACCAAGAGAGAGAAGGAGTAGAGATGATCGTTATGAACGAAGAACCTCCCGGAGAAGCAAGGATTCGGAAAGGAAGGACAAATCATCAAAGAGCTACACAAAGCAAAGACATCAAGCTAATGTTGGTGAATGGGTATCCGGCTCCGACTCCGGCCATCACTCCGAAAGAAGTTACCACTCCGACTCCGATTATACTCAAGATGAAGGTGTTGCGGGTCTAGCACTTGTGTCAACCAACTACTATGACAAATTTGACTCACCAAATGAAGGAATTGGAAGATGCTTCATGGCTAAAGACTGAAAGGTATCACACCCCGAGTATGTTGATTTCAATAGTGATGAAGATGATCTGTTAGGTGATGATGATTGATAACCCACAAGTATAGGGGATCGCAACAGTTTTCGAGGGTAGAGTATCCAACCCAAATTTATTGATTCGACACAAGGGGAGCCAAAGAATATTCTCAAGTATTAGCAGTTGAGTTGTCAATTCAACCACACCTGAAAGACTTAATATCTACAGCAAAACATATCTAGTAGCAAAGTAGTATGGAAGTAATGGTAACAGTGGCAAAAGTAACAATAGCAGTTTTGTAGTAATTGTAACAGTGACAACGGTAAAGTAACTAAGCAAAGATCAATATGTGAAGAGCTCGTAGGCAATGGATCAATGATGGATAATTATGTCGGATGCGATTCCTCATGCAATAGTTATAACATAGGGTGACACAGAACTAGCTCCAATTCATCAATGTAATGTAGGCATGTATTCCGAATATAGTCATACGTGCTTATGGAAAAGAACTTGCATTACATCTTTTGTCCTACCCTCCCGTGGCAGCGGGGTCCTATTGGAAACTAAGGGATATTAAGGCCTCCTTTTAATAGAGTACCGGACCAAAGCATTAACACTTAGTGAATACATGAACTTCTCAAACTACGGTCATCACCGGGAGTGGTCCCGATTATTGTCACTTCGGGGTCGCCGGATCATAACACATAGTAGGTGACTATTGACTTGCAAGATAGGATCACGAACTCACATATATTCATGAAAACATAATAGGTTCAGATATGAAATCATGGCACTCGGGCCCTAATGACAAGCATTAAGCATAGCAAAGTCATAGCAACATCAATCTTAGAACATAATGGATACTAGGGATCAAACCCTAACAAAACTAACTCGATTACATGGTAAATCTCATCCAACCCATCACTGTCCAGCAAGCCTCACGATGGAATTACTTCACGCATCAAGTGTGAGCATCATGAAATTGGTGATGGGGGATGGTTGATGACAACGAGGGCGACGGACTCCTCTCTCCGGAGCTCCGAACGGACTCCAGATCAGCCCTCCCGAGAAAGATTAGGGCTTGGCGGTGGCTCCGTATCGTAAAACGTGATGAATCCTTCTCTCTGATTTTTTCTCCCCGGACGTGAATATATGGAGTTGGAGTTGAGGTCGGTGGAGCATCGAGGCCCACAGGCGCACCGAGGGTAGGCGCCCCCACCCTCATGGACAGGGTGTGGGCCCCATGGTCTTGATTCTTTCGCCAGTATTTTTTATAAATTCCAAAATAATCTCCGTGAAGTTTCAGGTCATTCCGAGAACTTTTATTTCTGCACAAAAATAACACCATGGCAATTCTGCTGAAAACGCATCAGTCCGGGTTAGTCCAAAACAAGGGCAAAAGTGTTTGGAAAAGTAGATACGATGGAGACGTATCCATGATTTACTTGTTGACAACTCTAGTGATGAATACTATGATGAAACGTCAATTAATCTTGCTAATCAAGATAAAACGAATGACAATGATAAGGAGAAGATTGAGTGTCTAACTGAATAACTAAACACTCTTAAGTTAGCTCATGAAACTACCTTGGAAGATCATCGAGAACTTTTAAAGACTCATGAGAAGTCATGCTTTGAAAAGCTCAACCTAGAGCAAGAGCATGAGTATTTAAAGGCAATCAATGATGATATTCGCAAGAAAAGTACTTCTTACATTGCCAAGCGTTTCCTCTTGTCTACTTACATGCCACAAGTAAAATCTAGCAACAAGAGTAAGAAAGATTCTTCCTCTAGTAGTAACAATAATCATGCTAAATCCAATGTTGTTGCTTCTAGTAGTTCTCTTGATTCCACTAATGATTCTAGCCAAGTTACACTTGAGCAAGAAAATAGCTTATTGAAGGGAAGTATAGAGAAAGGTGTTTACAAGAGCCTTGCCGAAAGTAAGCAATCTCAGGAAATTGTACGCAAGCAAGGAAGGCACCGAAAGAATCAAGGTGTTGGTTTTGAACGAAAGTTCAATGCCAATGGAGTTGAGTGGGAAGAAGATCAATACCCCAAGCCAAAGTTTGTTCCTCAACAAGAGAAGTACGATCCTACTTCTTTCCAAGGGACACACGCTCAAGATGATCTTCCACCACAAGACCACAAGCAAAAAGGCAAGGATAAGCTTCAAGAGGAGATTGATGCATTTGAAGAAGCTCCCAAGGCCTTGGTCAAGTGGGTTCCTGCTACGTCTTGAGCTTGCGTTGGTTTTCCTCGAAGAGGAGGGTGATCTTGACAAAGTGTAGCGTAAGTATTTCCCTCGGTTTGAGAACCAAGGTATCAATCTAGTAGGAGGCTCCTCAAAAGTCCCACGCACCTACACAAACAAGCGAGAACTACTAACCAACGCAATAAAGGGGTTGTCAATCCCTTCCACGGCCACTTCATGTAAAGTGAGATCTAATAAAAGATAGTAAATAATATTTTGGTATTTTTGGTATAGATGCAAAAAGTAAAAGATGCAAATAAAAAAGTAGATTGAAAACAAATATGATAAGAGATAGACCCGGGGACCATAGGTTTCACTAGAGGCTTCTCTCGAGATAGCATAAGTATTACGGTGGGTGAACAAATTCTTTGTCGAGCAATTGATAGAAAAGCGCATAGTTATGAGATTATCTAGGCATGATCATGTATATAGGCATCACGTCCATAACAAGTAGACCGACTCACACTTTGCATCTACTAGTATTACTCCACACATCGACCGCTATCCGGCATGCATCTAGAGTATTAAGTTCATAAGAACAGAGTAACATTAAGCAAGATGACATGATGTAGAGGGATAAACTCATGCAATATGATATAAACCCCATCTTGTTATCCTCGATGGCAACAACACAATACGTGCCTTGCAACCCTTTACATCCTTTGGGTAAGGACACATAAGATTGAACCCAAAGCTAAGCACTTCTCCCATGGCAAGAAAGATCAATCTAGTAGGCCAAACTAAACCGATAATTCGAAGAGACTTGCAAAGATAACTCAATCACACATAAAAGAATTCAGAGAAGATTCAAATATTATTCATAGATAAACTTAATCATAAACCCACAATTCATCGGATCTCGACAAACACACCACAAAAAGAGATTACATCGAATAGATCTCCACAAGAGAGGGGGAGAACATTGTATTGAGATCCAAAAAGAGAGAAGAAGCCATCTAGCTAATAACTATGGACACAGCAGGGTCTGTGGTAAACTACGCACAACTCATCGGAGGGGCAAGGATGTTGATGTAGAGGCCCTCCGTGCTTGATTCCCTCCCTCCCGTGAGAGTCTTGCCGAAGGCTCTAAGATGGGATCTCACCGATCTGAGAAGGTTCTGTTGGTGGAAGTTGTGTTTCGTGGTGCCCCTGGATGTTTTCGAATGCGTAGGTATATATAGGAAGAAAGAAATGCGTCGGTGGCCGCCAAGGGGCCCACGAGACAAAGGCGCGCCCTCCTATCTCGTGGAGGCTCCGGTTGCTTCTTGACTTGCACTCCAAGTTCTGCGGATCACGTTCACGAGAAAAGCACGTTCAAGAAGGTTTCATTCCGTTTGGACTCCGTTTGATATTCCTTTTCTTGAAATCTGAAATAGGCAAAAAAACAGCGATTAAAATTTGGGCCTCCGGTTAATAGGTTAGTCCCAAAAGTAATATAAAAGTGGAAAATATAGCCCAATAAAGCCTAAAACAGTAGATAAAGTAGCATGGAGCAATCAAAAATTATAGATACGTTGGAGACGTATCAGGATCCCCAAGCTTAATTCTGCTCGTCCTCGAGTAGGTAAATGATAAAAGAGAATTTTGATGCGAGTGATACTTTGGCATAATTTCAATGTAAATCTTCTTAATTGTGGTATGAATATTCAGATCCGAATGAATACAAAATAAAAGTTCATATTGATAAAAGAAATAGTAATACTTCAAGCATACTAATCAAAGTAATCATGTCTTCTCAAAATAGCATGGCAAAAGAAAGTTCATCCCTACAAAATCATATAGTTAGGCTATGCTTCATTTTCGTCACACAAAGATGTTCCCAACTTCTAAACCCCCGATGACAAGCCAAGCAATTGTTTCATACTTAAATAATCTCAAACTTTTTCAACCTTCACGCAATATATGAGCGTGAACCAGAGATATAGCACTATGGGTGGAATAGAATATGATGATGGGGATTGTGTGGAGAAGACAAAAAGGAGAAAGTCTCACGTTGACGAGGATAATCATCGGGCTATGGAGATGCCCATCAATTGATGTCAACATGAGGAGTAGGGATTGCCATGCAACGGATGCACTAGAGCTATAAATGAATGCTCAACAAAAGAAAACTAGTGGGTGTGCATCCAACTTGCTTGCTCATGAAGACCTAGGGCATTTGAGGAAGCCCATCGTAGGAATATACAAGCCAAGTTCTATAATGAAAAATTCCCACTAGTATGAAAAAGACAACTTATGAGACTCACTATATGAAAAACATGGTGCTACTTTGAATCACAATATATGAGACTCACTATATGAAGAACAAGGTGCTACTTTGAAGCACAAGTGTGGAAAAAAAGAGATAGTAACATTGCCTTTTTTTTTGGCCTTTCTCTTTTTTTGGGCAATGCTCTAATAATGATGATCATCACACTTCTATTGATTACAACATAAGGATTACAACTCAGAAACTAGAACAAAATACGACTCTATATGAATGCCTCCGTGATGTGTACCGGATGGTGCGATGAATCAAAAGTGACATGTATGAAAAATAATGCATGGTGGCTTTGCCACAAATACGATGTCAACTACATGATCAAGCAATGGAAATATGACAAAAGTAAGGCATGTCATGATGATGAACGGAACGGCGGAAAGTTGCATGGCAATATGACAAAAGTAAGGCATGTCATGATGATGAACGGAACGGTGGAAGGTTGCATGGCAATATATCTCGGAATGGCTATGGAAATGCCATAATAGGTAGGTATGGTGGCTGTTTTGAGGAAGATATAAGGAGGTTTATGTGTGATAGAGCGTATTATATCACGGGGTTTGGATGCACCGGCGAAGTTTGCACCAACTCTCAATGTGAGAAAGGGCAATGCACAGTGCAAGAAGAGGCTAGCAATGGCGGAAAGGTAAAAGTGCGTATAATCCATGGACTTAACATTAGTCAAAAGAACTCATATACTTATTGCAAAAATTTAGAACTCATCAAAAATCAAGTACTACAGCGCATGCTCCTAGGGGGATAGATTGGTAGGAAAAAGACCATCGCTCATCTCGGCGCCACTCATAAGGATGCACAAGCCGTGTACACTTCATGTTTCAAATTTGTTACACAACTTTAACCATACGTGCATGCTACGGATTTGCTAACTTCAACACAAGCATTCTTTAAATTCATAATCACCCAACCAGCATGACTTTAATATTACCACCTCCATATCTCAAAACAATTATCAAGTATCAAACTTTTCTTAGTATTCAACGCACTCAAAAGAAAGTTTCACATATCTTGAATACCAAGTATATTAACTTTAAGCAAATTACCATGCTATTAACAACTCTCAAAATAATCTAAGTGAAGCACTAGAGATCAATAGTTTCTTTAAAACAAATATACCACCGTGCTCTAAAAGATCTAAGTGAAGCACTAGAGCAAAAATTATCACGCTCAAAAGATATAAGTGAAGCACTATGAGCAAAACTATCATGCTCAAAAGATATAAGTGAAGCACATAGAGTATTCTAGCAAATTCTAATTAAATAGGCTTCTCCCAAAAGGTGTGTACAGCAAGGATGATTGTGGTAAAATAAAAAGCAAAGACGCAAATAATACAAGATGCTCCAAGCAAAACACTTATCATGTGGTGAATAAAAATATAGCCCCAAGTAAAGTTACCAATGAACGAAGAAGGCGAAAGAGGGGATGCCTTCCCGGCATCCCCAAGCTTAAACTTTGGCTTTTCTTGAATATAGGGGGGGTTCCATGGGCATCCCCAAGCTTAGGCTCTTGCCACCCTTTATTCCATAGTCCATAAAGCTTTCCCCCAAAACTTGAAAACTTCACAACACAAAACTCAATAGAAATTTCGTGAGCTCCGTTAGAGAAAGGAAACAAAAGACTACTTTAAGGTACTGTAATGAACTGATTCTTTATTTATATTGGTGTTAAACCTACTGTATTCCAACTTCTCTATGGATTATAAACTAATTTATTGGCCATAGATTCATCAAAATAAGCAATCAACACACGCAAAACAGAATCTGTCAAAAATAGAACAGTCTGTAGTAATCTGTAACTAATGCAAACTTCTGGAACTCCAAAACATCTACCAAAATTAGACGACCTAGAAAATTTGTTTATTGATCAGCAGAAATTGGAATCACTATTTTATCACGTTCTGGTGATTTTAACAATTCGAACCTTTGGCGCAAAGTTTACGGAAATTACAGCAAGATCAAATAACTATCATCCAAGAAGATCCAATAGGTTTAACTTGGCACAAACACTAATTAAAAGATAAAAACCACATCTAAACAGAGGCTAGATGGATTATTTATTCCTAAAACAGAAACAAAAACAAAAACATAAAAGAAAATTGGGTTTGCCTCCCAACTAAGCGCTATCGTTTAACGCCCTAGCTAGGCATAAAAGCGAGGATAGATCTAACGAAAAGTGCCATCTTTGGCACTAAACTCATAAGTAGCATGCATGATAGATTCATAAGGTAATTTAACTTTTCTTTCTTGGAAAGTGCTCCATGCCTTTCTTTAAGGAAATTGGAATCTAATATTCCCTTCCTTCATATCAATAATACGCACCAATCGTTCTAAGGAAAGGTCTACCAAGAATAATAGGACAAGAAAGATTGCAATCTATATCAAGAACGATAAAATCTCGGGCACCAAATTTCTATTTGCAATGATAAGAACATCATTGATCCTTCCCATAGGCTTTTTAATGGTGGAATCCATGAGGTGCAAATTTAACGAACAATCATCAAGATCATGGAAACCTAGAATATCACATAAAGTTTTCAGAATCGTGGAAACACTAGCACCCAAATCACACAAAGCAAAACACTCATAATCTTTAATTCTAATCTTTATAGTAGGTTCCCACTCATCATTAAGCTTTCTAGGTACATAAATTTCCAAATTAAGTTTCTCATCATAAGATCGCATCAAGGCATCAACAATATGCTTAGTAAAAGCTTTATTTTGACTATAAGCATGAGGAGAATTGACAACGGCTTGCAACAAGGAAATACAACCTTTTAAAGAGCAATTAACATAATTAAATTCCTTGAAGTCCGAGATAATGGGTTCAACATTATTAAAAGTTGAGGATTCTCCAATTTCACTTTTACCAAATTTATCATTAAGATCTAAAGATTCCGAATTCTTGGGACGCCTTCTAGGCAAAGTAGATTCATCATCAATCCCATAATCATCAAAATTCATATTTCAAAACATAGATCTAATCGGAGACGCATTAATAACTTTAAGATCCTCATCATTATTTTCATGGAAACTAGAGGAACACGCTTTTATAAAGCTTTCTTTCTTAGCACGCAATCTAGCGGTTCTTTCCTTGCACTCGTCAATGGAAATTCTCATTACTTTGAGAGACTCATTGATATCATGCTTAGGAGAAGAAGATCCAAGTTTAAGAGAATTAACATCAAGCGAAAGTCTATCAACGTTCCTAGCTAAATCATCAACTTTGAGCAATTTTTCTTCAAGCATAATGTCGGTGTCAAAACCGGCGGATCTCGGGTAGGGGGACCCGAACTGTGCGTCTAGGCGGATGGTAACAGGTGACAAGGGACACGATGTTTTTACCCAGGTTCGGGCCCTCTCGATGGAGGTAAAACCCTACTCCTGCTTGATTAATATTGATGATATGGGTAGTACAAGAGTAGATCTACCACGAGATCAAAGAGGCTAAACCCTAGAAGCTAGCCTATGGTATGACTGTTGTTCGTCCTACGGACTAAAACTCTCCGGTTTATATAGACACCGGAGAGGGCTAGGGTTACAGTCGGTTACAATGGGAGGAGATCTACATATCCGTATCGCCAAGCTTGCCTTCCACGCCAAGGAAAGTCCCATCCGGACACGGGACGAAGTCTTCAATCTTGTATCTTCATAGTCCAGAGTCCGCCAACGGTGATAGTTCGCTATCCGGACACCCCTAATCCAGGACTCCCTCGGTGGCCCTGAACCAGGCTTCAATGACGCACGAGTCCGGCGCGCATATTGTCTTCGGCATTGCAAGGCGGGTTCCTCCTCGAATACTTCATAGAAGATTTTGAACACAAGGATAGTGTCCATTTCTGCAAAATAAGTTCCACATACCACCGTAGAGAGAATAATATTTACACAAAATCAATCATTGTCAGATTCCGCAGCGTGCCATCATGCCACGGCCAAGTCTTTATTCGAATCGTTTACTTGTACCACCTCGGTAAGGCGTTTAGCGAGGCGGTTTCCTTGGCACGTCTTGTCAAAGCAGAGATCGTGTCCCCCTTATTCCGGGATTCTCATCAATACGGACGTGGGTAACCCAACCGCGCCTATTGATTATGGTGCTTGGGAGATAAGCGAGTTTTACCACGCTGGTGGGGGCGCTTAGTTCGTCTAGCCCATATAAGGGGATAAGGATCCACCTTTTTCCATCTACGCCTTCTTCCTCCTTTGCTTATCCATTCCTGCGCAGCGCCCAAGTCCGCACATCTCACCTCGACCTCCTCCAGCCATGTCCGGAGCGGGAGGCAAGTGGATGGTCTCCTCCGTCACGGAGGGACACATCGAAAAGCTGCGGAAAGCCGGATACTTGTCCGGCGACATCGCGTGTCGACTCCCCAACAAGGGGCAGCTCATCCCCACCCCCAGGCCCCATGAGAGGGTGGTGTTCCTCACCCACTTCCTCCGCGGACTAGGTTTTCCACTTCACCCATTTGTCCGGGGGCTCATGTTCTACTATGGCCTAGATTTCCACAATCTGGTCCCGAACTTCATCCTCAACATCTCGGCGTTCATTGTCGTAGGTAGCGAGGCCTTCCTCTGCATCCATTGCCCCACTTGACTTATGGCTGAAGACTTTTAATGTCAAGCCGAAGGTAGTGGGCGGCCGCCAAGCGGAGTGCGGAGGCGCCATGGTGGGCCCGATGCCCAACGTCCTATGGCTCGAGGGCTCCTTCGTGGAGACAATAAAGGGGTGGCAATCGGGGTGGTTCTACATCACCGAGCCGCGCGACTCCAAATGGGCGGCGGCCCCCAAATTCCGATCTGGTTTCCCCACACGGCTCACCTCCTGGAAAGAGACGGGCCTAACGTGGGGAGATTCGGAAGAGCTGACCGAACTTCAAACCTGCGTCCGAAACCTGGTGGACAAGAATCTCAAGCTTGTCAATGTAATCCAGGTGATGCTCATCCATGATTCTCCCATGCCAAAGAACGGGCCTTCAATTTGTGGGAGTTTGATCCGGCCTGACACCGAACCTTGAGCCGGCTCTTGACACTACGTATGAAGATGCACGGAAGGTCTTTGTTCAAAAGGCGTAAAGCTCCGCATCCGCTACCAAAGATCGCGGATTCAGCTCATGGCGTCAAGCCCGGTGAGGTAAGTTATTCACCCTTCATGGACTCTTTCTTCATAGTTTGACTCTATGCGGATCTAAAACTCCCTAACCTTTGACAGATCGGTCAAGACGTCCGGACAGATTATTGTCCGGCCCCTTGCCGAAGACCAGCAGACGCCTTGGATTGACGGGCTCTTTGGCTCCGGCACCTCACGTGGTGCCGGAGAAGTAGGCCAAGAAGAAGGCCACGGTAACTCGAAGGAGCTCCCGACGCCAGGCGCTGTCTGACTCATCGTCCGACGACTCCGAGGAGGAATCCTCCCCTGAGGACGAGGATGTGGAAAAAGAAGCCTCTCCCAGTGAAGAGAGAAGAAAAGGAAGGCCGCCCCAGCTGGGGGAGCCGGAGGGTCCAAGAAAGGAAGGACCCTTCCTCCGGACTTTTCCACCAACGTCGACGACGGCGAAGAGGAGTGGCCCTCGAGGGCCAAGCCCCTGGCGAGATCGTAAGTGTCCGGATTCCGGAATAACTCATGATTTTTCATTTGTCGCATAGTGTCTTCTAACCCCGAATACAACCATGTAGCCCGCCGAAGGACGAGCTCGCCGCTTCATTGAGCGGCTCCCTGGATTCGTTGGATATGAATAGCACTTCACTTCCGACCGCCTCCTCCCCTCGTGACGCAGATGACGCCTTGTGGTGGAGTCCCAAAAGGGCCCAACCAGAGGAGGTGGTCTGGAGGCGCCGCAAAGGCGACCTCCCGGACTCCGGCGCAAAGGGGCAAAACCCGGAGGGCTCTAAGTCCGCCCTGTGCCGGACTCCGTCATCGAACCTCTGGTGGTTCCGAAGTCCGGCAAAGTGCCCTTCATAAGAAGGGCAAGATCATGACGCCGGTGACCTCCGGCCCAACCGAGGCACTGGATAGCTTGGTCGGAGGCGCTTAACGGCGCCTCCATCGACGAGGAGCACCGCACTATCATGAGTGCGGTGATCCGAAAGTTCGATCCGCCAAGAACAGGCCGAAGCTGTACCAGCCTTCTAACAGGCTTTGAGGTAAGTTTAGAATATGTAAAAGTATTACCGCATAGACAGTAGCCCCTGATGCTTAGTTCGGTGTTTGGAAAGAAAAGCCGAGCTGGGGATCTAAAAAAGATATACGCAGGAGTCTAACATAAATATGTCAATATGGGAATGCAGGCTGCGCTTTGACCATCAGCCCGATCATGCGGAGGTCAATGCATTGAAGGAGAGCCTCGGCGGTCCGAGAACGAGCTCAGCCTTGCCAAGAAGCAGCTCGAGGACAAGGAAGGTAAGTAATACCTTATTAAAGTAATACGTTCTGAAAAGGATTTGGTTGCAAAAAATGATAGGAATAACGTGAGTATTGCAGGGCCAATTTAACGAGGTGGCGACCTCACGAAGGAAGCGGTGTCCAAGGCCGAAAGCAGTCTTGAGCGCGGAGCGCAATGACGAGAGAGAAGCGGGAGGCGCGGGTGGCGGAGGTGCGGCAAGAGCTCCGTGCTCTCGTGGAAAAACACGAGAGTTTGGGCGTGACTCAAGACTTCGAGAGTCCGAGCTCGCCTTGGCTCTTGAGAGTGCCAAAGCCGCTAAGGCCGAAGCCCAGAGGGCCCTCCAGGAGATTGAGGCGATAAAAAAGATAGCGGCGGGTAAGGCATCCTTTATGCAAAGCAAGCATGTAAAAGTGAATTATCTGTTACTTACCCGAATCCGGAGCTCTCCAGGAGCGTTCATGAGATCTTCCCGTAGTGTGTCCGATCTGCCGCGTTCTACCGAGCCGAGGAGGGAAGCTCGACGGAGAAGGTGTTCTCGTCTCAAGATGTTGAGGCGGACACCCGTACCTGGGCGACCAAATGGGCAAGCGGTGGTCGAGCTCCATAAGGTGGCCGAACAGGCCATGAAGGGTCATGATCCGGCTATGGCCCGGGGAGGCCATGCCTGGAAGCTACTTCGGGCTAGTAAGGCGGCTGGTGGATGCCTGTCCAAGGCTTGAAGTCATCAAGCGCTCCGTCTGCATCGAAGGTGCCCGTAGGGCCCTTGCCCGTGCTAAGGTGCACTGGGGCAAGATGGACACTGAGAAGCTTGTGAAGGACGGACCACCACCGGGCAAGGAGCATCGCAAGCACAGGAAATGTATTATGAGGGCGTCTGAAGGGTGCCCACTTATAGCGGGTGAATGCTCCAAAGATGTAATTTTTGAGTATACTCGCATTTGTTATCCTGTCTGCTGAAAACTTTGTTCATATCGCTAAGCAACGCTTGTTAATTTAAAATATTACCTTACAATACGTGCGGCCGTTTATCAAATTTGAGAGATGGCGAGTCGTTGGCTTCAGCCCCCATGCCACAGTCTTTGGGGTGTTCTGGATAAACTTGAGCGCTCTTGTTCCCATTCTTGGGTCCTTGAGGAGGCGCTCAACACCTACCTAACGAGGCAACCGGACTATAATGCTTGAATACTCTCACTTGGCCATAGAATTCTATAATTTTAAATTTCATGAAGCCCCTCGTATTTGGAAGACCGAGTTCGGGCGCTATCCACGCCTTGGTCGGACAATGCCGACTCCTCGCTCTAAGCGGCATAAGTCTTTAGGGACCCGAAAAACCTCTCGAACAATGACCGGCTCTCGCCTCTATCATGACGGCCGATTTTAGCTTTCTCCACTGAGGTGCTCAACCCAGCTCAACCGGGCACAATCGCAGTGGTTCTCCCAAAGCGCTTACCTTAGCCGATATAACGGAATGTAAGGTACCAAAACATGGGAGCAGGCAAACCCAACTATTGACCCAAGACATGATTCGAGCCGATGCATATAATGCTATAAGTTCGGGTGCCGCACTTGTGAAAGTGTTCGGACTTATCACACCATATTTTGGGGTACTTAAGCCCTGGTGTATTGACCGTATTACCAAGTTGTACGGTGCAACATGTCATAGATGAACATATATGGAAAAAAGGAATGCAATAATAAGCAGAAGCTATGTATTGTTTATTCAAAAGATACTGCAATGAAAGCATAACGATACAAATAGTGCGATAAGCAAGGGATGGGACTATTTAACATGTCCCCCTCCAGGGGTAGGCTGCGGGATGGTAGGTAAAACAGGTATACTGCTCGTAATAGAGACCACTGGACACTTTCGGCGTAGCTTTTTGCTTCCCCGGCTGTTGCATCGTGAGTTAAATCGATTCTCTTTTGCCGACAGGAGCTTACGGAAAGCGGAGTCCCGAGAATAAGAAAAAAAAGAATGACACAATTGGGAGCCCTAGTGCGGTCGGGCCGCACTGGGCATCTTGCCGTAGTCATGCCCTCCCCTATGCCCATGGTATCTCCGGAGCATAGTTATGTATGCACGGTACTTGGTCTACGCAATTTCGCGAGGGCTGGGTTGAGCCGCATTGCTACAGCGTGCTCGAAAGCGTGCTAAGCGGTCTTGTTGTAGGTTACTCGGCGCGCTTGACGGTGTCCGGACGTTTAATAGTCGGACTCGAGAATTGCCTTTAAGAGGCTGCTTTGTACTTCCGCCGCTAGAAGTCAGCCAGATGCTCCTCCGTTCGGAGAGCGTTCGGTGTTTCCATTGACCGTGATTACTCCTCGAGGGCCTGGCATCTTGAGCTTGAGGTATGCATGGTGCGGCACCGCATTGAACTTTGCAAATGCGGTTCGTCCGAGCAGTGCGTGATAGCCGCTGCGAAACGGGACTATGTCGAAGATTAATTCCTCGCTTCGGAAGTTATCCGGGGATCCGAAGACCACATCGAGTGTAACCGAGATTGTACAGCTGGCCTCTACACCTGGTATGACGCCTTTAAAGGTCTTTTGTGGGTTTAATCCTTGAGGGGTCTATGCCCATTTTGCGCACTATATCCTGGTAAAGCAGGTTCAGGCTGCTGCCGCCGTCCATCAGGACTATAGTGAGGTAAAATCCGTCAATGATTGGGTCAAGAACCAATGCGGCGAATCCGCCGTGGCGGATGCTAGTGGGGTGGTCCCTTCGATCAAAGTGATCGGGCAGAGGACCACGGGTTGAACTTTAGGCGGCCCGGCTCCATCGCATATCACGTCCCTTTAGTGCACGCTTCCGCTCCCTTTTGGGTATGTGGGTTATGTATATCATGTTCACCGTCCGCACTTGTGGGGAAAGCCCATACATCCTCTATTGTTGTTGGCCGGGGCTCCTCCTCGTCATCGCTATGCAGCCCCTTGTCGTTGTTTTCGCATTTAACTTGCTCTGCCTGTTTGAACACCCAACAATCCATGTTGGCGTGGTTGGCTAGTTTTCGAAGTGCCATGTATACATCCGCACGGCGATCGAGTATTCGGTCCAAATTGGACAGGCCACTGAGTATTTCTTTTGAACGGCTTTTTCGGCGGCGGGTTTAGAGCCTCTGAATCCGGCATTGGCTCGCCGTATCTTCAAAGATTATCGCCGTTAATGCGCGCTTTTGTGCTTGTTGCGATGCGACCTGCCATTGCTGTCCTTGGTATCCGAACTACTGAGGTTTTTGGTCAGGTTATTACCGCGAAGCTAGCCGGCTGTCCTCTCCCGCGTAGAAAGCGGGTCATGAGTGATGTGAGGGCTGCCATGGATTTCGCTTTTCCTGTCTTAGGTGCCGGGCAAGCCACTTTCGTCGCGGATGTTATGTTTGAAGGCCGTAAGGGCCTCTTGCATCCAGGACGATCAACGATTTGATTTTCTTGGTTAAGAACCGTGTCGAGAATTGTCCGGCGATTCATCTGGCTGCTGAATTATGTGGCTTAGGTCATCGGGCGTCTGGTGGTCGCACATATGTGCCTGGAAGTTATCAAGGAATGCGGCTTCCGTGTCTTCCCAACAACCAATTGATTCCACGGCAAGCTGTTGAGCCAATGCCGAGCTGGTCCTTTAAGCTTGAGTGGGAGGTATTTGATGGCGTGTAGATCATCACCGCGGGCCATGTGTATGTGAAGGAGATAGTCCTCGATCCAAACCGCATGATCTGTTGTGCCGTCGTATGATTCAATGTTTACGGGTTTGAAACCCTCGGGGATTTGATGATCCATTACTTCGTCTGCGAAGCATAGTGGGTGTGCGGCGCCTCTGTATTGGGCTATATCACGACGCAACTCAAATGAGCTTTGTCTCTGAGTGTTCGGCCCGGCGGAATTGCTTTCGTATCCGCGTGGCGCTTGTCATCATGTGTCGTGGGGCACCCACGCGATTTATAGATCGATCTTATTTGCCTTGCCTTGTCCTCCAATATGTCTACTTGAAGTCTGGCGCATTTCCCGTGGCTTTGAACTTTTTGACGACGCCAAAGTGCGGCTTTAGTGGAGGGACTAGGGGCCTCTCTGTCGCGGCCACGAGGTGGCCGGTCGGCCGCGTCGTGCGCTGGTGATGTAGGTTTGGGTGCTTCCTCCTCTAATTTGGGGTAGCGGCCTGCATTTTGGGTAGCTCTTGGAGGGGCGATCGAGTTCGTACTCTTCGGGCCGCAAGGACTTGATCCATCTGTCGACTAGCAAGTCTTGGTCAGCTCTAAGCTGCTGTTTTTTTTCTTGAGGCTGCTTGCCGTGGCCATGAGCCTGCGTTTAAAACGCTCTTGTTCGACGGGATCCTCTGGCATGACGAATTCGTCGTCGTCGAGGCTTGCCTCGTCTTCGGAGGGGGGCATATAATTGTCGTCCTCTACCTCTCTGTTTGCCGCTCTATCATGAGGGCTGGCTTCTCCCTCCTCCTGTGCTGTGTCCTGCTGGAGGGGGTTGTCTTGATCTTGTCCAGGGGTGTTATTATCTCCGTGCTTAGGAATCACCGTTTTCTTTGTGGCGGGATTTAGAGCGGTGCTTCTGGCAGCGGCGCTTGGGGCTGTTTCTTGGAGGGGTCATCCTCCATTGTTCCATCGCCATTCCCATCTTTTGGGATGTCCACCATGTATATGTCAGATGACGGTGGCCTTCCAAAGTGCCACGTAGGGCGCTGGTTCTTGGTCGTCCCCGCATCATCGTCCATGCCGTCGATGTCTTGGTCGGAAGTCGAGCATGTCGGTTAAATCATCGGCAATGTGGCTACAAAGTGGGTGGTGGGTGGGTGTTGAATTTCTTCGTCATCCGCATCCCAACCTTCCGACCGTAGTCCGGCCAGGGCTCTCTGATAAAGAGAGAGACTTGAATTCGAGATGTCGCCAAAGGCGAGTCTTTGAAAGATGTCCGCGGCAAAGTGAACTCCATAACCGACGCCCAATTGGATTCCATTGGCGAGGCGCGGAGGGTTGAGTCCGGAGAGAGTCCGGCACCTTGGAGTCACGGTCTTCGCAAAGACGAGGATGGAGTTCAGCTCAATCGCCCGTAGAGATCGTAGCCCCGAGGCGGTATCCAGCCACTCGTCCTCGATCGGCGGAGTCGGCTCGAGCTAAGGGTCGGGCCGGAATGAACTGATCTTGACCTCGAGCCTTTGTTCGTGATAGAGCTAGATCGTGCCCATCGAGGACAAGGTCTTGGCAGCTTGGTTGTGGCTCGAATCCGTCGAAGATCAAGTCTCCTCGGATGTCGGTCGTGTAGTTCAAACTCCCAAATCTGACACGATGGCGAGGCGTAGCTTTCGATCTGCTCGGATGGCCAAGTGAATTGGCACTGCGATGCAAAAGCCGCCCGAATATGAAGATCTGTCCGGGGAGAAAAGTCTCACCCTGGACAGCGTAGTTTTTGATGATCGGAGGAGCCATCGGGCCTAAAGGTGATGACACAGAGGAACTCTCAATGAAAGCACCAATGTCGGTGTCAAAACCGGCGGATCTCGGGTAGGGGTCCCGAACTGTGCGTCCAGGCGGATGGTAACAGGAGATAAGGGACACGATGTTTTTACCTAGGTTCGGGCCCTCTCGATGGAGGTAAAACCCTACTCCTGCTTGATTAATATTGATGATATGGGTAGTACAAGAGTAGATCTACCACGAGATCAAAGAGGCTAAACCCTAGAAGCTAGCCTATGGTATGATTGTTGTTAGATCCTACGGACTAAAACTCTCCGGTTTATATAGACACCGGAGAGGGCTAGGGTTACACAGTCGGTTACAATGGGAGGATATCTACATATCCGTATCGCCAAGCTTGCCTTCCACGCCAAGGAAAGTCCCATCCGGACACGGGACGAAGTCTTCAATCTTGTATCTTCATAGTCCAGGAGTCCGGCCAACGGTGATAGTTCGGCTATCCGGACACCCCCTAATCCAGGACTCCCTCACATAACATTAAAATTCTTTTGAGAGATCATAAATTCTTTCACACTATTCTCAAAATCAGAGGGCATCTTATTAAAATTACCATAAGAATTATTGTAGGAATTTCCATAATTATTAGAGGAATTACTAGGGAGCAGTCTAGCATTAAAATTTCCTCTATAAGCATTGTTTCCAAAACTATTCCTACCAACAAAATTCACATCCATAGATTCATTATTATTCTCAATCAAGGAAGACAAAAGGCATATCATTGGGATCAAGAGGAGTATTTTTAGTAGCAAGCATCTTCATAAGTTCATCCATCTTTCCACTCAAAACATTGATTTCCTCTATAGCATGCACTTTTTTACTAGAAGATCTTTCGATTGTGCCATTGAGAATAATTAGCCATAATATTATCAAGTAATTTTGTAGAATCTCCTAACGTGATTTCCATAAAGGTGCCTCCCGCGGCCGAATCTAAGAGATTTCTAGAAGCAAAGTTCAAACCGGCATAAAAAATTTGTATGACCATCCATAAATTCAAACCATGAGTAGGGCAATTACGAAGCATCAATTTCATTCTTTCCCAAGATTGGGCAACATGCTCATGATCAAGTTGTTTAAAATTCATAATATCGTTCCTAAGGTGATGATCTTAGCGGAGGAAAATACTTAGAGATAAAAGCATCTTTGCACTTGTTCCAAGAATCAATACTATTTTTAGTCAAAGACGAGAACCAAACTTTAGCACGATCTCTAAGTGAAAACGGAAATAACTTCAATTTGACAACATTGTTATCCGTATCTTTATTCTTTTGCATATCACACAAATCAACGAAGTTGTTTAGATGAGTAGCGGCATCTTCGCTAGGAAGGCGGTAATTGATCTTTCATAACAAGATTCAACCAAAGCGGTATTGATTTCACAAGACTCATCATTATTAAGAGGAGCAATTGGAGTACTAAGGAAATCATTGTTATTCGTATTCGAGAAGTCACACAATTTGGTGTTATCTTGCGCCATGGAAACAAGTAATCCAACACACAAGCAAACAAACGGACGAGGAAAAGGCAACGGGAAAAAAGAGGAGGAGATTGGGAAAGAGAGGGCGAATAAAACGGCAAGGGTGAAGTGGGGGAGAGGAAAACGAGAGGCAAATGGAAAATAATGTAAATGCGAGGGAGATAGGTTTGTGATGGGTACTTGGTATGTCTTGACTTGAGCGAATACCTCCCGGAAGCAGGCGCCGGAAATCCTTCTTGCTACGTCTTGAGCTTGCGTTGGTTTTCCTCGAAGAGGAGAGGGTGATGCAGCAAAGTCTAGCGTAAGTATTTCCCTCAGTTTTGAGAACCAAGGTATCAATCCAGTAGGAGGATTCTCAAAAGTCCCACGCACCTACACAAACAAACTGAGAACTCGCAACCAACGGAATAAAGGGGTTGTCAATCCCTTCACGGCCACTTGCGAAAGTGAGATCTAATAAAGATAGTAAATAATATTTTTGGTATATTTGGTATAGATGCAAAAAGTAAAGATGCAAATAAAAGTAGATTTAAAACAAATATGATAAGAGATAGACCCGGGGGCCATAGGTTTCACTAGAGGCTTCTCTCGAGATAGCATAAGTATTACGGTGGGTGAACAAATTACTGTCGAGCAATTGATAGAAAAGCGCATAGTTATGAGATTATCTAGGCATGATCATGCATATAGGCATCACGTCCATAACAAGTAGACCGACTCACTGCTCGCATCTACTACTATTACTCCACACATCGATTGCTATCCAAAGCATGCATCTAGAGTATTAAGTTCATAAGAACAGAGTAACACATTAAGCAAGATGACATGATGTAGAGGGATAAACTCATGCAATATCATATAAACCCCATCTTGTTATCCTCGATGGCAACAACACAATACGTGCCTTGCAACCCTTTCTATCACTGGGTAAGGACACCGCAAGATTGAACCCAAAGCTAAGCACTTCTCCCATGGCAAGAAAGATCAATCTAGTAGGCCAAACTAAACCGATAATTCGAAGAGACTTGCAAAGATAACTCAATCACACATCAAAGAATTCAGAGAAGATTCAAATATTATTCATAGATAAACTTAATCATAAACCCACAATTCATCGGATCTCGACAAACACACCGCAAAAAGAGATTACATCGAATAGATCTCCACAAGAGAGGGGGAGAACATTGTATTGAGATCCAAAAAGAGAGAAGATGCCATCTAGCTAATAAATATGGACCCGTAGGTCTGTGGTAAACTACTCACAACTCACCGGAGGGGCAAGGTTGTTGGTGTAGAGGCCCTCCGTGCTTGATTCCCTCCCTCAGAGTGCGGCGAAGGCTCAAGATGGGATCTCGCTGATCTGAGAAGGTTCTGGCCGGTGGAAATTGTGTTTTCGTGGTGCCCTGGATGTTTTCGAGTGCGTGGGTATATATAGGAAGAAGAAGTACGTCGGTGGCATGAGGGGCCCACGAGACAGTAGCGCCCTCCTATCTCGTGGAGGCTCCTGTTGCTTCTTGACATGCACTCAAGTTCTCTGGATCACGTTCGGCGAGAAAATCACGTTCCCGAAGGTTTCATTCCGTTTGGACTCCGTTTGATATTCCTTTTCTTGAAATCTTGAAATAGGCAAATAACAACAATTCTGGGCTGGGCCTCCGGTTAATAGGTTAGTCCCAAAAGTAATATAAAAGTGGAAAATATAGCCCAATAAAGCCTAAAACAGTAGATAAATTAGCATGGAGCAATCAAAAATTATAGATACGTTGGAGACGTATCAGTTCCCAATACTACATCAAGTTCTACTTCATCAAGTACGACTACAACCCCAAGGATTCCCATCAAAATGATGTGGATCCCGAAGAAGAAGAACTAGAGAGTTCTGGAGGGTGACTCCGCCAACACACTTCACTCATATCATTTTGGCAAGAACAAGTGCAAACAACCTCCACATCTTGCACTAGTTCAAGGAGTCATAAACCCTCTTGTTGGTAAGACAAGGGACAAGGTAACCTAATGCTTTCATGGACATCATATTGTGTGTGCATCACTCTATGTCTATGGATATCCTTGTTTGTTCCTTGTGGGACTAACCCATGTAGGTATTGAAAGTGCAACTAACTCCAATGGATAGCTCTGAATGATCTACATCAACATTGAGCATCCACATCTTCAACACCTACATGAAGTCATCATCGACAAAACCCAAGGTTAGTTCGACCCTCCTAGGGGGGATATCACATCTAGGGGGAGCTTTACTCTAAAACTTGAGCTAAAGCAACTCTAATGGTGTGAACATAACAATGCTTTATGTAAAAGTGGTAACCCCACTTGTGCTTAAACGATGAGTATGACCTATGACCAAATGTTCTCATTTGACTCCTAAGTCAATATACTCATATATAGATGACCTAGTCATCGCAAATTGCTTGATAAATTCTAGAGTGTTTGTGCATGCTTTGCCACATATTTCATTTGCCATTTTATTGTGTGAGCATGTTCGTTGCATATTTTACTCATTCGAGGACATCCACTTGTTGTTTTGATTGTTTGGCTCTTTCTCTTTTGCCAACTGGATGGACAAGAATGCCTAAGAACCTTCTCTAGCTATCTATGCTTTTCTCGTCTCAAATTCTATTCATGCTACATTACAAAGTTTGATCAAGTCAGATTTGAACCACTCTGTGTGAGGAGCACTGGGAGTCCCCGATTCGTCATAGACTTAAACTTCCAAAACCTCTTTGTGCATTTTGGTCTAACCAAGTCATCCATTTCGGTCAAATTGAGTTCACTAAGTTGATCTAGGTTTTCATCTCGGTGCAACCGATTTGAACACTTCGGTCACACCGAGTTGCGATTCTGCAATCTCGGTGCCACCGAGTTGTTCCACTCGGTCACACCGACAGGGTCGGGATATAAATACCCACGGGCGAGATTTTGGAAAATACTTCAAAACCCCTCAGCCCGCGCGTGTCCTGCTCTGCCTCCTCAGGTCTTCGGATCACCTCCTCGTCGCCAGCGACCTCCCGCCACTGGTTTCTGCTGCCGTCGACGGAATCTGCTCCGCCCGTCGCCGTGGCTAACACCCACCGAACTAGGGTATGCGTGCGAACCCTTGTGATGTCTATTCACCTCCGATTCCTAGCACGAGGACAATGCCATGATTCTTGCCACCAATGAAATCGATCTATCCAGCTAAATCTTCCTTAGGTTTAGTTTGATTCGAAAATTTTAGGGTTAGCTCTCCGTCGAACTCATCTCGGACCTACCGAATCATAGAAATCGGTCTCACCGATTTGGCTTAGGCCATTGCACATGCGCTTTTCGGTCTGACCGAAAAATTGCAAATCGGAGTGACCGAGATCAATTCTCTGTGAAACCCTAGCAATCTCGGTGCCACCAAACCGTGACTCGGTCTGACCGAGTTCACTAGTTTAGGTTCCAAAAGTTGCTTTGGTATCACCGAGTTTATCAATTCGGTAGCTCCGAGATCATTTCTGTAGAGAACTAAAACTAAGTTTTTGACACATTTTTTTTGCAAAATCTCTGTACTTTGTGATGCTCATCTACTCTACCTCATCTATAATCTATTCACAAGGTCTGCTGTTAGTTTGCACCTTAAGATGTCGACCAAAGTGATGGCGAATAAGTCACGAAGAGCAAGTGCAAATGAGTGAGGGCACTAGTACCTCAAGCAGCTATGATGAGGCGATAGGATCACACCTAGTAACTTGCCCAAGGCAGCCACTAGAGCAAGGAAGAAGAGAACCTCAGATTCTGAAGATGAGGATTATGTTGCAGCTGAGGATGAGGCCATCTCAAAGAGGAAGGTGGTGAAGAAGGAGTTTGGCACTGCTGCATCTACAAAGCCTGGCATGAACAAGAAGGCACCAGCTAGGAGAATCCCAACATCCAAGCCAAGAAAAGTTGCCACAGGAGAAACCATGAAATTCACTCTAGAATCTGATGATGGAGAGGCATCTGGTGATGACAAGAAGAAGAAGAGGGCAAGAACCACTACTGCTAAAGTTCTTGGAAAGTCAACCATGGTGAGAGATTCTGAAGAGGAAGAGGATGCTGCTCCAGCACCCAAATCCCAAAAGCTTATGGGAGATGCAATCAAGTCAGGGGCTGCTCCTAAGCCCAAATCTGCTCCCAAAGCTGCTACTCCAGCCACCAAGTCTGCACCCAAGAGAAGCACTAGAAACATTCCTGCTGAAGAGGAGAACAAGGCCCCAGTGCCTGAAGCTGAAGAAGAAGAAGCTGAAGCCCAAGTGCTGAGAAAGCTCAAACCAAATATCCCAGACCACAATGACACTCATCCAGTGGCAGAGGACATGCGCATCAGGAAGGATGCAGGTCTGAGACTTTGGAGGAAAAGTGACCCTTATGTTGTGAGAAGGAGAACTGTTGTGGATTACAGGTTCGACACCAAAGAACATCAAGACTTCTATGAGACCATTCTGCTTGACAAGAAGCCAATTGTCTGTGACATGAGATGGGTTGACTGGACATACATCAGAGAGAATGAAGATCACTTCCTAGGTGTATATGATAGCTTCAAGGCTTGTGGACTTGACAAGTTTGTTGGCAGAAGCTCACTAAGTGGAATGATGAGCTGATCATGCAATTCTACTCCACTGCTCACTTCTATCCAGATGGTAGGATTGTATGGGTGTCAGAAGGTACAAGGTACCAATCAACTGTTGATGAATGGGCCAAGTTGATAAATGCCCCCAGCAGCTCATGAGGATGAGTTGGATGTGTATGCCAAGAAGAAGAAAGAACACAACTCAATGGCAAGTATGTACAAGGAAATTCCTGATGATGCCCTGGAAACTCATAAGTTGGGCTCAATGAAGTATCTGTTGTCTGGTCAGCCTACAATCAACACCATCCTGAGGCATACTCATTTGCCCAAGTCTGGAGATCACATGATGATAAGAGGACATTTAATCAACTTGCTGCACATTTTTTATGTTCCTCAGAAATTCAAGGTGATGAGTCTGATTGTAGAGACAATCAAGAGGACAGCTGCTGATCAGAAGAGGTCTTGTGGGTATGCTCCTGTAGGATCTTGAGAAGAGGTGTCTAGAGGGGGGGATTAGACACTAAGTACCAAAGTTGCAGTTTTTAACTTCTTTATGTTTAAGTGGAGTTTAGGCACACGTTTAACATTCACGATACATAACAAGCAAGCATGCAAAGAGTATGTGAGCAGCGGAAAGTAAAGCATGAAACTTCAAAGAATGTAAAGGGAAGGGGATGGAGAATTCAAACGCAATTTGAGACACGGATGTTTTTGTCGTGGTTACTATAGGTGTTGCTATCGTACATCAACGATGATTGAGACATCAACCCACGAAGGGTAGCAGTTATTGAGTCCACGGAGGGCTCCACCCACGAAGGGTCCACGAAGAAGCAACCTTGTCTATCCCACCATGGCCGTCGCCCACGAAGGACTTGCCTCACTACCGGTAGATCTTCACGAAGTAGGCGATCTCCTTGCCCTTACAAACTCCTTGGTTCAACTCCACAATCTTGTTAGAGGCTCCCAAGTGACACCTAGCCAATCTAGGAGACACCACTCTCCAAGATGTAAAAAATGGTGTGTTGATGATGAACTCCTTGCTCTTGTGCTTCAAATGATAGTCTCCCCAACACTCAACTCTCTCTCATAGGATTTGGATCTGGTGGAAAGAAGATTTGAGTGGAAAGCAACTTGGGGAAGGCTAGAGATCAAGATTCATATGGTTGGAATGGAATATCTTGGCCTCAACACATGAGTAGGTAGTTCTTTGTCAGAAATAGGATGCTGGAAGTGTAGGCTTGTTCGGATGGCTCTCTCCACAAATGAAGAGGAGGTGGAGGGGTATATATAGCCTCCACACAAAATCTAACCGTTACACACAATTTACCAAACTCGGTGGGACGGATCATCAAACTCGGTCGGACCGATTTAGTAAACCTAGTGACCATTAGGGTTTTGATTGGGATCGACATGCAACTCGGTAGGACCGATATGATTAGGGTTAGGGCATAACGTAATCTCGGCGAGACCAATTACACAAACTCGGTGAGACCGAATTTGGTAATTAGCTAACCAGAGAGTTGGTCAGGTAAACTCGGTGGGACCGATTCACTCTTTCTGTGAGACCGAAAAGTTACGAAAGGGAAACAGAGAGTTTACATTGCAATCTCGGTGGGACTGATCGCTCACTTCGGCTAGACCAAAACGTTCTGAAGGGAAAGCAGAGATTACAATCCCATCTCGGTGAGAACAAGATCCCTATCGGTGAGACCGATTTGCCTAGGGTTTGTGGCGGTGGCTATGACATCCGAACTCGGTGGCGCGGATAGAAAGAATCGGTAGGGCCGAGTTTGACTTTAGGTTTAGGTTATATGTGGATGTGAGAAAGTAGTGGAGGGTTTTGGAGCATATCACTAAGCACATGAAGCAAGAGGCTCATTAAGCAACACCTCATCCCTCCTTGATAGTATTGGCTTTTCCTACAGACTCAATGTAATCTTGGATCACTAACATGTAAAATGAAGAGTCTTGAGCTTGAAGCTTGAGCCAATCCTTTGTCCTTAGCACCTTGAAGGAGTTCCCACATCCTTTAGTCCATGCCACTCCATTGTTGAACTTATGCAAACATACTAGATAAAAGTGTTAGTCCAACAAGAGATATGTTGACATTAATTACCAAAACCACCTAGGGAGCACTTGTGCTTTCAATCTCCCCCTTTTTGGTAATTGATGGCAACATACATCAAAGCTTTAGATAAAGATATGAAGAATAGTAAGTAAAGCTTTGAAAAGACATGTAACAAGCATAGGCCCCACTACATGTATGCAATCATGTGAATATGGAATATAGAAGCATGTGAGAGCATAACCATGATAGAGTAGGCAATGTGTTACATGTATCTTGTCCATATGCATCAGAGCAAAGAATATTAAGGAAAATACGTCCATGTTTATGAGTCCTTCTTGCAAACAGTATGTACATCAGCAAGAATTCCTCATACACATGAGTGTGATGCATATAATTGCCTTGCAGTCTTGAGTTGGCATAGGGTGGAATGAACCTGCACAAACAAGGTTAGATAACACAGGTACATCTACTAGCCAGAGCAAACAAAAGAAACCACAAGAATACCAAGACCGGGATGACATGTAGAGAGTGAGTACTAAGTACCACATTGGATTAGACATGTCCCCAAGAGTAAATATATGCAATGAATTTGAATGATTCCTTTCCCTTAGATGTCTTTCTCCCCTTGAATCTAGCATGGGATCTTTGGGAGAAGACAGGGAAATGTAAAATCAGTGAAAGATATAAAAGAACAGAGCTTAATGCAAATAAGCACATATGAACATGTCTTTCCCCAAAAGACATGTGTCATCTCTCCTCTTGAACACCAAGCATCTAGGATCCTTGAGAAATACTTTCTACTTGAGTATTCTCTCCCCACAGAGATCTCTTTCTCCCCCTTAATACTCTCTCCCTTTTGGAAGTGATAAGCTTTGATGTGAGCTCTCTCTCCCCCTTTGACATCAATTTCCAAGAAGGTTCTTCTGGAATTTGTTGTGAATGGGTTTGGTCCTTGAGTCACAACACAAAGCACTGGATAAAATTTTGATGCTTGTAGAGGACAAGATTTATTGAGCGGAGTTGGATCAGAAGAAACACAGAATAAGTGGCAAACTGTTTTTCCTGTTGGGAAATCGGTGGCACCGAGTGGTATGCTTCGGTTGTACCGAAAGGATTCGGTTGGAACGAAAACAACAAATCGGTGAAAGCGAGTTCATCGCAGAGAAAAAACTTGTCACCTCAGCTCACTAGACTAGTAAGATCTCACAAAGATTTGCAAGGAATTAACTAAATGATATGCAGTAAATTGGATGCAGAAATGCGAGCAAACAGAAAAGAAAAGAAAGAAATCTAGATGAAGTTTTTTTGAAAGGGAAAGAAATATGCATGAGACAAATGCAAAATCTCAGAAAAGAACACGAGAGAACTTCATCTAGAGATGGTCGGTGACAAAGTCACCTATGTTAGAGTATATTGACTTAGGAGTCAAGTGAGATCACTTGATCATAGGTCATCCTCATCGTTTAAGCTCAAAATGGGGTTACCATTTTTCGTTTAAGCATCTTGATGTATTCACATCTTGTCGAGTTGCTTTAGCTCATGACTTGGAGTAAAGCTTCTCTAAGATGGAATAACATACCTTGGTTGGTGGTGTTGACCATGTAGTTGAACTTGTGTGGGTTGCTCAAGGTTGATGTAGCTCATCATGAGTTAGGAGCACCACTTGGAATGTGAGTCCATCTACCTACATGGGTTAGATCTTGCAAGGAGTAGCACTTGTGTATCCAAAAATGATAATCATGAAGCTCAACATAGTGTTTGTCAAAGGATATGTTTGACTGGTCTCGTGCTTCCTTGTCTTCAACCACCATAGTGTAAAAGACTTGGTGATGTAGAGATTGCTCAAGATGTGAGTAGATTACAATCTCATGGAATTTGATCCATCCAAGTACCTACATGGGTTAGATAACATGCAAGATGCAAATATATCCAAGACATAAGATTTTCATCATAAGAGAAATATCAAGGATTAGTCATAAGCTCAAGTCTTGCATGTATCCAATGGAGTTTCTACTCCAAGTTTGAAGCATCAATGATGTTCAATTCTCCTCTCAACCTGCAAAACACTTTCTCATCAAGAGGTTTAGTGAATATATCCGCTAATTGCTTTTCGGTGCGAACGTGCTTAATATTAATGTCACCCTTAGCAACATGATCTCGAATGAAATGATGACGAACTTCAATATGCTTAGTTCGAGAATGCTGTACGGGATTGTGACCAATTTTGATAGCACTTTCATTGTCACAAAGCAATGGAACATGTTTCACATATATCCCATAATCTTTAAGAGTTTGGGTCATCCAAAGTAATTGAGCACAACATGAACCAGTGACAATGTACTCCGCTTGGCGGTAGATAAGGATATCGAAGTTTTGTTTCTTGGAGGACCAAGACATAAGAGATCTACCAAGAAATTGACAAGTACCGAAGTGGACTTTCTATCAACCTTGTCTCCGGCATAGTCCGGTCGGAGTAGCCAACAAGATCGAAGAGGCCCTCTTAGGATACCTAATGCCAAAATTTGGTGTATGAATTAAGTATCTCAAAGATCCTTTTACGGCCTTAAGATAACATTCTTTAGGAGCAAGATGATATCGTGCACACATGCACACACTTAGCATAATATCGGGACATGAAGCACATAGATATAACAATGATCCAATCATAGAAGCGATAAACCTTACGATCAACCGGTTCACCATCTTTGGTCAAGTCAAGATGTCCACTAGTAGGCATGGGTGTAGACATACCTTTGCACTCTTGCATATTGAACTTCTTGAATAAGTCCTTAGTGTACTTCGTTTGAGAGACAAAAGTACCTTCCTTAGTTTGCTTGATTTGCAACCCAAGAAAGAACTTGAGCTCACTCATCATTGACATCTCAAACTTCTCCGACATTAGCTTTCCAAACTTTTCACTAAAGTGAGGGTTAGTTGATCCAAATATGATATCATCGACATAAATTTGGCATACAAATAATTCTCCATTAACCCTTTTAGTAAAAAGTGTGGAATCAATTTTCCCAATTTCAAAGCCTTTTTCAAGAAGAAACTTGGCCAAGCATTTATACCATGCTCTAGGAGCTTGTTTAAGACCATAAAGGGCTTTGTGAAGTTTGTAAACATGATTTGGTTTCTTAGGATTGACAAAGCCGGGAGGTTGTTTAACATAAACTTCCTCCTCTATTTCACCATTTAGAAAAGCACTTTTAATGTCCATTTGGTACAAGGTGATATCATGGTGATTAGCATAGGCAAGTAAAAAGCGAATGGACTCCAAGTCTACCAGCGGAGCATAAGTCTCACCATAGTCCATACCTTCGACTTGTGTGTAGCCTTGGGCGACAAGACGTGCTTTGTTGCAAACTACTTGTCCATCTTCATCTTGCTTGTTGCGAAACACCCAGTTGGTACCAATGATGTTGTGGTTGTTGTCGGGCTTCTCAACCAATGTCCAAACTTGGTTTCTCTCAAAGTTGTGTAGCTCTTCATGCATAGCATTTATCCAATCCGGATCTTCCAATGTTTCTTCAACATTCATAGGTTCAATGCTAGAGATGAAAGAATAGTTTTCACAAAAGTTAGCTAACCGAGTTTTAGAGCGAGTGATTCTCCCGGTTTGAATATCATTGTAGATTTGCTCGACGGGATGGTCTTTAGCAATCCTTGCTCAAACTCCTGAAAGCTTTTGCTTGGGTCTCGGTTGAACATCTTCTTCATCTTGTTCTTCTTCTTCTTCTTGATCTTCTTCATTGTTGGCGTTGTCGTTCTCTTGTCGTGGTGGAGAAGGAGGTTGTTGACGTTCGTGATGTTCTTCCTCATTTTCTTCATCTTGGTGTGTTCCACTTATGGATGCTTCCGTATCAACTCTTGGTTCACCTTGTCGTGAAGTAGAAGCTTCCACTCGGACAGATGAGGTACTCTCCTTCACCTCCGTTGGACGGACCTTGCCAATAGACAAGTCTTGGATTGCTTCCGAAGGGTCTTTATCTCCTACATCAATTGGCAATTGCTCTACTTGCAAGCTGTTAGCTTCATCAAACTTCACATCTACTGTCTCTTCAACCTTTCGGGTGAAATTGTTGTAGACACGGTAAGTGTGAGAGTTTGAGCCATAACCTAGTAGGAAACCTTCATGAGACTTAGGAGCAAATTTTGAGCAGCGATGCTTATCAAGAATGTAGCACTTTGAGCCGAATACTCGAAAGTATCCAACTTGGGGTTTGTTACCGGTGAGGAGCTCGTATGCCGTCTTGCCGAAAGTAGCTTGTGAAGATACAAGCGATTTGTCGCATGACAACCTGTCTCAACCGCTTCTGCCCAAAAGTGCTTTGACGTCTTGTACTCATCAAGCATCGTTCTCGCCATTTCGATGAGCGTTCAGTTCTTCCTCTCAACAACTCCATTTTGTTGAGGTGTGTACGTAGCCGAGAACTCGTGTGATATCCCTTCTTCATCAAGAAAGGTGTGCACATTTGCGTTCTTCAACTCCGTTCCGTTGTCGCTGCGAACCTTCTTGATCTTCACTTCAAACTGATTTTGGGCCTTCCTAGCGAAGTTTTTGAAGATCTTTTGGACCTGCGATTTATCATCGAGAAAGAACACCCACGTAAATCTTGAAAAATCATCAACTATAACTAGACCAAAAGAATTTCCACCGAGGCTTTTGTAGCGTTGGGACCAAAAAGATCCATATGAAGAAGCTCGAGTGGCCTCCTTGTGGTCATGATATTCTTCACGGGATGCCTTCCTCCAACATGTTTACCTGCCTGACAAGCACTGCAAAGTCTATCCTTATCAAATATGACATTGTTAACTCCAAGGATATGATTTCCTTTAATAAGCTTGTCAAGATTTCTCATGCCAACGTGACCTAGTCGTCTATGCCATAACCAACCTTTTGAGGATTTAGCAATGAAGCAAGTTTTAGGTTGTGCCTTTTTAGAGAAATCAACAATGTAAAGATCACCTCTCACGATACCGGTAAAGACCATTTTATGATTGTCTCGTGGAACACTTGGCAATCTACTTGATAAATAGAACATTGAGACCAAAATCAGCAAGTCTAGATCTGAAAGTAAGTTGTAACCAAGAGATTCAACGAGCATAACATTCTGAATGGAGCTATCATGTGAGATGGCCACCTTACCGAGGCCAACCACTTTACCCTTTGAGTTGTCACCGAAAGTGATCTACTATCGAGGACCATCATTTTCAGCAAGCTCACGAAACATGTCTTTATCTCCGGTCATGTGATCGGTACATCCACTGTCAAGAACCCATTTCTTTCCTCCTAACACATATCCCCGAAGATTTGCCATAAGACCAAAATGTCTCATTGCATCATCAAGATCGAAGTCACTATCATCATACTCATCATAGTATCCATGTTCAACATCGTCATGTGGTGGATCAAGTCCTAGAGGGTAATTCGTTAGAGTGAGTTTGACAATGATCTTGCTTATGAATTCTTATAGCTTCGGAAATAATATCACCAATAATTCCAACATCTCCTTTGGCACGCATAAGATTTGTAAGCTCAAATAGATGATCACCAAACATAGGATCACTAGTATTCATCTTACTCAAGGCAATAGACTTATGGAGAATTTCATCTAGATTTTTCAAGGAATAATTTGGAAAGAGTTCCTCAAGAAATTTCCATATAGTGTAGGCACACTCAAAAGTAGGCAAGATTCTAATTAAGTTTTTAGGCAAGCCTCTAGTGATAAGATTAACCGTTCTAAGATTCCTAATCATGTCAACAGATTCATCAAGGGTAGGATGCATAGGATCAGCATGAGGTGCACAAGGGCCAGCAATGTACTTGTTCAAATGATATTGATTGAAAATTACAAGCATCTCATTATTCCACTCATGAAAATACTCTCCATCAAGAATAGGCACTCTATGTCTAAGACTCCCCAAAGTAGACTCATCCATCTTCCTCCAAAGGTGATTAAACCAAGGCAATGGAGACCAATGCTCGATACCACTTGTAGGATCTTGAGAAGAGGTGTCTAGAGGGGGGATTAGACACTAAGTACCAAAGTTGCAGTTTTAACTTCTTTAGGTTTAAGTGGAGTTTAGGCACACGTTTAACATTCACGATACATAACAAGCAAGCATGAAAAGAGTATGTGAGCAGCGGAATATAAAGCATGCAACTTGCAAGAATGTAAAGGGAAGGGTTTGGAGAATTCAAACGCAATTGGAGACACGGATGTTTTTGTCGTGGTTCCGATAGGTGGTGCAATCGTACATCCACGTTGATGGAGACTTCAACCCACGAAGGATAACGGTTCTTGCGAGTCCACGGAGGGCTCCACCCACGAAGGGTCCACGAAGAAGCAACCTTGTCTATCCCACCATGGTCACGCCCACGAAGGACTTTCCTCACTAGCGGTAGATCTTCACGAAGTAGGCGATCTCCTTGCCCTAACAAACTCCTTGGTTCAACTCCACAATCTTGTCGGAGGCTCCCAAGTGATACCTAGCCAATCTAGGAGACACCACTCCAAGAAGTAACAAATGGTGTGTTGATGATGAACTCCTTGCTCTTGTGCTTCAAATGATAGTCTCCCCAACACTCAATTCTCTCTCATAGGATTTGGATCTAGTGGAAAGAAGATTTGAGTGGAAAGCAACTTGGGGAAGGCTAGAGATCAACATTCATATGGTTGGATTGGAATATCTTGTCCTCAACACATGAGTAGGTAGTTCTCTCTCAGAATAGGATGCTGGAAGTGTAGGCTTGTTCTCATGGCTCTCTCCACGAATGAAGAGGAGGTGGAGGGGTATATATAGCCTCCACAAAAAATCTAACCGTTACACACAATTTACCAAACTCGGTGGGACCGAATCAACAAACCTTTCCGGACCGATTTGGTAAACCTAGTGACCGTTAGGGTTTTCGGTGGGACTGACATGCAACTCGGTAGGACCGATATGATTAGGGTTAGGGCATAACGTAATCTCGGTGAGACCGACATACAAACTCGGTGAGACCGAATTTGGTAATTAGCTAACCAGAGTTGGTCGATAAACTTCGGTGGGACCGATTCACTCTTTCGGTGAGACCAAAAAGTTACGAAACAGAAACAGAGAGTTTACATTGCAATCTCGATGGGACCGATCGCTCACTTCGGTTAGACCAAATCGTTACGAAGGGAAATACAGAGATTACAATCCCATCTTGGTGAGACCGAGATCCCTATCGGTGAGACCGATTTGCCTAGGGTTTGTGGCGGTGGCTATGACATCCGAACTTCGGTGGCGCCGGATAGAAAGAATCGGTAGGGCCAAGTTTGACTTTAGGTTTAGGTCATATGTGGATGTGAGAAAGTAGTGGAGGATTTTGGAGCATATCACTAAGCACATGAAGCAAGAGGCTCATTAAGCAACACCTCATACCTCCTTGATAGTATTGGCTTTTCCTATAGACTCAATGTGATCTTGGATCACTAACATGTAAAATGAAGAGTCTTGAGCTTGAAGCTTGAGCCAATCCTTTGTCCTTAGCACCTTGAAGGAGTTCCCACATCCTTTAGTCCATGCCACTCCATTGTTGAACTTGTCTGAAACATACTAGATAAAAGTGTTAGTCCAACAAGAGATATGTTGACATTAATTACCAAAACCACCTAGGGAGCACTTGTGCTTTCAGCTCCACAAATTCAGGTGCTCATCAACTCAAAGATGGGCACAAGCACTTATTTGTTTAACAAGGAGCACTTACCTCTCAAGACAGATTTTGAAGACAACACAGTTGTGATGGATGAGAATGATCCTTCATCAGTGCAAGCACATGAGAAGAGAGCAAAGGCAAGGGGAGAGAAAGCTGCAAAGATGCCAAGTGCAGAGGAGGCATCTCAGGTGTTCTTGAAGGGCAAACAAGATCAACTTGGATTTCTGATCCAATCCACCTTGAGGATTGAGAAGGGCTTGGCCACCCTGCCTAAGAATCAGGAGAGTTTGGAGAGAATCATTCAGCAAAAATTCTATGATCTTGATGTAAAAGTAACTGAGATTCAGTCAGTAGTTGAGCAACTCCAAGAGGAAGCAGAGGAGAAGAAAGGCAAGGCAACTATAGAAGCTTTTCAGTATGTGCCAAGAGGTCAGAGGTCTGCTGCAGTGCCAGTTCCAGATACACGAGCTACTACATCTGCACCAATAACCACAGCTTCAATGCCACCTCCAGCAGCCACTCCAGCAACTCCAGCTACATCAACTGAAGCCTTCATTCTTGGAGTCATCACTACCCCACCTCAAGGAGACCAAGCCTGAGAGACGCATAGCACTATGCATATTTGAACTTTTTGGTAACTTGTTGCCAAAGGGGGAGAAATATGTATAGATCATAGTCTTCGAGAGAGAGAGAGAGTGTTGCTCTTTATCTCTCTTGCACTTTATTTGGTTGAACTTTAATGTGTGTTTTCTTGATACATTATGTCCTTTTGTGAGATACTTGGATGATCATGTGGTTGATCATATGCTACTTTAATGTGTGCTTGAATGATATTATCTCTTATATTCATATATGATCATTCACTTTGCTTGGTGATGAGTGCATGTTTTTAATTGTTATCATTTTGAGCGCTCCACCAAGATGTATGTGACATGGAAGAGTAACCCATGATACAAATTGATTGTGCATTTGAATTCAAAAGCAAATCTTAAATAATGCACAAATTTAGGGGGAGCTCTTGCTTATCACATATTTCTCAAAGCGACGATGTATTTCAATCTTATTATCATTTGTCAAAGCTTTGATATATATGTTGTCATCAATTACCAAAAAGGGGGAGACTGAAAGTGCAACTATCCCTGGGTGGTTTTGGTAATGATTAACAACATATAGCTCATTGAACTAATGCTATTTCAAGATGAATATTTTAGGAAAGTTCAATGATTGGCATGGCATGAATTAGGATTGTGGACCCCTCAAAATGCTAAGGACAAAGGATTGGCTCAAGCTCTAAAGATCAAGACTCTACATTTTACTTTTAGTGATCCATGATCACATTGAGTCCATAGGAAAGTCAATACTATTAAAAGGGGATGAGGTGTTGCTTAATGGCTTGCTTGCTCAAAATGCTTAGTGATATGATCCAAAGACCTCAACCACTTTCTCATATCCACATATGTCCCAAACCAAAACTCACACTCGGCCCCACCGATTTGATCCATCCGGCGCCACCGATTTGATCCATCCGGCGCCACCGAGTTCATTTGACATAGCCACTGCCAGAAACCCTAGTCACTTCGGTCACCGATAGGGATCTCGGTCTCACCGAGATGGGAATGCAAACTCTCCGTTTCCCTTCGTAATGTTTCGGTCCAACCAAGATGAGCGATTGGTCCCACCGAGTTCGCAATGCAAACTCCCTGTTTCCCTTTCTAACGTTTCGGTCCCACCGAAATGAGCAAATCGGTCCCACCGAGTTTGCCTGACCAACTCTCTGGTTAGCTTATTACCAAAGTCAGTCCCACCGAGTTTGTGTAATCGGTCTCACCGAGATTATTTTATGCCCTAACCCTAACAAAATCGGTCCCACTGAGTTGACGTGTCGGTCCCACCGAAATGCCTAACGGTCACATTATGAACTGAATCGGTCCAACCGAGTTTTATGATTCTGTCCCACCAAGTTCGGTAAATTGTGTGTAACGGTTAGATTTTCTGTGGATGCTATATATACCCCTCCACCCTCTCCTCATTCGTGAGGAAAGCCATCAGAAAATGCCTACACTTCCGGCATTCATTTTCTGAGAGAGAACCACCTACTCATGTGTTTAGGCCAAGATATTCCAATCCAACCATATGAATCTTGATCTCTAGCCTTCCCCAAGTTGCTTTCCACTCAAATCATCTTTCCACCAAATCCAATCCTATGAGAGAGAGTTGAGTGTTGGGGAGACTATCATTTGAAGCACAAGAGCAAGGAGTTCATCATCAACACACCATCTATTAACTTTTGGAGAGTGGTGTCTCCTAGATTGGTTAGGTGTCACTTGGTAGCCTCTGTCAAGATTGTGGAGTTGGACCAAGGAGTTTGTACGGGCAAGGAGATCGCCTACTTCGTGAAGGTCTACCCTAGTGAGGCAAGTCCTTCGTGGGCGATGGCCATGATGGGATAGACAAGGTTGCTTCTTCATGGACCCTTCGTGGGTGGATCCCTCCATGGACTCGCGCAACCATTACCCTTCATGGGCTGAACTCTCCAGCAACGTGGATGTACGATAGCACCACCTATCGGAACCACACCAAAAATCTCTGTGTCAACATTGCGTTTGCTCCCTCCAAACTCCTCCCCTTACCTTCATATGCAATGATTTACATTCCGCTGCTATACTCTTAGAATTGCATGTGTAGGTTGATTGCTTGACTTGTGCTAAGTTGTTAAAATCTGCCAAGAACTAAAATTGGGAAAAGGCTAGATTTTTTATTTGGTCAAGTAGTCTAATCACCCCCCTCTAGACGTACTTTCGACCCTATAACTACCATACATGTGAGCCAAAATGGCGCAAACGGTCCAGCCCAGGTAAGGTGACAGTCGTGGGTTACCGTGCGTGAGGCCGCAAAGTGTTATGATGTGTTACATGCTAGATCAGTATGACTTAATTAGGATCGGGGTCCTGACAAATTATCTGTAACAGATAATTTGGTAGCAAGATAATTCATAACAAGTGACAAGTAGCAATATTAACAAAGGTGCAGCAAGGTCGCCCAATTCCTTTTATAGCAAAGGACAGGCCAGAAGTTTCTCTTATGGCAAGTAAAGCATTCTTGAGGACACGTGGGAATTCATCTAGTCACTTTCATCATGTTTATTTGATTCATGTTCGATACTTTGATAATTTGATATGTGGGTGGACCGGTGCTTGGGTGTTGTTCTTACTTGAACAAGCCTCCCACTTATGATTAACCCCTCTCGCAAGCATCCTCAACTACGAAAGAAGAATTAAGATAAATCTGACCATAGCAACAAACATATGGATCCAAATTAGCCCCTTATGTAATACTAGTGCATAAAGTAGGGTTTAAGTTTCTGTCGCTCTAGCGACCTATCATCTAATTACTACTCCACAATTCCTTCCCTTAGGCCCAAATATGGTGAAGTGTCATGTAGTCGACGTTCACATAACACCACTAAGGGAATCACAACATACCTGTCATCAAAATATTGAACGAATACCAAATTCACATGATTAATTATAACAAAACTTCTCCCATGTCCTCAAGAACAAAATTAACTACTCACAAATCATATTCATGTTCAAGATCAAACGGGTATTGAATATCATTAAGGATCTGAACATATAATCTTCCACCAAATAAACCAACTAGCATCAACTACAAAGATGTAACGAACACTAGTAGCAACCCACATGCACCAACCTGAGGTTTTGAGATAAAGATTGAATGCAAGAGATGAACTAGAGTTTGAGATGAGATGGTGATGTTGAAGATGTTGATGAAGATTCGTCCTCCCACGATGAGAGGATCGTTGGTGATGACGATGGCTTCAATTTCCCCCTCCTGGAGGGAAGTTTCTCTGGCGGAATCGCTCCAGCGGAGAGCAAAACGCCTCGAGATGGTGGTGCTTCGTGTTGAAACCTTCCTTCTGATTTTTAATAGGTCAAATGGTGTCATATAGCAGAAAATGGGCTTCGGAGGCCTGCAAGGCCCCCCACAGGTTCAGGGGGCACGCCCTGAGGGTAGTGCGCGCCCCCTAGGATTGTGGCTGCCTGGTGGGTACCCTTCTGGTAATTCTTTTGCCAATATGTTTTATAAATTCCAAAATAATTCTCCATAAAATTTCAGGTCATTTGGAGTTGTGCAAAATATGTATGTCTGGTGTAGCCCTTTCCGGTCCAGAATTCCAGTTCTTGGCAGTCTCGCTCTTCATGTGAAGCTTGCAAAATAAGAGAGAAAAAGCATAATAATTGTATCATAAAGTGAAATAACAATCCAAAACAAAATAAATAACAGTAGGAAAACATGATGCAAAATGGACGTATCAGCAAGCACTAAAACTTGGGGATTCCAAAGGAATATTCAAGAAGTTTCAAGCATCTAAGCTTGGGGAGGCCCAAGGCACCCCACTTCTTCATCAACAATTATTGCTTGTCTCGGTTCAACCTATGCTTTTATTCATTCACATGATATGTGTTATTTTTTTAGCGTCATTTTGTTTTATTTTTTGCTTTTGCTTGCTGATCTTAAATAATCATCACATCAAAATAAATTTACTATGGAGAGGTTTACACGGGTTATATATTTATAAACTTCTCTTTTGCTTCACTTATATTTGTTAAAGCATGAAGGAGTCCAATTAACAAATGATTAGAAATCTCTTGCTTCACTTATATCTTTTTGAGAGTTGGATATCCACATCAAAGTGGTAGTTGTAATTAAGTAAGCATGTGACTTTGGTTTAGGCCGGATGCATAACGGGATTTATTTCGCCAACGTACTCCTAATAACCCACAAGTATAGGGGATTGTTTGTAGCCTGATAACCCACAAGTATAGGGGATCAATTGTAGCCTTTTTCGATAAGTATGAGTGTCGAACCCAACGAGGAGATAAAGGTACAATTAATATTCTCTCAAGTTCTATCGACCACTAATACAACTCTACGCACACTTAACATTCGCTTTACCTAGAACAAGAATAAAACTACTTTGCGGCAATAAAACTAGAACTACTTTGCAAGAATAAAACTAGGAGAACTTTGCGACATAATAAAAGTTATTTGTCTTAGTAGAGAGCTTTTATAGAACACTGAGAAAGATTGTCCATGGGCAATCGAATATGACATTTGCGATACTTATTATATGCAACGAGGGAGAGGCATATCCGAACATACTTTCCATACTTGGATCACATGCACTTGTGATTGTAAATCTAGCAAGCATCCGCAACTACTAAAGATCTTTAAGGTAAAACTCAACCATAGCAATAAGTAAAAAGTCCTCTTTACTTCCATACGCAGCAACCCCCTTACTTTGGTTTAAGCTTCTGTCACTCTCGCAACCCACTATAAGCCAATCATGAATGTATTGCAACACCCTACAATGGTAATCCCACACGCTTGCTCGACAAGGTGGGAACCATATTAACATACAACTCATATCAATCACATCATACCACAATTAACCCGTAGGACAAAACGAATCTACTCAAACATCATAGAATTGCCACACATAATTGGATACTAATATATAGCATTAAGCACCATGTTTAAGTAGAGATTACAGCGGGGGGAAAAGAGGTGTTACACCGCTGCATAGAGGGGAGAGTTGGCGATGACGGCGGCAAAGTTGTTGGTGTAGATCGTCGTCACGATGATTCCCTCGATGGTGCTCCAGCGCCACCGGAAGAGAGGGGGAGAGCCCCTCCCCCCCCTCCTTCTTCATTGGACTCCCCCTAGATGGGAGGAGGGTTTTCCCTCTGTTCCTTGGCCTCCATGACTCCCGAAGAGCACGAGCCCCTCCGAGATTGGATCTCTCTCTCTCTCTCTCTCTCTCTCTCTCTCTCTTTGTTCCTCTTTTGTTTCGCGTCTGTTTTCGGATCCCTTCACCATTTTTTCTATTCCTGGAGATTCGTAACTCTGATTGGGCTGAAAGTTTTTAGGTATTTTTCTATGGAAATTATCTTTCTTGCGGCGAAAGAAGGGCTCCAACCGACTTATGAGGGAGTCACAATGAAACACGGCACGCCCTACCCCCAGGGTGCGCCCTATTGCCTTGTGGGTCCCTCGGGCACCGTCTTGTGTTGATTCTTCTTCCCAAAAATCACATATGTATAAATCTCCGTAAAATTTTATTGCGTTTGGACTTCGTTTGATATGGATTTTTTGTGAAACAAAAAATAGGAACTGGCACTGGGCAATGGATCAATTTGTTAGTCCCAAAAATAATATAAAATATTTCAAAAAGTATATAAAAGTTGTAGAATATTGGCATGAAACAATCAAGAATTATAGATACGACGGAGACATATCATGGCCTTCTTCGATAAGAGTGTAGAACCCCAACGTGGAGCTGAAGGTAGAATTAATATTCTCTCAAGCTCTATCGACCACCGATACAACTTTACACACGCCGATGTTTTCTTTACCTAGAACAAGAATAAAACTTGTTTGCAAGAATAAAACTAGAAGTACTTTGCAAGATAATAAAATTTAATTGTTTAGTAGAAAGCTTTTGTAGAACAACAAGAAGGATTGTGCATACCTAATTGAATATGACATGTGTGATACTTATTATATGCAATGAGGGAGAGGCATACGCTAACACACTTTCCATACTTGGATCATATGCACTTATGATTGGAACTCTAGCAAGCATCCCCAACTACTAAAGATCATTAAGGTAAAACCCAACCATAGCATTAAGTGTAAAGTCCCCTCTAATCCCATACTCAACAGTCCTCTTACTCGGGTTTAGGCTGTCGTCACCCTCGCAACCCACTATAAGTGAATCATGAACGTATGGCAACACCCTACAGCGGTAATCCCACATTCTTGCGCGACACAGAGAGCACCATAGACAGCACCATATTAACATACAAGTCATATCAATCACACCATACCACAATTAACCCGTAGGACAAAAAGAATCTACTCAAACATCATAGGATGGCAACACATAATTGGATAATAATATGTGGAATAAAGCACCCTGTTTAAGTAGAGATTGCAGCGGGAAAAGAAGGGTTACACTGCTGCATAGAGTGGGAGAGAGTATGTGATGACAGTGGCAAGTTTTTTGTGTAGATAACCGTCACGATGATTCCCCCTGCAGCACTCCGGCACCACCGGGAGAGAGGGGCAGAGAGCCCCCTCCTTATTATTCTTCCTTGTCCTCCCTCCTAGATGGGAGGATGGTTTCCCCTCTGGTCCTTGGCCGCCATGGCTCCCGAAGGGCAGGAGCCCCTCTGAGATTGGATCTCTCTCTCTCTCTCTCTGTTTCTCTTATGTTTCGCGTCTCAGTTTCTAACTAAAAACCGTTTCTTAAATATCCGGAGATTAGTAACTCAGATTGGGATGAATTTTAACATGATTTTTTCCCGATATAAGCTTCCTTGCAGCCGAAGAAGGGATATAACCGACTTACGAGGAGCCCACAGGACAACCCCACGCCCTAGGGGTGGTCACGCCATGTTGTCTTCTGGAGGCCGTGGGCTTCCATTTACGTTGATTCTTGCACAAAAAATTCACATATATTCCGAAAAAACTTTGTAAAATTTTGTCGCATTTAGACTTCGTTTGATATGGATTTTCTGCGAAATACAAAAACATGCAAAAACAAGAATTAACACTAGGCACTAGATCAATATGTTAGTCCCAAAAATAATATAAATTGTTGCCAAAAGTATGTGAAAGTTATAGAATATTGGCATGAAACAATCAAAAATTATAGATACGATAGAGACATATCAACTCCCTCGTAGTGCTTGATTACATAGTTCTATGTTGATGCCATAAAAAGCTTGTAATAAGTATTTGAGTTCTTCGGGAGTAATGTTGAGTTGGAAATTTTTATGCACTTCTAATTTATCCATATTTGCTAGCTTATTCGGTGTCGAGCATTGTCCATTTTCACATTGAGACATGGTGCATACTTTGTTGATATATCCTAACCCTATGGGAGGAATTTTATTGCTCTCCTACACATAAACTGTCTACTCTCCTCAAAATATCCACCATACCTACCTATCATGGTAGTCATTCAAAGATATATTGACATGCAAAATTGATCATAACAGTTACATTACATGACTAGATGTGATCCTTCGGTGTCATTTGCTTTGAATTATCATATAGAGTTGGCATGATATTGATGTGGCAAGGCCACTATTGTTCATTATTTTAATAAATGCTATGTTAGGTCATTGTACATCATCGTACACTGTTAGAGGCATTCATTTGAGTATACATCATGTTCATTGTCATAGAGTTGAGTTATGAGTAAAATAAAAAGTAGTGTTCATCATTATATAATGTTGCTCCTACGAGTGAGGATATACAAAACAGGGGATGCACCAAAAGGTTTCACAAAAAAGATAGAGGGAGAAACACTACTATTCCTTTTTAGTATACACTTGTGCTTCAAAGTAGCACCTAGTCTTAGCAGATATCATAATGTTCTTTAAAGTAGCCCTACTACATCTTTTCATGTTTTATACTAGTTGAGGATTTTTATACTTGGCTTGTATATTCCAACTATGAGCTTCCTCAAATGCTTTAGGTCTTTGTGTGCAAGTAAGTTGGATGCACACCCCACTAGTCCTTAGGAGAGCTTTTATACATTCATAGTGTTCCATGGCAATCACTACTCCTTTCATTAACATCGATTGTAAGGTTTCTTCATTGCCTAATGATTAGATGCACCAATGCAAGACTTTCTTTTTTTTTTGACTTCTTATAAACCTCCATCATTACTTTATTTTCCATTAAGTGCAGTGTAGACTCACGCTCAAGTATTGCATGAGCGTGTAGTGGTTGATACCGAAACATTGCATAGTTACTGTCACATGGTCAGCCTTGGGTATGGTTTATGATAAGACTGGCATTAGATTATGAGAAGGGCAAAAGTAACATTGAGTTCCCAACATAATATTAACCTTCTTTCTAAACCTTGGCACGGGAATTCTGACTAACACGATGATTTATAAAAAGCAATAATTGTTTACTTGTATGTTCTAACGTTGCTTATTTATTATTAAGTATAGGAAATTGCATTGTGCGGCTGTTATTTTAAGTAAAACTTTAAGAGATGATGTCAAATTCATCATGTTCATGCTAAGGTAGCATTCATGATCAGAAATTGTCTTCTTTTTGCCTAATGATCATTTTTTTACTTCTGGAGAAATATTTTTTGCTTGAGGAGGGATTAAGCTTGGGGATGTTGATATGTCTCAATAGTTTCTATAATTTTTTTTCTTGTTTGATTATACTTTTATATCATAATTGCATAGCTTTGGCACCAATTTTTATCATTTTCTGGACTGGCCTATTAATTCATTGCTCAGAGGGAGTTGTTGTTTTCTACTATTTAGGAAAATCATTTTTTTAGGAAGAAGAGTTCAACAAAAAATACATCGTGAAGTTTCATAAAAGGATGACGCCAAAGGCACTTGAGCCCACCTAGGGTTTGTTGTCCCCACGCGCCCTGTTGGCGCGGCCCGGGGGCGATGCGGTGGGGCCGCATGGGCACCCCCACCGCCTTTCCACTACCTCTCATCGCATATCCCTTTATATTTTCCTAAAAAAACCCGTTATATTTGTCAAGGATTTTCCCATTGTTGCACCTCTTTGCTCTACTGTGATCCAATCTGGAGGCCTATTCTGGTACTCTGTCGGAGGAGGAATCCATCACTGGAGCTATATTCATCAACCTTGTTGCCACCATGACCATGTCTGAGTTGTCCTCCATTTGGTATGGGTCCATAGTAGTAGCCAGATGACATCTTATCTTCCTTGTTCTTCAATATAAAGATCTCATGAGCTGTGATGTTTAGATGCTCTGGGTCAACTTGATGTAATTCTTGATGTATTTGTTGCAGTGTGATGAATTGTAAATTTATGATTATTTATATTCATGATTTCTTTTTAGGTTCTTTTGGTTTCTTTGCTACATAATTTATATGCATATATGCTCTCCGATCACTCTTGCATTGGCAGGGTTTAGATGAATGATCTCCAAGCGAGTTGAGTATGTTGGTTGGATTCAATCTTGCAACTAAGTTACCACAGTGACATGACAGAAAGTGGAAAAGTTTTGTATTACATTGTTGCCACTAAGGATAAATAGATAGTCGTGTAGTTGTCTCGGTGTAATATCTGGAGGTAAAGACAATACACCATCCACATTAGGTCACCTTACTTAAAATAATACTCTGTTTTACATAATACTTTGAGATGTTATATATTGGATGGCAGTCTTGGGGTGGAGTATTAGCTATAGATGTAGTTGAGTAAGGTCTATATATATAAGGACATGATGCTTATATGTGATCATGTCGTCAATAATCATACTCATAAAAACTATAATTTGCTCGATGTGCAATTGTAATTTGTTCACCACCCATATGCTATGTTTGGAAAGATACCTCTAGTGAAGCTATCGATCACATTCCATTCATCCCTATTGCTTGTAATCTCTATCACTTTCTTTTATCATTGTCTAGAATCTGACCCATTTCATTATTTACTTGCAATCATCAATTCCATCCAGACAATACAATTAACTCTTATAACTAGCAAGACGGGACGACTGGCAACCTTGCTCGCCAAATTGGGGACAGGTTAAGTTTGCTAATTGTGTGCTGGCATTGATCATTAACTTCGCACTAATAGGTCCTACTGGTTTGATCAACCTTGGTTCTCAACTCAAGGAAATACTTGCTTGCTGGACTACATCATCCCTACCACTTGGGGGTCCCAACAACCTCTCTACGGAAGTAGCACACCGCCCTTGACACCTGAAATTGAGGAACACTGTGGCACCCCGGCTCGGAGCAACCGGTTTACCTTGTATTGTCAGCCCAGAGATCAAGTCTTCTGGCAATACACAACAACATGGTACAAAAAAACCGCTTTATTGATGCTAGCGGATTACATAGGTCTGATATTACATCGAGATTCGAGGCCAAGCGGCACACATGGTGTTGCTGGACAGTATGTACATTATTTAATGAACATGACGGGGCCTCGATCACACGAGCTACGCGGCAGCGGAAGGACTACGTAGTTGAACTCCATAGCACAGGGACACCACATGAATACAGCCTAGACACGAGATGCGCTCCTATGCGAACTGACTTGCCTGAAAGCTGGCATAACACGCCAGGTCAGTACATTGAATGTACTTGCAAGCTCACAACAAACATCAGCACGATGACAAACACTATCATCATATTTAATCAGATTAATACAATGCAAAACTACTACCGAAGTAAAACAGACGTTTCATGCAATGAGTCCCACAGACTCGCTTACCAGATGGTTACCTCGTAACCAAACGGTTACCATACCTGGGTCACAATTGGAACCAATCACTCATGAACACCTCAAGTGTTCATGCTTTCATCACGAACCAATGCATCACAGTACTCACTTAGTTTGCAAGATTATTAGAAAAGTTGATCCATGGTGTGACTTACTTCTGAGTTATGCCCATAACCGAGGACGCGACTATCGATAGATTAATTACACTCTGCAGAGGTAGCGCACTTTACCCACACTACGGAACACCTGGCCTCGCATTCCCATTCCGGTGGACCAAAGCATTCCGACGAAACCCTCCCTTTGTCATGCACTCTCCCCGACCACTCCAACCAACTCCCCCTCAGGGCAAGGTCTTGGGTGGCCCCGTGTCTACCAAAGACACCAACGGCCACCGTCATGGCAAAACGGTCCCAAACGGGGACAAGGTACCATAAAAACAAAACAAGCACACAAGGTTATGTCTGCCTACCGGGCCAGGGTATGCACGCCCATAACCTTCCCTCGCGGGAGGCACCGGTAAGAGCCACAACAAAGGACCGAATCAAAACCTTCCCATAAGGTAAATGTGGTCGCACTGAGTTAAAACCCGATTCAGTGGCACCATGATGTGATCAACATCATATTCAAGTTGATCTTAATCAAGTTTAGCTTTGATAAAAACTTTTTTTATCATCAACATGATATACCCCAAAAAGGATCATGCAACTATTCGTCATGCAAAACAAACAACTCATATTCATGGATCAAACTTAGCAACATATCCATCTTGCAATACTTAGAACCAAAACTTCTCTGGTTATAACTCATTTTTATAATCCAGCATTATTTTCATTAGTTCTTTATTTAAATAAAACTATCACTAGTAAAATAACTATCATTAATTTCCATAGCAATAAGCATAGTGCAAAATAATACTCTACTTAGCCAAACAAGTTCATGCATTCAACCAGTAACTAAAACAAGCATATCAAGCATGGTAAAGTAGCTAGAAATTAGCCAACGATATTTATCAAATTTTAAATGCAAATAATAACTCATATTCAATCAGAAAATCATAGATATTGAAATAACACCATCCAAATGCTGGTGTAGCTTGCCTTAGTGTAGAAGAGGATCACACCCCTCTTGGTTTGCTTCAAAACAAGCTTCTCCTTCTGAAAAAGAATTTAAACCACAAAAAGAATTATCAAAACACATTCTGAAAATCACCAGAAATTCTAGACAGCAAGGAAAAATCCACCTTTTGGTGTGCTGCTAGATCTTCTGGAACAAAGACAATGCAAAAAGAATCAAATCATTTGGACTTATGGTTTAGAAATGGTGGCTGGTCAAAGTTCAGTCAAATTTCTGAATAAAACTTGAAGTAAATAGAAATCCTGGGGGGTGATGTCGAAAGCGTATAATAGAAATACGCCTCCACTCGTACCGCTTCGGGCGCGAGTGGTGAGACCGACAGGTGGGTCCCGCGCGTCAGGAGAGAGAGAGGGGGCGAGATCAGAGAGAGTCGGGGCTTCACCGGAGCTCATGCCAGCGATGAGGGGGTTTGGGGCTAGGCTAGAGGGATAGGATTGAAGCGGGGCTCGAGGCGCACCTGCCCGTACCCGTGGCTATGCGAGAGGTGGACGGAGCTGCTCGCAGTTGAGCTCGCAAGCTACGGTAGCGGACGGGTTTCGCCGGAGAGGTTGAAGACGACGGCTAGAGGCGGCTCCGAGGGCTCAGCGGTGTCCAGGCAGCACCAGCAGATCCCCAATGCCCCGCCCAAGCTGCTGCTTGAGCTCGAGAGGCACCGGAGCGTGGAGGCTGGACTACGGGGATCGTTGGAGTCCTCTGGTCGGGCCGATGGCCAGAGGCCTGCCCGACCAGGCTTCTGCTCGTCTATGTGTTTGCGGAGGTGATGTGGAGTGGTGCGTGGCTAGAAATCGAGGAGGGGAGCGCTATATATAGCCGGAGCGAGGGAGGGAACGTGTCGCCGCCGGAGCTCTCGGGACACGCGACGAACGGCGACGAGAATCTCCAACGAGAGGGGGCAAACGCTCAGCGTCAATGCAGAAGCTTGCCCACCACTACAACAAAAAGACACATTCGTGACATTTTGGGCCGAATGAAAAAAAATTATGTCATACATATGACACTTCTATGATGATAACTATGACAAAACCCGGTATCATCATAGATGTGGTGGGCTCCTACTTCTATGACAAAAAATAATGACAGAAAATGGGCTTTTCATCCTGGGCGGGCCGAAGACGCAGCTGCATGACATTCTTTGTGCCGTCCATGACGGAAAAAACCGTGGTAGAAGCTAGGGCGAGGAAAATTTCGGGGAGTTCCCGGTTACGGTGGGCGGTCGGGGGCCGAGCGATGCGTGTTTCTCTCGTACACGTACGTGCGTGTGTGCGAGGCGCTGGCTCTAACTGAACCCGAGCGAGGCGTTGGGCTCTAACAGAACCCGAAAGTGATTACCTTTGCGCAGCTACGTTCTTGAACCCGCAGTGATCGATCGATGCTCGTTAATCGAACCCGATCGAGCGATTCGCTTCGCTACTATCGCTAATCGAAGCCGATCGATGCTGCCTCTGGATGAACATTGAGTGTTGCGGGGGGTGGATGAACAAAGGAGCGGTGGCGTTGCCTCTGGATGAACAGGACCCGTGGTGTGGAGGGCTGGATGAACAGGGCGACCCGTGGAGGGCTGGATGAGCGATGAGATGGTGGAGGGGTGGTTGAACAATGGCGGTGGAGTAAGCGCGCGGTGGAGGCTGGAAGAACAGGAGCCCAAGGAGGCGGGAGGAGGTCGACGGTAGCCCGTGGAGGCTGGAGGAGGTCGACGGTGGAGATGAAACGATATCCGTGGAGTCCCGTTTTGCGGTACGCCACACCCCTCCCGATGAACATGACCCCCGTTTCGACCGTAGCGCTCCAACACAAGTCCGTTTCGTTCGTTTTGCGGTACGCCACACCCCTCTCGATCAACAGGACCCCCGTTTCGACCGTAGCGCTCCAACACAAGTCCGTTTCGTCCGTTTTGCGGTACGCCACACCCCTCCCGATCAACAGGACCCCTGTTTCGACCGTAGGAGGTCTGTTTCATCCGTTTTGCGGTACGCCACACCCCTCCCGATGAACAGGATCCCATTTGGAAGGTGGCTGGTCAAACACAAGGCCGTTTCCTCCGTTCTGTGGTACGACAGGCCTCATTCCATCGCCTGTTCCATCCAAGCCCTCCCGATGAACACGACGACGCATTCCGATCCGACCCAGCTGGTTGGCTCCCACGCGCTCCATTGCCTCCCGATGAACACGACGCATTACGTTGCCTCCCCATGAACATGACGCATTCCATTGCCTCCCCATGAACACGACGACGGCGCTGTTTCTCCGTTCCGACCCAGCCATGTACACAAGCCCTGGCCGTACGTATGCACGAGTAGGCGTTCGAGACCCGCCCGTATGTACGACGTGCGTGGCCGTATTTTCTTTCTTGCACCCTGGCCGTTGTACATACGTGTACATGCTACATGCGCGCCTCTACTACGACACGTGCGCGCCTCTACATCCACCAGTATGTACGTACACTTTCGCGACCAGAATGACAACGTTACGTACGCTTCGACCAGGTGGGTCCCGACTGTCAGGCACTTCCTTGCATGCGAAGATGCAGCTGGTGGGTCCCAGCAGTCAGGGAGGCGAATCATTTTTTTTGCCTGGATGCACTTTCTTGCGTGCGAAGATGTAGCTGGTGGGTCCCAGCAGTCAGGGGGGTGACTCATATTTTTTTGCCCGGACGCACTTCCTTGCGTGCGAAGATGTAGCTGGTGGGTCCCAGCAGTCAGGGGGGCGAATCGTTTTTTTGCCGGACGCACTTCCTTGCATGCGAAGATGTAGTTAGTGGGTCCCAGCAGCCAGAGGGAAACATTTTTTTCGCGAAATACAGTGGCCCGTCCGATTGGTCCCAGCTGTCAGGTGGAGGAATTATTATTTTCCGCATAATAAGGAGGCACTACCTTGCTGCGGCCGTGGACCCATTGTCGGCCTCTCCACGTCTGATCCACGTCCGATGGAAGTCGTTCCTTGACCACGTTGACCATGCCGCGCCGAGAGCACCACGGCGGTGGACGACGGCGAGGCCTAGGAAGGGGACGACGCGGAGCCGGGGAAGACGCGACAGTGGAAGCCCGCACGGAGAGGAGTATGAGGGTTCACTGGTTCCGCTGTGATGTGAGGCTACCGTCGCCGCAGGGCCTGGCCAGCGGTGGGAATAGCAGGGGGCGGTGAGGCCTCCGCGGCAGCACAACCGGTCACGGGAGGCAGGAGCATGCGGCACGACCGGTGCTGCTTTGGGCGGCTGGAGCAAGAAGACCAGAGGTTGAAGAAGCACTACGGCCGTTGGATGGACATCGTCACGTCCTTTGGAGCTAGAATCGTTCATCTTGACTAAAGTTGACAAAGGCCCCGTCGATCAACTTAGTAGGCCCTAAGTCAGCCTCCCACCATGGTGGGTCCCAGCTAGCGAGGGTATTCATTTTTTCGTGCGTAATAAGGAGGCACTTCCGGTGGGTCCGAGCCGACAATGGGAACGTTTTTTCGCGAAATCGGTGGCCCGTCCGGTGGGTCCCCAGCGGTGGGGGAAACGTTTTTCGTGAAATAAGGTGGCTCGTCCGGTGGGTCCCTCGCTGTCGGTGGAGGAATAATTATTTTATGCTGTAATAAGGAGGCACTTCCTTGCGGCCTGACCCGCCCCCTCCACGTCTGATTTCTTCCGAAGGAAGTCGGTCATTGACCATGCCGACCACGCCACGAGAGCACCAGTAGCGGTGGACGACGGCAAGGCCTAGGAAAGGGACGACACGGAGCCGGGAAGACGCGGCAAGGAAGCCCAGCGGAGAGGAGTACGAGGTTCACCGGTTCGGTCATGCGGTGTGAGGCTGCCATCGCCGCAGAATAACAGGGGTGTGGGTGAGTAGAGGGATGGCTTGGCCAGCGGTGGGAGTAGTATGGGGCGGTGAGGGCCTCCGTGACGGCATCACAAGCCACACGCCTGGCAACACGGTGTCTTTGCTTTGGGCAGTTGGAGCAAGAAGACCAGAGGTTGAAGAAGCACTGCGACCGTTGGATGGACATCGTACGATCACTGCAGCTAGAATCGTTTATATTGACTAAGTTGACAAAGCCCTTGGTACGCGTCAACTTAGTAGGCCCACGACTCGGATTTGGCAGAGAACATATAGCCCATTTGCGATTTGTAAGAATGTACAACCCATTTTTTAATTCTAATGGAATTTACTACAGCCCATTTACAGCTTGTTAAAAGTACAGCCCAACTTCTAGCTAGGACAACGATTAATAATTTCAAACAACCGCTCAAAAGCAGAATTCAAAAAATCCCACATTTTGATGGGATCCAAATATTTTATCCAAAATTTCTAGTCGGGTTAAATATAATTTCAAAATAAAGTTGTATTACGTTAAAATCCAACGAAATATTACAACAACAAGTAATGAAATTAAAATTTTCAAATTCCAAAAATAATATATTTTTAAAATAAATTACGATTTGGTGCATAGTTACCGCCAGCTATTATAATTACATCCCATTTACTATTTCTTAAAGTCCATTTTCTTGTTAAGCCTAATGCATACCTCCTAGGAAAGTTTGCAGCCCAGCGGGGTGGAGAATAACAAGTTGACCCGGATATTGTGTACAACTGTCGGCCCAGTTGCATTGCTGATGTTGAAAAAAGGCCTGTGTAGTACACTACAACCTAACATGGCTACTCAGCCCACATTCAGCGAGCCCAGAAAGGCCCAAACAAGGCTTCTGTACAACTTTTTGAAGTCACTGAGCTCAATTAATAACTTAAGAAAAAAGTTAGATTACAGTGGAACCTAATTAAAAGCTGTCACGAGCAAATAAATAATTCAACGGGTCCCACTTGTGCGTGTGCGCGTGTGTGCATCTGTGTGTGTGTGTGTGAGAGAGAGAGAGAGATAGAGAGAGAGACCCATCGGTCGATGCTCAGAATACATCTTTCAGCCATATGCATTGCCGATGCTCAAGAAAACTTATATAGTTGACACGGTCATATAGAACATCATAGCACACTGAACTTGCATACAAAAATTTCACGCAGGCGGCACAATCAGGGTGGAAGCAGTTGATCGCTACAGGTAGGGCAAAGTTGAAACCAACGAACTCGTATATAACGGTTCATCATCTTTATCAATGACGGGGGAATATCCTGAATGATGTGCAAAGACAACCGACAAACAACATAATAAGTTCTGCTAGCACATTAAGTTGACGTACACCCCTTTCTAAAAAAAGTTCAGGTACAAAAATAGAACAGATCACAATCAAATGTACTGGCATATCAGTACTTCACACCCATAGCTCGGATTTAACTAGTATCTGACAAGCTTTAGTTGTTACCTCAAATTAGAGCACATCCAGGCACCCAGCCCTGCCTCTTCCCCCAAAGAAGCAGTGGCCTCCGCCGCGCGATGGAGTAGGCCTTGTGCCATCCATCGTTCTGAGTAACATGGGGAAAGTCTGACGTTGACTCCCGTAATGGACGTCGTCGACGGACCCTGGCACCAGCGGCGGCGGCAGGACTTCGATTGATGGATTGGCCACTTCTTCGACCTGAACGAACACTCGATACAAGTACATCCCTAACGTGGTCCGTGGCGGCCTTGGTGGCGACGAATAGTACAACCTCGGTTCCTGCACCGGTATCTCAACACCAATCACCTTCGGTATGGTGGACGGCTTCTTCAACCATGCCATAACCGTCAGAGCCCAGCTATCTGGAGGAACAAACATACTTACGAGCTCACCTCCAAGGTCGTTGATAAGCTCGTTCATGGACTCGTTGTTCCAAGCACGTCGAGGCATGCCGTGGAAGGTAAGCTTTGTTAAAAACTCAAGCTTAGAGGGCACTGAGCCCCATCCTGGGTGCCACCGATCAAAGCTCACCAGCACACCATCGCAGAACAAATGTCGGGAAGATTCGAACACACGACTGCAGTCGAAAGTTGTCCGGAACCTGACGAAGAAATCAGCCGGTGGCGGACAGACTTCGACGAGCAAGTCACTTATTTGGATGTCGTGCGCAATGCCAAGAGCTTTGACAAGGTCGTCCGTGAGACGGGAGGCCGATTGCCGTTGATGGTTACCATCAGCACTTTGCGCAAACAAGCCCCGGTGCGTCAAAACCGCCATGCCAATTGAGAGCGACATGATGACCAATCAAGGCGGGGACGGACCTCGGATCTCGGCTTGGAGATCTGCATTGACCGGCGACATGATAGTGCGCTTTGAGTACAGGGAGCAGGAGGGGGATTTGGGGAATCGAGTAGGAATCGAGATTCCAGAGGTGGGGAGAGGTGGGAGGCGGGGATGAAAAGGTAGCATGAATTTTGAGCACGCAGCTAATATGCTCCCGGTGCGCATAAGCGCACAAAACACCGGTGGCGCCAGATGTCGCCTCGAGAGTCCTTATTCTTCCTTTTTGGAGAGCGGCCTTTTTTTCCGTGATCTTTTGAGAGCCCGGCCCGAGATTCATAATTGACCTGTTTGGCATTATGCTACTACTCGGCCCATATTCAACGACACCTCATCGCCCAAACAAGTGTACATCATCGAAAAGACACTGAGCTCAAATTATATAACTTGAAAAAAAGGAGATATACTCAACACTAGAGAATGGTGATGCCCTCATTTAGCCCACCAAAGAGTTCGAGACAATAAACAGTTCAAACAACGATATATACAACATTCAAACACCGACTAGTGACTACTATCGATATAAACAAAGCAAGACATGATAGTTCATAAGAAGTCTTGCTACACCACCAAAACGCACCCATCTCATAGCGCTCGGACTCTCGTGATCCGCATTTAGAATGACATTCTAAATAGAAGCAACTATTACATAGTAAGAGTGACATAGACGAGGATGACCAAATGACAAGGAATATGCATAACAAAAGGAAGAACTACCCATCCGTAACCAGCAAGAAAGACAACAAAGTCATTCAAGAGATGATCCAACACCATCATAATTTGCAGCCCCACTTCGACCAAAGGATCCGGAGACACTAGTACTCCACCCTTCGATGCAACAGCCCAATTACCTATCAACTCAAGGCTTGAACCACATCATCGCTTGTCAGAATTGAGACATCCAAGGATCAAAGTTAATTTGGATGCCTTTGTCATTCTCACCTTCTTTTGGTTGCAGGTTGTATCATTGACAATCAGGGTAGTTTGCTCCCTAACTCCTAGGGCTCGTCGTGTAGACACAGTTTTCCATAGCAAACAGAGCCTCTCTGCCATCAAGGTCCTTGCCAACGGTGATCTCCTGGTTAATCAGATAATTGAGTCCGAGAAACAGAGTGTGAACCAAGGCTGTTTACCCGCCTCCAACTAAAAAATCCTAAAGGCCCCAACAAGCTGGTATCCTGCTCATAGATGTAACAGCCATCGCTCGGATACTCACGTATTACGGTGCTTGTATAAAGTGGGGTTTTTGCAATATAACTTTTCCGCTCATGTGTCCGAATGATCATCGCCTTTTGTCATCGTCGATCGAGCGAGGAACCAAGTTGTGCTTCCTATTTTTGGCAAAGGTGGTGTGATTACAAAGGGCGGTAATCAGAGGGACAATCGCATCATATCAAAAGGACAGGCATTGTTAATGTAAGATCAGCATTGTTCGTAGTATGAGTAGGATAATGCAAGAAACAGCATTGATATGTCCTCGTTGGAACCGGGAGGAAAATACAGGAAATGTATACTTTGGGTTCGAAATATAGAAGTGCCATGCATGGTTATACTCATGTTATCTCGTAATCGATTCTTCAAGGGAAACTACCATGTCATGCATGTTATGTAATCATGTTACGTCCTCACAAACAAATTCTTCAAGGTAACTAATGAGACCATGCATTGTTATATACTCGTGTTCTGTGGGCAAAATTTTTGTGAGGATATTATTCTAGCCATTGATAGCTTAAGGGCGAATATAGGTATGTACACATGGTAAGCATTGCAGAATTTCACTACTTCCAAATATATAGTTCTCCATATGCACATTTACTTCCCTAATGTATGGTTAGATGATACCAACAAAGGTGGTGCATGTTTCTACATCATGAAAATGAGGAAACTAACATGGCCATTGATACACACTCATATTTAGTAGTAGTATATAGATTACTGTAAAATAAGGATAATATCCATATATTCCTAACCGTTTGATTATTCAGGGTACAAATTGGTTGTAATAACATGGTCACAATCGCATGAATTAACTCATTCCAAATATAGCTGATTTATGGCGTCTCTAATATATTGCCATAGTTCTACTCAAATTTCTGCTCAAACAGGATATGCCAATCATCACAAAAAGTTCAAATAGTGTCATGGCGTCATCATTAACATGAGATGGAAACAACTTACACGCTACCGGCCCCAAAGCAATACGTGGTGCCATCTGCTTTGTCAATCGTGTAGATGATGCCATTGTGTTCAATAGCATCACAGAAGTGTGTATCAGCTATGACGATGATCCACTGCGAGCTGAGTTGTCTCTAGCTAAAGAAGGCACCGGCATAAAGATAGGCGAGTCCGCGGTCGAACAAGGCAATTAGCTTGAAGTCTGCGTAATTCGCATGTCGTGTGGGCACTTGGCAGATTACAACCTTCTGCAAAACAAGGTCTGTCCAACTGACGTGGTAATCTAGATGACTTGGACCGCGATGGTAATACTCTATATAATCCAACGGAGGAAGGATAATCTCATGGGAGGTCTGGAAGTTCACGAGCACCAACTTTTTACCTTCTTCTCTCGAAGGCAGCCATCCAAAGGGGAGTTCATGCCGACCCAAAGACATACCTTCCAAGAAGTTTCAAGCGATGGTGATCGGATCGATGTCGAGGGAAATGATGTACGGCGACCCACTACATACCCGCAAAGAAGTTTCGCTAATGGAGATCGGATTGAAGTCGAGGGGCATCATGTACGCCTCAGATCATGGCGAGCCAATCTCGCAAGACCAGATAGCAGCAAGGCGGTGTCTTGAAAAGCTTAGGCCTCGCTCGACGATGGCCGTGTGCATGTCCCTCAAGCATGCAGCCAGCCGTAGGGCGCTCAACATATCCATACACGAACAATGAGGTCGAGGATGTCATGGGGAGATTGCTCCAATCGCTGCTCATATGGATGTCAAGCAGTTCGCGTTCGGCGATGGTGGAGTTTGGGAGGTGGGGGTTTTGGGGGGCTTGATTCACGGGGGAGAAGGCTGTCGGTGCTGGAGCGGCTAGCGAGTGAATAGTGGTACTGGGGGAGGCGAGTGAGGCGACGGTACACGGGGGCACAATGAGATGGAGACGGAGACGGAGAAGGAGATGGAGATGGAGTGGTGCTATGGGAGGGGAGAGGGAGATGAGGCGAGGCGCCAATGTGCTGTCTAACAAGCGGTGATAGATCGCGACAAAGGCATGTGTGAGGCTGACTTTGGTAACCTGAACACGCCGCCTCGTCTGGACTAGTGTCAGGCGCAGGGTGTTGTCACTTCACTGTGAGGACCGGATGAATAGTATTTTGACCATCAAGTGTACCAAAGTTGTACTACTACTACTAGTAGTAGGAACATGAGTACTCCAGTATTGTATAGCGGAAATAGGTCTCCCGTGCTAGCATGCCCTGCTCACTTCATCGCTCGTATCATCCATATTATGCAGCGTAACCAAATTCTCGTGCATGCCCAATCAACGCCCTGCCGCGATGCATGCAGTGGTCGTTCTGGTGCATCAAGGACGGCATGCCGATCGTTCCACACTTGAGAAGAGGAAAAATGGAAAGGTAGAACGCCGCAACAGAGGAAGAGAACGCTGGCTAACGAGGCTTGGAGGGGATCGAGCAGCAAGTTAATGCTCCACGCCTAAAGGTTTTGGGAAAACCTGATTTTCATAAGGTGACTTAAACTCACCTAAACGGAGGGAGTATTCCTTAACCAGATAATGTTGTGTCTCCCACTCACGCGCTCAAAAAAAAACTATGACACATTTTTTATCTCTGCTTGCATAGGTCCCACCTATCGTGAAGGATGGGCACGATACCTAACAGTACGACTCATCAGCCTACCCGCATAGCCTTTTCGCTTAGTCTACCTAGCCGCCTAATCAGCTGCCCGCACGCCACTTCTCCCATTTACTTCTCCATCGGGAACCGATTCTCCTCGGCTTCTTCACCTCCCCTTCGCCTTCATTTGCATCCAAACCCCACTGCGTTCACATTGTTTTAACCTCTTTAAATAATCATCTACTACTTGATTAGACTAGCCATCTAATCCTAATTCTCCAAACCATAGCCCTCCGTTCCAGCGGTTCCAAATGGCGAAAGAGATCGAGATGCAGGCTTTTAGCATCCAACATGTCCTCGTCGAAGGCTCGATGCACATAGTTGCCACCATCACCGTCCACCCAAGGGTTGTTCGGCAGTGGATCAACAATGTATCCAACTCCCTTGAAAAGGTAGACACGAGGGTCATCGGTCTTGACGCAGAGTACATGGAGCTTCACGATTTCTTGTCTCGGGAGGACGTATACTTCTATGGGGCAGCCATCGAAGGGGACAAACAGAAGCTGGAGCCGTACAACCTTGATTTGAAAAGCATCACGACCTACAAACCGTAATCAAAGTTCCTCAGAGAAGATTGTGATAAACAGACACCATCCCTATTCGACGTAGCAAATTTTGTGCTCGGTACAAATCTTCAAAAGGGTGACGAGACGCTGGCATTAAGGTCGTCTGGATGGGAGAATTATCCTTTGACGTACAAGCGGATAAAATATGCTGCCCTCGATGCCCGTGTGAGTTTCGAGATAGCTGCAAGGTCCAAAGAGCTTGTTGCGAAGCCGTCTCCCACAGAAAATGAGAAGGCTGCACTAGCGGGAGGGCATTATGGATGGATGAACTATTTCCTCTCTTGTAAAAAAAGTATTCCCTCTCGGTGTATATTGATATAGATGGACTATTTCGATGGTGTGCATGTCTTTGGAACAGAGTAGTAGCGTGGGTCCGCTTGACTATAAGGAACTATTTATCCGCATATATAGCTTTCTCGCTACTCCTTCCAAAGGATCGGTATGCGATTGCATGTGTCCGTGAGACATGACAGCTTGTCCATGGAAGTTCAACTACGGCGACCATCACGCTTCATCTCGCGATTCCCACGACGCCGGCTCCAACCCACGGCACCATCGTCCCCGACGCAGCGCCTCACCCCTCTCGGCCGCACCGCTCCTCTGCATTTGTGTGCATGACATGTGGGCCACCTAAAATGCGGCGAGCATCAAGTTTCTACCACTTCCACACACGATTCCCACGACGCCGCTCGAACCCATGACACCATACGTCCCCCGACCTGAGGCTCACCCCTCTTGGCCCCAATGCCCTCTCGCCTTGGGGCATTACATGTGGACCAATACCCTATCGGGTCCACATATTATTGACTCAAAGGTAGGTGTAGTATATGTGAAGCTCAGTCCCGACGGCCCCGAGAGGGAAATGTAACTCCAAGGCCAGGCTTGTGGAGCTACCACCTGCATCTAACTCATGCCAAACTCGAGATTTGTTTCTTTACTATACATGCACGCAACGATTTAATGGACATTGTAATCTCAACATGTGATGGGGAGCTCTAAATTTGAATTTGAAACTTATAAAACGAAAAGATTCAAAACAAATAAACTGGGAGAGAGGGAGTATATCGAAGGATGTGTCCCATACAAAATAAGTCCCCTGGTTTGTCACCGCGAAGATGCGGTGAGAAAGGAGCACGTTGTCTTCGTGACTCGTGACGGCAACAAATCGGCCGAGACAAAGATGGTCCGCCTTTGACCGCCATGTGCAAGGTTCGTGCTATCTTATTCAATCTCATTGTGGTTCCATCATTACCAATTCATGCGGTGGCCCGTTGCATGGCTGATCCCAATGTTGGACAAAGGTTCTACGGGAACGGTGTCACCGTTGTAAATGTTGTGCAAATTGATGTTGGTACCCTCCCGTACATATGCAAGCCAATCTCCACTCGCACCGAGCCTAACATGTGAAACAGTAAGGTGGCAAGAATTAGGAAATGGACACGGAAGTAGTCTTTAGAATGCATTTACTATGTGATCAAACTCATCTTACCTGCTCATCGGAGGAAATCTGAGTGCCCCTCAATGTCGGCATCTCAAGGGGCGTCACCTTGCAACTACGGCCACGCTTGCTACCGGAGAGACCCCCAAGGAAACATCCTCGTGCGTTCCACGGAACATCAAGATGCATTTGTATGAGTAGTTTATCTTGTAAGAGAAAAGGATGAATGAGGGAAGGCCTCTAGAGATAGAGATGGACACTACTACTACCAATGTGTTGGCCCATGCGTTGCAATGGATCCAAAGTAGTAGATTAATACTTGTTCACGTGCTTGAAATATAAACACACTAGTTTTGATATACATGTGTCAGCAGACATGACAGCTTGTCCATGGAAGTTGAACCACGGCAACCATCACGTTTCTTGTTTTTACCACTGCCACACCCACACGCGATTCCCACGATGCCGCTCCAACCCACGGCACGACGTCCCCCGACGTGGACATGGATCCTCCGACATGGCTATCATCGCTTTTCTTCGCGGCTGATGTGGGACCCACGCTTATGGGTCCCACATGTCGATGATGTAATGGTAGGATTGTTCGCGTCGAGGATCCTCATCCCCGACGTGCCCCTTATCCCTCTCGCCCCGCCCCGCTCCTCCGCCTTTGTGTGCATGACATGCGGGCCAAGTGAATCAAGGGCGACCATCAACTTTCTACCGCAGACACACCCGATTGGGCGTTTGCTCGCTCATTCAGTGCTCGATCCGTACTCCGCACCATCGAATTTTCATCTAGCTGTGACACATTTCGTTCCGCATCAATCCTCGCTGAGTACTTATGTACTACAGTAGTACCCACCGGTGTGGCCATCTACGCCCCGACGCCCAGCTGTGGCACCCTCGCCACGTCCACGCCACCACCGGCCGGTTCATCTCGAACAAGTGAGTCGCGAACCACGCCACCACATGAGAATGACATGTGGGCCAGCCGCATTTAAGGTCCGCATGTCATTGACTCATAGGCCGGGCACTAAGACACTGAGGTTCGGTCCCATGGGCCCCGAGAGGAAATGTAACTCCAAGCCGGGCCTTGTGGTGCTCCCGCAGTACGAGCTCGTGCCAAAACTGGAATTTGTTTCTTACTACTACCAACTAGTACCTAGTAAGGTACACGTGCATTGCACGAATGAGATTCTGGTGGTTTGTGCATTAGAGCAAGTACAATAGAGCTGAGTCAGCGGGCTATCAGGAATAAACTAGTATATTTCTACTTAGTTGGAGGAAAGAGAAGAGGAGAGAGAAGGTAAGCGGGCTCTTCATGAAGAGCCAGCTCTAGCACGTGCTCCTAGGCACTTTTGTGAGAATGAAAGGTGGGCCACATAATAAAAAATTAGTACACTCTTTTGATCTATTATTGTACATGTTGGCTATAAGATGGGCTGTAGATGACATGGCACTGGCTTATAGCCGGCAGCTGGCTATACTATTAACCATGCTCTTATATGCTTCTACGTGTGGAGTTTTCTGGATTCTAACATGTGGCAAAATATGGTGGAATGTAAGGTTAGGCAAGTTTGATTAACTTAGGTGAGTGTTTGCTTCAAGCCACACCTTAGGCAAGCCACACTAAGGCCCCACATGACATACACACAAAAAATGTGGCAAGATTCCCTTAGGCTTGCCAACTTGTGGCTCTCATTTTGAAGAACTAATAACTTTGCCTAAGCTTAGTTGTGGAAAAGTTAGTCATGAATTAAGTTCAACCATGGAGTCTTCTAGATTATACATGTGGCAGAATCTGGTGGATGATATCCAACGGCCAGTAGTGCTCGGATTTGCCATCTTTGTACCGTCGGATTGGCTACATCCAACGACCAACTTTCAAAGTTTTTCACACACTATATAGGGGGTATAGAAATAGATGTGACGGTCCGTTGCAATGGATCCAAAGTATATCTATTAGTGGAGTGCACTCTAAACACATTATATATTTATTTTTCTCTAACCTTTCGTAGCCATGCAACCAAGCCACATAAGCTTCATGGGTGCCCCCACATCATATTATTCATACTACGTTGATTGAAAAAAATATAAATCACCCAAAACAAGATCTTCCCGTTTTTTGTTCCTACGATGTTGTGCCGTGCACGTACCTACTAGTTGTATAGTGGAAGTACTAGTAATATAGTATTAGGAGTACAAACTTGGTACTAGTAGGAGTAGTACTAGTACTCTATCAACGAGCCCCATCTGACACCAAATTTCTTGGCTTCCATGCTACAGCTAGATCTTCCCCTCGTTTCTGTTTTCCAACCCGGCAGCGGGCGGGGTGTCGGTTTGCTCAACGGTGGTCCCACATGAAAGTGAAAATGCTAGGCAACACGCCTTCCCTAAGCTATGTGTCGTGCCGGACGGGCCGTGGAGTACTCCCTTCCGATTCCCTATGCGTGTGGGTGCGACGCAACGCCGCAGGCCTTTTCCTTTTACTAGTTAATGTGCCCGTATGCTATGCACGGATCCAAAGTAGTAGAATAGTAGTATTTGTTCACAAACTTGAAAGAAATTACTATTGTTTTGATATACTCCTAATATATTACTCCCTCTATACCTAAATATTTGTCTTTTTAGAGATTTCAAACGGACTATCACATACGGATTATATAGACATATTCTAGTGTTTCTAGCAAGATGCCCGCGCGGTGCACGAAGTTGATGGAAAAGGTAAGCACAACTTATAAATTGACGGATGGAGTACTAGTTACAGTGATGCATATAATTAAGCAAAGGGATCGCACATGTCGGTATTGACTGGAACGAGAATGCAACATCACAATAAGAATTAAGGCCACGATGATGCGATCGCAGTGGTGGTTAAGGTATGCAAGAAGAAAGATGGATCCATGAACGTCGACCTCCTCCTCCTCAACTTAGTGCGTCAGGCCACCGACCGTGGCTAAGGAGCAAGCGGCTTTTTGTGGCGAGGTTGAGGTGCTTCTCAGCAAAGGCATCCAAGGCTTCCAAATGGTTGAGGAAGGCCAACGTAGTAAGCGTCCTCACCGCCTTTGTAGATACCTATGTACATGATTTGCTCAGACACGTGGATGTGTAGGTCGACAAATTCTTGCATGGCGGCGCCTCAAGCGGCGCGACCTCCGTGTGGACATTCTTCATGGCGTCGGGCGGTCGCCGGGCCACCAAGCTTGAAAGAGGTTCGGACATGGAGGCCGATTAGGGTGGCAGGCAATGAGGAGCCCGGCCTGCTGGCCGGAGGAGTACGGCGATGTCGCCCGCGAGCTTCTTGAGGACGGTGAACTTGTTGCTGGTTGCAATGATCATCTGGTCCAACTGAGAGTCGTAGTTGGCGTCGACGGCGGCCATCCACCAGCCGGTCTCCAACACCATCTGGAGACGATCCTCGGCACCATGCCGCAGGCGTCGTGGACCATCTGGCACACCGCTGGCCGCCACGCCAAGACGCCGCCATGGGTCCGGAGTGAGCTCTTTTGCTCTTAGTGTAGGTGCTTAGGCAAATGCTTAGGTGCGTACAATGTGGTAGATGCATTGGAATGGAGGGGCGCCTTTATATGAGGGAAAACTGTGTTGCATTCACATCGTGCAGCCTCTTTTCCCGAACCTCCTCCCATTACTTCCCTCATGCATTAATTGAAGGAGGATGCATTGGCCGTTCAACATATCGGGAACCGCTACTCCCTCCCTCGTCTGCATTAAAGCCGTATCAGGAATCTGCGCCGCTACCAACCAAATCGAATACTCCTCCGTCTAGGTGAGTATTAAGTCATCTTACAAAAACCAAATACTTAGTAAACACATAGGCGTGGTGCATTAACTCTCACGTTGTTTCTTTTTTTTGACATAAATAGAAGAATCGACAAATAAGAGATGTGGGGCTTGTATGCTTTTAATGACTTGAGACTATCAAACATGACATGCAGTGGTCAGTTCATTGCACAAGAACAAATACAACCCACATCAGCACACACGCATCTTATAGCATCACATCCAATGGCTATAAAAGATGAATGAGACCAAATTATATCTCATCTAGATGAGTTCTAGCAAAACTGTATTAATAATACTTAGTACTCTGCTACCATGTATAATATATTAGTCTCATGTAGTACTTTATTTATTGCCATGTATGACACATAGTACTCAACTCTCTCTCTTTCTTCATTTAATTCTATGACACCTCATCAAAATTGCTAAGGCTAGTACTCCATTGCAACCAGCCTTAGTAAATAGTACTAAACATTAAGTTCTCTCGTTTTCCTCTCCACCTTGGTCACCTAGACAGAGGGAGTATACTGCGTGGGCTTTTCCTGCGCGGTAGGCGGGGCAGTTCTGCCTAGTCGGTTCAACAGAGACGCGAGAAGACAAGGGAGTAGGCTGCTGCAAACGTAGGGCTGTGTGATTTAACATCGAGTTACTGCTGGACAGGTGGGGCCCCATGATTTGACTTGCCATTATCATTTTAATCAAGGGCGCCACTGACCGCGTGAGTCTCCGATTCCTGACCACCTCCATATAGGTGCCTCTCCCAATGCTCCACCATGTAGTAGAGGCTGGCTCTTGCATCGAGCCCACTTCTCCGCTTTTTCCTTGCCTCTCTTTCCTCCACATATGCGTAAATGCCATGTAAAGCGCACTATTGTACTTACTTCCTCCTATTGGTGCTAAGCTTGCCACATAGGCATAAAGTCTGATGTGGCAAGTTAATCAAGAAGAGAGAGACTAGTTTGGTGACCCAAGGAAGAAACGGTGTTAAGCGCGTGCACCTAGGTGAAAAGACAATTTTGAGTCTATAGATAATTCAATGAAGCAAACTTAGCAACAAAAAACTAATAAGCACACCATTTCATTGGAAGAGGTCACTCCTTGGCAAATGCAATAAATACTAGTACTCCCTGTGTCCCATAATATAATAATGTTTTTGGCACTACACTAGTGTCAAAAACGTTCTTATATTATGGGACGGAGGGAGTACGAAGAAAGAGATTGAGAGAAGTAAAAAAATACACTTATAGCCAACCTTGTTGTCGTATGAGTGACTAAGTGATGACTATGTATGACATGCCAACATCAGATAGCCTAACGCACCATGTTAAATCTCCAAGGGCGCGACCGCGCGAGCGACGCGACGGTCGTCGTAGGCGCGACCATTACGATACGGGCTCGGGCAGCCCTTGGATCTGAGATCAAACGGTCGCATGCTAAGTTGCTGAAAATTTGCGTAATAACCCTCCAGGATAGGATATTCACCCATAGGTCTAGAATCACGCCATGCAACCGTTCGATCTCAGATCCAAGGGCTCTCGGAAGCCCATATCATGGGAGAATGGAGAGCCACTACCCTGCCGTTCGCACGCTGGCAGTTCACTCCTACTTGTCCCCGCACGTCCTTCAATACTACGGCGGTTCGCTCCTAGTCGTCCCGTCCATTCACATTACGACAGTTCCACTAATCCTAACCCTCCTCCCAAATCCATGGCGCCCCAAATCTCCACGATCGGGCGGTCAAGATAAGGTTAGAACCATCACCGGCGATGAATTCAACGTCATCTACACCCGTTCTTCCGCGACAGTGAAAGGATGCCTTTCTCACTTCAGACGCGTGTTTGAAAAATCAGATGATGAGTGGGTCGCTGGGCTAGATGTTTAGTACACAACAGTCTTGGGACGAGAGAAGGATCTAAAGGACGAAGAGAGGAAGAAGCCCGTCGTGATCCAGGTTTGCGTGCATGACTTATGCTTGGTCTACCACATATGCCATGCCGACGTTGAATGCCAGGATTTTAAGGACTTCCTCGAGAGCAACCTAGTCAAATTCATTCTATCAGAGACTTTGGTAACGACAAAGAAGTCCTGGTCGAATAGGCCTCGTTGTAGGCAACACCTTCGACCTCCGTAAGAATCGGCCGTATCCTCTCGTCACCTTCAATGCCGACCGGCAGAGCCATGGTTCATCCTTCAGACGGTAAACCGGAGAAACCTCCATACACGCTTTCATCGTTATGCATGGCAGCGGAATGTACTAGATATAGACCACATCCACTATGCTGCAATGGATGGCTACCTTTGTTTCAATATCTACAAGGGTTGGATGAAGAGCAAGAGCCAAGTGCGGTTCAAGCAAAGAAGTATCGGCCAAGAGGAAGAGGGACAAGGACGAAGTCGAGGACGTGGACGAGGACTCGAGTAAGGTGGCGATTGTCGTTGCTCATGGTGGTTCTAATGCAGTGTCTACTGTAATAGTTGCAAAGTTTAATTTCAGGTGTGCGTAATTTAATTTGAGGGGTGTGTTGTCTTTGAGCCCCCAAAGCAGAACTATGTTATGTTTCTTCTCGTTACTTTAACTCTTCAAGACGTACATACTAGTATTTCTTACATTTCATCTTTTAGTTGGTAAAGTACTACCACTGCTTTCTTCACATTATATATGTACAATATATATGGCCAACATCATATAGCCGCCAGTTTAGTTGTCGAGAATTTCAGGGTGCTTAGTTTTGTCAAAGAATTCCAGTGCTTAGTTTTATTTGAGGGATGGGTTGTGCTGGACACCATTATTGTGACAAGCCTTTTTAATAGTACTATATGCATAATTTGGCATTTGCGCCTCTATATGTACCACCTTTTTTTTAATTTCAAGTTTTGCTCCATGGCGCAATCCATCGATACTACTGCACAAAGTGGAGTATATACATTTTTTAAAAGGCTAGAGGGCGGGGCAGTCTAGCTCGGTCAGTTTCACGAGAGGCGAGGGCCTTTGTGATTTGATGGCTCATTACTGTTGTCAAATCGAATAGTACAAATACCGCCACCGCACGCCCGGCGCCTCCATGAAACCCCTCTGTTAAACCCGCATGCAAACCGAGAATCCTACTCCGGCCACATGTTCGTTCATGAGCGGGCCGGAATTAAACGCAACACCGGCCGAGCTCCTTCCGTCCTCCCTCAGTTTAAACGAGGCCAGACGCCGGCAAAGCTCCTACCGTCCGCCCTCTATTTACACGAGGCCGACAGCATACCGGCAAGAATCGCACCCTCCGCCGCCTCCCCATCTCCTCCTTCACCTTTTCTCTACTCTTTCGATGGCTTCCGATGAGCCGTTCTCCGACATATTACCCGGCTGGGTGGCCTGCCGAGCCCTCCGGATATGGGCGAGGCCGCTCGGTGCTTCACCAACCTCGCTTTGCCCGACAGAGCCAGTTACCGCCCCAAGCAGGCGCGTGGTTCAGCAACTCGCCGCTCCAGTTCAGCTCGATGAGGAGTGGCGAGTTGCTCCACGGCTGCACGGCGGCGAGCACGCCGGTACGGGCGCCGTCGCTGTCGCGCCGTACCGCGCCACCAGTGTCTATGGTGGCCGCACCTCCCGTGTCTGTGGGCGTGCCTCTCGTGCCTGCGGCAGCGCCATGCGTGCAGATGTAAGCTTTGGTGCGTGGAGAGCGGCGAGTCGGTGGCCAGCTTCTCCGTGTCCGCCACCATCATCCAGAGAAGTAGAACACGGGAGGCCGCCGCCACTTGGGACCCATGAAGGCCACCGCCGAGGCGCATTTAACGCGGATTCGTGTGGTTTCTTTTGCTGCTTTGTCTCTTCCGAGGACCTTCGTCGACCCACTTAAGTGTCGACTGACATGAGGAAGATAAAGGGATCATGGCGGCCATTTAGAACTAAAATAAGTCTAGATACACCCATTTCTAGGACAAGTATTTCGGACGGAGGGAGTATTAATTATACAAGAGAGCCGGATTGGCACCGCTTAGTTCATGTAAATGTAATGAAATCCATCATGTTTATATGAAGATCCGGCTTTTTATAAGAAATCCTTCATGCTTATATGAAATCAGTCCGTGTTTGCACGAATTTCATCTGGTTGGTTAGAGTTGTAAAATGTATGATACCGGGCGTTTGATGTCGTCCTCCGCCGGAAGGAAGCGGGAGGAAATTTGCCGCTGCCGTTGGAGATGCTCTTTATGTTGGAAATAATAGAGTGACATCCAATCCATTTGAGTTAATTGCATGTATGATTGTCCCTCTATAAAAAGTTAATTGCATGTACGGTGTGCACATGACTTGCGGGGTGGCTACAACCGTCTGAAAGTTAAAAAGAAACAAGTTCATCCTTAATCTTGTATTCTAAGTACTCTGTGGGTTCCACTGTCAGTACAGTAGCGAAAGAAGTACGTATATATTAAATAAGTAGACTAATATATAATATAAAAATCTAAAGTTAAAAGACAGAATTCGAACTCATGTCATCGCGTTGCGAGCATCCGGCGCTAACCAGCCCAGCACATTTTTGTTGTAGACCATGCTGGAGATATTTCTCCATGTTTACTCCATTCGTTCCTAAATATATGTCTTTTTAAGATTTCAAATGGACTACCACATACGGATGTGTATGTAGACATATTTTAGAGTGTAGATTCACTCATTTTGCTCCGTATGTCTTTCCAGGAAGGGGTCAGATTTGTCCTTGATTTATTTATGAGGTATCCAGATGGCACTGCAACGCCAAGAAAAGAGGATAACATCAAAATTATGGACTACTTTTTTGAGTATGTTGGTAAGGTCCGGTCATAGTCACTTGTTGAAATCTCTAAAAACACAAATACTCCCTCCGTCCGGAAATACTTGTCATCAAAATGGATAAAAGGAAATGTATCTAGACGTATTTTAGTTTTAGATACATCTCTTTTTATCCATTTTGATTACAAGTATTTTCGGACGGAGGAGTAGAAAAATAGAGTTGGTGATGATGGTGTGCGTGCCATCCTGCAATATAGGCCGTCAGATTTATATCTAACGGATAGGAAAGAAACTATGGCAATTTTGCAAAATATACCCACACGCCTCTCCACGTTACGCAAATAAGGCCTTCCTCATTCAAATTTTCTCTCACAAGATAAACTACCCATACAAATGCATCTTGATGTTCCGTGCAACGCACGGGCAGCTAGCTAATTTCTTTTAAAATAGTTGCTGCGATAATTGGGTTGAAGTGATATATTTTATGTCTGCCCCGAATGAGTTCAGAATCGCTAGTAGTAACAAAGAAAAGTTTGCCTTGTTAATTAACAGAAAATAGGGTGAAAACTATCACATGAGGCCGGTAAAAACAAGGCACACTGGGTTCAGCGTCATCGTCACAACAGCTGTGCGCGCGCGAGAAGTCTACATATCAAGGGGGCTACCGAGCGAGGCACCGAGACACAATGTTTGAGAGAGAAACCAATTGACAGATTATGATCAGATCGAGTTGTCACCCTTCCGCTGTCAATGTTGGGGGGAGAGAAAGACGATCGAGAGTGTGCGCAGTAGGCACAGAGGCACAACTAGCGAGTGTGTGTGTGTGTGTGTGTGTGTGTGTGTGTGTGTTTGAAAGAGGAGTAGATAGATTATTATCAAGATCGATGTTCCACCCTACTCCTTCGGTGTCGGGTAGTGTGTGTATGAGTATGTTTGAGAGAGAAGACAGTCGATAGATTAGTATCAAGATCGAGGTGTCACCCTACTCATTCGGTGTTGGGAAGTGTGGGTGTGTGGGTGTGTGGGGGGGGGGCGCGGTGACACTCACATATCTCTACTCTTATAAAAAACAGAGTTGGTATGATGGTGTTCCTGCCATCCTGCAATATAGGCCATCCGATTTATATCCGACGGATAGGAAGGAAACTATGGCAATTTTGCAAAAAGATACCCACACCCCTCTCCGCATTTGCAAATAAGGCATTCCCTCGTTCATCCTTTTCTCCCACAAGATAAACTTCTCATACAAATGCATCTTGATGTTCCGTGCAACGCATGTGCATCTTGCTAGTAGGGAGAATGAGTTTTTCTGACACATATCTAGCTATATTAAGGGATAGGTAGATAGCATATGTGTGAGAGACATTATTATACTTTGAGACGTTAGTGGCTGTGGGTGGGAGGAATTAAAGGGGTGGGCGTGTTAGACATAGAGAGCGTGTGTGTTTTTGTGTGAGAGACTTGTAGGACGGGGTAGAAAGATTTAATTTAACCTGACGGAGGGAGAGAAATACACGAAGTGCGCGCGTGTGTGATTCCGATGCCCACAGGAAATGAGATATGTATGCGCAGGAGAGAGATTGCACAATTCATTCACGTATCACTATCTAGCGATCATGGATGTGCATCGCTTGAACATAAGTCAATATCTACTTCAGATCATGGCCAAAGGTACAGTGTCGATTCAACGCTATAAAGATTGGACACTCACATATCACATTTTTTATTTAAATAAACCTTTTCAGTTGTGCATGCCAAAGTTACAGTGATGTTTCTTCAAACAACCAATGTAGCTATCATGTACATGCACCATTGTTACTCTTGCATTTAAATTCATTAGTCTTGAATGATTTAAGTGTCTATTTTGAAGTAATATATGTAATATTCATATATGAATTCAACGGGTACGCAATTCATGAAATGGAGGCTATGTAATCATATGAGGTAACACTTTTAAGTAGCTGACTACAATATCCATTTCTTTTTGTGCGCCTCTACACTAACACGTCAATGCATTATGTTTAAAGTAAATAACCAATGGAACTAAATTATCTATTTACACGAGAAATACATAGGCTGAGCGTTTGATCCCTTTTTTGTGAACGTGCCACTACACCCGTACGATTGGCCGCGCCCGTGTGAACGGCCAAGTTATCGGCGCATCATCCCGAAAGTTATTGTCTATTTTCCGGGTGGACTTCACACCGCTTATTAATCACCGACGCGTGCCCCGTGTACACAGTCTAGCATGACCTTCCCTTCTTAGCACGGTCCAAAATTAGTTGAAACTGGATCTGAGCGATCTCACATGCGTAAAATCTCCGCCTCCTTCTAAAATTTCTGCCACCGTAGTCTTTAGCATGCGAAATCCCCCTTTTTTCCTTGGTGGACGGAGACCAACAGTTACAATACTGTAGGACCTTGAGAAGAGGTGTCTAAAGGGGGGGGATTAGACACTAAGAGCCAAAGTTGCAGTTTTTAAGTTTCTTTAAAGTTTGAGTGGAGTTTAGGCACAAGTTTAACATTCACAACATATAGCAAGCAAGCATGCAAAGAGTATATGAGCAGCGGAAAGTAAAGCATGCAACTTGCAAGAATGTAAAGGGAAGGGATTAGAGGATTCAAACGCAATTGGAGACACGGATATTTTTGGCGTGGTTCCGATAGGTGGTGCTATCGTACATCCACGTTGATGGAGACTTCAACCCACGAAGGGTAACGGTTGCGCGAGTCCACGGAGAGCTCCACCCACGAAGGGTCCACGAAGAAGCAACCTTGTCTATCCCACCATGGCCGTCGCCCACGAAGGACTTGCCTCACTAGCGGTAGATCTTCACGAAGTAGACGATCTCCTTGCCCTTACAAACTCCTTGGTTCAACTCCACAATCTTGTCGGAGGCTCCCAAGTGACACCTAGCCAATCTAGGAGACACCACTCTCCAAGAAGTAACAAATGGTGTGTTGACGATGAACTCCTTGCTCTTGTGCTTCAAATGATAGTCTCCCCAACACTCAACTCTCTCTCATAGGATTTGGATCTGGTGGAAAGAGGATTTGAGTGGAAAGGAACTTGGGAAGGATAGAGATCAAGATTCATATGGTAGGAATGGAATATATTGGCCTCAACATATGAGTAGGTAGTTCTCTCGTAAATAGGATCTTTGGAAGTGTAGGTTTAGTCTGATGGCTCTCTCCACGAATGAAGAGGAGGTGGAGGGGTATATATAGCCTCCACACAAAATCTAACCGTTACACACAATTTACCAAACTCGGTCGGACCAATTTAGCAAATTAAGTGACCGTTAGGATTTTCGGTGGGACTGACATGCAACTCGGTGAGACCGATTCGGTTAGGGTTAGGGCATAACGTAATCTCGGTAAGACCGATTACAAAAACTCGGTGGGACCGATTTTGGTAATAAGCTTTCTAGAGAGTTGGTCAGGAAAACTCGGTTTGACCGATTATCAAACTCGATGGGACCGATTTTGATAATAAGTTAACCAGAGAGTTTGCATTGTAATCTCGGTAGTACTGATTGCTCAAACTCGGTAAGACCGATTTTGATAATGGACATACACACAGAGATTACAATCCCATCTCGGTGAGACCGAGATCCCTACCGATTTGCCTAGGGTTTGTGGCAGTGGCTAAGACATCAAAACTGGTGGCCTTGGATAGAAAGAATCGGTGGGGCAATGAGTTTGACTTTAGGTTTAGGACATATGTGTGGAAATGGGAAAGTAGTTGACGGTATTTGGAGCATATCACTAAGCACTTGAAGCAAGAGGCTCATTAAGCAACACCTCATCCCTCCTTGATAGTATTGGCTTTTCCTATAGACTCAATGTGATCTTGGATCACTAAGATGTAAAATGAAGAGTCTTGAGCTTGAAGCTTGAGCCAATCCTTTGTCCTTAGCATCTTGAAGGAGTTGCCACATCCTTTAGTCCATGCCACTCCATTGTTGAACTTATCAGGAACATACTAGATAAAAGTGTTAGTCCAACAAGAGATATGTTGACATTAATTACCAAAACCACCTAGGGAGCACGTGTGCTTTCAATCTCCCCCTTACCAAAACCACCTAGGGAGCACTTGTGCTTTCAATCTCCCCCTTTTTGGTAATTGATGGCAACATACATCAAAGCTTTAGATAAAGATATAAAGAATAGCAAGTAAAGCTTTGGAAAGACATGTAACAAGCATAGGCTCCCCTACATGTATGCAATCATGTGAATATGAAATATAGAAGCATGTGATAGCATAACCATGATAGAGCAGGCAATGTGTTACATGTATCTTGGCTATATGCATCGAGCAAAAAGTATTAAAGAGAATACCTTCATGCCCATGAGTCCTTCTTGCAAACAGTATGTACATCGGCCAAGAATTCCTCATACACATGATTGTGATGCATATACTTACCTTGTGGTCTTGAGTTGGCTTAGGATGGAATGAACCCATGAAAACAAGGTTAGATAACACAGATGCATCTACTAGCCAGAGCAAACAGAAGAAACCACAAGAACACCAAGACTGGGATGACATGTAGAGAGTGAGTAATCGAGTACCACATTGGATTAGACATGTCCCCAAGAGTAAAGATATGCAATGAATTTAAATGATATCTTTCCCTTAGATGTCTTGCTCCCTGAATCTAACATGGGATACTGGGAGAAGATAGAGAATGTAAAATCAGAGCTGAAGGAAAACAGAGCTGAAAGATATGAATGATGATCGAGCTAAAGTAAACTAATGCAAGTAAGCACATATGAACATGTCTTTCCCTCAAGAAGACATGTGACATCTCTCCTCTTGAACATCAAGCATCTGGGATCCTTGAGAAATACTTTCTACTAGTATTCTCTCCCCTGAGATCTCTCTTTCTCCTCAAGGATCTCTCTCTCCTCCGAGATGTGATCTCTCTCTCCAAATGATAAGCTTTGATGTGATCTCTCTCTCCCCCTTTGACATCAATTTCCAAGAAGGGTTTGATAAAGATGTAATCTCTCTCTCTCCCTTTGGAATTTGTCGTGAATGGGTTTGATCCTTGAGTCACAATATAAAGCAATGATTAAAAATGTGATGCTTGTAGAGGACAAGATTCATTGAGTGGAGCTCGATAAGAAGAAACACAAAATAAGTAGCAAAGAGTTTTTTTTGTTATGAAATCGGTGGCACCGAGTGATATACTTCGGTCGTACCAAAAAGATTCGGTTGGACCGAAAATAACAAATCGGTGTAACTGAGTTCATCGCAGAGAAAACACTTGTCACCTCAGCTCACTAGACTAGTAAGATCTCACAAAGATTTGCAAGGAATTAACTGAAAGATATGCAAGGAATTAGATGCAGAAAATGCAGAGAAAACAGAAAGAAATCTAGATGAAGTTTTTGAAAGCGGAAACAAATATGCATGAGACAAATGCAAAAATACAGAAGAAAACACAAGGGAACTTCATCTAGAGATGGTCATGATGAAGTCACCTATGTTAGAGTATATTGACTTAGGAGTCAAGTGAGATCACTTGATCATAGGTCATACTCTTCGCTTAAGCTCAAAATGGGGTTGCCATTTTTCGTTTAAAGCATCTTGATGTATTCACATCTTGTCGAGTTGCTTTAGCTCATGACTCGGAGTAAAGCTTCTCTAAGATGGAATAACATACCTTGGTTGGTGGTGTTGTCCATGTAGTTGAACTTGTGTGAGTTGCTCAAGGTTGATGTAGCTCATCAAGAATTTGGAGCACCACTTGGAATTTGAGTCCATCTACCTACATGGGTTAGTTCTTGCAAGGAAGAGCACTTGTATATCCAAAATGACAATCATGAAACTCAACATAGAATTTGTCAAAGGATATGTTTGAATGGTTTCGATGCTTCCTTGTCTTCAACCACCTTGTGTAGAGACTTGGTGATGTAGAGATTGCTCAAAATATGAGTAGGTTTCAACATCATGGAATTTGATTCAACCAAGTACCTACATGGGTTAGATAACATGCAAGATACAAATATATCCAAGACATAGGTTTTTCATCATAAGAGAAATATGAGGGATTAGTCATAAGCTCATGTCTTGCATGTATCCAATGGAGTTTCTACTCCAAGTTTGAAGCATCAATGATGTTCAATTCTCCTCTTAACCTGCAAAACACTTTCTCATCAAGAGGTTTAGTGAATATATCCGCTGATTGCTTTTCGGTGCGAACATGCTTAAGATCAATGTCACCCTTAGCAACATGATCTCGAATGAAATGATGACGAACTTCAATATGCTTAGTTCGAGAATGTTGCACAGGATTATGACCAATTTTGATAGCACTTTCATTATCACAAAGCAATGGAACATGTCTCACATATATCCCATAATCTTTAAGAGTTTGGGTCATCCAAAGTAATTGAGCACAACATGATCCAAATGACAATATATTCAGCTTCAAGGTGGATAAGGATACCGAAGTTTTGTTTCTTGGAGGACCAAGACACAAGAGATCTACCAAGAAATTGACAAGTACCAAGTGGACTTTCTATCAACCTTGTCTCCGGCATAGTCCGAGTCGGAATAGCCAACAAGATCAAAAGAGGCCCTCTTAGGATACCAAATGCCAAAATTTGGTGTATGGATTAAGTATCTCACTATCCTTTTCACGGCCTTAATATGACATTCTTTAGGAGCAGCTTGATATCGTGCACACATGCACACACTTAGCATAATATCGGGACGTGAAGCACATAGATATAACAATGAACCAATCATAGAGCGATAAACCTTTCGATCAACCGGTTCACCATCTTTGGTCAAATCAAGATGTCCACTAGTAGGCATGGGTGTAGTCATACCTTTGCATTCTTGCATATTGAACTTCTTGAATAAGTCCTTAGTGTACTTCGTTTGAGAGATCAAAGTACCTTCCTTAGTTTGCTTGATTTGCAACCCAAGAAAGAATTTGAGTTCACTCATCATAGACATCTCAAACTTCTCCGACATTAGCTTCCCAAAATTTTCACTAAAATGAGGGTTAGTTGAACCAAATATAATATCATCAACATAAATTTGGCACACAAATAGTTCACCATTAACCCTTTTAGTAAAAAGTGTAGAATCAATTTTCCCAATTTCAAAGCCTTTCTCAGTAAGGAACTTGGTCAAGCATTTATACCATGCTCTAGGAGCTTGTTTAAGTCCATAAAGAGCTTTGTGAAGTTTGTAAACATGATTGGGTTTCTTAGGATTGACAAAGCCGGGAGGTTGTTTAACATAAACTTCCTCCTCTATTTCACCATTTAGAAAAGCACTTTTAATGTCCATTTGGTACAAGGTGATATCATGGTGATTAGCATAGGCAAGTAAGATGCGAATGGACTCAAGTCTAGCAACAGGCGTAAGTCTCACCATAGTCCATACCTTCGACTTGTGTGTAGCCTTGGGCGACGAGACGTGCTTTGTTGCAAACTACTTGTCCATCTTCATCTTGCTTGTTGTGAAACACCCATTTGGTACCGATGATGTTGTGGTTGTTGTCGGGCTTCTCAACCAATGTCCAAACTTGGTTCCTCTCAAAGTTGTTGTAACACCCCAAGAATCATGCTACAGTAATCCCCTTCTAATGATGCCTTGACATCATTGTTACTGTTGCTAATCTTCACTTGATCCAAATCACCGATTCAAATTCAAATCCAATCTAAAGTCACAAACTCTTATTTGTCAGACAGGAGATCTAAAATGTTCATCTTGTGGCAAATAGTCATTTGTTAATATTGGTGGTGAACCAATATATTTGCAACAAGGTGTTTAAATGGCCTAAAGCAATTAAAGCAGTGACTAAAACAATAGTTTAAATGGCTTTTTACTTTATTAAAAGTTCAAACTGTTTCAAAAGCCTCACAACCTTTTTGTGGCAGTGCTAACTATTGCAATGTAATTATGTGGCCAAGTCCCACATTTTACAAAATCCTTTTGGCAGCCAAAATATTACCATGCTTTTTACGTAAAAAGAAAAGAGCAAAAGTAAAAGAAAAAAAACCCCCGACCCCCACAGGCCTTAGTCATCTGGGCGGCCCAACCCAGCAGCCCACCTCCCTGGCCGCCTCCACCCCTCTGTTCATCAAGCCCGAACATACATCGTACCAAGCCCAGCCCATCCCCGGTCATCCTCATGTTGCTCACCACACACCCGTGGGCCTTGGGAGGCGTCGTCCATGGCGGGATAGCCACGGGCGGACCATCCCGCGCCTCCTCGTCAGATCCCGGCGGATAAGAGCATCTCCGCCACCCCACTGGAACCCTAGCTCTCTGTCCCTCACCCCTTTCCTCTTTTCTCGATCCGAAGCTCCACCGAGTGAAGCCAGCAGACGCCGTCAAGCAGACCGCCACGCCCACCGCCGTCGCGCATCATCGGTGTTGGTCCAGAGATGCGACGACATCCTCGACATCCATGCCAACCGACACGGCAGGAGCTTCGCCAAGCCGTCGCCATCGTAACTTCTTCGACCTCGGGTGCCGCCACAAATTCCCGTCGATTCGCTCGGCCTCGTCCCTCTCCGTTTACCTCGACCCGCAACACGCTCGGCCAGAGAAGCCTCACTTTTCCCCTCTAGATTTGCCTCGAATTTGAGCCAGACGCGTCAGCAATAGTCGCCAGATTCGCCATAGCTCTGCTTGCCGCCACACCGTCACGCACTCGCCTACACACCCCTATAGCCTCCGTGGCCCTGTGCTGCTTTCGTCGGCTCCGCCCTGCCGTGCTCGCGGCAGCTCCACCACCAGCTGGTGCCGCCGCGGACCCCGCCTCCATCAACTGTTGCTTCGGCCAGCCCACCTGGGCCTCCCGCGCCGCTTCCCCCACTCCCTCAGCGTCGCGGCTTCCCTCTCGTGCTCCCTTGGCGCCGGGCAGCGTCTGCTCCTCCTCCCGGCGCTCTGTGGCGCCGGCGCTCCTGGGCGGTCGGGCGTGCCTTGCCTTTTGCCGTGGCCGGCTCGGCCATCGCCAATGGCCCCCAGCTTAATTTAGGGGCTAATTAACCCCACCCCACTAAACTAATCCCCCTCTAACCCATCGACATTGGGCCCCACCCGGTTAACTAATTTGATTAAAGCGTAGGTTATGACATGTGGGCCCTCTCTGTCTATTTAGGTTAAATAAATTATATAAACATTGTTAGTTGCCTCGCCAATGGCATGAGGGTCCCAGGTTCTCCTTTGACCGGTCAACCGTGGACCAATCAACTCCTCGATCAGATGGTCAACCCCACCTGTCACCCACTGGGTGCATGCACCGTGCACCTAGCAGTTTCGCATTTATTAATATTCTTGAATTAAATTAAAATCAGGATATTAGAAAATCATTTAATCTTTGTAAATTCATAGAAAATAAACCGTAGCTCGGATGAAAATTTTTCTACATGAAAGTTGCTTTCGTAACGCGAAGGCTTAATCCGAATACGCGGTCCGTTTACTCCGGATGCCTCTAACTATCTAAACATGGAACATTCCCCCTCCGGTCATCTATCTGACACAGGTCCGGAACCGGGATTACATTCCCGGTTGTTTTCCCCCTTCACCTATATCGTGTAGCCATGCGTTAGGTCACACCCGGCACATCATATTGCCACGATATGCTTTTACGATGCTATGTTTGCTTTATATTTACTGTTTCTTCCCCCTCTTCTCTCTGGTAGACCCCGAGACCGATGTCATACATGATCGACTACGTCGACGATTTACCCCTCCTTGCCGTGAGCAACCGAGGCAAGCCCCCTTTGATCATCCCGATATCGCCCATTCCATTCTCTCATGCTTGCATTAGATTTTGCCATCTTGTTATTGATTGCTCCTATTACGATGCATAGCCTGCTTTTGTATCTCGTTGTTCCTTACACCTTATCCTAAATTGCTTAGTATAGGTTGGTTAGTGACCCATCGATGACCCACCTTGTCCTTGTTGCTCCTGCTTCATCATTGAAGACCGGATCAACGGGATCGAAGACCAAGCCCCGACACCGCACATCACTTCCCCTTAGTTGCTCGACACTACTGGGTTACTATCGAGTACCGAGGGTGAGACCTCATCAGCACTTCTGATGTTAACCCTGTAGAGTAGCTATTCGGTCGTGGTCATCGAGGGTGATTCCGCCTTAACCACTTCCGATACGGCTCTGTCGTGCAACCTCTCAAGTGTGAACCTCGGAGGTGGTTCCTCTTACGTTCACCTTGATGATTACATCGAGTGGAATCCACCGGGGGTGATTCCTCGGGTTTTCCCCTTGATGTTTAGACACACAGTTACTATGGTTACTATGACTTTACACTGAACCATGTTACTAAAGACGGGTCGACCCTGAGGGGTACCCGCGCGAGCTTAATTGCGAGTGAGGTGGAGACGGGTTGACCTGGAGGGTGCCCGCGAGATAATTACGAGGCGTGGCCGAGCATTCCTAGCCCTTGCCGCAAGTCCTCGAGACGGGGCAACGGGGTAACATCTTTCATGAGTCTCTGCTTGTTACAGCGCGTTCCTAATCCACTACGATTTGGATATTTTATCCAAGGGGCCTCTGGCCAGATAGCACTAACCATCACTTGGGCATAGTATGGGCGTTACTGCGTCGTATACATCACCAAGTTTAATAGATGTCGGCCGATCGAGTGGCGCTGCTGCCGGGTTGGACTGATGGCGCTGCCTTGTTGAAGGAGGTAGCTAGGTCTGCTCACCGGCCGCGTCACATAGCGTCTTGAGGAGTTCCCGGGAGATGGCCCATGACCCTGGGGCATAGGTTAAGTCCGGCGTGCTTGGCCTCTCTATTAAGCCTAGGTCGGGTTGCGGCGTATTGTTTGGCCGAGGCCGGGCATGACCCAGGAAAGTGTGTCCGGCCGGAGTTAATCGAGCGTGGTGGGTAAGTTGGTGCACCCCTGCAGGCAAGAAAACATCTATCGATAGCCTGTCCTACGGTAATGGACACTTGGAGTTGTATCCCGATCGATACAACTAGAACTGGATACTTGTGATGAGAATTGGATGGTGATGAGAACTGGATTGTGATGATAACTGGATAGTATGGCTCAGGATTTCTTTCTCGCAGGAGTCGAGAAAGGATCTCCTACGAGGTTAATAACACTACTACTACTTTACTTTATGCTACTCTACTCCCTCCTGTTTCTTTTGCAAGATGGTGGTTTCGAGAAGATGCTAGTCTTCGATAGGACTAGGCCTTCTCTCTATTCTCGCATTTCTCTTGCCCAGGTCACATATACAGCCTTCCTTTGATAATGTTGCATATGTAGTGTAGATCCTTGCTTGCAGTACTTACTTTGGATGAGTACTCACGGTTGCTTTGCTCCCCCTTTTCCCCCTTTCTTCTTCTTTCCGGTTGATGCAACCAGATTTTGGAGCCAGAAGTCAGATGCCACTGCCGATTCTACTACTACATGGAGACCGCCGACGACCAGGAGTATTTAGGAGGCTCCCAGGCAGGAGGCCTTGCCTTTTCGATCAATGTTGCTTTTGTGCTAGCCTTCTTAAGGCAAACTTGTTTAACTCATGCCTGTACTCAGATATTGTTGCTTCCGCTGACTCTTGTGTATTCGAGCTTATGTATTCGAGCCCTCGAGGCCCCTGGCTTGTAATATAAAGCTTGATTTATTTTAATTTGTGTCTAGAGTTGTCTTTGTGATATCTTCCCGTGAGTCCTTGATCTTGATCGTACACATTTGCGTGCATGATTAGTGTACGATTGAATCGAAGCGTCCAAGTTGGTATCGAGCCGATTTGCTGTAAGTAGCCCCTTTCCAACTCCTTGGCCGAAGTCGAGTCTAGTGACTACAAAAACTTTTACTAACTTGGCTGTGTGGCTTACGAGCCCATGTCGCCAATTGGGTGGTATTAGGATCTTTTACTCCTCGCCTATACTCTGGGATTCTAATCTCTCTTCTATTCGGGCTAAATGATTTTATTAACTCTAACATTAGGTTCTCGTAACCATTTCCTCCCGGAGAGCCCTTCATTCCAGATGATCGCTTGGTGCACCAGAAGATTCCGAAGATACTCTCCGATGTTTTTCCCGAGATCCTTGTGCCCTTCGCCGTTGCAATTCCCTACCACCGATAAATCCCCATGGATAGCTATATACACTTTCCGTCCATACCTTCATTTCCAGTTGCTCCTGTTACTACAAGATACCCTGAAATACTTTGCGAATTTCCGAGAATACTTTGTGCCTACTTGCCTTGCAGCTCTTTGCCACACAGATTCCGTCTGCAGATAATTTCTCGCACTTATCGAGTATCCTCTTTTCCCTAGTTGATTAATTTATTTCACAACAGTCTTCGAAATACCATTCGATCTTCCAAAAATCCTCAGCAGCCTATTGTTGTTGAAATTCTTGTTCGCTTGCATTATGGTTAATTCCATATTTCTAGTAATCTTCGTTGACATCATCTGTCACTATCGGTTTGAGTCCCTTGATCCAATATGTTGCGAATGCTCGTAATCATCAATCAGATCCTAACATTCATCCTTCCGGCTCAGACATCACTCCAGACATGAGCTGGTTCTCGGGAAACCAACCTTAATTGATTGTCGATCTATATCTATTCAACTTACTTGTCTTTTGATCAGAGTGTCTGCTTCCGATCTTCTAATTTTGAAATCATAATTTCCTTGCATTAAGCATCCAATTATTTAGATGTTTCTATAATCCAATGCCTTTGCATTCTTTCCTTCTTCTGATTGAGTCTTGATACTCAAATCAGATCCATTGAGGACCGTTGAATCCTTTGTTGGATTATTATCCGACAACGTCCTTCATATTCAATAACCTTTTGAGCCTTTCCTCGGATACATAATGCCTTTGGTAAATTGTATCCTCTGCCTTCTCAACCATGCTCTGCCTTCGAGCTGGTGTTATATTACTCCTGAGATTTGTGGTATATGTTCCTAAGATGCCCCTATGGGTTGAACATATGCCTTCCTTAATCCGTGTGAACCCGAGAGTTTTCACGAGTCATACTTTTCTGGTGTTTTGCCAGATATAAATTTCAACACTACCACTTCATCGAAAGCAAGAAGTAAATGAAATGATATGCATTGAAGAAGTGGGAGTCGACCTTGAACTTGTGTTCATGCCCGTGGACACGATGTAGATCTTATCATGGAAGCTTCTCTTAAAAAAATTAATTATCCCCCTGGTATAAGATCATCTTATATCCGGGATTTGATCCTTTGCAACCATGGTTCTGACCATGAGTGTTCCCCTTGATCCCATCTCTCGGACAAGTTAAAGTACTTGCCTTCTGCAGATCAATACATCTCTGCAACCTCTATTTTGATCTTCCTTCGATTATTACCCTCCGGTATCTCGAGGATATCAAAGGACCGTGTTGCTTCCTATGAGTCTTCATCTAGTATTGCTTCTCACCGATTTCATATTTTCCCTTGGGTTCCGATTTATTAGTCACTCAAGAACACCGATAAGTGAATCGATTCCGCACCGAATCAATAATTCTAAGTAATATTTGTTGCTTACGAGTTAAATAATCCTTCAAGTCATTCCTAGCCTGATCGGGTATATCATTATCGTGCTAATTTTAACTGTGCTACCCGGTCCTTATTCCCGGAGCACAACTTTCAACGATGAGGTAAGCTTACGTTGACCTTCCTCATCATATCATTTCACCATGAACAGCAAGCTTGCTTTCGAGTTTGTGTCGTACCCATGGTACCAATAACCTTTCGCTTCATCGGTCCTTTAACGTGATGTCATCGCCGATCGATTACATCTTCATGAAATCTCTCGACAGATGTGTCGTGATCATCACCAACATTCTAAGCTGTTCCAGGATATCAATCGAATTCCTGATGAGTAATACCATCCTTGCCCCTTGATGAATTGTTCCTGAGCCCACCGGCCACAAAATCATTTTTCTTGCTGAAATTGTATGACTTATTTTGTAAGTCGTTCTGATGGATCCTTTGTGTATCTGAAGTCTGACCTTTCCCCGATGACCATGTCAACACTATCCCGAAGCATGTGTGTGGTACTCCGATCATCAACAAGAACATTGGGAGCGCAATGCTAACTGTTCTTGATCAATAATCCAAACACCGTTGTATGGGTAAACCTCATAAATTCCTAGCCCCTTTGTCTAAACGGCTTAATACTTGGAGCCCTATCATGCTCTGCCTTTCCTTAGGAAAGTTATACTCTAACACTTGGGTATAAACACATTTTCCTTGCCATTGGTCTATTTAATCTGGTAATCACATTTTCCTTTCCATTGTTTTGTTTAACCTTTCTTGTGATCTAACTTGTCCGACCAGAGATAAATCCTGCTTAAGTAAGCACCTCGGTGTACAACTTTGTCGAAGAAGACCTGTTACTATTGTTGATGACATTCCGGTAACCACCGATGGCGAGAACTTTGCCTATTGGTCCACCTCGTCTTACGAGCAGGAAAATGGTTCTCTTCGTCCCACGCCCTTGGTACCAAACTTTGTTGCCAACATAACTAACAGGCTATCCTCTGACCTGCCTTGCTATCATGACCATTCAAGATGTTAGCGCCTTCCTGCTTTTAACCCACATGTTGGGCCCATAACCCACAGTTCCACAAGATCAAAACCTGACTCTCCTGTACACCCTTGTTTCTAAGGTTATTTCTCATGCTTGGCTTCATATGAAAATCCTGAGCCTCCTTCCGAGAGGCGATCTATTCTGGTATCAGACGCAATACTTATTCCCATTGCTCTGGACCCCTTTCACCCTCTGTTCCAGGCAACAAATGATTGCCTACCAAGTTGAAGCTTCTTATTGCACCTTCTTACCTTGCTCTCGATGACTTTCTTGGATTTCAACTCGAGAGATGCCTCTATGCCACGTTCACCGAGATAGCCCCTGTAACTATCTTGTGTTGAACTCCGTCCTTCCCGAGTCTTTCTCCCTTACTCCACCTCTTAAATCTCGGGACGAGATTTCTTGTAGTGGAGGAGATTTGTAACACCCCAAGAATCATGCTACAGTAATCCCCTTCTAATGATGCCTTGACATCATTATTCTGTTGCTAATCTTCACTTGAACCAAATCACCGATTCAAATTCAAATCCAATCTAAAGTCACAAACTCTTATTTGTCAGACAGGAGATCTAAAATGTTCATCTTGTGGCAAATAGTCATTTGTTAATATTGGTGGTCAACCAACATTTTTGCAAGGTGTTTAAATGGCCTAAAGCAATTAAAGCAGTGACTAAAACAATAGTTTAAATGGCTTTTTACTTTATAAAAAGTTCAAACTATTTCAAAAGCCTCACAACCTTTTTGTGGCAGTGCTAACTATTGCAATGTATTTATGTGGCCAAGTCCCACAATTTACAAAATCCTTTTGGCAGCCAAAATATTACCATGCGTTTTCTTTAAAAAGAAAAGAGCAAAAGTAAAAAGAAAAACCCCTGACCCCCCACAGGCCTTAGTCATCTGGGCGGCCCAATCCAAGAGCCCACCTCCCTCGTCACCTCCACCCCTCTGTTCATCAAGCCCGAGCATTATAATGTACTGTGCCCAGCCCATCCCGGTCATCCTCGCGCTGCTCACCACACACCCGTGGGACGCAGGAGCGTCGTCCATGGCGGGATAGCCACGGGCGGCCATCCCGCGCCTCCTCGTCGTATCCACAGCGGATAAGAGCATCTCCGCGACCCCACGGAACCCTAGCTCTCATCCCTCACCCCCTTTCCCTCTTTTCTTGATCTGAAGCTCCACCGAGTGAAGCCAGCGCACGCCGTCGCAGACTGCCACAGCCACCGGCCGTCGCGCATCATCGGTGTTGGTCCAGGAGATGCGCATCGACATCCTCGACATCCATGCCAACCGACACGAGCAGGAGCTTCGCCAAGCCGTCGCCATCGTCACTTCTTCGACCTCGGGTGCCGCCACAAATTCCCGTCGATTCGCTCGGCCTCGTCCCTCTCCGTTTACCTCGACCCATAACACGTTAGCTGTGAGAAGCCTCACTTTTCCCTCTAGATTTGCCTCGAATTTGAGCCGTGTCGGCGTCAATAATAGTCGCCAGATTCGGCCTTAGCTCTGCTGCTACCGCCGTCACCGCACGCACTCGCCTACACACCCCGTAGCCTCCGTGGCCCTGCCGTGCTGCTCATCGGCTCCGCCCGCCGTGCTCATGCAGCTCCGCCACCGACCCATTGGTGCCGCCCGCCCCCCTTCTCGCCCATTGTTGCTTTGCCGGCTGCCATGACCCACCCAGTTCCTCCGCCCGCCGTTTCCCCACTCCCTCGCGCGGCGTCTTGCTTCCCTCTCGTGCTCCCCTTGCTGGCGTCCGGGCGTCCTGCTCCCCCCCCTCAAGGCGCTCTGCCTTGTTGGCGCCGGCGCGCTCCTGCAGACGGTCGGGCGTGCCTTGCCGTGGCCGGCTCGGCCACTGCCAATGGCCCCCCTGCTTAATTTAGGGTCTAATTAACCCCCACCCCACTAAACTAATCCCCCTCTAACCCACTGACATTGGGCCCCACCCGGTTAACTAATTTGATTAAACTGTAGGTTATGACATGTGGGCCCTCTCTGTCTAATTAGGTTAAATAAATTATATAAACAACATTAGTTGCCTCGCCAATGACATGAGGGTCCCAGGCCTCCTTTGACCAGTCAACCGTGGACCCAGTCAACTCTGGCAGGCGGATGGTCTGACCCCACCTGTCAGCCACTACTTGGGTGCATGCACTTTGGGTGCACCCTAGCAGTTCATTTATTAATATTCTTGAATTAAATTAAAATCAGGATATTAGAAAATCATTTAATCTTTGTAAATTCATAGAAAATAAACCGTAGCTCGGATGAAAATGTTTTCTACATGAAAGTTGCTCAGAACGACGAGGCGAATCCGAATACGCGGTCCGTTTACCTGTCAGATGCCTCTAACTATCTGAACATGGAACGTTCCCCCTCCGGTCATCTATCTGACACAGGTCCGGAACCGGGATTACATTCCCGGTTGTTTTCCCCCTTCACCTATATCGTGTAGCCATGCGTTAGGTCATACCCGGCACAGCATATTGCCACGATATGCTTTGTGATGCTATGTTTGCTTTATATTTACTGTTTCTTCACCCTCTTCTCTCTGGTAGACCCTGAGACCGATGTCATTCATGATCGACTATGTAAACAACGACCCCTCCTTGCCGTGAGCAACCAGGCAAGCCCCTTTGATCATCCCGATATCGCCCATTCCATTCTCTCATGCTTGCATTAGATTTTGCTACTGTTATTGATTGCTCCTATTCTGATGCATAGCCTGCTTTTGTATCTGCTGTTGTTCCTTACATGCTTATCCTAAATTGCTTATTATAGGTTGGTTAGTGACCCATCAGTGACCCCCACCTTGTCCTTGTTTCCCCTGCTTCATCATTGAAGACCCGATCAACGGGATCGAAGACCAAGCCCCAACACCGCACATCACTTCCCCTTAGTTGCTCGACACTACTGGGTTACTATCGAGTACCGAGGGTGAGACCTCATCAGCACTTCTGATGTTAACCCTGTAGAGTAGCTATTCGGTCGTGGTCATCGAGGGTGATTCCGCCTTAACCACTTCCGATACGGCTCTGTCGTGCAACCCCTCAAGTGTGAACCTCGGGGGTGGTTCCTCTTACGTTCACCTTGATGATTACATCGAGTGGAATCCACGGGGGTGATTCCTCGGGTTTTCCCTTGATGTTTAGACACCACAGCTACTATGGTTACTATGACTTTACACTGAACCATGTTACTAAAGGCGAATTAGACCCTCGAGGGGTACCCTTGCGAGCTTAATTGCGAGTGAGGTGGAAGCGGGTTGACACGGAGGGTGCCCGCGAGATAATTACGAGGCGTGGCCGGGCATTCCTAGCCCTTGCCGCAAGTCCTCGAGGACGGGCAACGGGTAACATCTTTCGTGAGTCTCGCTTGTTACCGCTGCGTTCCTAATCCACTCACGATTTGGATATTTGATCCAAGGGGCCTCTGGCCCGATAGCACTAACCATCACATGGGCATAGTATGGGCATTACGTAGCCGTATACATCAGCGAAGTTTAATAGATGTCGTGTTGAGTGGCGCTACCGGGTTGGACTGCGTGGCGCTTTGCCTTGTTGAAGGAGGTAGCTAGGTTCGCTCACCGGCCGCCACGCAACATCTGCGAGGAGTTCCCGGGGAGATGGCCCATGACCCCTGAGGGCATAGGTTTAGTCTGGCGTCTTGGCCTCTCTATTAAGCCTAGGTCGGGTTGCGGGCGTATTGTTTGGCCGAGGTAGGGCATGACCAGAAAGTGTGTCCAGCCGGAGTTAATCGAGCGTGATGGGTAAGTTGGTGCACCCTGCAGTGGAAGAAAACATCTATCGATAGTCTGTCCTCTGATAGCGGACACTTGGAGTTGTATCCCGATCGATACAACTAGAACTGGATACTTGTGATGAGAATTGGATGGTGATGAGAACTGGATTGTGATGATGATCGGATAGTATGGCTCAGGATTTCTTTCTCGCGAGGAGTCGAGAAAGGATCTCCGCCGAGGTTAATAACACTACTACTACTTTACTTTATGCTACTCTAGTCCGTCCTGTGTGCTGCACGATGGTGGTTTCCAGAAGATGCTAGTCTTCGATAGGACTAGGCCTTCTCTCTATACTGGCAGTTCTGCAGCCCATTCCACATATACAGCCTTCCTTTGATAATGTTGCATATGTAGTGTAGATCCTTGCTTGCGAGTACTTTGGATGAGTACTCACGGTTGCTTTGCTCCCCCTTTTCCCCCTTTCTTCTTCTTTCTGGTTGATGCGACCAGATGTTGGAGCCCAGAAGTCAGATGCCACCACCGATTCTACTACTACGTGGAGACCGCCGATGACCAGGAGTATTTAGGAGGCTCCCAGGCAGGAGGCCTTGCCTTTTCGATCGATGTTGCTTTTGTGCTAGCCTTCTTAAGGCAAACTTGTTTAACTCATGTCTGTACTCAGATATTGTTGCTTCTGCTGACTCTTTTGTATTCGAGCTTATGTATTCGAGCCCTCAAGGCCCCTGGCTTGTAATATAAAGCTTGATTTATTTTAATTTGTGTCTAGAGTTGTGCTGTGATATCTTCCCATGAGTCCTTGATCTTGATCGTACACATTTGTGTGCATGATTAGTGTACGATTGAATCGGGGGCGTCACAGTTGTGTAGCTCTTCATGCATAGCATTTATCCAATCTGGATCTTCCAATGCTTCTTCAACCTTCATAGGTTCAATTCTAGAGATGAAAGAATAGTTTTGACAAAAGTTAGCTAAACGAGTTTTAGAGCGAGTGATTCTCCCAGTTTGAATATCATTGTAGATTTGTTCGACGGGATGGTCTTTAGCAATTCTTGCTCGAACTCGTGAAAGCTTTTGCTTGGATCTTCGTTGAACATCCTCTTCATCTTGTTCTTCTTCTTGGCCTTCTTCATTGTTGGCGTTGTCGTTCTCTTGTCGTTATTGAGAAGGAGGTTGTTGATGTTCATCTTGATGCACTTCCTCGTTTTCTTCATCTTGGTGTGTCCCACTTGTGGATGCTTCCGTATCAACTCTTGGTTCACCTTGTCGTGAAGTAGAAGCTTCCACTTGGACGGACGAGGTACTCTCCTTCACCTCCGTTGGACGGACCTTGCCAATAGACAAGTCTTGGATTGCTTCGAAGGATCTTTGTCTCCTACATCAATTGGCAATTGCTCTACTTATGAGTCGTTAGATTCATCAAACTTCACATCTACCGTCTCTTCAACCTTTCGGTGAAATTGTTGTAGACACGGTATGTGTGAGAGTTTGAGCCATAACCTAGTAGGAAACCTTCATGAGACTTAGGAGCAAATTTAGAACGACGATGCTTATCAAGAATGTAGCACTTTGAGCCAAATACTCGAAAGTATCCAACTTGGGGTTTGTTACGGTGAGGAGCTTGTATGTCGCTCTTGCCGAGTAGCTTGTGAAGATACAAGCGATTTGTTGCATGACAAAATTTGTCTCAACCGCTTCTGCCCAAAAGTGCTTGACGTCTTGTACTCATCAAGCATCGTTCTCGCCATTTCAATGAGCGTCCGGTTCTTCCTCTCAACAACTCCATTTTGTTGAGGTGTGTACGTAGTCGAGAACTCGTGTGAAATCCCTTCTTCGTCAAGAAAGGTGTCCACATTTGCGTTCTTGAAATCCGTTCTGTTGTCGCTGTGAACCTTCTTGATCTTCACTTCAAATTGGTTTTGGGCCTTCCTAGCGAAGTTTTTGAAGATCTTTTGGACCTGTGATTTATCATCGAGAAAGAACACCCACGTAAATCTGGAAAAATCATCAACTATAACTAGACCAAAAGAATTTCCACCGAGACTCTTGTAAGAGTTGGGACCAAAGAGATCCATGTGAAGTAGCTCGAGTGGCCTCTTCGTGGTCATGATGTTCTTCACGGATGCCTTCCTCCAACCTGTTTACACCTTGACAAGCACTGCAAAGTCTATCCTTATCAAATATGACATCATTAACTCCAAGGATATGATTCCCCTTAATAAGCTTGTCAAGGTTTCGCATACCAACATGACCTAATCGTCTATGCCATAACTAGCCTTTTGAGGATTTAGCAATGACGCAAGTTTTAGGTTGAGCCTTTTTAGTGAAATCAACAATGTAAAGATCACCTCTACGCACACGGTAAAGACCATTTTATGATTATCTTGACGAAACACTTGGCAATCTACTTGATAAATAGAACATTGAAACCGAAATCAGCAAGTCTAGATAATGAAAGTAAGTTGTACCAAGAGATTCAACGAGCATGACATTTTGTATGGAGCTATCATGTGAGATGGCCACCTTACCAAGGCCAACCACCTTACCCTTTGAGTTGTCACCGAAAGTGACATACTTTCAAGGACTATCATTCTCAGCAAGCTCACGAAATATGTCTTTATCTCCGGTCATGTGATCGGTACATCCACTGTCAAGGACCCATTCCTTTCCTCCTGACATATATCCCCGAAGATTTGCCATAAGACCAAAATGTCTCATTCCATCGTCAAGATCGAAGTCACCATCATCATCCTCATCATAGTATCCATGTTCAACATCGTCATGTGGTGGATCAAATCCTAGAGAGGGTGATTCGTTAGAGTGATTTTGACAAAGATCTTGCCTATGAATTTTTATAGCTTCGGAAATAATATCACTAATAATTCCAACATCTCCTTTGGCACGCATGAGGTCGGTGAGTTCAAATAGACGATCACCAAACATAGGATCACTAGTATTCATTTTACTCAAGGCAATAGACTTATAGAGAATTTCATCAAGATTTTTCAAGGAATAATCTGGAAAGCGTTCCTCAAGAAATTTCCATATTGTGTAGGCACACTCAAAAATAGGCAAGATTCTAATCAAGTTTCTAGGCAAGCCTCTAGTGATAAGATTAACAGTTCTAAGATTTCTAGTCATGTCAATAGATTCATCAAGGGTAGGATGCATAGGATCAACATGAGGTGCACAAGGACTAGCAATGTACTTGTTCAAATGATATTGATTGAAAATTGCAAGCATCTCATTTTTTCACTCATGAAAATACTCTCCATCAAGAATAGGTACTCTATGTCTAAGACTCCCCAAAGTAGACTCGTCCATCTTCCTCCAATGGTGATTAAACCAAAGCAATGGAGACCAATGCTCTGATACCACTTGTAGGACCTTGAGAAGAGGTGTCTAGAGGGGGGGATTAGACACTAAGAGCCAAAGTTGCAGTTTTTAAGTTTCTTTAAAGTTTGAGTGGAGTTTAGGCACAAGTTTAACATTCACAACATATATCAAGCAAGCATGCAAAGAGTATATGAGTAGTGGAAAGTAAAGCATGGAACTTGCAAGAATGTAAAGGGAAGGGATTGGAGGATTCAAACGCAATTGGAGACACGGATATTTTTGGCGTGGTTCCAATAGGTTGTGCTATCGTACATCCACGTTGATGGAGACTTCAACCCACGAAGGGTAACGGTTGCGCGAGTCCACGGAGGGCTCCACCCACGAAGGGTCCACGAAGAAGCAACCTTGTCTATCCCACCATGGCCTTCGCCCACGAAGGACTTGCCTCACTAGCGGTAGATCTTCAACGGCAGGCGATCTCCTTGCCCTTACAAACTCCTTGGTTCAACTCCACAATCTTGTCGGAGGCTCCCAAGTGACACCTAGCCAGTCTAGGAGACACCACTCTCAAGAAGTAACAAATGGTGTGTTGATGATGAACTCCTTGCTCTTGTGCTTCAAATGATAGTCTCCTGTCGGTGTCAAAACCGGCGGATCTCGGGTAGGGGGTCCCTGTGCGTCTAAGCCTAGGCGGATGGTAACAGGAGACAAGGGACACGATGTTTTTACCCAGGTTCGGGCTCTCTCGATGGAGGTAAAAACCCTACTCCTGCTTGATTAATATTGATGATATGGGTAGTACAAGAGTGGATCTACCACGAGATCGTAGAGGCTAAACCCTAGAAGCTAGCCTATGGTATGATTGTTGTTCGTCCTATGGACTAAAACCCTCCGGTTTATATAGGCACCCGGATAGGGTTAGGGTTACCACAGTCGGTTACATCGGTAGGAGATCTACATATCCGTATCGCCAAGCTTGCCTTCCACGCCAAGGAAAGTCCCATCCGGACACGGGACGAAGTCTTCAATCTTGTATCTTCATAGTCCAGAGTCCGCCAGCGGTGATAGTTCGCTATCCGGACACCCCTAATCCGGGACTCCTCGGTAGCCCCGAACCAGGCTTCAATGACGATGAGTCCGCCCGCGTGGGATTGTCTTCGCATTGCGAGGCGGGTTCTTCTCCAAATTCCATATACTTGTCGAATAGTGTCCGCTTCACGATAAATGTTGCGCTCCTTGGCTTCCACGCCCAATAATGGCCATCTTCCACGACGAATCGAATGTGAAAAGTCGTGGTATCTTTACATTTACCCCTTGCTTTGTGCAAATGAGTGCGTCTATAAAAGAGGCGGGGATCCAGATCTGGATCGCACCACCCTCCCTCGCAAGCCTTCATCGTAGCGCCTTGACAAAAATCCATTCCACCATGGACAGTCGCTGGCTCCTCCTCTCGCACTCCCAGCCCTCAGCCGGGAGATTGGGGAGATGCTCGATCCGCCTGGCCAATTGGTGGCGCTCCAAACCAAAGGGATTCCTTCCCCGTCCTTCCCGGTTCCGGTATGCGTTCGGACTCGCCACTTATAAGGGCGGGAAGCGGCGGAGAGCGTCCCGATCCCTCTAAGGGAGAGCGGGTATGCCGTCTCTCATCTAATGAGAGGACTCGGATTTCCAATCCATCCGTTTCTCCAGGGGCTTACGAGTTCTCGGCCTCGGTACTGCACAACCTTACGCCTGCCTCCATCTTGCATATAGCGGGCTTTGTGGCCCTTCTTGCGAGCTGTTCACAGGTGTTGAGGCCCATTTTGATCTCGTGGAAGAGATTGTTCTACCTTGTGCCCCGTTCTCATGAGGGGTCAATAATCAAGTGGGCGGAGCCGAGCTGTAAGCGCATCGCGGGACCGGATATCTATCCGGAACCCGAAGAAGGCGTCCAAGACTGGCCTTCAAATGGTTTTATATAGAAGACGCCCCGCCACGGATCCTGTTCGAATCGGCCTCCGGAGTTCAGCAATGCTCCTCTGAAGAAAGCGCCTGAGTTGGCGCCTTGTGAGCCCCAGGGGAAGTCGGCAGGGCGTCCTTTACTGATGAGCCAAATAAGATTTTTGGCTCATTACGGACTGACTATGATTGGTGTCATGGCCACATGCATCATGCGGGGAGTTCGGCCCGCTCCAATATAGGGGCCACCCCATGTGGGATTTCAACGGGGAGGATGATGCCACCCGTCATGGCCGCAAAGGGCCGGGATCGGTCACCGAACTGGTGAAGACCTTGTTCGCCATGTACAAAGAGGAAGAGAAGGATTTCCTCCGCGTCAGTCCGCTGAACGGGTTTTCTTCGAGTAATCCTCGAAGTTGGGTAAGCGAATATCTTTGTGGCCTGTCCGATCCATGTTCCCGTGGTTAAATATCTCATCTCATGGTTTCTACGCAGGAACTGCGCCGGGCCATGGAGAAGATACACAGCCCGCCTCCACAACCCGAGGATTCGGAACGGTCCCTCGATCCGGCCTCCGAAGAGGACTCGGATAGAAAGGTGGAGCTGATCGACGGGGTGTTCCATCAACTTAGCATCGACAATGCTTTGGTGGCCATTACGGCCGACTACCCCGGACTATTTCCGGCCTCCCAGGTAACCGTGACCGAAGTCCGATACCATGACCCACCCGTGCTTTTATTTACGACCACCGCGTATTTGATGGTGTTTCGCAGGGGTGCCTTCGAGGCAGGAGGCCGAGCCCGCGGCTAACCAACAAGGGCAGCGCGGCCACGCAGCTAAAAAGAAGTGCGGTTCGATTGAAACGCCGCCCATAGCGGTAAGGCGTGCCACCATATCCCGAGATTTATTCACGGAAGGCGTACTAACACCGGTGCTCTTTTCGGGAAAAAGAGCGCCGCCGGATCGTGTCCGGGAGATTATAATCGAGCCTCTGCCAGCCAGGCTCCAACGTCGGGTCCGGAAGCGGAGGTAAACACGAGGCGTGCGTCGGATGCTCCTCTGACAGAGGATGCCGACAGGTTATCCGCCACCAACTCCGAGGTGGAGAGTGCCATGAATCACAGGCGCCGCCGGGCAGTTCTTCGTGACGCATGTTTCTCCCAGGAGGCGTTGAATGCCTTCAATTCGGGAGAAGCGCACCTCCGTGCCGCTCAAGATGGTCTAGCCAGAGCCACGGAGCAGTATGTAAAGGACATACGGGTAAGAAATTTTGACAGCGATTGTATATGCCAAGAGCCCCGAGACTTAAAATAGTTAGGATAAGCGATTTAAGGATCATTTGTTATGCTGAGCTCTTACGGAAAAGAATACCCGACTGTCCCAGGAGCTTGAAGAGTGCAAGGCCCAGCTTGAGGCCACACTAGCCGCCACAGGGGGAGCCACAGAGACCCCCTCCGGTAATATATACTTTGAAAAATAAGTAGTTTGTGAAGTGCGGTGCGTGTATAAATCTGACAATAATATTGCAGATGGCGCCGGACTAGATCCAGACAAGCAATAGCTCCTGCGCCAGCTAAAGGCTGGCGAGAGCGTGCTTACAAGGGTGCGGCAGGAGAAAAACAACCTCCAAGATGCCAACACCCAACTGGGAGAGGAACTAAAGGATGTTCGTGCCCAGTTATCTGACTCCGTAAAGGAGAATCGACGGCTTCGTCGCGGCATTTTCAGTAAGTTCTTAAACGAACTTTGAAAGAGTTCGGCGAGGAAGGTGACTAACATAAACATGTATGTAGGTTTGCTCACAGGTCGTCCTGAGGAGGAGATGCCCAGTTCGTCGGGCGATCTTCTTCCCGAACTCATGCGTCGGTTGCACGAGCGAAGTTCGGCAGGTGATGAAAGGCGTCGCCAGAGCCTTGTGGCCATCTATCTCCCTACCCGAAGGCATTAGGGAGCTGGCGGAAGCGGCTTCAAGGAGCACGGCGGCGCTCCGACTATGGAAGATATCGGCTGCCGTCAAAGGCGCCAGGAGGCACAGGCCATGGTAAAGACGGTACACGAAGATCGACCCAAACCACATGGACGAGGTCGGACCTGTGGGGCCTGATGGGAAGGAGATCCCTGTAAGCTTAGTGTACGGCCAAGTAGAATTGGCTGCAAAGTATTCCCAGCAGGACTGTAAACTAGACAGCCTATTAGATGGTATTGAAGAGGAATACAATCAGTCGAGTTGACTATGTAATTTAAAATGACATGTAAAATGCCTTCTAGCCGGATTGTAGATCGTTTGTCGTAAGCGGACCTTTTAAGCTTCAACCTCGGGACCCAATAGTCCGGAGTGTGTCCGAATACCCTCGCGGTTATGTAAGAACCGGCATGCATCGAGACAAGGCGTAGGGTCATTATTGCTGTATCGGACAAGTGCCCAACTAGTTATGTTATATTACATGGATAGTAAGAAACATCTTCCAGGGAGAATAGTTCCGTTAGGGTTCCTTTCCTCGGGAGGCATGCCCTAAAGTGCATGTCCAAACTGCTAAGAAAGCGTAAAATCATCACGGGGCAGATGGATAAATAGTTTAAAAATCATCTTTCACTAACTTTCGGCTTCACCCAGTCTGAGGTACACATCCGGTGACCGGCAAGAATAATCGCAGAGGTGCTCCCTTTACCGCCTAGCCAACAATCGGGAACGAGGGTAAGCACAGGAGCCAGCAACCCAGCTTGGCCAAAACTTAAGTCATATCGATGCATATAATGGTGAATAAAAGGTACATGCGGAAGTTTGACACATGTGTTGGGCATGAAACCCGTATAAATAAGCTTCTGTTAAAGAAGCCCCCAGGTATAATGAGCGCGGGTGGCGCGTCAAGCATGTGCGAACAGAGCGCAAGCGAGCCTCTAAAGGCTTCAAGGAGAAGGAGGAGGAAGGAGAGAAATAAAAGACAGCTTAAATATAAATTGTGGACGGAGGAAGGAGACGAACCCAGAGTCCGGCACTAGGCGTAGAATCTTCGTAGACGGGCTGCGTTCCATAGGTTTGGCTCGAGTCGGTTATCCGATGCGTTTCGCAGACGGTATGCCCCGGGCCAAATGACCTGGTCGATGATGAAGGGACCTTCCCATTTGGGCTTGAGTTTGTCCTTTTTCTTGTCCGGTAGGCGTAGAACTAGTTCGCCAACGTTGTAAGCTTTGGCCCGTACTTCTCTGCTTTGATATCTTCGAGCCTGCTGTTGATAAAATGCGGAACGAGCTTTTGCCACGTCGCGCTCCTCCTCCAAGGCGTCCAGACTGTCCTGCCGATCGAGTTCGGCTTCTCTTTCTTCATACATGCGCACGCGAGGTGAGTCATGAATTATGTCGCAGGCAAACTGCCTCTACCGCATACACCATAAAAATGGTGTGAATCCGGTAGTGCGGTTTGGCGTGGTCTGCAGCCCCAGTCTGAGTCGAAGCTCCTCTACCGGTCGTGCTAGATTCCTTAAGGGACCGCACTAGTCTGGGTTTAATGCCGCTCATGATTAGACCATTTGCCCGCTCGACTTGACCGTTAGTTTGAGGGTGATAGACTGAGGCGTAATCGATCTTAACGCCCATGCTTTTGCACCATAATTTGACCTCATCAGTTGTGAAGTTGGTGCCGTTATCATGATGATACTGTGGGGGACACCGTAACGGTGCACTACCCCTGATATGAAATCTATCACCGGTCCAGATTCGGCCGTTTTAACAGGCTTGGCCTCTATCCATTTGGTGAATTTATCCACCATGACCAATAGGTATTTTTGCTTGTGGGTTCCTCCCTTAAGGGGTCCAACCATGTCAAGCCCCTGCATGAAACGGCACGGTGGTGGGTATAGTTTTGAGGGCGATGGGTGGCATGTGGCTTTGGTTAGCAAAAAGCTGGCATCCGACGCATCGTTGGACTAAATCCTGCGCATCTTCTCGGGCCGTCGGCCAATAAAATCCTGTACGGAAGGCCTTGCCTACAAGGGCCCGGGCTGCGGCGTGGTGCCCACCCAGTCCAGCATGAATTTCAGCCAGGAGGTTTCGCCCTTCCTCTTCGGAGATACACCTTTGAAGGACTCTGTTGTGCTTTTCTTATAAAGCTCTCCCTCATGGACTTTATAGGCTTTGGATCGCCGCACTATGCAGCGAGCCTCATTTTGGTCTTCAGGGAGTTCCTGCCTAGTTAGGTAGGCTAGGAATGGCTCCGTCCACGGGACAATAACCGCCATTATTTTGTGGGCGGAGGGTGTTATCTCGTTAGCGCAGCCTCCGATTGTGTCGAGTGTTCGGTGTCGCGGTGCGGTTGGGTCCGGATTGTTATTTCCGGACTCCTTCCCATAGTACGGATGGCTTGAACAGCCGCTCCAGAAGATGTTGGGCGGGACGGCATCGTGTTTTCTTGCGCCCGATGCGTGCTGCCAATCGTCCGCCGCCTGGTTGTTATCCCGCTATATGATGAAATTGAGCCCTTCAACCGTCTTTGACATTTTTAGGACCGCGTTGCAGTACGCTGCCATTTTTGGATCTTTGGCGTCAAAGTCTCCGTTTATTTGAGATATCGCGAGGTTTGAATCCCCGCGCACCTCTAGGCGTTTAATGCCCATGGAGACTGCCATCCGGAGGCCGTGCAGAAGGGCCTCATATTCGGCTGCGTTGTTGGAGTCCGTGTACATTATCTCAAGGCGACGTATTGGACTGTGTCCCCGGTTGGGGACGTCAGGACGACGCCAGCCCCCAGGCCGGCCAACATTTTGGAGCCGTCGAAGTGCATGATCCAATTGGAATATGCGCCGTACTCTTTCGGAGGCTGCTGTAATCGAACACTCTTGAAAGTAGTGTCTTCCGAGATGCCATGAACACCGCGTATGCTATCTTCTGATAATGTGGGTACCGGGACTTGCATGGAGTTAAGACAGTGGACACGTAATAAACTGGTTTTTGAAGAGGGAACTGTGTCCGTCCGCTTCTCGTTCGACGACGAAAGCACCGCGCTAACAACTTGATGTGTTGCGGCGATATATAATAGCATTGGTTCGCCCATGTTGGGCACGACCAGGACCGGATTTTTGCCAATATGGCTTTTATTTCTTCGAGTCCGCCGTGGCGTATCATCCGCCCACTCGAAGTGTTCAAGGTCGCCGGAGGAGGCGGTAAAGGGTAACGCCTTTTCTCCCAAATGGGAAATAAAGCGGCTTAGAGCCGCTTCGCATCTAGTCAATTTTTGTATTTGTTTGAGGTCTTTTGGAATATCCAATTGCGCGTGAGCTCGGATCTTGGCTGGGTTTGCTTCAATTCCTCTACCGGACACAATGAAGCCCAAGAGCTTTCCGGCTGGAACGCCGAAGACGCATTTTTCCGAATTGAGCTTGATGTCATATTTGCGGAGATTGTCGAATGTGAGCCTCAAGTCGTCTACTAGAGTTTCGACGTGCTTGGATTTGATGACCACGTCATCTACATATGCCTCCACTGTTTTGCCGATCTGGTTTGCCGTACATGTCCGAATCATGCTACCGATATGTTGCGCCGGTGTTTTTGAGCCGAAGGGCATTGTGTTGAAGCAAAATGGGCCGTATGGAGTGATGAATGCCGTTGCAGCTTGGTGCAGCTCTGCCATCTTAATTTGGTGGTAGCCGTAGTATGCGTCGAGGAAACACAATGAATCGTGTCCTCTGTGGCGTCAATAATTTGATCAATGCGAGGAGGGGAAGGGATCCTTTGGGCAAGCCTTATTAAGGTCTTTGAAATCAACACATAGGCGCCAGGATTTGTCCTTCTTTGGTACCATCACCAGTTGCTAGCCACCGATGTTTTATATCTCTGATGAATCCGGCTTCCGAAGTTTGGCTAGCTCTTCTCCCATGGCACATCTCTTGGCTTCGGAAAAACACCGAAGAGTCTCGCTTGATCGCTTAAATCCTTTTAGGATATTTAGGTTGTGTTCGGCCAACCGACGGGATTCTGGCATGTCTCAAGGGTGCCGGGCAAAATGTCGATTTTCTCGTAGAAATTCTCGTAGTGCGGCGTCTACATCAGGGTTTAATTGTGCCCCAATGGAGGCCGTCTTCGCAGGGTCCGTTGGGTGGACTTGGAATTTGACTATTTCATCCGCTAGTTTAAAAGAGGTGGACTTGGGCCTTTAATGGAAATCGTATGTTTTATGGGCTGACCGTAACGGGCCGTTAATAGGCTGTATTTGGTGATGCCATGAAAATGGCCCAACAGATTAGCGGTCCACAAACGGGCCGATTGTAACGATGGGCTGAATTTGGCCCACAAGCAGAAAATGACAGTAATGGGTCGTAAGTAACCGAATGCTACAAATGAGCCCAAGAATAAATTGGCCCTAAGAAGGCCGAAGATAATCGGGCTGAAACGCCCAACGGAATAACGGGCTGTTAATGGGTATAAAGTGATACACTATTCATTATGGGCCAGTTTCACCACGGGCCGTTAATGGGTGTAAAGTGATACACTGTTCATTACGGGCCAGTTTCACCACGGGCCGTTAATGGGCCAAGAGTTACAAAGGGCCTCATATGGGCCGAAAGACGTCATGGGCCATACATGGGCGGCGAAAACGGGCTGGAATCATATTGGATGGCCCAAATGACGCCATCGGGCCTAATTCGGATAGGGCGTAACGGGCCTTAGGTTAGCGGGTCAGTAAATGGGCTATATGCGAACAGCCGTTAACGAGCTTTCCATGGGCCGCCACCTTTTGACCAAGTCAAACGGGCCGCCTTTTCAAAGGAATGGGCCATTGTTGGGACGTGCCACGTGTCGACGTATCATAGGCGCCTTCTGTCCAATGAGTGGATGACATCTGTCCCAACGATGAGCCGACACGTGTTTCCTCCAGCCAATGATGATTTTACATGTGGAAAATCCCCATTGGTCGGGGCTGTTAACGGGTTATCGGATCCAAAACCCGACCCGATAGCTTAACGGCGTTCCATACGGTGGATGCCACGTGTCGGTCACCCTTGACGAAAGCACTTCTGTGATGCATGATTTATCGTCATGGAAGTGGACACTTCCGTGATGATAATTTTTGTAATGTCATGGAACACTTCTACGACAAAGACAGTATGACTATCTTGATTCTGTCATAAAATCGTCATGGATATACATGCATGACAAAAAACGCGACCTACTATGACAAACACGTATCATCACGGAAGTGTATTTTTATTGTAGTGCACGCTCGCGGACGAGCACAGGAGGCGGTTGGGGAAGCGGACAAATGCACGCGCGCACTATGGCCTTTTGGCCGCGACGCGCCTGTTCTGGCGGCGTTCGGCGGCGGCGCCGGGAGCGGTCAAGGGTGATGGGTCGGGCTTGTGGCGCGGTGTGGCAGTCGGCGGCGAAAGGCTGAACGAAAGCACGCACGAACAGAGAGCAAGGCGCCAGCCAGAAGCGCCGAGACGCATGCCGTGCGCCGTGTCCACGCCATGTCACCAGTCGGCATGGTCAAAATGACACCCAGGAGCGGCAAAACCTTGTCTACGCGCTCGACTGTGCGGTGTTTAGTCTAGGGGAGTTGATGGTTCATGCCCAGGCCGACCAGAATTGACTCCACTAAGCTGACAAGTTTCTGTCCAGAAACTTGGTCGCCAAGTTTGGCCACCTTCTAGAAGGCCATTAGGGCTGATCTCCTCGGGTTTAGGGTTTCTTAGGAGGGTGTTTAAGCTCAAGAAAGATCAAGGCTAAAAGCTCAAGGAAAAATGTACTTGCTGTACAAAGTGCATTTCGTCCGTATGAAAAGATTTTCTACAGCAAAAATATTGCAAAAAGTGATGCAATATTTTTACATGGGAAGTTGTGCCATGGTTCTAAGAATATGTAGGATTTATCTCAGATTTTCCTAAGCAAGAAAAATTGAGGTTGCTTTGGAGCACAAGCTTCTGAAGTGAGTTTCAGAGAGAAAAATGAATATTTTTCTTTTATGAAAAATATTCATTTGATTATTGTGAGGATTGATCAGAGGAATAAAGAAGATAGGTCACTTGGGTGAAAGCCAAGGATATGCCCAAGTGCCAAGTCCATTTGAAATGATTCAAACTCCAATTAAAATCAGGGCAAAAACCATGATAAAAACCAAGTCCGAAAAGAAAGAGAAGGCAAGTCCGGAAAGAGAGAGAAGGCAAAATCCAGGCTGTCACAAACACGGCTTGGAATGACAGGTAACATAGATAGAGTCGCCATAGGGATGAAACCACCATGGTTCATTAGGCTGCTCTGCGATGAGACTTCATAAGCATGAAACTTTTCACCACCAGAAGGCGCAAAGGACAAAGTTTCAACACGGTAGAGTGTAGCAATGAACATTTCATTGTGAGAGGTGCAACAATTCCCGCTTAATTACAAGATAATGTGGTTGGCATCATATTCATTACAAGACGATGCATATACAGAGGGGTAGAGAAATAAGACTGCCTGAGGATGATCGGGTTGCCCTGGAGGGAATCGGCAGAAAGGTGCCATTCAATCAATGTTGTCACCTCCGCTAACCCTCTTGTGTCGAAATAGAAGCCCTGGAAATTACCTCCTCTTGCATTGAAGCGAGAACTTCCATGGATGAACCTTTGTTTGGAGGAGATGAAGAATAGAATCTCCATAAACTCTAACCCTTAACCTCATCGTTGTATCATGGCACGAGGAAAGGCCGCAGCGAAATAGTGGCTTCACCACTGGACTCATCTGGAGTCCCCCTACCAAATGACCATCAGCAAGAGACCACGCAACACCGAGGGAAGTGGCATGTCTTACATTACTTAGTAAATAATGATTGTTCAAAATGCATATAACACTAAGAATAATTCTCATGCTCTCAATTGTTAATGATAAAGGAAGATGAAGTTGACCCAACATAACATAAAAGGATACTTCGTACTTACAAACACAACTGAAGATGACTATGTTGTGCTCGCTCGTAGAAAAGATGTTTAATATTTAGCTATTTTTACCTACTCTTTACCACTGATAATGCAGTAATAATGAGTGGCCTAATAGGCTTTTTTGCATGGCAATACGAGTCTCATTCATATCATAAAGATCAAATTACAAGTCACGTAAAGACCGACATGACAAAACTGAAAAGATAGCAGAACGTCTCTGAGCTTGACACTAACTTCCGTCACCTGCCTTCGGCACCACCACAACAGTCACCAAAGAAAAGAAAAGGCAGATCACCTCCTCACCCGAGCTCGACGCAGCTCCATCGCTGATATGCAGCTTTACGGACCTCCAAGGTGGCTCACCAAAGATGAAGCCATTGTCGTTGAATGAATTAGACCGGGGCAACACCCCGGACATGCCATTGAACTCCAAATCAGGCACCCCACGATGACTAAGACGTCGAAGAAGGAAACCATATCTGCCATCCATCAACCACGAACCCAGCACACGTTTCGTCTTCAAGATGTTGTCGATGCAGACCACAATCTGCATCCGCTCCTAGACTACCTCCCAAGCTTCACGCCGACGTTGGAGCTGACGCCGTTGCAGCGGCGGAGCCCGAGGATGTTGCCGCCACCACGATATCCCTGCTTGAACAGACTGGTTCCCAAATCCATCACCAACCATAGAGACGATCGTCTCGCCAAAGAAGAATCCGGAGCTTCTTTATTCAGCATTTTCGCCGTCGTCGAAGGCAAGACGTCGGATGATCCAAAAACCTAAGCTATAGGGCCCTAAAACCTAAAGCGAAAACGATCCACACGAGCGGGATCCCCCCCCCCCCCCCTCCTTCCACCAATGACCAAGAGGTCGTCGGAGGAGTGGGGGGGGGGGCACTGGAAAACGGCGCCAGAAGGGTTGGCTCTCTTGGCACCGGCGGATAGGGCTTCTGGTCGCTAGCCAAACCAAAGAGGAAACAGTCGCCTAATAGGCTAATAACACAGGTTACAACAGTAAAACAAGTGTACATAGCTTTCCATTTTATGTACATAAGTACATTAATCTTGACTTGGGAAAATAGTTTGGCCTTTGTAGTAATATGCTTAGTTGAAATTAAACAGTTTGTCAAGTGGCCAAATAAATGTGGTATATCTGATCTTCCGGTCTGGTCTCAGTTCAGAAATATATGTACAGATTGGGTTTCTGCGGATCAATCAAAATTCAGAAACATTCATTCCCTTCCATTGCCAGTTTTTTCACTTGGCATGATGAACACAGAAAAGGAACAGATTCCTTGTTCCACAGAATACTGATGCAAAGATATGGTTCATGTTACATAAGCGACAGCAATATGGAGTTTTTCCGCTCTTTCCGTTTGACAAAACAAACACCCGACAACTCCCAGAATTGCAACATTCGAGTACGAGAGCCGGTGCAGGGCAACTAGGAGGGCTAGGCGGCAGCGCACGAGGGAATGGAGCGGCGAGGGCATCGAGACAGCATTTTAGACATTTTAGACATCTAGTCCATGGTTTCTACTCCCTCTGTCCCGAATTACTTGTCGTAGAAATGGATAAAAATGAATGTATCTGAAATTAGCAATACATATAGATATATTCATTTCTGTGACAAGTAATATGAAATGGAGGGAGTGGACGTTTGTGTCATCCAACATCGGGCATGACATCAAAGGGGTATGATGGCCAGCTATATTGCTGAGCCGGTGTGAAATACGGAATCCTAGTGTTCCATTTCAAGAACAGGAAAAACACCGGTTCAATTGAACCAGTGTTATGTAGTAGTAAATCTTAATGCAGTTACATGTATTAACTCCTAATTGCATTGATAATTACTAAGTACTCCCTCCGTTTAGGTGAGTACGGCTGGTCATAGTGGGAGTAACATAGGTAGTAATTTAGATGCCACATAAGCAAAAATGATGAGGTGGCAAGTAGTTAATGAGGAAAGAGGCAAATAGAGTAACATAATATATTACCATCACATAGCGTTTCCCAATGCAAAATGAGTCTACAAAGTAATAAATGAAGACATCTATGTTACCACATATATGATACTACCCACTATGAAGGTAGTAACATACTCCCTCCGTCCTTTAAAGAGTGTACTTCCAACTTTGTTGGAGGGTCAAACTATCTCAAAGTTTGACCGAATTTATGCAAAAATATATCAATATTTGTGAAATCAAATATGTATATGATGAAAGTATATTTTATCACGAATCTAATGCTACTAATTTGATGCAATAAATGTTGCTGTATTATTAAATAAACACGGAAAAATATAAAAAATTTTGACTTTCCAAGAAAGTTGGAAGTACACTCTTTAAAGGACGGATGGAGTAGACTAGTAACATATGCATGTTACTAGTCTAAGTTACTCTTCACTATGACCAGCCTAAGTCATCTTAGGTTGTGCACTGTGACCAAGGAGGAGGGGAAAACGAGAGAATTTAATGTTCATTTGCTAATTAATAGCACTGCATGGAATGAACTAACCACTGCATGTCGTGTTTGGTAGTCTCAAGTCATTAAAGCATTCACACCAATATCTCTTATTGGTTGATATGTCAAGAAACAAGAAACGAGATAGAATTTAATGCATCGCGCCTAAATGTTTGGGATTATTTGGTTTTCGTAAGATGACTTACACACCTAGACGGAGGGAGTACTAAAGATAACTTTTGAGAAAAATGTCATAACAAGACAGATTCGCTTAGGCCACAGTTGAGATAAATCTAAATGATTTCAGCCTCTCGATGGGAAATACGTAGCCTGTTTGACGAAGCTTTGTAGGGCAGCTTCTCTGATGCTTTCGCAGAAAAAGAAGAGAAAATGCTTCACCATTGGTCTAGTGCAAGGCAGAACTTGTTAAGCAATCATATCTGGGAGGCATAGGCTCCTCCTCTGGACGATCTTTGGGTCTAAAAATCATCAAGTGCTAACAAACTTAGTCTGACAAGTCCTTCGCCGGGTATCACGATTTGATTAGGATGACAATTAATGGATACTGTAAGGTACAATATGTCAGCAGCAAACAGGATGAGGCTACCATCAGCAAGAGTAATGATTTTTCCTTTAACATACCAGCATGAGTCTTGCAGATAATCTCAAAAAAGAGCAAAATAGTTTCAAGAAAAGAAAAACACAGGGTAGGCTGGACATCTTGTTTTCAGTCTTCGTATACAACATATACAGATCTGGGTTCTCTCCTAACTAATAAGACGGGGAAAATTGCAAGAATCCACTGCCAATCAATGTAACAGAGAAAATTACTAGAATTCTCCACCGATCAGTGCATATTGATATAAAAAAGACATTCCGTTGGAAAAACAGGATTATTCGCCACGTAAATTTACAGCATGAGATATTTGATGTGGTTGGTTCTGCAAGCGAAAGGCTGGAGCTCCACCTTAAGTCCGTCTTGGTATTGCAAATAGCACATTGTTGCTGTGAACCTCAGAACTTTCAGGACTCGGAGCGACCTGCTGACTTAGCAGGGACAGAAAGTTCGTCCTTCAACATAAAAGAGAGATCATGCATCTGAGACAGCAATTTCTCCACATTTGCATTGCCAGCTTCTGATTTTGGTCTGGAGTTACTGTCATGACTTGTTGCAGACAATGCATCAACATCACCCATCTGCTGCATTACGCCCATCCTGCACATGGTGGAAACGTGTAATATGTGATCAATCATATATAACAAACAGGATTGAGTGGGATACTAAACATTATACAACCTGGCCTGCATTATATCTCACAACCAATCATTCACCTACTTCGTTCTGGCAATTGTAAAGATGAATTGACCTAAAAATGGAGCAAAATGCAACAACAAATAGGCATGCGACAGTGCTGCTTGCTGGCCAGAAATTCAGAACCAGGTTATGAAGTGGATTATTGGTAGTGTGGCTTCAAACGGTTTACGATTGCAAAATAACACGAATTTTGAACCTATGGCTCAATGTAAACATAGAAAGAAAGCCCCAGGAAACGGGATATTCGAAAAAAAAATAAAACAGTTCAAAAATTTCTGAATTTTGTGGAAAGAAAAATGTGTGTTCTAAATGTCAAGGGGAAGTGGTTTCACCATATTCCTGTGCCACGCGTAGTACGTTTTGGGCCGCATTTGCGCGTATACGTGCGATACGAAGGGCCCATGCCTGCACGACCGGTTCCCATAGACATGCCACTCCAGGTTTTCTTAAGAGAAGTCGCCACTCCAGGTTTTCTTAAGAGAAGTCATGCCATTACCAAAGATGGAGAAGTCCAGGACTTGCACGCCTAGAAGAAAGATGGAGGACGGCGCCCACCAACCAAGACCCCTATATAAGGGCGTCCCCATTAAACGATGTAGGACCTTCAACCTCTTCGAAAACCCTAGAAGTGTAGTTTAGCATACTATTAGATCCGATCATGACATCCCGCCAAGATCATCCATCTCCATCTCTGGCAGCTTGACCCTCAACTCACCAGATACGCGCCATTGCGCATCTCCGTTGTAATCCATCTTTGATATAATCCCATGTAAGCATGAGTAGGCTTGTTACTCGCCACGCGAAGGCCCGAACCTGAGTAAAACTTGTGCGCCCTGTCCATCTAGTAACCTGCGGTGACATCATACAAATCCATGTACATTCACCATATTTATGTTCAAGTATATCACGGAACACCGTCAACAGCTGACGCCGAACATGGGGAACCTCACGCTACTAGATCGGATATGCCGTATTTAGCCTATCATCAAACTTGAACTCCACCATCTTCGCCAACACAATCGCCTTTTCTATCTTCATCGATATCATTGGCTCCACCGGGCGAATACATCAAACCTACTTGACACTATCAAGAAAAAAACCAGGCAACGGGCGGCGGTGGGTGTGAGAGGTCTAGCGATTTTGCTTCCGGCGATGGTCGCGCCTAGCGATTAGGGGCATCATGTCGTAATCCCCGAGTGTTGCCCTTCTTATGGCTTGTATAAACTCTTCTTTCCATCAGTGCATTGAGTAGCAAGGCTTTTACATTTTCGAGAGAGAAAAGAAGTTGCTAAGGGCACGTACAACGCGGCGCTTAGGAGGGGCGCTAGGGATCAGAATCCCGGCCGTTTCACTCGTCGAGACAATTTTTCCTGGCGCCTGCGCTTGGCAGCGCTGCCAGGTCTGGCAGCGGGCGCTCTAGTTGATATGGGCCTGGTTTTACGTAAGAGAACTAGCGCCCCACAACATTTGAGCGTTGGAAAGTGAGACTCTTAGGCAGACGCTAGGGTTTGTTTTTTTTTATTTTTTAATCCTTAAGCATCTGATTAAGCGCCTAAGCATTGAAGATGCCCTAAGTAACTAAAATTTCTCAAAATAAATCAGAAGTTAGTAATGATTGGATCCAATATTCCCTGAATACTAATGTGTTTATGAATGACGAAATCAAGGCATTGCGTTCACAAAAGCTACACCTGGGCTCATCAAAGTCCAGTATGCGTTGTTACCAGTACAAGTCGAACAAACAAGCTGCCTAAACCATTCTAGTAAACCTTATTAGTATGCATCCTTGTATTTCATATGATGGGAGCTCAGATGAAACATACCAGTGACAGTGATAACTGCAGCGCACAAGCTTGGTTTAGACTAATCTTTACACACAGAAATGACTAGTTGGCTACCTGTGCCGAAATTTGGGCTTTGCCACAAAAATAACAAGGAAAATGGTGCCAACCTTCCGCCAAAAAAAAAAACACTTACGGTGCCAAGCTATAATGCATAAGTAAGGATCTGGGCTTGTCTAGCTTCAGTCCTCAAGTTAAAAACTACACATTAATTTGACCATTTCTTTGCTTATCAAGCATAATTAATCAAGTATACAGTTATCCCCAATCCATGAACAAAAGAATATGCGCTCAACTTAAAAAATATACACTATCACTAACCTTTCGTGTTCACCAGGTGGAGCTGCATTTGCTTCATTAGAATTATCTTGTTTATTATGTATTTGGCCTTGGGATGGAACAGACTGTGCAAAGCTTCCAAATTCCAGCCCTGTCATATCAGCCGTCAATACTGAGGGTTTATCAGACAATGGAGAACCTGGCTGACCTTGTAAGCTTGTTTCAAGCTCAGGAGAGTTTTTGAAATCTTGCCAGTCATCAAATGGGTCATTATTGGCATTTATCTGCTCAAGGTTCTTAAACTGCTCTGTATGGCTTGAAGACCACAAGTCCACAGGTTCAGCTCCTGAAGGATCTTTGACGAACTGTCCTTCCACAGGAATTTTCATATTTCCCTGTGCTTGACCAAAACTAGCAAAATCTTGCCATGTATCGGGTGACTCATGAATTCCACTAACATCTGTGCTGCAGCTGTTAGATTCCTTGATATTGCTGGTTAGCCACAAATCCATGGGGTCAATTTCTTTAGCAGGCACAGATGAGACACCAGTCGTTTCTCTCCCAAGATTAGATATGATTTTCTGTTGGTGACGTGGTGCAGCAACATCTTGCCAAATATCAAATGTGTTGTCTTCCATATTTGTTGAAACTATATTTGCAGTTTTGTTACTGCTGAAATTTGCCGGTAATTGCACAGAGCCAGTTCCATCAAGCTGCTCAAATGAAATATCCATCAGTTCACCACCTACATTATATGAACTTTGCTGTGTTTGAGCTGAACCAGCAAAACCTTGCCAATCATCCAGCATGATATTATTCCCATTCACCAAGCCAGTATTACTTGATTCCCTGGTATTTTCTGTGAACCATGAGTCCACATCTATTTCTCTGTGACTCACAGGTGAAACTTCCGTTAATTTTCCAGCTTCATTGAATGAAGCAACCCGTGCTTGACCAGGGGTGGTAAAATCTTGCCAGTCATCAAAAGAATCATCAGTTTGCTCAACAATTTCTGTAGAATTATGTTCTTTGACATTACCAGCAGGCCATAAATCAACAGCATGAGCTTCTAAAGAGTGTTCTAGCTCTGCAACTGGATTTCCCAAACCATCTCCTCCTTGACCACTCGTTGATTCTTCCACCAGTTTCACTGAATCTCCTTGAGCAGAACTTTGTGCAAAAGCTTGCCAATCACCAGACTCTGCAACATTGTTGGATGATTCCATGCTTCCTATGGGCAAGGGGTCCGTTCCTTTTATTTCTGAGAAGTCGCTCACTAAAGGCCTCTCTGTATGCTCTCCGACATTTGATAGTGTGCCCTGATTTCCACCTTCTGTAAATTCTTGCCAGTCATCAAAAGCTTCATCAGTAGTGACTCCGATGTCACTCCTTCCAGACAATTCACTGTTCTCAACTGAATTCTTGTCAAGGGAAGACCCAGTGAACTCAGCAACATTGTTTCCAGCAACCATCCTAACGTTAGTCTCTGCATTAGCTGGGACAGCCTTTCGAATGGAAAGGTTGTCTACATTTAATGTTGAAGCTAAATGTTCTGATTCTATGTTTGTTTGATTTCCAACAGCTAATACCGGTCTGATGGCAGTCCCAGAAACTGGAAAATTAGAAGGCTCGGCAACTGAGGCGCTCTTAAATAGGTCCAGTTGCTTGGAGTCTCCAACAACACTTTCTGAGCCAGTGGACTGAAAGTGAGCATCCCAATTTGCAAATGCCGTAGTAGATTCCATTTGATTTGTGCTTTGAGAACCTGTTTTTGTCCTAAAGGAATCAAAGCCTTTCGATGTAATATGCATCTCTGAGATACTGGATTCATGACTTCTGCTATGCTTTTCCTGCACTATTGTATGAGTTGGAGGAAGAGCAGCAGTTGTGGCAGCTATCTCTTTTTTCCTTTCAATGGAAAATGAGTCCAGGTTAACACCAGGCAAATCTAGTGTGCATGCAACTGATGGTTGTTTGTTGCTTGTGGAACTTCCAGATATTTCCCTATTCTCTGGGGGGAAAGTAAGTTTTAAGTCCAGAAGATCAGATAAGACCAACCCGCTCTTTGGTGTCTCCTTGCTTTTATTTGAATCCGTAGAGTCGCCATCAAATTCTACAAGAGCCTGAATGAGGGGCAAAAACAACCATCAGCTACAGATAGCACCAGGGTTAAGATTCAGACATCAGATTATGTATCCTGCATACACAGTTTAAAGACAGAATGGAACTCTAGTGCAAATCTTGGAGAGGTAAATACCAACAACAGAGATGCCTTAACTTTCATTGGTCTAGACTCCACAAGATCAACCAAGTTCAATGGGAGCTCAAGCTTACTGAAACAATCCAGATTCCAGTATTACAATGGTAAGTAAGTGCCATGCTCTCGATGGCACATGCAGCACATGCTCTAGAAATGGCTTTAAATCCATGTGGTGGGTGACCGAGTAAGCACCCAAACAACTACGTGGTATGTAACTATATTTGTCACAATACATCTAGATAAGCATGTTGTCAGATTTACTAAAATACGAATCATACTTTAGACAGCATTTTAGACAACTAATGCATGGTTCCTAGACATTTGTGTCATTCAACATCGGGCGTGACATCAAACACTGTGTCAATTGAACCACTGTCATATGTTAGTAAATCTTAATAAATCTATATAGATCTAGAAATATGTGATAAGACAGATTCGCTTAGGCCACAATGGAGATAAATCTGGATGGTTTCAGCTTTTCGTTAAGAAAATATGTGCCCTAGGGCCTGTTTGACGAAGCTTTGTAGGGCAGCTTCTCTGTTGCTTCTACAAAAAAAAGATAAAATGTTTCTCCATTGGTGGCAGAACTTGTTGTAATGGACAAGCAATCATATCTGAGAGGCATAGGCTCCTCCCTTGGACGATCTTTGGGTCTACAAATCATCAAGTGCTAACAAACTAGAACCCCAGGTTAGTAAATACGGCAGGACCAAGACTCGTTAGATACTAAACATGCATCTATTTTAGGGAACTGAAACTGCGCAAAACAGTTTCCCAACAGCTCTCCAATTTAAGCTGCAGCTTAATAAGAACAGCTTCTAGTTTCCAACTTGATGTAGTTGAGGTTTCTCACATTCTCGAGAATATGTTGTTATAAGGTCATTGTGAAGCAGCACAAGGTTGTGGAGGAATAACTCCACCTTGCTGCTACAAAGCGTACAGGACTAGTGTTGAAGGAACTAGTTCGACGTGATGCGTTAGATATTGCTCTAGAGGCAAATATAGGCCGATACTGCAGCAGGAGTTCACTAGAACACAAGTTATAGTAAAGAACACCAAGTTCATAGGTAGTGGGTACATGGGTTGAGTTACAAACTAGAAGTGAGGACCTCTATTTATAGGCTTTGTGAAGCCTTCACATCTCAACTTAAACTCATAAATAGAAGACCCGAGAAAACATTACTTAAGGTTCAGCTTCTACTCGTAGCTAGAACACTCCAAAACCATTATTTAAAGGTTAAGAAAACAAACAAATAAAACAACATATGACTTAAGGACCAATTTATCTAGAATGGGGTAGAAGCATCTAGAAGCTCCTGGTTTTTTTCTTTACTTTTCTATATTGTACCTCATCACATTGTTGGCAAACACATAAGATATACTCCCTCCGTCCCAAAATAAGTGTCTTGACCTTAGTGCAACTTTATACTAAAGTTAGTACAAAGTTGAGACACTTATTTTGGGACAGAGGGAGTATATCATAAGAAGGACTATGAAACTTCTAGATCAATAATTCACCTAAAGTAATGCAGTGGTCTTCTAGGAGAGCAGACCACAAGCAAGAAATTTCCAATTAGGCTACTCAGATCACGCAAAAACAAATTCCACAGAACGGGTACTAAAATCCAGTGAGAGGCTCAATCGTCGCATCATGAATCAACCGAGTTAGGGAAGGATTGCTAAGATACCATTGATACAGCCTTGTGAAGCAGCCAGTTTTTCAATTCTATGAATTATTTTGTGGAAGAAACATGCAAAAAAGTTACTGCTATTATATGGATCGGAGGGAGAACATAAGGAATGGTTGTATTGAAAAAGAAACTGGAAAGTGGTGACTTGGCGATGTTTTCCTATTATAACATAAAATGATTAATTTTAAATGCATTCTTTACATTACACTTTCTTCACAGCAACAACAAAATATCCTACATAACAAGCTAATAACTGTGAAAAGGAGGAATTGCATTGCAGTTGAAAAGACTCAGATTTAACTACAATACGCATGTTGGAGAACATGTCCTGTGCTTGATAGTATGACATCTCTTTCTTTTTAGTTATCAGCTTGCTCGGAAGCTAATCTCCTAGTGGCCTAGCGGAGAATTTCTTTCATGACTAAATTGGGAAATCCAATTCCACAGGTTAAGCTTTATTATTTTCTGCTACAAACAAAGACTTGTTTGCAGTTCCTCAATTTCTCATTTAAACTTCTAGTTCCTTCTTTGGAAGAAAAAGAAACAGCAAGCGTCTCTAAATTCAAATGACACTCACAATTCTGCCAATTTTTCCATGTTATATCCACATAAAAAGAAAGCCTCATTTCCATGGCTCAGCTTTATAAACAAGCATCCAATTTTTTTTCAACTTAGTGCTTCCCTATTTCCACATGAACCGTAACACTAGAGATCTTAAGTGAAGAGACCCAAATGCCAAATCTACGGCTTTCCACTACGAAGGAACGGCATTCCACTAGAGTCGCCAATTAGTACAACAATAACGGATCGATGGAAAGAGACGAAACCAGAAAAAGAGCTCACGGATCCATCAAGCCGGAGCGAGCCGAGAAGCCACTCATAGGCCGCACTGCCTCGGAAGGCGATGCCATCACCCTCCCCCCGCCTGGGGGATCCGCAGTAGACGCAGACGGCGGACTGCGCGCCACGGAGGAGGCCGCCCGCAGCGCCGCAGCGCCCGCACAGGAGCTCCGGTGAGGCATCGGGTTCGAAGGCGGCGACGGCGACGGCGTCGGCAACGGAGGGAAAGGGAGGGGCAGGGGGCGCGGCCGTCGTGCCCTCCCGAATGGAGGATAGGAGGCGATGGATGGTGGCGGTGGGGATCTCCATCGCCGGGCGCCGGAGGGCGGTTGGGTCCGATCTGTGTTGGGCAGTTCAGCTGCTCTCTCCGGTGATGAGATCGCACGTCCGGGGAAAGAAATTACCACACGGGTCGATGCTCTGCGTCGGTCGGTCGGTCGCAGCTTCGATCGGCCACCCCAGCGAGCCGTACGATCAGGCTTCTCTGCACCATTGGATCAGCTTCTCCCACCTCTCATCTCCGTCGCGCCCGGCTCGCAGCTCCGCCAACCCACAGTTGCATCTTCGGCGTCTCATCTCCGTCATGGCTTGCCCACCACACCGTGGGGCATCACTTGGAGCATGGGGTTTGCAGCACGCTACTATGATCTCGACGGGGCAATGGGTACTCGATACCAATATGCTTGACGAAAAAAAAAAACTCCATTAGAACAAGGGTATATTATGAAAAATAAATATCGTTGGGTATATAAATGGTGAAAACCGTATCCTTCACGTAGAGCGCGTATGGGTACTAAAAGGCGGAACTCGTATGCGCATATACACATACCTAACTACATATATGTCAGATCGTTTTTCTCTCCCTAGCGGCTAGAACCCTAGCCGCCGCCAGAAGAGGCCATCTTTCAGCGCCGTTCTCCGGCGGCTCCCCTCCGCCGGCGACCTCGGTCGACGGTGGTAGGGGGGTCGCCGGATCCATGAATGTGAATCGTTTTTACTTCCTTATAGTCTAGGTTTTTAGGTTGTTCGTCATCTTGGCTTCAGCGGCGACGATAACGTCGTTGAATAAAGATTCTTCAGATCCTTCCTGATGAGGCCATCGGTCCTGTGGTTGGGGTGGATTTGGAAACCAATCTATTCAAGTAAGGATGGCGTGGCGGCGGCGGCATCCTCGTGGTGGACTCAGGTCTCCTGCTCCGCTGCGATAGCGTTGCTCCAAAGATCGACGCAGAGCTTGGGAGGTAGTCCAGGAGCGGATGCAGATTGTAGTCTACATCGACGACATCTGAAAGACGAAACGTGTGATGGGTTCGTGGTTCATGGATGGCAGGTATGGTTTCCTCATTTAGCGTCTTAGTCGTGGTGGGGTGCCAGATATGGAGTTCGATGGTGTGTCCGGGTGTTGCCCGGTCTAATTCGTTCAACGGCAATGGCTTCACTTTTGGTGAGCCACCTTGGAGGTTGATGTTGGCTTGAACTACGTCGATATTTCCCCAAAGAGGAAGGGATGATGCAGCACAGCAACGGGAGGTATTTCCCTCAGTGATGAGACCAAGGTTATCGAACCAGTAGGAGAACCACGCAACACCATTCAAACAGCTCATGCACACAAAGAACAAATACTTGCAACCCGACGTAAGAGAGGGGTTGTCAATCCCTCATGGGTAAAAGGATAGGTAAAATTGTAGTAGTTTGGATACATAGATCTCACGGGAACGCAGGATAAAATAAATAAATAAAAATTGCAGCAAGGTATTTTTGTGTTTTTGGATTAATAGATATTAAAATAAAAGCAAATAAAAATAGATCTCGAAGAAAAATATAATAAAGAAGAGACCCGGGGGCCGTAGATTTCACTAGTGGCTTTTCACGAGAAAAATAACATACAGTAGGTAAACAAATTACTGTTGGGCAATTAATAAAATTTCAAATAATCATGACGATATCTAGGCAATGATCATTATATAGGCATCACGTTCAAGATTAGTAGACCGACTTCTACCTGCATCTACTACTATTAATCCACACATCGACCCATTGATACGCGTCGGTGCTATACAAACGGTTTTAAACACCTTTTCGCGACGACATTTGAAACCGTCACCAAGAGAGTGTGGGCGATAGGGGGGTCCTTCCCACACGACCCAGAAACCGTCGGGGATAGGCCCTCCTGACACACAAGCTGGCTCGTGTGCGATCAGGCAAGGCATGGAAACCCAATTGTTTCCATTTGTATGTACATCCTACACGGTGAATCCTAGAAAAACATTTCCGTTCGTATCTATATCACACACAGTCAATCCAAGGAGTACGTTTCCGTTCTTATGTATATCCCACACAGTGAATCCAGGAAAAACGTTTCCGTTCGTATGTACATCCCACACAGTGGATCCAGGGAAAACGCTTCCGTTCGTATGTACATCCCATACAGCCAATTCAGGGAAAACGTTTCCGTTCGTATGTACATCTCGAACGATTGGGCCGCTATAGTCTTGTGAAAAAGGTGGACATCAACGTTTAATCTGCCGATATGTTTGTGATAGGTATGTTATCGCACACGGTTCAAGAATGTAAAATGTGTGCAGTGCCTTTACTAACGCTAACGTGTACATTTTCATAACTGTGTGCGATTGGTATTCCTATCACACACACTGGTTTGAAACGTTTGCCGTATTACCATGAACACACACATATGAGACGAAATCGTGTGTGCGTCCGAAGGGCGTCGCAAACGTTTCACGTCAAAGAACCGCCTGTTTTCTTTTTCCATCGCACACGTTGTTTTCTTTCTAACCGTGTGTACATTATTTTATTCGCTCCTGTACAGTTTTTTTGCTGTAATTTATTATTCGAATTAGAAATTTTGAAATATGAAACATGCAATTCAAATTCTCAGCACAATGGTTCAACAACGAATCCATAAATAAAATTTTCACTACAATATGTTCAGTAATTACAGGATTAGACAACAATTAACTATGATGAACCACAATATTTACAGGCGGTAAAGGTGAAGAGACAAGTGTAAAGAATGTTGATTGCCGATGTTGTTGAAGAAGCAAAATGCCCATAATGTGCCTTCCTGCATGCCATAGGCACGAACAACTTTTGTCCAACCCCTTGTGACGATCGCACGCTCATCCTTCACCGCCTTCAGGAAGACTTCTAGAGCATTATCATGGTAGCATGAATTAGATACTTTAACCTTAGTTGCCTCCACTCCGGTCATGTAGTTTGCAAGGTAATCATCAGTAAATAGCTTCGGAAACCACTGAAAAGAGAAAAATATCAGATCATGAGGTCTGATACGTCTCCAACGTATCTATAATTTTTGATTGCTCCATGCTACTTTATCTATTGTTTTGGACTATATTGGGCTTTATTTTCCACTTTTATATTATTTTTGGGACTAACCTTTAACCGGAGGCCCAGCCTGTAATTGTTGCTTTTCTTTTGCCTATTTCAAGGTTTCAAGAAACGAATATCAAACGGAGTCCAAATGGAATGAAACCTTCGAACGTGATCTTATCACCGAGCGTGATCCAGAGACTTGGACCCTACTCCAAGGAGTGCCAGAGGCGGTCACGAGGGTGGGGGCGCGCCGTCCCCACAGGCGCGCTTCGCCTCGTGGGCCCCCGACGCCTCCACCGACGTATTCCTTCCTCCTATATATACCTACGCATTTCAACAGATCGTAAGGGGAGCCAAAAACCTAATTCCACCGCCAGAATCTCCTCAGATCCACGAGATCCCATCTTGGGGCTCGTTCGAGCTCACGAGGGGGCATCTACCACGGAAGGCTTCTACATCATCACCATAGCCCCTCCGATGAAGTGTGAGTAGTTTACTTGTACATTCGGGTCCATAGTTAGTAGCTAGATGGCTTCTTCTCTCCTTTTGGATCTCAATACAATGTTCTCCCTCTCGTGGAGATCTATTCGATGTAATCTTCTTTTGCGGTGTGTTTGTTGAGACCGATGAATTGTGGATTTATGATCCAAATTATCTATGGAAAATATTTGATTCTTCTCTGAATTCTTTTATGTATGATTAAGTTATCTTTGCAAGTCTCTTCAATTATCCGCTTGGTTTGGCCAACTAGATTGGTAGTTCTTGCAATGGGAGAAGTGCTTAGCTTTGGGTTCAATCTTTGCGGTGACCTTACCCAAAGGATGAGAAAGGGTTGCAAGGCACGTATTGTATTGTTGCCATCGAGGATAACAAGATGGGGTATTTATCATATTGCATGAATTTATTCCTCTACATCATGTCATCTTGCTTACAGGCGTTACTCTGTTTTAACTTAATACTCTAGATGCATGCTTTGGATAGTGATCGATGAGTGGAGTAATAGTAGTAGATCACGAGAATCATTTCGTCTACTTGTCACGGACGTGATGCCTATATACATGATCATTGCCTGGATAACATCATAACTATGCTCAATTCTCGCCAATTGCTCAACAAAGTAATTTGTTCACCCAATCGTAGAATATTTATGCTCTTGAGAGAAGCCACTAGTGAAACCTATGGCCCCGGGTCTATTCTCATCATATCAATCTCCATCACTTTATTTACTTGCTTTGCTTTTACTTTTTACTTTGCATCTTTATACCAAAATACCAAAAATATTATCTCTATCAGATCTCACTCTCGTAAGTGACCGTGAAGGGATTGACAACCCCTAATCGCGTTGGTTGCGTGTAGCTATCGCTTTTGTGCAGTACGAGGGACTTGTCGTGACCTCCTACTAGATTGATACCTTGGTTCTCAAAACCGAGGGAAATACTTACGCCATCAGGTCTTTGCATCATCCTCTCCTCTTCTGGAAAACCAACGCAAGCTCAAGACGTAGCAAGAAGGATTTCGGGCGGTTGTCTTGAGGAGGCTTACGCAAAAGTCAACATACCAAGTACCCATCACAATCCCTATCTCTCTCATTACATTATTTGCCATTTGCCTCTCGCTTTTCCTCTCCCCACTTCAGCTTTGCCGTTTATTCGCCCTCCTTTCCCAATCTCCTCCTCTTTTCCCTTTGCCTTTTGTTTGCTCGTCTATTAGTTTGCTTGTTCGTCGCGATGGCTCAAGATGCCACTAAATTGTGTGACTTCACCAATACCAATAATAATGATTTCCTTAGCACTCAGATTGCTCCTCTTGCCAACATCGAATCTTGTGAAATCAATACCGCTTTGTTGAATCTTGTTATGAAAGATCAATTACCGCCTTCCTAGCGAAGATGCCGCTACTCATCCTAATGGCTTCGTTGATTTATGTGATATGCAAAAGAAAAAAGATGTCGATAATGATGTCGTTAAATTGAAGCTATTTCCTTTTCGCTTAGAGATCGTATAAAGCGTGGTTTTCATCTTTGCTAAAAATAGTCTTGATTCTTGGAACAAGTGCAAAGATGCTTTTATCTCTAAGTATTTTCCTCCCGCTAAGATTATCTCTCTTAGGAACGATATTATGAATTTTAAGCAACTTGATCATGAACATGTTGCACAAGCTTGGGAGAGAATGAAATTAATCCTACATAATTGTCCTACTCATGGTTTGAACTTATGGATGATTATTCAAAAAATTATGCTTTGGATTGAATTTTGCTTCTAGAAATCTTTTAGATTCGCCGCTGGAGGCACTTTTATGGAAATCACTTTAGGAGATGCTACTAAACTCCTGGATAATATTATGGTTAATTATTCTCAATGGCATACTTGAAAGATCTACTAATAAAAAAGTGCATGCTATAGAAGAAATCAATGTTTTGAGTGGAAAGATGGATGAACTTATGAATTTATTTGCTAAGAGTGTTTCTTCAGATCCCAATAATATGCCTTTATCTACCTTGATTGAGAATAATAATGAATCTATGGATGTGAATTTTGTTGGTAGGAATAGTTTTGGAAACAACGCCAGATAGAGGGAACTTTAATCCTAGGTCTTATCCTAGTAATCCTTCTAATAATTATGGAAATTCCTACAACAACTCTTATGAAAATTTTAATAAGATGCCCTCTGAATTTGAGAGTAGTGTTAGAGAGTTTATGAATTCACAAAAGAATTTTAATGCTTTGCTTGAAGAGAAATTACTTAAGGTTGATGATTTGGCTAGGAACATTGATAGAATTTCTCTTGATGTTGATTCTTTAAAGCTTAGATCTATTCCTCCTAAGCATGATATCAATGAGTCTCTCAAAGCTATGAGAATTTCCATTGATGAGTGCAAAGAAAGAATCGCTAGGATGCGTGCTTCCAAAGATGCCTTTATTAAAGCGTGTTCTTCTAATTCCTATGAAAATCAAGATGAAGATCTAAAAGTTATTGATACGTCCCCTATTAAATCTTTGTTTTGCAATATGAATCTTGATGAAACTGAGTATGATCTTCCTTTACCTAGAAGGCGTTCTAAGAATTGAGTTTTAGATCTTAATGATGAAATTGATAAAAGTGGGATTGAAAGAAATAGAAATCTAGATGTTGCTAAACCCACTATATTGGATCTCAAGGAATTTAATTATGAAAATTGCTCTTTAATTGATTGTATTTCCTTGTTGCAATCCGTGCTAAATTCTCCTCACGCTTATAGTTAAAATAAGGCTTTTACCGAACACATTGTTGATGCCTTGATGCAATCTTATGAAGAAAAGCTTGAGTTGAAAATTTCTATCCCTAGGAAACTCCATGAAGAGTGGGAACCTACTACTAAAATTAAAATTAAAAATTATGAGTTTCATGCTTTGTGTGATTTGGGTGCTAGTGTCTCTACTATTCCCAAAACTTTGTGTGATTTGCTAGATTTCCGTGATTTTGATGATTGCTCTCTAAACTTGCATCTTGCGGATTCCACTATTAAAAAGCCTATTGGAAGAATTATTGATGTTCTTATTGTTGCAAATAGAATTATGTGCCCGTAGATTTTATCATTCTTGATATAGATTGCAATCCTTCATGTCCTATTATTCTTGGTAGACCTTTCCTTAGAACGATTAGTGCAATTATTGATATGAAGGAAGGAAATATTAGATTCCAATTCCCTTTAAAGAAAGGCATGGAACACTTTCCTAGAAAGAAAATAAAATTACCATATGAATCTATCATGAGAGCTACTTATGGATTGCCTACCAAAGATGGCAATACCTAGATCTATCCTTGCTTTTATGCCTAGCTAGGGGCGTTAAACGATAGCGCTTGTTGGGAGGCAACCCAATTTTATTTTGTGTTTTTTTGGTTTTGGTTCTGGTTAGGAATAAATAATCCATCTAGCCTCTGTTTAGATGTGGTTTTATCTTTTAATTAGTGTTTGTGCCAAGCTGGACCTATTGGATCTTCTTGGATGATAGTTATTTGATCTTGCTGTAATTTCCAGAATCTTTGTGCTCAGTGCCCGAATTGTTAAAAATCACCAGAACGTGATAAAATACTGATTCCAAATTCTGCTGATCAATAAAAAAAATTTCCAGGTCGTCTAATTTTGGTAGAATTGTTTGGGTTACAGAAGTTTGCGTTAGTTACAGATTACTACAGACTGTTCTGTTTTTGACAGATTCTGTTTTGCGTATGTTGTTTGCTTATTTTGATGAATCTATGGCTAGTAAAATAGTTTATGGTCCATAGAGAAGTTGGAATACAGTAGGTTTAACACCAATATAAATAAAGAATGAGTTCATTACAGCACCTTAAAATAGTCTTTTGTTTTCTTTCTCTAACAGAGCTCACGAGATTTCTATTGAGTTTTGTGTTGTGAAGTTTTCAAGTTTTGGGTGAATTCTTTTGATGGATTATGGAACAAGGAGTGGCAAGAGCCTAAGCTTGGGGATTCCCATGGCACCCGCAAGATAATCCAAGGACACCAAAAAGTCAAAGCTTGGGGATGCCCCGGAAGGCATCCCCTCTTTCGTCCACTCCATCGGTAATTTACTTGGAGCTATATTTTTATTCACCAACATGATATGTGTTTTGCTTGGAGCGTCTTGTATTATTTGAGTCTTTGCTTGTTAGATTACCACAATCATCCTTGCTGTACACACCTTTTGAGAGAGCCATACATGAATTGGAATTTGTTAGAATACTCTATGTGCTTCACTTATATCTTTTGAGCTTGATAATTTGCTCATAGTGCTTCACTTATATCTTTTTGAGCGTGATAATTTTTTCTCTAGTACTTCACTTAGATCTTTTAGAGCACGGTGGTGGATTTATTTTAAGGAAACTTGATCTCTCATGCTTCACTTAGATTATTTTGAGAGTCGTTAATAGCATGGTAATTTGCTTAATGTTAATATACTTGGTGTTCAAGATATGTGAAACTTTCTTTTGAATGCGTTGAATACTAAGATAAGTTTGATGCTTGATAATTGTTTTGAGATATGGAGGTAATAATATCAAAGCCATGCTAGTTGAGTAGTTGTGAATTTGAGAAATACTTGTGTTGAAGTTTGTAAGCCCCGTAGCATGCACATATGGTTAAAGTTGTGTAACAAATTTGAAGCTATGAAGTGTACCCGGCTTGTGCATCCTTATGAGTGGCGGTCGGGATGACGATGGTCTTTTCCTACCAATCTATCCCCTAGGAGCATGCTGCGTAGTACTTGAATTTTTGATGACTTCTAAATTTTTGCAATAAGTATATGAGTTCTTTTGACTAATGTTGAGTCCATGGATTATATCGCACTTTTATCTTTCCGCCATTGCTAGCCTCTTGACTGCAGTACATCGCCCTTTCTCACATTGAGAGTTGGCGCAAAATTCGCCGTGCATCCAAACCCCGTGATACGATACGCTCTATCACACATAAACCTCCTTATATCTTCCTCAAAACAGCCACCATACCTACCTATTATGGCATTTCCATAGCCATTCCGAGATATATTGCCATGCAACTTCCACCATCATTATCATGACATACATTACTTTTGTCATATTGCCATTGCATGATCATGTAGTTGACATCGTATTTGTGGCAAAGCCACCATGCATTATTTTTCATACATGTCACTCTTGATTCATTGCACCATCCCGTACATCACCGTCGGAGGCATTCATATAGAGTCATACCTTGTTCTAGTTTCGAGTTGTAATCCTCATGTTGTAGTCAATAGAAGTGTGATGATCACCATTATTAGAGCATTGCCCAAATAAAAAAAGAGAAAGGCCAAAATAAAAAAAAGGCCCAAAAAAAAGAGAAAAGAAAAGGGCAATGCTACTATCTCTTTTTCCACACTTGTGCTTCAAAGTAGCACCGTGTTCTTCATGTAGTGAGTCTCATATTTTGTGCTTCAAAGTAGCACCTCGTTCTTCATGTAGTGAGTCTTCAAAGTAGCACCATGTTTTTCATATAGTGAGTCTCCTAAGTTGTCTTTTTCATACTAGTGGGAATTTTTCATTATAGAACTTGGCTTCTATATTCCTACGATGGGCTTCCTCAAATGCCCTAGGTCTTCATGAGCAAGCAAGTTGGATGCACACCCACTAGTTTTCTTTTTGTTGAGCATTCATAGCTCTAGTGCATCCGTTGCATGGCAATCCCTACTCCTCATGTTGACATCAATTGATGGGCATCTCCATAGCCCGCTGATTATCCTCGTCAATGTGAGACTTTCTCCTTTTGTCTTCTCCACACAATCCCCATCATCATATTCTATTCCACCCATAGTGCTATATCCATGGCTCACGCTCATGTATTGCGTGAAGGTTGAAAAAGTTTGAGATTATTTAAGTATGAAACAATTGCTTGGCTTGTCATCGGGGTATAGAAGTTGGGAACATCTTTGTGTGACGAAAATGAAGCATAGCCTAACTATATGATTTTGTAGGGATGGACTTTCTTTTGCCATGTTATTTTGAGAAGACATGCTTGCTTTGATTAGTATGCTTGAAGTATTATTATTTTTATGTCAATATGAACTTTTGTCTTGAATCTTTCGGATCTGAATATTCATATCACAATTAAGAAGATTTACATTGAAATTATGCCAAAGTATCACTCCGCATCAAAAATTCTTTTTATCATTTACCTACTGAGGACGAGCAAGAATTAAGCTTGGGGATGCTTGATACGTCTCCAACGTATCTATAATTTTTGATTGCTCCATGCTACTTTATCTATTGTTTTGGACTATATTGGGCTTTATTTTCCACTTTTATATTATTTTTGGGACTAACCTTTTAACCGGAGGCCCAAATTTCGTAATTGCTGTTTTTTTTGCCTATTTTAGTGTTTCAAGAAAGCGGAATATCAAATGAGTCCAAACGGAATGAAACCTTCGGGAACGTGATCTTCTCACCGAACGTGATCCAGGAGACTTGGACCCTACTCCAAGGAGTGCCAGGCGGTCACGAGGGTGGGGGCGCACCTCCCCACGGGGCGCCCCTGCCTCGTGGCCCCCTGACGCTCCACCGACGCATTCTTCCTCCTATATATACCCACGCATTCTCAACAGATCGTAAGGGGAGCCAAAAACCTAATTCCACCACCGTGAACTTCCTCACATCCACGAGATCTCATCTTGGGGCCTGTTCGAGCTCACGGAGGGGGCATCTACCACGGAGGGCTTCTACATCATCACCATAGCCCCTCCGTTGAAGTGTGAGTAGTTTACTTGCACCTTCGGTCCATAGTTAGTAGCTAGATGGCTTATTCTCTTTTTGGATCTCAATACAATGTTCTCCCCTCTCTCGTGGAGATCTATTCGTTGTAATCTTCTTTATGTGTGTTTGTTGAGACCGATGAATTGTGGGTTTATGATCCAAACTTATCTATGGAAAATATTTGATTCTTCTCTGAATTCTTTTATGTATGATTAAGTTATGTTTGCAAGTCTCTTCAAATTATCCGTTTGGTTTGGCCAACTAGGTTGGTAGTTCTTGCAATGGGAGAAGTGCTTAGCTTTGGGTTCAATCTTGCGGTGACCTTACCCAAAGGATGTAAAGGGTTGCAAGGCACGTATTGTATTGTTGCCATCGAGGATAACAAGATGGGGTATTTATCATATTGCATGAATTTATTCCTCTACATCATGTCATCTTGCTTACATGCTACTGCTTTTAACTTAATACTCTAGATGCATGCCGGATAGCGGTCGATGAGTGGAGTAATAGTAGTAGATGCGTAATCGCTTTGGTCTACTTGTCATGGACGTGATGCCTATATACATGATCATTGCCCGGATAACATCATAACTATGCTCAATTCATCAATTGCTCAACAAGAATTTGTTCACCCACCGTAGAATACTTATGTTCTTGAGAGAAGCCACTAGTGAAACCTATGGCCCCTGGGTCTATTCTCATCATATCAATCCCCATCACTTTATTTACTTGCTTTGCTTTTACTTTTTACTTTGCATCTTTATACCAAAATACCAAAATATTATCTCTATCGATCTCACTCAGTAAGTGACCGTGAAGGGATTGACAACCCCTAATCACGTTGGTTGCTAGTAGCTATCGCTTTGTGCGTACGAGGGACTTGGCGTGACCTCCTACTAGATTGATACCTTGGTTCTCAAAAACTGAGGGAAATACTTACGCTACTGTGCTGCATCATCCTCTCCTCTTCGGGGAAAACCAATGCAAGCTCAAGACGTAGCAAGGTCTAATAGAGTAACTTGTTGTGGGCAGGGGGAAAAGGCAACATATTACTTACCATCCTAAAGTTCACTGATGTCTTGGACAAAGTGTAAATAAAGGGCTTAATTCCTATCACCCGTTTCTTTCGCTTAACAATCTTTCTTAGTTTCCTCACTTGACGCTTGTTCATGAATATCTCATTGCCCCATACACAAAAGGGATTGAAGCGTGGATCAGTACCGCTCATATACATACCTACAAGCAACCAGTAAATGTTAGAAGCTAAATGAGATTGCACAAATGATGTAAAATACAACTACCTACATTCCTAAGTACAAGTATTTTTAGAGATTTCAATATGAACCACATACCGATGTATATAGATTTATAGATATAGTTTAGATTAGAATCTAGATTCACTCATTTTGCTCCTTATGTAGTCTATATTGGAATCTCTAAAAATACTTAAATTTAGGAACAGATGGTGTATATAAGACATGGGATGCAACTAACCTCGACGGCAAACAACAACATCCCCCTTTGTAGCCCTGTGTAAGTACATGGAAAGCCTATGTTAACTACAACAGGGTTAACATCCACAAAAAATAGCAAATGGCAATAAAACGGCAGCATCTGTAGTGATATCTTCATTGCGAAATAGTAGCACGGTAGCAAAGGGACGGATTAAAAAATAGATACAACTGTTAATTGCAACAGGCTTAACAACATCCTAATTCATGTTTTTGTAAGTTTGTAGCCATTGAAATACAAATCGCTTAAAAATGGATACAATCATAATTGCAACAGCTTAATGGCCATTGAAACCGGTACTGATAAAAATGCAATTGGCAGAGTTAAACATCACAAGGCAGGTGCTGCCGGAGTAGATAATGGCCAAGTTGTCTATAAATAGGTAGGGAAAATAGCTAAAACGTGTTAGGCATGTTTACTACAAGATGCTTAAGACATCGACCATACAAAACATAGCCATTAATTGCAACTAGTATTGGTAAGATTGAACTGGTGAGTTCATACTTGGTAAGTCCTGAGAGGTAGTTGCTGGGGCACTTCATCTTGGCCAGAGCCCGCCCAAAGTCAGTGGCGGCGGAGGCGAGCTCTTCCTCCGGGTCGAAGGGTGGATCAGTGCCACACACGTGTGCCTACAGGCAACCAGTAAATGGTAGAAGCCAAATTGCAGTTGCACAAATGATGTAAAACACTGTAAGACATGGGATGCAGCTAACCTCGACGGCAAACAACAGCATCGCCCGTTATGGCCCTACGTAAGTACATGGATAGGCATGTTAAGTACAACAAGGTTAGCATCCACCAAAAATAGCAAATGGGCAGTATCTCTAGTATATCTTCATTGAGGAGAGTAGCATGGTAGCAAAGTTTGTTGCTGGTATTGGTGAAATTGAACTGAACGGCTAATACTTGAACATCACAAATAAAAAAGGCACGAACATGCTTAATACATCAACCGTACAAAACATAGCCATTGCAAGTGGCATTGGTAAGATTTAGCTAATCAGATCATACCTGTTAAGTCCTGGGGGGTAGTCGTCGGGGCACTTCTTCTGGGCCAGAGCCTGCACCATGTCGGCGGCGGGTGAGGCGAGGTGTTCCTCGGGTCAACATGCACATGACCATCGCGCCATGGACCGCCATCGGCTCCTCGACCTCCACATGATATGTGGTTGGGCTTGCTGCTGCTATGCTCGGAGGTAGGGACAAGGGGATTTGGAGGCATGAGGGTGTTTCAGGCGCCATTTAAGCAATCGGTAGGGGCCATGATAGAGATCGGTGGGTTACTCGACCGATCCGGAGCAGAACATAGATGTGGTTGAAAGCTGTGGTTGTGTAATGACGGTTTGAGCTGCCCGGTAGAGGCCTTGTGAGGGTGGGGGAGTGGGGTGGAGGAGATATTGAGGAAATTTGATGGGTGGGGATGTGGCTGGAGGAATAAATTCTGAAATCGCGTGCCTAATAAAAATTTCACTGCGAAACTTGAAACTTGGGCGGGGGAAACACACAACGGAGACGAAGCGCATAAAATACTCGTGTGCGAGAAAATAGAAAATTGGCAGTTCCCGTCTTCAAAAAATGCCCTAATGAAAATTTCGCTGCGAAACTTGAAACTTGGGCGGGGGAAACACACAACGGAGATGAAGCACGTAAATACTCGTGTGCGAGAAAACAAAAAATTGGCAGTTCCCGTGTCCAAAAAAATGTACACGTGTAGTCGATTTTTTCGGTCAATGGTACGCCTGATTTATTAGGAACCATCGCACAGGTAACAGACTTATGGATCATTACTGCAAAAACGCACATGGGTACGACATAGAAACCGTGTGTTTTGTGATCTTCTAATGATTAACGCAAAAAGCGCACACGGTCACACATGCTAATCAATGCTCAAAGCCCTCAAAGGATGCTTTTACCAAAATTGTACATTAATACCACAAACTTAAAGTACTACTAGTAATTTGCTCTAATATTACGAACTTAAACTACTTCTCACATGCTGCCATCGGGGCATGCTAGCCAGACATCGGCGTTCTCCTTCCCGGCCTTGTAGGCGGCATCCAACCGTGTTTCGATCTCCGCCATGCTCTCCTCATCACTGCGTGCGGCCTCTTCTTTCTTGTGGCGGCGGGACTCTCTTTTCTTGACTGCTTTCTACCTTTTTCCGATCCTCCTGTGCGGCTTTGGCCGCCTCTAGATCCACCGCCCATTCGGCCATGGCAACCTCAAAGTCCGCCCACGTAACTGTGTGGCCGCCGGTAGCGATGAACTCGGCGCGGAGAGATGCCATCGCTTCCTTACCATGCGTGTGGTTGCGAGCGGCGAGGAACGCGGCGCCGCGGGATGCCATCGCTTCCTTACCAGTTACTGTGCGCCGCGGTGCCATGAACGACGCTTGGAGAGAGCTCGGGACGGCGAAGGGGCTGGTAATCAGACAAAGGCGGTGGTTTTAAGAGCTCAACGACAAACGACAAAGGAAATTTGGCTTTCCTTATAATTTTGCTCGTTCATTATCGCACACGGTTCATCTCGGTCGCTTCCAGAAACAGTGTGCTCTCAGGCTATTGTGTGTTGCGTTATGATTGGCCGGAACCCCAGCCACGTGGATCACGCGTGTGCACTGTAGGATGCGCCGCGATCGAACGGCAATCCACGTCCCTCACATCACATCCGTGCAGCTGGAGCTGGATTGGATTTATATGCGTCAAATGCCTAGAAAATGCACATAATCCCTTAAATATGGTAAATGAACCCAGAGAAATGCCAAATTTGAACACGGTGATTTGCAGGGTGTATATTCTTCGTAGAAAAAACTCTAGGGCAAAGAACAAATAAAATTTGGATGCCCTTTCAATTTTGGTGATTTTCCTCTCGAAAGCATGGAACTTCCCCAGCGATGGTTCGATTTATGAAGGGTGTGCATGACGACATAAGCCAAACCTTCTCAAATTTTCACCAGGGCATGGTGAGGTCGTACCATGGCACCATGCCAGGCGTCATATTTTTCAATCATTTATTTCATTTTTTCTATAGTTGAAAACCCAATAAACAAACGTCTATGGTTGACTATTGCCACACATTTCATCGAAATATCTGTCCATTCCTTGTAAAAGGCACGAGAATTTACTAAATGGCACGAGGATGGTTTTCCAGACCGTTCTTGTGCACCTTTTCATGCACCGATTGTTTGAATTTGAATTATGTGCATTAATGCCTAGAGAATGCAAATAATCCCCTAAATATGGTAAATGAACACGGAAAAGTGTCAAATTTTAACGTGGTGATTTGTAGGGTGTATGTTCATGATAGAAAAAAACTCATGGACAAAGGACAAAGGAAGTTTGGATCCCTCTTCAATCTTGGTGATTTCCCCTCGAAACCATGGAACTTCCTCAGTGATGGTTCGATTTACGAAAGGCATGCATGACGACATAAGGAAAACATTCTCAAATTTTTACCAGGGCACGGTGAGGCCATACCATGGCACCACGCCAGGCGTCATGTTTTCCAAGCATGTATTTCATTTTTGTATACATTAATTTCGGGTTCGTTTGGCATTTTTTATACATTAATTGAATTTCTAGGCATTTAATGTGCATAATTCAAATTTGAACTACAAGCACATGCTCCAGTGCACCAAAGTTGGTTGAAAAATCACATGTGTGTCCTTGGGTGAATTTATAGGTCACATGCAAGAAATGGGAATGAAATTCAAACATCGGGCATCGTGGCTCGTAGGAAAGATTGAGAAACTTGGTTTTTTTAATTCATGTAAATCCAAAACACGCCCGAAAATCATAAAACTTGGCATGGTGTCATGACATGGCACCAACATGCTGCGGTAAATTTTTTGGCCGAATTGGGACAAGCTTTGGTATAAGCTGCTTGCAAACCGGAGCTTTTCTCAAGAAGGCTCGTGGTTCCGAGAGGAACGTGTCACCTCCGTGTGCAAAACGACATACGTACACTACCTTCTCCTGCCTTAATTTGTTTACACAGGCAGATTAGACCAAATAGAAGTATCGTGCTAAATTTGAGAATTATTCCAGATTCGTTTGGCTTTTTTATACATTAATTAAATTTCTGGACATTTAATGTGCATAATTCAAATTTGAACTACAAGCACATGCTCCAGTGCACCAAAGTTGGTTGAAAAATCACATGTGTATCCTTGGGTGAATTTCTAGGTCCCATGCAAGAAATGAGAATGAAATTCAAACATCTGGGCGTCGTGGCTCGGCCGGAAAGATTGAGAAACTTCATTTTTTAATTTATATAAATCCAAAACGCGCCTAAAAATCATGAAACTTGGCATGGTGTCATGGCATGGCACCAACATGCTGTGGTAATTTTTCTATCCGATTTGCGAAGGCGCACACATTAAAAATCAGCAAAGTCATTTTGGAACAAGTGTTGTCACGTTACAAATCGGAAACACAACTATTATTGAAACCGTGGGCGTTCTACTTACCAATTACGTGCTGCCACGCGTCCCTTTTTTATTGGCTAGGAGGTGCCATGCGGGGTAGCTATAGTACGGGAGGCGTGCAATCAGACCCTGTGCATGCTCATCGGGAGGAGAGCCCTTTGACCTCTATCCGTCGTGCACCTCCCTCCAACGTCTCCATTAATGGCACCCGAGCCCCTGTTTCACGGCGTGGCTATGTCTCACTGGACTGAGATTTAAGAGGGAAAAGTGGAAATCTGATAAGAAAGTTTTGCACGGATCTTGATGTAAGACCCGATTTAACCTATATAGCATCGAAAAGCGACTTATAGCAAGCATGATGAATATAAAGACGATGACAAGGATAATAATTGTCTTACATATCCAGGAAGATAACTAAAAAAGCCACATGCGGCTACGCCCGAAATACACAAGGGCAAAAGATGAAGGAAGACGCATACAACGATCTGGCTTGCTGATCTCTACTTTCTTGATGCGCTGCAGGTCGCGGAGACTAGTTCTCGCGGCGAGCAGCGATGATCTCTTTCATCAGTTTCATGTCCTTAATACGCTGCTCGGAAGCAACTGCGGATTCCTCCAGCAGCCTTTCGTGCTCCATGCAGAGCATGGTATTCTCGTCCGTAAATTTCTTGACGATGACGCCCATCCTCTTCAACAAGGCAGCGGTCTCCTCTGTCTGCTTCGCCCTTCCGCTGATCTTCGCCCTCAGCAGGTCACGGTCGGCCCGGAGTTGTTCAAACGAGGCATTCAACTCGTCCTGCAGCTTCATCCAGCCGGAGATCTGATCCATCTAGCTATGGGCGATCGCATGCATGCACCTGTAAGAGTCCTCGCCTTCCTGCCAGAGATTTTCCCAGGCCACCGCGGCGCGGGAGGACATCTCTGCTGCATCTACGACGCGGTAGTACATCTCTGCTGCTTCCGTGGTGCGACCGGACCAGTCTGCTACATCGACGGCACGACGGGACCTCCGTGCTGCTTCGGCGGCGCGGCGAGACCTCTGTCCTGCTTCAGCGGCGCGACGGGACATGTCGGCTGCTTTTGCGGCTAAGCGGGACATCTCTCGTGCTTCCGCTTCCATGCTCGCCTCTCCGTGGTGGTAATCTCTCGACCGAGAACTCAATATGGCCATGGCAGATGCAAGAGAACGATGTTGAATGACTTGTTTGCTTTTGTGGATGAGGAGTTGAGGAAGGAATGTACAGTCATCTTGGCATAGTACAATATTTATAACCGAGTACTAATACGCTCCTAAGTGGGAAACCGTTTAGGTTTTGATCGGTGTGAACATGTTTGCAATTTGGAAGGTGACGGGATGCAGGCTCAAAATTTATTGACGGTTCTATAATTTCTAAGTGCGGCACTATTCCTGGACGGCGTAACGTGGGCACGTTTTCTCGGCCGCGTATGTGGCGTTTGGTGCACAGTAATAGGCAGTGTCAGCACACGTCTTGTTCCAAGAGTCATGCGCGCTTGTTATTACCATCGCGCACGCTTCTTTTAATTAGAATGTGTGCCTGTCTAGCGCTGATAACCCACAAGTGTAGGGGATCGCAACAGCTTTCGAGGGTAGAGTATTCAACCCAAATTTATTGATTCGACACAAGGAGAGCCAAAGAATATTCTCAAATATTAGCAGCTGAGTTGTCAATTCAACCACACCTGGATAACTTAGTATCTGCAACAAAGTATTTAGTAGCAAAGTAGTATGATAGTAAAGGTAACAGTGGCAAAAGTAAAGATAATAGTTTTGTAGTAATTGTAACAAGAGTACGTAAAAGTAAATAAGCGAAGCACAAGATGTGAAAAGCTCGTAGGCATTGGATCGTTGATGGATAATTATGTCGGATGCGATTCCTCATGTAATAGCTATAACATAGGGTGACATGTAACTAGCTCCAGCTCATCAATGTAATGTAGGCATGTATTCCAATATAGTCATACGTGCTTATGGAAAAGAACTTGCATGACCTCTTTTGTCCTACCCTCCCGTGGCAGTGAGTCCTAGCGGAAACTAAGGGATATTAAGGCCTCCTTTTAATAGAGAACCTAACAAAGCATTAGCACATAGTGAATACATGAACTCCTCAAACTATGGTCATCACCGAGAAGTATCCCAATTATTGTCACTTCGGGGTTGTCGGGTCATAACACATAATAGGTGACTATAGACTTGCAAGATAGGATCAAGAACACATATATATTCATGAAAACATAATAGGTTCAGATCTGAAATCATGGCACTTGGGCCCTAGTGACAAGCATTAAGCATAGCAAAGTCATAGCAACATCAATCTCAGAACATAGTGGATACTAGGGATCAAACCCTAACAAAACTAACTTGATTACATGGTAAATCTCATCCACCCATCACCGTCCGTCAAGCCTACGACGAAATTACTCACGCACGGCGGTGAGCATCATGAAATTGGTGATGGAGGATGGTTGATGATGATGACAATGACAAATCCCCTCTCTCGAGCCCCGAACGGACTCCGCATCAGCCCTCCCGAGAGAGATTAGGGCTTGGCGCGGCTCCGTGTCGTAAAAGCAGCGATGAAACTGTCTCTCTGATTTTTTTCTCCGAGCAACGGAATATATAGCGTTGGAGTTGAGGTCGGTGGAGCGTCAGGGGGCCCACGAGACAGGGGGCGCGCCCAGGGGGGAGGGCGCGCCCCCACCCTCGTGGACAGCGTGTGGGCCCCCTGGTCTTAATTCTTTTGCTAGTATTTTTATATTTTCCAAAACTTATCTCCGTGGATTTTCAGGTCATTCCGAGACCTTTTGTTTTCTACACATAAAACAACATCATGGCGATTCTGCTGAAAACAACGTCGATCCGGTTTGATTCATTCAAATCATGCAAGTTAGAGTCCAAAACAAAGGCAAAAGTGTCTGGAAAAGTAGATACGTTGGAGACATATCAACTCTCCCAAGCTTAAACCTTTGCTTGTCCTCAAGCAATTCAGTTGATAAACTGAAAGTGATAAAGAAAAACTTTTACAAACTCTATTTGCTCTTGTTGTTGTAAACATGTAAAGCCAGCATTCAAGTTTCAGCAAATATTATGAACTAACAATACTCATAATAACACTTAGGTCTCACAATTACTCATATCAATGGCATAATCAGCTAGCGAGCGATAATAATAAAACTCGGATGACAACACTTTCTCAAAACAACCATAATATGATATAACAAAATGGTATCTCGTTAGCCCTTTCTGAGACTGCAAAACATAAATGCAGAGCACCTTTAAAGATCAAGGACTGACTAAACATTGTAATTCATGGTAAAAGAGATCCAGTCATGTCATACCCAATATAAACCAATAGTAATGAATGCAAATGACAGTGTTCTCTCCAGCGGGTGCTTTTAATAAGAAGGTGATGACTCAACATAAAAGTAAATAGATAGGCCCTTCGCAGAGGGAAGCAGGGATTTGCAGAGGTGCCAGAGCTCGATTGTAAAATAGAGATGAATAACATTTTGAGCGGCATACTTTCACTGTCAATGAAACAACTATGAGATGGCGATATCTTCCATACTACATGCATTATAGGCAGTTCCCAAACAGAATGGTAAAAGTTTATACTCCCCCACCACCAACAAGCATCAATCCATGGCTTGCTCGAAAGCAATGAAAGTGCCTCCAACTAACAACAGCCCTGGGGAGTTTTGTTTAATTATATTGATTTGCTTTGATCTTTTGGATCATGGGATCGGGCATCCTGCTATCGAGCCCTTTCTCGTGAATGAGGAGCGTAGTCGACTCCTCTTGAGAATAACCCACCTAGCATGGAAGATATAGGCAGCCCTAGTTGAAACATGAGCTGCTCGAGCATACAAAACAGAATTTCATTTGAAGGTTTGGAGTTTGGCACATACAAATTTACTTGGAACGGCAGGTAGATACTGCATATAGGAAGGTATGGTGGACTCTTATGGAACAACTTTGGGTTTAAGGAGTTTGGATGCACAAGCTGTTGGAAATATGCCCTAGAGGCAATAATAAAAGTATTATTATTATATTTCCTTGTTCATGATAATTGTCTTTTATTCATGCTATAATTGTATTATCCGGAAATCGTAATACACGTGTGAATACATAGACCACAATATGTCCCTAGTGAGCCTCTAGTCGACTAGCTCGTTGATCAATAGATAGTCATGGTTTCCTGACTATGGACATTGGATGTCGTTGATAACGGGATCACATCCTTAGGAGAATGATGTGATGGACAAGACCCAATCCTAAGCATAGCACAAGATCATGTAGTTCGTTTTGCTAGAGCTTTTCCAATGTCAAGTATCTCTTCCTTAGACCATGAGATCGTAACTCCCGGATACCGTAGGAGTGCTTTGGGTGTACCAAACGTCACAACATAACCGGGTGACTATAAAGGTGCACTACGGTATCTCCGAAAGTGTCTCATTGGGTTGACACGGATCGAGATCGATTTGTCACTCCGTATGACCGGAGAGGTATCATCGGCCCACTTTCGGTAGTGCATCATCACAATGAGCTCAAAGTGACCAAGTGTTTGGTCACGGGATCATGCATTATGGTACGAAAGTAAAGTGACTTGCGATAACGAGACCGAACGAGGTATTGGGATACCGACGATCGAATCTCGCAAGTAACATACCGTCGACAAAGGGAATTGTATATGGGGTTGTTTGAATCCTCGACATCGTGGTTCATCCGATGAGATCATCGAGGAGCATGTGGGAGCCAACATGGGTATCCGGATCCGGTGTTGGTTATTGCCCGAGAGCCGTCTCGGTCATGTCTGCATGTCTCCCGAACCCGTAGGGTCTACACACTTAAGGTTCGGTGACGCTAGGGTTGTATGAATATGAGTATGTAGCAAACCGAAAGTTGTTCGGAGTCCCGGATGAGATCCCGGACGTCACGAGGAGTTCCGGAATGGTCCGGAGGTAAAGATTTATATATGGGAAGTCTTATTTTGGTCAGCCGGAAAAGTTTCACGCATTATCGGTATTGTACCGGAGTGCCGAAAGGGGTCCGGGGTCCACCAGTCCACCAGCCTCCGGGGGCACATGGGCTGTAAAGTGTCGCCTTGGCCTATATGGGCCAAGGGCACCAGCCCCAAGAGGCCCATGCGCCAAGAGATAAGGGAAAGGGAGAGTCCTAAAGGGAAGGCACCTCCTAGGTGCCTTGGAGAGGATGGACTCCTCCCGGCCTCGGGCCGCACCCTTCCTTGGAGGAAGGGCCAAGGCTGCGCCTCTCTCTTGCCCCTATATAAAGGGAGGGAGGAGGCAGCCGCACCCCTAAGCACGTGGCGCCTCCTCCCCTGCTACACCTCCTCCTCCTCCCGTAGTTTCTTAGCGAAGCTGCCGGGAGCCTGCTGCATCCACCACCACGCCGTCGTCTTGGATCTTCATCAACCTCTCCTTCCCCTTGCTGGATCAAGAAGGAGGAGACGCCATCCGCCTCCGTACGTGTGTTGAACGCAGAGGTGCTGTCCGCTCAGCACTTGTCATCGGTGATTTGGATCACTACGAGTACGACTCCATCATCCCCTGCTCCATTGAACGCTTCCGCATGCGATCTACAAGTGGTATGTAGATGCAATCTCTCTCCCATGACTCGTTGCTTAGTTGAACTCATAGATGGATCTTGGTGAAACCGTAGGAAAATTTTAATTTTCTCGCAACGCTCCCCAACAAAGTGGGCATCATGAGCTAGGTCTATGCGTAGTTCTCTATTGCACGAGTAGAACACAATTGGTTATGGGCATAGATGTTGTCAACTTTCTTGCCGCTACTAGTCTTATCTTGCTTCAGCGGTATTGTGGGATGAAGCGGCCCGGACAGACCTTACACGTACGCTTACGTGAGACAGGTTCCATCGACTAACATGCACTAGTTGCATAAGGTGGCTAGCGGGTGTCTGTCTCTCCCACTTTAGTTGGAGCGGATTCGATGAAAAGGGTCCTTATGAAGGGTAAATAGAAGTTGACAAATCACGTTGTGGCTTTCGTAGGTAAGAAAACGTTCTTGCTAGAACCCTATTGCAGCCACGTAAAACTTGCAACAACAATTAGAGGACGTCTAACTTGTTTTTGCAGCAAGTGTTTTGTGATGTGATAAGGCCAAAGTTGTGATGAATGATGAATGATATATGTGATGTATGAGATCATGTTCTTGTAATAGGAATCACGACTTGCATGTCGATGAGTATGACAACAAAAGGTGGAGCCATAGGAGTTGTCTTTATTTTTTGTATGACCTGCGTGTCATTGAAGAACGCCATGTAAATTACTTTACTTTATTGCTAAACGCGTTAGCCATAGAAGAAGAAGTAGTCGTTGGCGTGCCAACTTCATGAAGACACGATGATGGTGTTGGAAATATGCCCTAGAGGCAATAATAAATTAGTTATTATTATATTTCCTTGTTCATGATAATCGTTTATTATCCATGCTATAATTGTATTGATAGGAAACTTAGATACATGTGTGGGTACATAGACAACACCATGTCCCTAGTAAGCCTCTAGTTGACTAGCTCGTTGATCAATAGATGGTTACGGTTTCCAATTATGGACATTGGATGTCGTTGATAACTTGGGATCACATCATTAGGAGAATGATGTGATGGACAAGACCCAATCCTAAGCCTAGCACAAAGATCGTAGTTCAGTATGCTAAAGCTTTTCTAATGTCAAGTATCATTTCCTTAGACCATGAGATTGTGAAACTCCGGATATCGTAGGAATGCTTTGGGTGTACCAAACGTCACAACGAATCGGGTGGCTATAAAGGTGCACTCTGGTATCTCCGAAAGTGTCTGTTGGGTTGGCACGAATCGAGACTGGATTTGTCACTCCGTGTGACGGAGAGGTATCTCTGGGCCCACTCGGTAGGACATCATCATAATGTGCACAATGTGACCAAGGAGTTGATAAGGGATGATGTGTTACGGAACGAGTAAAGAGACTTGCCGGTAACGAGATTGAACAAGGTATCGGGATACCGACGATCGAATCTCGGGCAAGTACAATACCGCTAGACAAAGGGAATTGTACACGGGATCGATTGAGTCCTTGACATCGTGGTTCATCCGATGAGATCATCGTCGAACATGTGGGAGCCAACATGGGTATCCAGATCCCGCTGTTGGTTATTGACCGAGAACGCCCTGGTCATGTCTCAAGATGTCTCCCGAACCCGTAGGGTCTACACACTTAAGGTTCGGTGACGCTAGGGTTATAAAGTAAGTTTGTATGTGGTTACCGAATGTTGTTCGGAGTCCCGGATGAGATCCCGGACGTCATGAGGAGTTCGAATGGTCCGGAGGTAAAGATTTATATATGGGAAGTCCTGTTTTGGTCACCTAGGAAAAGTTTGAGCGATATCGGTAATGTCACGGGACCACCGGAGGGTCCTTGGGTCCACCAAGTGGGGCCACCAACCCCGGAGGCTTGCATGGGCCAAGAGTGGTGAGGGACCAGCCCTGAGTGGGCTGGTGCGCCTCCCACAAAGTCCAAGGGGCAGCTAGGAGAAAAAGGGGAGAAGGGGAAACCCTAGGTCCGGATGGGCCTTAAGGCCCATCTAGTGGCGCCTCCCCTCTCTCCCTCTTGGCCGCCTCCCTTGTAACCCATCTAGGGCTGCCGCCCCTCTAGGGGTGGGAACCCTAGAGGGGGCGCACCCTCCTCCCCTTCCCCTATATATATAGAGGCCTAGGGCTGCCCAAAAAGACATGAGAACTTCTCCTCTCGTTGGTGCAGCCCTGCATCTCTTCTTCCTCCTCCTCTTCTCCTGTGGTGCTTGGCGAAGCCCTGCAAGATTGCCACGCTCCTCCATCATCACGCCCGTTGTGCTGCTGTTGGATGGTGTCTTCCTCAACCTCTCCCTCTCTCCTTGCTGGATCAAGGCGTGGGAGACGCCACCGGGTCAGACGTGTGTTGAACGCGGAGGTGCCGGTCTGTTCGGCACTAGGATCTCCGGTGATTTGGATCACGACAGTACGACTCCTTCAACCCCGTTCTCATGAACGCTTCCGCTTAGCGATCTACAAGGGTATGTAGATGCACTCTCCTCCCTCGTTGCTAGTTTCTCCATAGATAGATCTTGGTGACACGTGGGAAAATTTTGAATTTCTGCCACGTTCCCCAACAGTGGCATCATGAGCTAGGTCTATTAAGTGAGATTCTTTGCACGAGTAGAACACAAAGTAGTTGTGGGCGTTGATGTTGTTCAATATGCTTACCGTTACTAGTCCAATCTTGTTTGACGGTATTGTGGGATGAAGCGGCCCGGACCGACCTTACACGCATTTCCACGTGAGACAAAGTTCCACTGATCGACATGCACTTGGTGCATAAGGTGGCTAGCGGGTGCCGATCTCTCCCACTTTAGTCGAACGGATTCGATGAAAAGGGTCCTTATGAAGGGTAAATAGCAATTGGCATATCACGTTGTGGTTTTGCGTAGGTAAGAAACGTTCTTGCTAGAAACCCATAGCAGCCACGTAAAACATGCAAACAACAATTAGAGGACGTCTAACTTGTTTTTGCGAGGGTATGCTATGTGATGTGATATGGCCAAGAAGAATGTGATGAATGATATGTGATGTATGAGATTGATCATGTTCTTGTAATAGGATTCACGACTTGCATGTCGATGAGTATGACAACGGCGAGGAGCCATAGGAGTTGTCTTTATTTATTATATGACCTGCGTGTCATTAAACAACGCCATGTAATTACTTCACTTTATTGCTAACCGGTAGCCATAGTAGTAGAAGTAATAGTTGGCGAGACAACTTCATGAAGACACGATGTCTATCACAATACGGTTATTCATTTAAGGAGAATAATGGTTACTCTGTTAATTTGAATAATACCTTCGATGGTCTTGCACCTAAAAGAATGGTTTATTGAATCTCGATCGTAGTGATACACATTTTCATGCCAAAAGATATAAGATAGTAATGATAGTACCACGTACTTGTGGCACTGCCATGTAAGTCATATTGGTATAAAAGCATGAAGAAGCTCCATGTTGATGGATCTTTGGACTCACTCGCTTTTGAAAAGTTTGAGACATGCAAACCATGTCTATTGGTGTATACGCATGAAGAAACTCCATGCAGATGGACCGTTTGGACTCACTTGATTTTGAATCACTTGAGATATGCAAAACATACCACATGGGCAAGATGACTGAAAAGCCTCGGTTTCAGTAAGATGGAACAAGATAGCAACTTGTTGGAAGTAACACATTTTGATATGTGCAGTCCAATGAGTGCCGAGGCGGCAAAAGAATATCGTTATGTTCTTACTTCACGGATGATTCGAGTAGATGTTGAGTATATTTACTTGATGAAACACAAGTCTGAATTATTGAATGGTTCAAGTAATTTCAGAGTGAAGTTTAAGATCTTCGTGACAAGAGGATAGAATGTCTATGATATGATCATAGAGATGAATATCTGAGTTACGAAGTTTTGGCAATACGCTAAGACATTGTGCAAATTGTTTCACAATTAATACCGCCTCGAACACCATAGTGTGATGGTGTGTCCGAACATCATAGTTGCACTCTATTGGATATGGTGCGTACCATGATATCTCTTATCGAATTACCACTATCGCTCATGGGTTAGGCATTAGAGACAACCGCACTCACTTTAATGGGGCACCACGTAATTCCGTTGAGACGACACCGCTTGGAGAAACCTAAATTGTCGCTTTCTCAAAAGTTTGGGGCTGACGCTTATGTGGAAAAAGTTTCAAGGTTGATAAGCTCGAACCCAAAGCGGACAAAATGCATCTTCATAGGACACCCAAAACAGTTGGGTATAACTCCTAATTCAGATCCAGAAGCAATAGGGATTGTTTCTTGAATCGGGTCCTTTCTCGAGGAAAAGTTCGTCTCGAAAAGTTGAGTGGGAGGATGGTGGAGACTTGATGAGGTTATTGAACCATCACTTCAACTAGTGTGTAGCAGGGCACGTGAAGTTGTTCCCGTGGCACCTACACCAATTGAAGTAGAAGCTTATGATAGTGATCATGAAGTTTCGGATCAAGTCACCGACGTACCTCGTGGGGTGACAAGGATGCGTGCTACTTGAGTGGTACTAATCTCGTCTTGAAGGTCATGTTGCTAGACAACATTGAACCTACGAGCTATGGAGAAGCAATGGTGGACCCAAATTCCGACAAATGGTTAGAAGCCATGAAATCCGAGATAGGATCCATGTATCAGAACAAAGCATGGACTTTGGTGGACTTGCCCGATGATCGGCGAGCCATTGAGATAAATGGATCTTTAAGAAGAAGACGGACAAGGACGGTAATGTCACCGCCTATGAAGCTAGACTTGTGGCGTAAGAGTTTTTCACAAGTTCAAGGAGTTGACTACGATGAGATTTTCTCATCCGTATGGCGATGCTTAAAGTCCGCTTGGAATCATGTTAGCACAAGCTGCATTTATGAAATCCGCAGATGGATGTCAAAACGAAGTTTCCTTACTAGTTTTCGTGAAGGAAAGGTTGTATGTGATACAATCGTAAAAGTTTTGTCAATCCTAAGGATGCTAAAAGGTATGCTAGCTCCAAAGAATCCTTGTAAGGACCGGAGTAAGCATCTCGGAGTTGGAATATGCACTTTGATAGGATGATCAAAGATTTTGGGTTTATACAAGTTTATGAGAAACTTGTATTTCCAAAGAAGTGAGTGGGAGCACTATAGAATTTCGATGAGTATATGTTGTTGACATATTGATGATCGTAAATGATGTAGAATTTCCGGAAAGCATATAGGTTATTTGAAAGATGTTTTTCAATAGAAAACCCGGATTAAGTTATTTGAACATTAAGCATCGAGATCTATAAGGATAGATCAAAAATGCTTAATAATACTTTCAAATGAGCACATACCTTGACATGATCTTGAAGGTGTTCAAGATGGATCACCAAAGAAGGAGTTCTTGCCCGAGATGTAAGGTATGAAGTTAAGAGTTAAAGCTCGACCACTCAAGCAGAAAAGAGAGAAAGGACGAAGGTCGCCCCTATGCTTCGTACATAAGCTCTATAGTATGCTATGCCGTGTACCGCATGACTGAAGTGTGCCTTGCCATGAGTCAAATATAAGGGTACAAGAATGATCCGTGAATGGATCATTGATGACGTGGTCAAAATTGTCCTTGGAGTAAATAAGGACATGTTTCTCGATTATGGAGGTAATTAAAGAGTTCAAGCGTAAGGGGTTACGCCGATGCAAGCTTTAACACCTATCCAAGTGACTCGAGTAGCAAACCGGATACGATAGTGGAGCAACCATTTGGAATAGATCCAAGTGGAGCGTGGAAGCAGCGTTTACAATATGACCTAGAAATTTGCAAGCACACACGGATCTGAAAGGTCTGCACCCGATGACTAAAAACCTCTCTCACAAGGAAAACATGATCAAACTCGAGAACTCATTGAGTCTTAATCACATGATGATGTGAACTAGTTTACGCATACTAGTGAACTCTTTGGATGTTGGTCACATGGCGATGTGACCTATCGTCATAATCACATGACGATGTGAACTAGATTATTGACTCTAGTGCAAGTGGGAGACTGTTGGAAATATGCCCTAGAGGCAATAATAAATTAGTTATTATTATATTTCCTTGTTCATGATAATCATTTATTATCCATGCTATAATTGTATTGATAGGAAACTTAGATACATGTGTGGGTACATAGACAACACCATGTCCCTAGTAAGCCTCTAGTTGACTAGCTCGTTGATCAATAGATGGTTACGGCTTTCGACCATGGACATTGGATGTCGTTGATAACGGGATCACATCATTAGGAGACTGATGTGATGGACAAGACCCAATCCTAAGCCTAGCACAAAGATCGTAGTTCGTATGCTAAAGATTTTCTAATGTCAAGTATCATTTCCTTAGACCATGAGATTGTGCAACTCCTGGTTACCGTAGGAATTTTTTGGGTGTACCAAACGTCACAACGTAACTGGGTGGCTATAAAGGTGCACTATAGGTATCTCTGAAAGTGTCTGCTGGGTTGGCACGAATCGAGATCGGGATTTGTCACCCGCAGACGGAGAGGTATCTCTGCCCACTGCAGGACATCATCATAATGTGCACAATGTGACCAAGGAGTTGATCACGGATGATGTGTTACGGAACGAGTAAAGAGACTTGCCTGTAACGTAGATTGAACAAGGTATCGGGATACCGACGATCGAATCTCGGGCAAGTACAATACCGCTAGACAAAGGGAATTGTATACGGGATCGATTGAGTCCTTGACATCGTGGTTCATCCGATGAGATCATTTTGGAACATGTGGGAGCCAACATGGGTATCCAGATCCTCGCTGTTGGTTATTGACCGGAGAACGCCTTGGTCATGTTCAAGATGTCTCCCGAACCCGTAGGGTCTACACACTTAAGGTTCTGTGACGCTTAGGGTTATAAAGGAAGTTTGTATGTGGTTACCGAATGTTGTTCGAGTCCCATGAGATCCCTTGACGTCATGAGGAGTTCCGGAATGGTCCGGAGGTAAAGATTTATATATGGGAAGTCCTGCTTTGGTCACCTAAAAGTTTCAAAGCGATATCGGTAATTGCACGGGACCACCGGGAGGGTCCTGGGGTCCACCAAGTGGGGCCACCAACCCCGGAGGCTTGCATGGGCCAAGAGAGTGGTGAGGGACCAGCCCCCAGTGGGCTGGTGCGCCTCCACAAAGCCCAAGGGGGCAGCTAGAGAGAAAAAGGGGAGAAGGGGAAACTTAGGTCCGTATGGGCCTTAAGGCCCATCTAGTGGGCGCCCCCCCTCTCCCTCTTGGCCGCCTCCCTTGTAACTCCATCTAGGGCTGCACGCCTCTAGGGGTGGGAACCCCAGAGGGGCGCACCTCCTCCCTTCCCTATATATATAGAGGCCTAGGGCTGCCCAAAAGACATGAGAACTTCTCCTCGTTGGTGCAGCCCTCGCATCTCTTCTTCCTCCTCCTCTTCTCCTGTGGTGCTTGGCGAAGCCTCGCAAGATTGCCACGCCTCCATCATCACCACGCCACAGTTGTCGCTGTTGGATGGTGTCTTCCTCAACCTCTCCTCTCTCCTTGCTGGATCAAGGCGTGGGAGACGCCACCGGCTGTACGTGTGTTGAACGCAGGAGGTGCCATCCGTACGGCACTAGGATCTCCGGTGATTTGGATCACGACGAGTACGACTCCTTCAACCCCGTTCTCATGAACGCTTCGGCTTAGCGATCTACAAGGGTATGTAGATGCACTCTCCCTCCCTCGTTGCTAGTTTCTCCATAGATAGATCTTGGTGACACGTAGGAAAATTTTGAATTTCTGCTACGTTCCCCAACAGATGGAGATCATGATGATGGAGATCATGGTGTCATGCCGGTGACAAGATGATTACGGAGCCCCGAAGATGGAGATCAAAGGAGCTATATGATATTGGCCATATCATGTCACTACTATATAATTGCATGTGGTGTTTATTATGTTTTTGCATCTTGTTTACTTAGAACGACGGTAGTAAATAAGATGATCCCTCATAACAATTTCAAGAAAGTGTTCTCCCTAACTGTGCACCATTGCTAAAGTTCGTTGCTTCAAGCACCACGTGATGATCGGGTGTGATAGATCCTTACGCTCACATGCAACGGGTGTAAGACAGTTTTACACATGCAAAAACACTTAGGTTAACTTGACGAGCCTAGCATGCATGCATGGCCTCGGAACACAAGAGACCGAAAGGTCGAACATGAGTCGTATGGAAGATACGATCAACATGGAGATGTTCACCAACGATGACTAGTCCGTCTCACGTGATGATCGGACACGGCCTAGTCGACTCGGATCATGTAACACTTAGATGACTAGAGGGATGTCAAATCTGCGTGGGAGTTCATTAAATAATTTGATTAGATGAACTTTATTATCATGAACAATAGTCTAAAAGCTTTGCAAAATGTCTTGTAGATCAAATGGCCAACGCTCATGTCACCATGAACTTCAACGCGTTCCTAGAGAAAACCAAGTCTGAAAGATGATGGCAAGAACTATTCGGATCGGGTCCTAACCCGAGGATCATCCTCATAGCTGCCAAGAAACAATATGTGCTAGAAGCACCGCTAGGTGAAGCACCCATTCCAGAACCAGGACGTTATGAACGCTTGGCGCCTCGTCCGATGATTACTCCCTCGTTTAGTGCGGCATGCTTTACAGCTTAGAACCGAGCTCCAAAAAGCGTTTTGAGCAACACGGAGCATATGAGATGTTCGAGGAGCTGAAACTAGTTTTCCAAGCTCATGCCCGGTCGAGATATGAAGTCTCCGACAAGTTCTATAGCTTGTAAGATGGAGGAAAATAGTTCTCACAAGGAGCACATACTCAAAATGTCCGGGTTGCATAACCGCCTGTCTACCGGACATTAACCTCCTGGACGAGGCGGTCATTGACGAATCCTTCTTCGGCCGCTTCCCACCAAGCTACAAGAGCTTTCGATGAACTACAATATGCGATGGTGAAAACTATTCCTGAAGTATTTTCAATGCCAAGTCAGCAGAAAGCTAGAAATAAAGAAGGATCATCAAGTGTTGATGGTCAATAAAACCACTAAGTTCAAGAAGGGCAAGGGTAAGAAGAACTTCAAGAAGGACGGCAAGGATGTTGCCGCTACCGGTAAGCCGATTGTTGTGAAGAAGTCGTGCAATGGACCCAAGCCTCGAGATCGAGTGTTTTTATTGCAAAGGAAGGGACACTGAAGCGGAACTGCCCCAAATACTTAGCGCATAAGAAGGCCGCAACACTAAAGGTATATTTGGTATACATGTAATTGATGTGTACCTTACCAGTACTCATAGTAACTCATGGGTATTTGATAGCGGTGCCGTTGCTCACATATGTAACTCACAACAGGAGCTGCGGTATAAAGCGAGAGGCTGGCATGTAAGGGACGAGGTGACGATGCGGGTCGGGAATGGTTCCAAGGTCGATGTGATCGCCGTCGGCCGCACGCTACCTCTACATTTACCTACGGGATTAGTTTTAAACCTCAATAATTGTTATTTAGTACCAAGTTTGAGCATGAACATTGTATCGTGATCTCGCTTTAATCACGAGATGGCTACTCATTTAAATCCGAGAATAATGGTTGTTCTATTTATATGAGAGAAATGTTTTATGGTCATGCTCCGATGGTCAATGGTTTATTCTTAATGAATCTCGAACGTAATGTTACACATATTCATAGTGTGAATACCAAAGGATGTAAAGTTGATAACGATAGTCCCACATACTTGTGGCACTGCCGCCTTGGTCACATTGGTGTCAAGCTTACGAAGAAGCTCCATGTTGATGGACTTTAGAGTCTCTCGATTATGAATCATTTGACACATGCTAACCATGCCTTATGGGCAAAATGACCAAGACTCCGTTCTCCGGAACAATGGAGCGAGCGACCAACTTATTGGAAATCATACATACCGATGTGTAAGCGGTCCAATGAGCGTTGAGGCTCAATGAGGATACCGTTATGTTCTCACTCTCACTGATGACTTGAGTAGATATGGGTATGTCTACTTGATGAAGCACAAGTCTGAGACCTTTGAAAAGTTCAAGGAATTTCAGAATGAGGTAGAGAATCAACGTGACCGAAAAATAAAGTTCTTACGATCAGATCATGGAGGAGAATATTTAAGTCACGAATTTGGTACACACTTAAGGAAATGTGGAATCGCTTCACAACTCACGCCACCGAACACCTCAACAGAACGGTGTGTCCGAACATCGTAATCGTAGTCTATTGGATATGGTGCGATCTATGATGTCTCTTACCGATTTACCGCTATCATTTTGGGGATACGCTCTAGAGACAGCTACATTCACTTTAAATAGGGCACCGCCTAAATCCGCTGAGACGACACCGTATGAATTATGGTTTGGGAAGAAACCTAAGCTGTCGTTTCTAAAAGTTTGGGGATGCGATGCTTATGTCAAGAAACTTCAACCTGAAAAGCTCGAACCCAAGTCGGAAAAATGCGTCTTCATAGGATACCCTAAGGAAACCATTGGGTATACCTTCTACCTTAGATCTCAAGGCAAGATCTTTGTTGCCAAGAACGGATCCTTTCTCGGAAAAGAGTTTCTCTCGAAAGGAGTAAGTGGGAGGAAAGTAGAACTCGATGAAGTACTACCTCTTGAACGGGAAAGTAGTGCAGCCTCGAGAAAATGTTCCCGTGGTGCCTACACCGATCGGAGAGGAAATTAATGATGATGATCAAGGTACTTCGGTCAAGTTGTTATCGAACTTCGTAGGGTCCACTAGGACACGCTCCGCACTGCAGTGGTACGGCAACCCTGTCTTGGAAATCATGTTGTTAGACAACGGTGAACCTTCTCGAACTATGAAGAAGCGATGGCGGGCCCAGATTCCAACAAATGGCTTGAAGCCATGCAATCCGAGATAGGATCCATGTATGAAAACAAAGTATGGACTTTGGACAGACTTGCCCAATGATCGGCGAGCGATAGAAAACAAATGGATCTTTAAGAAGAAGACGGACGCGGATGGTAATGTTACCATCTATAAAGCTCGACTTGTCGCTAAGGGTTATCGGCAAGTTCAAGGGTTGACTACGGTGAGACTTTCTCTCCCGTAGCGAAGCTTAAGTCCGTCTCAATCATGTTAGCAATTGCCGCATACTATGATTATGAGATATGGCGGATGGACGCCAAAACGGCATTCCTTAACGGTTATCTTAAGGAAGAGTCAGATATGATGCAGCCGAAGGTTTTGTCGATCCTAAGAATGCTAACAAGGTATGCAAGCTCCAAATGATCCATTTATGGGCTGGTGCAAGCATCTCGAGTTAGAACATTCGCTTTGATGAGATGATCAAAGCGTTTAGTTTATGCACTTATGGAGAAGCCTGCGTTTACGAGAAAGTGAGTGGGAGCTCTATAGCATTTCTCATATTATATGTAGATGACATACTTTTGATGGGAAATGATATAGAACTTTTGGACAACATTAAGGCCTACTTGAATAAGAGTTTTTCAATGAAGGACCTTGGAGAAGCTACTTACATATTAGGCATCAAAATCTATAGGGATAGATCGAGACGCCTCATAGGTCTTTCACAAAGCACATACCTTGATAAGATTTTTGAAGAAATTCAAAATGGATCAGTCCAAGAAAGGGTTCTTGCCTGCTTTTGCAAGGTGTGAAATTGAGCTCGCTCAATGCCCGACCACGGCAAAAGATAAAGAAGAGATGAGTGTCATCCCCTATGCCTCAGCCATAGGATCTATTATGTATGCCATGCTGTGTACCAGACCTGATGTAAACCTTGCCGTAAGTTTGGTAGGAAGGTACCAAAGTAATCCCGGCAAGGAACACTGGACAACGGTCAAGAATATCCTGAAGTACCTGAAAAGGACTAAGGACATGTTTCTTGTTTATGGAGGTGACGAAGAGCTTGTCGTAAAGGGGTCGATGCTAGCTTCGACACAGATCTGGATGACTCTAAGTCACAAACCGGATACGTGTATATGTTGAATGGTGGAGCGATAGCTGGTGCAAATGGCAAGCGTGGCCGTCAGGCGGGATCTACGTGTGAAGCGGAGTACATGGCAGCCTCGTGAGGCAGCGCGATGAAGCAATTTGGGTGAAGGAGTTCATCACCCACCTAGAGTCATACCCAATGCGCCGGAGCCGATCAAACTCTTTCAGGACAACCTTTGGAGCTATTGCACTTGCCAAGGAGCCCTGTGTTTCACAAGAAGACCAGCACATCAACCGTCGCTTCAACTCCATTCGTGAAAATGTTCAAGGTGGGGACATAGAAATTTGCAAAGTGCATACGGATCTGAATGTCGCAGATCCGTTGACTAAACTCTCTTCCATGAGGAAAACATGATCAACACCGTAACTCTATGGGTGTTCGATTCATCACAATGTAACTAGATTATTGACTCTAGTGCAAGTGGGAGACTGTTGGAAATATGCCCTAGAGGCAATAATAAAAGTATTATTATTATATTTCCTTGTTCATGATAATTGTCTTTTATTCATGCTATAATTGTATTATCCGGAAATCGTAATACACGTGTGAATACATAGACCACAATATGTCCCTAGTGAGCCTCTAGTCGACTAGCTCGCCGATCAACAGATGGTCATGGTTTCGACTATGGACATTGGATGTCGTTGATAACGGGATCACATCATTAGGAGAATGATGTGATGGACAAGACCCAATCCTAAGCATAGCACCAGATCGTGTAGTTCGTTTTGCTAGAGCTTTTCCAATGTCAAGTATCTCTTCCTTAGACCATGAGATCGTGTAACTCCCGGATACCGAGGGAGTGCTTTGGTGTACCAAACGTCCACAACGAATCGGGTGACTATAGAGGTGCACTACATGTATCTCCGAAAGTGTCATTGGGTTGACACGGATCGAGACTGGATTTGTCACTCCGTATGACGGAGAGGTATCACCGGGCCCACTTTCGGTAGTGCATCATCACAATGAGCTCAAAGTGACCAAGTGTTTGGTCACGGATCATGCATTATGGTACGAGTAAAGTGACTTGCCGTGAATCTAGACTGAACGAGGTATTGGGATACCGACGATCGAATCTCGGGCAAGTAACATACCGTCGACAAAGGGAATAGTATACGGGTTGTTTGAATCCTCGACATCGTGGTTCATCGATGAGATCATCGAGGAGCATGTGGGAGCCAACATGGGTATCCAGATCCCGCTGTTGGTTATTGCTCGAGAGCCGTCTCGGTCATGTTCAGCATGTCTCCCGAACCTGCAGACGGGTTCTACACACTTAAGGTTCGGTGGCGCTAGGGTTGTATGAATATGAGTATGCAGCAAACCGAAAGTTGTTCGAGTCCCGGATGAGATCCCTGACATCACGAGGAGTTCTGGAATGGTCCTGAGGTAAAGATTTATATATGGGAAGTCTTGTTTTGGTCAACGGAAAAGTTTCTCACAGACATTATCGGTATTGTACCTGGAGTGCCGAAGGGGTCCGGGGTCCACCAGGTCCACCAGCCCGGGGGCCACATGGGCTGTAGGGGTGTGCGCCTTGGCCTATATGGGCCAAGGGCACCAGCCCCAAGAGGCCCATGTGCCAAGAGATAAGGGAAAAGGGAGAGTCCTAAAAGGGGAAGGCACCTCCTAGGTGCCTTGGGGAGGATGGACTCCTCCCCCTGCCCGCCGCACCCTTCCTTGGAGGAAGGGCCAAGGCTCGCCCCCTCTCTTGCCCCTATATAAAGGGAGGGGAGGAGGGTAGCCGCACCCCAAGCACTTGGCGCCTCCCTCGCTACACCTCCTCCTCCTCCCGTGAGTTGCTTAGCCGGTTCCACTCGCCGAGCCTGAATCCACCACCACGCCATCGTGTCAGCCGATCTTCATCAACCTCTCCTTCCCCATTGCTTTGGATCAAGAAGGAGGAGACGTCATCCGCTCCGTCACGTGTGTTGAACGCGGAGGTGTCAGTCTGCTCAAAGACTTGTCATCGGTGATTTGGATCACGACGAGCACGACTCCATCATCCCTGCTCCATTGAACGCTTCCGCACGCGATCTACAAGTGGTATGTAGATGCAATCTCTCTCCCATGACTCATTGCTTAGTTGAACTCATAGATGGATCTTGGTGAAACCGTAGGAAAAATTTTAATTTTCTGCAACGTTCCCCAACACAAGCAGTATTCCCGCTTAGTACAGGTGAAGGCTAGCAAAAGACTGGGAAGTGACCAACTGAGAGAGCGACAACAGTCATGAACATGCATTAAAATTAATTCACACCGAGTACAAGCATGAGTAGGATATAATCCACCATGAACATAAATATCGTGAAGGCTATGTTGATTTGTTTCAACTACATGCGTGAACATGTGCCAAGTCGAGTCACTCAATACACTCAAAGGAGGATACCATCCCATCATACCACATCATAATCATTTTAATAGCATGTTGGCACGCAAGGTAAAACCATTATAGCTCATAGCTAATCAAGCATGGCACAAGCAACTATAATCTCTAAATGTCATTACAAATATGTTTACTTCATAATAAGCTGAATCAGGAACGATGAACTCATCATATTTACAAAAACAAGAGAGGTCGAGTTCATACCAGCTTTTCTCATCTCAATCAGTCCATCATATATCGTCATTATTGCCTTTCACTTGCACGACCGAACGATGTGTATAATAATAATAGTGTACGTGCATTGGACTAAGTTGGAATCTGCAAGCATTCAACTCAAGAGAGAAGACAAGGTAATATGGGCTCCAAATTAAATAAATAATCATGCATATGAGAGCCACTAAACATTTTCAATATGGTCTTCTACTCTTGACCCCAAAGGAAAGAAAAGAAAATAAAACTATTTACACGGGAAAGTAAAAGAAAAACGAGAAATCTTTTTGGGTTTTCATTTTAATTTCTACTACAAGCATGGAAATTAAACTAACTAATTTTTTGGTTTTTCTTAAGGTTTATCAAACACACAAGAAGAAAGCTAGAAAAAGAAAATTAAACTAGCATGGATAATAAAATGAAAGAGTATGAGCACCGACAACTAGAATAGTGTGTGAACATGCATGTAAAGTCGTTGAGAAATACGTACTCCCCAAGCTTAGGCTTTTGGCCTAAATTGGTCTAATGCCAAGGGTAGCCTGGCTGATATCCGTAGTTATAACTAGGGTCGTACTAAGATGCAGCAGCAAATGCCTCCTGAGCTGCGGCATGTTGGTGAGCTGCCTCCGCTCTCCCCTCGTGTTCAGCTGCTTCCTCCCTGGTAACAACATATCTTCCTTTTGCCTGGTATCAAAAAGGAAAGGAACAGGAAGAGTAACATGGACAGAGCTATGTCTGTCAAAGATTAGTCGATACTGGAGGAATTGTTCATTCCTCCTAAGAAAATGATGTTTGACCATAGCGTCATAATCTAAATAAGCAGGAGGCAACACCATATCCCCCTCTCGTGGGGCTATACCAAGATAATTAACCACACGGGTCGCATAAATTCCCCCAAATAAATCTCCAGCCCTACCGTTATTATGCAACCTACGTGCAACTATTGCCCCCAAGTTATAATTTTTATAACCTAACACATCGCTCTTGAGGACACAAAGATCAGGGACACACATATGACATGCTTCATCTTTACCATTAATGCATCTACCAATGAAGAGAGCAAATAATGTATACCAGGAAAGTGAATGCTCCCTATGGTGGCTTGTGCTATATCCCTAGATTCTCCCACGGTAATACTAGCAAGAAAGTCTCTAAATTCAGATTTGTGGGGATCATTAACATTGGCCCACTGCAAAAGTTTGCAAGCAGTTGTAAAATCCTCTAAGTCCATGGTATAAGATCTATCATAAATATCAAACAGGACACTCTGAGAATTACGTGAACATTTATATTTAAACCTTCTCAAAAATGAATCAGTCAATAGATAGTACCGAGGACACTTCTCTTGTAAGAAGTCCTCAAGATCGGCATTGCGCACATATGCGTCAAATTCCTCCTTAAAGCCTGCCTTGACCATAAAATCGTCGGATGGCCACTCACAAGCTCGCACTTCTGCGTCCCTCGGTAGTTCATCGTCTTGCTCACGCATAGCAAGCACAGGTCCTTTCTTTATTGAGGAACCACCTTGATACATTCTCCTAGACATATTTCTTTGTCTGAAAAATTTCTGAAATTTTAGTAACTTCAAAATAAAAGTGAATAAAACTAAACAAGATTGGTAGAAACTACTCCTACAAGTGCCTAGAGCATATATCATGCATTAGAATTACTTGGGACCTCATAAATTTAACATGCAAGCTCAAGAACATGGTCACCTATGCAGAAAAAATTTGCAATGAATAAAGCACTAGAACAAAAACTAATTGGACCAATGGAGGAGTCACATACCAAGCAACAATCTCCCAAAGCAGTTTTGTGAATAGAGCTTTGAGCAAGGAGATCGAAAATCGTAGCAAAATGAGCTAGAACTCGTGCTTGAGCTAGATGAGGATTTTTTGGGAAGAAGCTGGAGTGTGTGGGTGCAGGAATAAGTGGAGGGGGCCCATCGTGGGCCCACGAGACAGGGGGGCGCGCCCAGGGGGTGTAGGCGCGCCCTCCACTCTCGTGGCCAGGTGCTTGCCCCTCCTGCAGTGTTTTCAGTGCCTAAAATCCTCAAATATTCCATAAAAAATCATACTAAATTTGCAGGGCATTTGGAGCAATTTTATTTTCGGGATATTTTTTTATTGCACGGATAATTAAAAAAACAGACAGATAATACTATTTTTGCTTTATTTAATCTAAATAACAGAAGGTAGAAAGAGGGTACAAAAGGTTGTGCCTTCTAGTTTCATCCATCTCATGATCATCAAAATGAATCCACTAACAAGGTTGATCAAGTCTTGTTAACAAACTCATTCAATAACACGGAACCGGAGAAATTTCAATAACACTAGGTTACCTCAACGGGGATATGAACATCCCCAACAATAAGAATATCATACTTTTTCTTGACAGTAGGAAGAGGAAATTCAAAACCTCCAATAATGATAGTTGGACTTTTTCCAATAGAATTGATGCTATCAACTTGAGATTGTTTCCTCGGAAAGTGTACCGTATGCTCATTACCATTAACATGAAAAGTGACATTGCCTTTGTTGCAATCAATAACAGCCCCGCAAGATTCAAAAAGGGTCTACCAAGGATAATCGACATACTATCGCCCCTCGGGAATATCAAGAATAACAAAGTTCGTTAAGATAATGACATTTGCAACCACAACAGCACATCCTCACAAATCTTGGCAAGTATAGCAGTTGATTTATCGACCATTTGCAAAGATATTTCAGAGGGTGTCAACTTATTCAATTCAAGTCTACGATATAAAGAGAGAGGCATAACACTAACACTGGCTCCAAGATCACATAAAGCAGTTTTAACATAATTTCTTTTAATGGAGCATGGTATGGTTGGCACCCCTGGGTCTCCAAGTTTCTTTATTATTCCACCCTTAAAAGTGTAATTAGCAAGCATGGTGGAAATTTCAGCTTCCGGTATCTTTCTTTTATTTGTAATGATATCCTTCATATACTTAGCATAAGGATTTACTTTAAGCATATCAGATAAGCGCATACGTAAGAAGATAGGTCTAATCATTTCAGCAAAGCGCTCGAAATCCCTCATTATCCTTTGTCTTGGATGGTTTAGGAGGAAAGGGCATGGGTTTCTGAACCCATGGTTCTCTTTTCTCTACCGTGCTTCCTAGCAACAAAATCTCTCTTATCATAACATTGATTCTTTGATTGTGGGTTATCAAGATCAACAGCAGGTTCAATCTCTACATCATTGTTTTTGCTAGGTTGAGCATCAACATGAACATTATCATTAACGTTATCACTAGGTTCATGTTCATCACCTGATTGAGTTTCAGCATCAGAAATAGAAATATCATTGGGATTCTCAGGTGTGTCTACGACAGGTTCACTAGAAGCATTCAAAGTCCTATCGTTTTTCTTTTTCTTCTTTTTGGAAGAACTAGGTACCTCTAAATTATTTCTCCGAGAATCACCTTTCGATTCTCTTAGGGTGGCCTTCGTGATACAAAGGTTCCTGAGTCATTCTACCGGTTCTAGTAGCCACTCTAACAAAGAAGGTCAGGTTTATTATTCAATTCATCAAGCAAGTCATTTTGAGCTTTAAGTACTTGCTCAGCTTGAGTAGCAACCATAGAAGCATATTTGCTAATGAGTTTAAGTTCACCTTTAACTCTAGCCATATAATCACTCAAACGTCCTATCTCGAAAGCATTATTCCTTAATTCTCTACCAACGTAAGCATTAAAACTTTCTTGTCTAGCCATAAAGTCATCAAATTCATCTAAGCATGGGCTATGAAATTTAGTAGAGGGAATTTCAACTTTATCATATCTATAGAGAGAATTTACCTTTACTACCGTGGTCGGGTTATGAAGACAATGTGTTTCTTCAACAAAGTGTATATTAAGACCATGTATTTCTTCATAGGTGGTAAATTCTTAACATCTTCAGCTTTAATACCTTTTTCTTTCATCGATTTCTTTGCCTCTTGCATATCTTCAGGACTGAGAAATAGAACACCTCTTTTCTTGAATTGGGTTTAGGAACAGGCTCGGAGTTGGCTCAATTGGTTCAAGAATTGCCTCGAATTGGCTCGTGAAGAGTCCAATTATTTTCATTAGTCAACATATTATTCAATAGTAATTCAGCTTCGTCGATTGTTCTTTCCTCGAAAACACAACCACGCACAACTATCCAAGTAGTCCTTGGAAGCATCGGTTAGTACGTTATAAAAGATATCAAGTATTTCATTTTTCTTAAGAGGATGATCAGGCAAAGCATTAAGTAATTGGAGAAGCCTCCCCCAAGCTTGTGGGAGACTCTCTTCTTTGATTTGCACAAAATTATATATTTCCCATAAGGCAACTTGTTTCTTATGAGCAGGGAAATATTTAGCGAGAAGTAATAAATCATATCTGGCGACTCACGCACACAACCAGGATCAAGAGAATTAAACCAAGTATTAGCATCACCCTTTAATGAGAACGGAAATATCTTAAGGATATAATAATAGCGAGACTTCTCATCATTAGTAAACAGGGTGGCTATATGATTCAACTTGGTAAGATGTGCCACAACAGCTTTGATTCAAGGCCATAAAAAGGATCAGATTCAACCAAAGTAATTATTTCAGATCAACAGAGAATTCATAATCCTTATCAAGAATACGTATAGGTGAAGTAGCAAAAGCAGGGTTAGGTTTCATTCTAGCATTAAGAGATTGCTGCTTCCATTTAGCTAATAACTTTTTAAGATCATATCTATCTTTGCAAGCAAAAATAGCTCTAGCAGCTTCCTCCTCCATAACATAACCCTCAAGAACAACAGGTAATTCATAATCAGGGGGAGAACTTTCATCATCACTATCATCAATAATAGCATCTTCAATAATTGGGACATATACATCTGTGCCCCTAACTCGAACCCACTACTCAAATTTGCCCCTATTTTTGAAGCATGCTCAAATTTACCCCTCCGTCGTTAAGTCACTACTCAGAAATGCCCTTCCAAGACAAGATCAGTAGCACTTTCCGAGTCTAATCATCAGAGCACTTTCCATCCTGCCACAGTACACATGGGCCTCTTACGGTCAAAGGCCTTTGACTGGACGGAATGGCATTTCTGAGTAGTGACTTAACGGCAGAGGGGCAAATTTGAGCATGCTTTGAAATTAGGGGCAAATCTGAGTAGGTGGTTCGAGTTAGGGGCAGAAATGCAAATGGCCCTCAATAATTTCATTCTCTCTAACCCTAGCAAGTTGTTCATCAAGAAATTCACCTAATGGCAAAGTAGTACCATGCACGTAAGTAGTTTCATCATAAGTATCATGCATGGCGTATGGCATCATCAATAACATGCGACATATCGTAATTCATAGCAAGAGCGGTGTTTAGGTGTCACAAGCTTACTCAAAATGTATGAGAATATAGTGCGAGCTAGATGGCGCTCCTTACCTCCCCTCGTAGTTGAGGGAAAATCTTGGTTCTTTCTGCCTTTCAAGTTCCTCATAGTGATCAACAGATATAAATCCCAAGTGACTCAAAGAATAGAGCTATGCTCCCTGGCAACTACGCGCGGAAATTAGTCTTGATAACCCACAAGTGTAGGGGATAGCAACAACTTTCGAGGGTAGAGTATTCAACCCAAATTTATTGATTTGACACAAGGGGAGCCAAAGAATATTCTCAAATATTAGCAGTTGAGTTGTCAATTCAACCACACCTGGATAACTTAGTATCTGCAGCAAAGTATTTAGTACCAAAGTAGTATGATAGTAAAGGTAACAGTGGAAAAAGTAAAGATAAAAGTTTTGTAGTAATTGTAACAGTAGCAACAAAAAAGTAAATAAGCGAAGCACAAGATGTGAAAAGCTCGTAGGCATTGGATCAGTGATGGATAATTATGTCGGATGCGATTCCTCATGTAATAGCTATAACATAGGCTGACACAGAACTAGCTCCAGTTCATCAATGTAATGTAGGCATGTATTCCGAATATAGTCATACGTGCTTATGGAAAAGAACTTGCATGACATATTTTGTCCTACCCTCCCGTGGCAGCGGGGTCCTAGCGGAAACTAAGGGATATTAAGGCCTCCTTTTAATAGAGAACCTAACAAAGCATTAGCACATAGTGAATACATGAACTCCTCAAACTATGGTCATCACCGAGAAGTATCCCGATTATTGTCACTTCTGGGTTGTCGGATCATAACACACTGACTATAGACTTGCAAGATAGGATCAAGAACACATATATATTCATGAAGACATAATAGGTTCAGATCTGAAATCATGGCACTCGGGCCGTAGTGACAAGCATTAAGCATAGCAAAGTCATAGCAACATCAATCTCAGAACATAGTGGATACTAGGGATCAAACCCTAACAAAACTAACTTGATTACATGGTAAATCTCATCCAACCCATCACCGCCCAGCAAGCCCTCGATGGAATTACTCACGCATGGCGGTGAGCATCATGAAATTGGTGATGGAGGATGGTTGATGATGACGACGGCGAAGAATCCCCTGTCCCGAGCCCCGAACGGACTCCAGATAAGCCCTCCCGAGAGATTAGGGCTTGGCGGCGGCTCCGTGTCGTGAAAACGATGAAACTTTCTCTCTGATTTTTCTCCGCGAAACGGAATATATGGAGTTGGAGTTGAGGTCGGTGGAGCATCGAGGGGCCCATGAGGCGGGGGAGCATGCCCCACCCTCGTGGGATGGTGTGGGCCCTGGTCTTGATTCTTTCGCCAGTATTTTTTATATTTTCCAAAACTTATCTCCGTGGATTTTCAGGTCGTTCCGAGAACTTTTGTTTTCTACACATAAAACAACATCGTGGCAGTTCTGCTGAAAACAGCGTCAGTCCGGGTTAGTTTCATTCAAATCATGCAAGTTAGAGTCCAAAACAAGGGCAGAAGTGTTTGGAAAAGTAGATACGTTGGAGACGTATCAAGCGCACACACGTTGATCTGTCTAACTGTTTCTGTTTGTTGTGGCTAATCGCAAACAGTTCATCTGTGTGAAGTGTATGCCATTAATCGCACACACCTTTGATCTGGCTGACCATTTCTGTTCTGTTGCCTAATCACAAACAGTTAATCCTTATGAAGCGTGTGCCCTCAAGCGCACACACCTTTATCTAGCTGTCCATTTCTGTTGTTTCACTCCATCATAAACAGGTAATCTGAGTGAACCGTATGTTGTGTATCACACACGCCTTCATCTGGCTGCCCGTTTCTTTTGTTCCTCCTCATCGCAAATAGTTCATTGAACTGAACCATATGCCGTGCATCGCACACGCAACTGAAATCTGAACCGTGTTTGATGCATCCGTCATCACAAACATTTTGCACATTTTTGACGGTTCTCTTACACCACCGTTTGCGATTATTGCATCGCACACAGTTTCTTGAAGGGTCTCTGATCGTAGTGTCGCGTTAGCAGCATCCTGCAGTAGTGTTAGCATTGCTGAGAGATTGCAGTAGTGAAAGTATGCACCTTAGGCTTCATTTTCCATCATTGCAATACCGTTTTTGTGCCCATTTACTATTTGCTACCTTGCTGTTTTTATTTATTCAGATTACAAAAATATATTTCTACCATCCATATTACGCTTTTATCACCATCTCTTCGCCGCACTAGTGCACCTGTACAATTTGCCATTGTATTGGGTGTGTTGGGGACACAAGAGATTTCTTGTATTTGGTTGCAGGGTCATTTGAGAGAGACCATCTTCATCCTACACCTCTCATGGATTGATAAACCTTAGGTCATCCACTTGAGGAAAAATTGCTACTATCCTACAAAACTCTGCGCTTGGAGGCCCAACACGTGTCTACAAGAATAAAGTTGCATAGTAGACATCATGCATATATAATGATCATTGCCTGGATATCGTCATGATTAATTGAAGTTCTGTCAATTGCCCAACAGTAATTGTTTTCCCACAATTTGCTATTTTTCTCGAGAGAAACCACTAGTGAAACCTATGGCCCCCGGATCTCTTTTCATCATATTTGCCTTTGCGGTCTATTTTCTCTTACATTTATTTCCAGATCTATTAAACCAAAAATACAAAAATACCTTGCTACAATTTATTTGTTCCGCGATCTATTTATCCTATCTACCACTTTTACCTCATGTTTTTGCCTATCTTGAAGCACCGTACCCGAAAGGGATTGACAACCCCTTAAACACGTCAGGTTGCGAGTATTTGTTATTTGTGTGCAGGTGCTGTTTACGTGGTGTGAGGAGGTTCTCCTACTGGTTCGATAACCTTGGCCTCATCACTGAAGGAAATATCTACCGTCACTATACTGCATCATCCCTTCCTCTTCGAGGAAATACCAATGTAGTTCTAGCAGACATCAAGGTGTCTCGGTCATGTCTACATAGTTATCGAACCTGTAGGGTCCGCACGCATAACATTCAATGACGATATGTATTATATGAGTTATATGTTTTGGTGACTGAAGGTTGTTCGGAGTCCCGGATGAGATCACGGACATGACGAGGAGTCTTGAAATGGTCGAGAGGTAAAGATTGATATATTGGAAGGTAGTATTCGGACACCGGAAGTGTTCCGGAATGTATCGGGTACATATCGGAGTACAGGGGGGTTACCGGAACCCCTCGGGGGAAGATATGGGCCATAGGAGGGAGGCACACTAGCCCACAAAGGGGTGGTGCGCTCCCACCAGGGAGTTGTCCGAATTGGACAAGGGGAAGGGGCGACGTCCCCTTTCCTTCTTCCCTTCTCTCTCCTTCCCCTTTCCACCTCCGGTAAAAGGAAGGGGGGGGGGGAATCCTACTAGTACCCCAAGTAAGACTCCTCCTACTTGGGGACGCGTCTAGGGCCGGCCTCCTCTCCCTCCCTCCTTTATATACGGGGGGCGCCCCTAGAACACACATCAATTGTTCCAAGCCGTGTGTGATACGTCTCCAACGTATCTATAATTTTTGATTGTTCCATGCCGTTATATTATAATTCTTGGATGTTTTACAATCATTTTATAGTCATTTTATATCATTTTCTGGTACTAACCTATTGACATAGTGCCCAGTGCCAGTTGATGTTTTCTGCATGTTTTTTAAATCGCACGAAATCAATACCAAACAGAGTCCAAACGCATAGCGCAACTCCCCGGAGGAATTTTTTTTGGGCCGGAAAGAAAGCCAATGGGCCAAGGAAGCACACGAGGGCTGCTCGAGGGAGCAACACCCACTGCGCACCAGAGGCCCTGTGCTTGCCTCGGGGTTGTGCCCACCTCGGGTGCCCCCCGAACCGCCTCTTTGCTCTATAAATGCCACAATATTCCAGAAACCCTAGGGGAGGCGACGAAATATTGATCCAGCCGCCACAGAGTCCAGAACCACCAGATCCAATCTAGATACCGTCATGGAGGGGTTCACCACTTCCATTGGTGCCTCTCCTATGATGCGTGAGTAATTCTTTTAGACCTACGGGTCTGTAAGTAGTAGCTAGATGGCTTCATCTCTCTCTCTCTCTCTCTTGATTATCGATACAATGGTCTCTTGGAGATCCATATGATGTAAGTCTTTTGGCGGTGTGTTTGTTGGGATCCGATGAACTTTGAGTTTATGATCAGATCTATGTTTTTATCCATGAAAGTTATTTGAGTCTTCTTTGATCTCTTATATGTATGATTGCTTATAGCCTTGTATTTCTTCTCTGATATTTGGGTTTTGTTTGGCCAATGATACGTCTCCGTGGTATCTATAATTTTTGATTGTTCCATGCCAATATTCTAAAACTTTCATATACTTTTGGCAACTTTTTATACTATTTTTTGGGACTAACATATTGAGCTGCCGGTGCAGTGCCGCCTCGTCTATTGCATGTTTTATGTTTCGCGAGAAAACCAATATCAAACGGAATCCAAACGGGATAAAAGCAGATTTGAGAATTATTTTGGAATATTTGGGATTTTCCGGAGGAAGAATCAACGCGAAATGGTGTCCGGGGTGGCCACGAGGCAGGGGGCGCGCCCTCCCCCTGGGCGCGCCCTGGACTCTCATGGACCACCCGTAAGGCGGTTGACGCTCTTCTTTTGCCGCAAGAAAACAAATTTTACGAGAAAAATCTGGGCGAAAGATTCACCCGAATCGGAGTTATGGATCTCCAGATATAAAAGAAACGGTGAAGGGGTAGAATCAGAGAACGCAGAAACAGAGAGATAGATCCAATCTCGAAGGGTCTCTCGCCCCTCCCAAGCCATGGGAGCCAAGGACCAGAGGGGAATCCCTTCTCCCATCTAGGGAGGAGGTCAAGGAAGAAGAAGAAGAAGGGGCGCACTCCCCCTTGCTTCCGGTGGCGCCGGAGCGCTGCCGGGGGCCATCATCATCACCGTGATCTTCACCAACAACTTCACCGCCTTCATCACCAACTCTTCCTCGCTCTATGCAGCGGTGTAGCGTCTCTCTTACCCGTTGTAATCTCTACTTAAACATGGTGCTCAACGCTATATATTATTTCCCAATGATGTATGGCTATCTTATGATGTTTGAGTAGATCCGTTTTGTCCTATGGGTTAACTGATGATCGTGATTGGTTTGAGTTGCATGTTTTATTATTGGTGCTGTCCTATGGTGCCCTCCGTGTCGCGCAAGCGTGAGGGATTTCCGCTGTAGGGTGTTGCAATGCGTTCATGATTCGCTTATAGTGGGTTGCGTGAGTGACTGAAACACAAACCCGAGTAAGGGGATTGTTGCGTATGGGATAAAAGGGGACTTGATACTTTAATGCTATGGTTGGGTTTTACCTTAATGAATCTTTAGTAGTTGCGGACGCTTGCTAGAGTTCCAATCATAAGTGCATATGATCCAAGTAGAGAAAGTATGTTAGCTTATGCCTCTCCCTCAAATAAAATTGCGATAGTGATTACCGGTCTAGTTATCGATTGCCTTGGACAAATAACTTTCTCGTAACAAAAAATCTCTACTAATACTTACTTTATTGCATCTTTATCTAAACAGCCCCTAGTTTATGTTTACATTCTCTTTATTATCTTGCAAACCTATCCTATCACACCTACAAAGTACTTCTAGTTTCATACTTGTTCTAGGTAAAGCGAATGGCAAGCGTGCGTAGAGTTGTATCGATGGTCGATAGAACTTGAGGGAATATTTATTCTACCTTTAGCTCCTCGTTGGGTTCGACACTCTTACTTATCGAAAACTGTTGCGATCCCCTACACTTGTGGGTTATCAAGACCTTTTTCCATGGCGCCGCTGTCGAGTCATAGCGTGGGGTGAATATTCTCGTGTGTGCTTGTTTGCTTTATCACTAAGTAATTTCTATTTGCTGTTCTTAGTTTTTCTCTATCTTTAGTTATGGATATGGAACACGAAATACCAAAAAAATTAGTTGTACCTACTGCTCCAATGGTTGAAGAACCACTCAAAATCTATCACACTATTGAAGCTTTTTTACTTGGAGCATCTTCGATCCCTTTGTGCTCGTGCTGAAACCCCAACTAGCTTAGTTGAGGGCAAATCTCTAGATGAGCATGCTTGTTATAAAGCGCATAATCAGATATCTGAAAAAGGAAACTATTATGGGATCAAATTCAACGTTTGCAATGCTATGCTTGGACTTTATGTGAATTATATGATGTTACTTGTTGTTCAAAACCCTAAGAAACACCTTCCCTACCAATGCTTGTTTAGTGATAATGGAATCGTATCTTCATATGCTAAGGGTGTTTATAATTACTATGATGTTCAACAAATCGAAGAATTTCTTACTTTTAAGGGTGCTTATGAAATTGCTTCTTTGATTGAAAAGTATGATGCTACTTTCTACAAATCTAAAATTTTTGCCATACTTGAATATTGCTATGATAATTATGCTTCTAATGCCTATGTTAAACTATATATTGAGGCCTACCCCGTTGTCCAAGAAGAGACTAATATTTTGTAGGAAGCTATGGAAGAAGAAATTGATGAAACTGTGAGCTCATTGGATGAAAAAGATGATGAGGAGAGCGAAGAACAAAAGGAGGAAGAGCGGATTGATCACCCGTGCCCACCTTCTAATGAGAGTAACTCTTCAACTCATACATAGTTTAATTCCCTTCGTGCTTATCAAGGATGATTGCTATGATCCCGTTGATTCTCTTGAAATATCCTTTTGATGATGCTTGCTATGCTTGTGGCCAAGATGCCAATATGAATTATGATTATGGAGATGAACTTGCTATAGTTCCTTATGTTAAACATGAAATTGCTGCTATTGCACCCACGCATGATAGTCCTATTACCTTTTTGAACTCTCCCGATTATACTATATGGGAGAAGTTTGCACTTATTAAGGATTATATTGATGGGTTGCCTTTTACCGTTGCACATGATGATTTTGATAGATATAATATGAATGTGCTTGCTGCTCCTACTTGCAATTATTATGAGAGAGGAATCCTTTCTCCACCTCTCTATGTTTCCCACATGACAAAATTGCAAGAAACTGTTTATACTATGCATTGGCCTTTACTATGTGTGCATGAATTGTTCTTTTATGACATGCCGATGCATAGGAAGAGAGTTAGACTTCGCCATTACATGATATATGTTAATTTGTGCTCACTACTAAATTAAAAATCATTGCTAATTAAAATTGCCTTTGATATACCTTGGGATCCGGGTGGATTCACTACTTGAGCACTATATGCCTAGCTTAATGGCTTTAAAGAAAGCGCTACCAGGGAGACGACCCGGAAGTTTTAGAGAGTCATTTATTTCTGTTGAGTGCTTTCATATAGTTAAAAAAACAACAAAAATAAAGAGGGGAACCCAAAACTTTTCCAAAAGAAAAGCGAAAGTGAGAAAGACAAGCATTGTTGAAGTGGGAGCTAGCCTTGAACTTTGTTCATGCTCACGGAAACTTTGTGAATCTTGATTACGTAAACTTTTCAACAAAAATAATTATCCCTTGTACAATTCCATTGTATTATAAAAATAATGTGCCTTTAGGATGTTTACAATGCTTGTTGGTTTGTGCGGTGCAGATGTAAACTTTGGCTGTAGTGCGCGAATTGTAATTTTTTACTGGAACGTCAAATGGTTCTGATTCTTTTTACACTGTCTTTCTGTAAAAATTGTTATTTTTCCTAATTTGGCAGAATTTTTCAAGTATCAGAAGTATGGTGAATGTTCAGATTGCTACAGATTGTTCTGTTTTAGACAGATTCTGTTTTTGATGCATAGTTTGCTTGTTTCGATGAAACTATCAATTTATATCAGTGGATTAAGCCATGAAAAAGTTATATTACAGTAGACACAATGCAAAAACAAAATATGAATTGGTTTGCAACAGTACTTAGAGTGGTGATTTGCTTTATTATACTAACGGATCTTACCGAGTTTTCTGTTGAAGTTTTGTGTGGATGAAGTGTTCGATGATCGAGGAGGTCTCGATATGAGGAAAAGGAAGAGAGGCAAGAGCTCAAGCTTGGGGATGCCCGAGGCACCCCAAGCAAATATTCAAGGAGACTCAGCGTTTAAGCTCGGGATGCCCGGAAGGCATCCCTCTTTCTTCAACAAGTATCGGTATGTTTTCGTATTCGCTTCGCTTATGCATTATGTGCAAGTCTTGGAGCGTCTTTTGCATTTAGTTTTCATTTTTCTTTTATGCACCATGCTGGTATGAGATAGTCCTTGGTTGATTTATAGAATGCTCATTTCACTTCCCTTAAATTTTTTGAGTATGGCTTTATAGAATGCTTCATGTGCTTCACTTATATCATTTGAAGTTGGATTGCCTGTTTCTCTTCACTTAGACAACCGCCATTTGTAGAATGCTCTTTTGCTTCACTTATATTTGTTAGAGCTTGGGCATATCTTTTTAGAAAGAATTAAACTCTCTTTCTTCACTTATATCTATTTAGAGAGATGACAGGAACTGGTCATTCACATGGTTAGTCATAAAATCCTACATAAACTTCTAGATCGCTGAATATGATATGTTTGATTCCTTGCAATAGTTTTATGCGATATAAAGATGGTGATATTAGAGTCATGCTAGTGGGTAGTTGTGGATTGTAGAAATACTTGTGTTGAAGTTTGTGATTCCCGTAGCATGCACGTATGGTGAACCGTTATGTGATGAAGTCAGAGCATGATTTATTTATTGATTGTCTTCCTTATGAGTGGCGGTCGGGGACGAGCGATGGTCTTTTTCCTACTAATCTATCCCCTAGGAGCATGCACGTAGTACTTTGTTTCAATGACTAATAGATTTTTGCAATAAGTATGTGAGTTCTTTTTTACTAATGTTGAGTCCATGGATTATACGCACTCTCACCCTTCCACCATTGCTAGCCTCTCTAGTATCGCGCAACTTTCGCCGGTACCATAAACCCACCATATACCTTCCTCAAAACAGCCACCATACCTACCTATCATGGCATTTCCATAGCCATTCCGAGATATATTGCCATGCAACTTCCATCATCGTCATATACATGACTTGAGCATTCATTGTCATATTGCTTTGCATGATCGTAAGACGCAGCTAGCATGATGTTTTCATGGCTTGTCCGCTTTTTTGATGTCATCGCTACGCTAGATCATTGCACATCCTGTTACACCACGGAGAGGCATTCATATAGAGTCATATCTTTGTTCTAGATATCGAGTTTTAATATTGAGTTGTAAGTAAATAGAAGTGTGATGATCATCATTAATAGAGCATTGTCCCAAAAAAAAGAAGAAAATAGGGAAAGGCCAAAGAAGCCTAAATAAAAAAATGGGGCCAAAGAAGCCCGCAAAAATATATAAAAAGGGACAATGCTACTATCCTCCTTTTCCACACTTGTGCTTCAAAGTAGCACCATGTTCTTCATATAGAGAGTCTCTTATGTTGTCACTTTCATATACTAGTGGGAATTTTTCATTATAGAACTTGGCTTGTATATTCCAACGACGGGCTTCCTCAAAAAGCCCTAGGTCTTCGTGAGCAAGCAAGTTTGATGCACACCCACTTAGTTTCTTTTGTTGAGCTTTCATACACTTATAGCTCTAGTGCATCCGTTGCATGGCAATCCCTACTCCTCGCATTAACATCAATTGATGGGCATCTCCATAGCCCGTTGATTAGCCGCGTCGATGTGAGACTTTCTCATTTTTTGTCTTCTCCACATAACCTCCTGCATTGTATTCTATTCCACCTATAGTGCTATATCCGTGGCTTGCGCCATGTATGTATTGCGTGAGGGTTGAAAAAAGCTGAAGCGCGTTAAAAAGTATGAACCAATTGCTTGGCTTGTCATCGGGTTGTGCATGATGTGAATATTTTGTGTGGTGAAGATGGAGCATAGCCGCACTATATGATTTTGTAGGGATAACTTTCTTTGGCCATGTTATTTTGAAAATACATGATTGCTTTATTAGTAGGCTTGAAGTATTATTCTTTTTATGTCAAATGATAGACTATTGCCTTGAATCACTCGTGTCTTAATATTCATGCCATGATTAGACATATGATCAAGATTATGCTAGGTAGCATTCCACTTAATTTTTTTTCTTTTTTATCATTTACCTACTCGAGGACGAGCAGGAATTAAGCTTGGGGATGCTGATACGTCTCCGTCGTATCTATAATTGTTGATTGTTCCATGCCAATATTCTACAACTTTCATATACTTTTGGCAACTTTTTATACTATTTTGTGGACTAACATATTGATCCAAAGGCTCAAAGGCGTTCCTCGCCTGTTGCATGTTTTATGTTTCGTAGAAAACCAATATCAAACGGAATCCAAATGGGATAAAAACGTACGGAGAATTATTTTGGAATATTTAGGATTTTCCGGAGGAAGAATCAACGCGAAACGGTGTCCGGGGTGGCCACGAGACAGGGGGGCACGCCCTCCCCCTTGGGCACGCCCTGGACTCTCGTGGACCACCCGTAAGGCGGTTGACGTTCTTCTTTTGCCGCAAGAAAGCTAATTTTACGAGAAAAATCTGGGCGAAAGATTCACCCCAATCGGAGTTACGGATCTCCAGATATAAAAGAAATGGTGAAGGGGTAGAATCGGAGAACGCGTAAAGCAGAGATAGGTCCAATCTCGAAGGGCTCTCGCCCTCCCAAGCCATGGGAGCCAAGGACCAAAGGGAAACCCTTCTCCCATCTAGGGAGGAGGTCAAGGAAGAAGAAGAAGGGGGGTTCTCTCCCCCTTGCTTCCGGTGGCGCTGGAGCGCTGCCGGGGGCCATCATCTTCACCGCGATCTTCACCAACAACTTCACCGCCTTCATCAGCAACTCTTCCTCCCTCTATGCAGCGGTGTAACCTCTCTCTTACCCCCTGTACTCTCTACTTAAACATGGTGCTCAACGCTATATATTATTTCCCAATGATGTATGGCTATCTTATGATGTTTGAGTAGATCCGTTTTGTCCTATGGGTTAACTAATGATCGTGATTGGTTTGAGTTGCATGTTTTATTATTGGTGCTGTCCTATGGTGACCTCCGTGTCGTGCAAGCGTGAGGGATTCCTGCTGTAGGGTGTTGCAATGCGTTCATGATTAGCTTATAGTGGGTTGCCTGACTGACTGAAACACAAACCCAAGTAAGGGGATTGTTGCGTATGGGATAAAAGGGGACTTGACACTTTAATGCTATGGTTAGGTTTTACCTTAATGAATCTTTAGTAGTTGCGGACGCTTGCTAGAGTTCTAATCATAAGTGCATATGATCCAAGTAGAGAAAGTATGTTAGCTTATGCCTCTCCCTCAAATAAAATTGCGATAGTGATTACCGGTCTAGTTATTGATTGCCTTGGACAAATAACTTTCTCGTAACAAAAATCTCTCTACTAATACTTACTTTATTGCATCTTTATCTAAACAGCCCCTAGTTTATGTTTACATTCTCTTTATTATCTTGCAAACCTATCCTATCACACCTACAAAGTACTTCTAGTTTCATACTTGTTCTAGGTAAAGCGAGCGTCAAGCGTCATGTGAGAGTTGTATCGGTGGTCGATAGAACTTGAGGAATATTTATTCTACCTTTAGCTCCTCGTTGGGTTCGACACTCTTACTTATCGAAAACTGTTGCGATCCCCTACACTTGTGGGTTATCAGCCAACTTGATCTATTTATCTTGCAAGGGTTGCTTTGTAGTGGGTTCGATCTTACGATGCTTGATCCCAGTGATAGAAGGGGAACCGCCACGTATGTATCGTTGCTACTAAGAATAACAAGATGAGATCTATATCTGCCGCAATACATAAATGGATCTCGTCTACATCGTGTCATCATTCTTATTGCATTACTCCGTTTTCTCATGAACTTAATACACTAGATGCATGCTAGATAGCGGTTGATGTGTGGAGTAATAGTAGTAGATGCAGGCATGAGTCGGTCTACTAATCTTGGATGTGATGCCTATATAATGATCATTGCCTGGATATCGTCATGATTATATGAATTTCTATCAATTGCCCAACAGTAATTGTTTTCCAACAGTATGCTATTTTTCTCGAGAGAAGCCACTAGTGAAACCTACGGCACCCGGGTCTCTTTTCATCATATTTGCCTTTGCGATCTATTTTCTCTTGCATTTATTTTCAGATCTATTAAACCAAAAAATACAAAGATACCTTGCTGCAATTTATTTGTTCCGCGATCTATTTATCCTATCTACCACTTTTACCTCATGTTTTTGGCTATCTTGAGGCGCCGTACCCGTAAGGGATTGACAACCCCTTTAACACGTCGGGTTGCAAGTATTTGTTATTTGTGTACAGGTGTTGTTTACGTGGTGTGAGGAGGTTCTCCTACTAGTTCAATAACCTTGGACTCATCACTGAGGGAAATACCTATCGTCGCTATACTGCGTCATCCCTTCCTCTTCGGGGAAATACTGACGTAGTTCTAGCAGACATCAAGGTGTCTCGGTCATGTCTACATAGTTCTTGAACCCGTGCTTAACATTTGATGATGATATGTATTATATGAGTTATGTGTTTTGGTGACCAAAGGTTGTTCGGAGTCCCGGATGAGACCACGTACATGACGAGGAGTCTCGAAATGGTCGAGAGGTAAAGATTGATATATTGGAAGGTAGTGTTCAAACAATGGAAGTGTTTCGGAGTGTATCGGATACATATCAAAGTACTGGGAAGTTGCAAACCCCGGGAAAGATATGGGCCATAGGAGGGAGGCACACCAGCCCACAAAGGGGTGGCGCGCCCCCACCAGGGAGGAGTCCGAATTGGATAAGGGGAGGCAGGGGAGAACTGGCACAGGGCAACTGGGTTGCAGAACAGTGACGTGGTCTTGACTAGTATCTATATGCATAGTAGAAAAAAAAAATCAGAATATGGGATACATAGAAGCCCAGCCCCAGGCTTCACCTACCCACACACTCACGTACAAGCCTTTAGCAGTTCAGCCCATTAGCCCAACTCAATCGATCGATCACAACAGAGAACGAATCGCCCATTACACACGGTTGACGCTTCGATCTCTGATCTGTAGCCTGATCGTTCGTTAATCAAGAAAGATAAAAAAAAATCCCTCGTCTGATCGCGGCAGCGGCAATAGAGAAACCCTCGCTGCGCCGCCGTCCTCGTCAACCAGCGATTGGCGATTCCCCGCCGCCCCGGCCGCCGAGTCCGGCGTCCTCACAACCCGACCACCTCTTGTTCTTCTCCATCTGATTCTGAATTGCAGTGCACGCACTGAGGCCAACGCACACTGGCCGCACAAGTAATCTGTATCATCTAATTTTGTTTTCCCTAATTCTTTTATATCAGCCAAACTAAGTGAGTTATATTTACTTAGTCAATTTTATTTCATTTGTTGTCAGCAAATTAGAAATACAAGATGAACAAGAGGACCCGTACAATTGAATCTTTCTTTCAGTCAACATCCAATCAGCCTTCAGCCAACAACACCAACACTGATGGATCACCTACAGAAATCAGTACCGGTGGGAGCTAGTAATGCAAAGGAAAGTGAACCACGTGTGGAGCTTAATCCAGATGACATTAATCCTGATCCCGGCCTCCGAAAACCAATTGAAGAGTTGCATCCGGATGTTAGGGATGCTGCTAGAAGAGAGTATTTGTCCATGGGAGCATGTCGACCAACAGGCCATGTTTATGAACAGGGAAGAATTGGGAAGCAGATGAGAGGCTTTCGTGAAGAGTGGTACCAATCGCATGATTGGTTGGAATATAGTGTTGCCAAAAAGGCATATACATTTTCATTGTTTTCTCTTTAAGCAACCAAGAGCTGAAAACTATGGAATAGAAGCATATACAAAGAAAGGTTTTAGTAACTGGAAAAATGCTATTGCATCTTTTGTTACTCATGTTGGTAATGTTAATAGTGCTCATAATAGAGCAAGAAAACAATGTCAAGCTTTTCAAAACCCGAGGCAAAATGTGGAACAAGTATGGGCTGGTTCAGACAAGAAGAAGGAGGAAGAGTACTTGGGTCGTCTCACTATCATGTTAGGTGTCGTGAAGTTTCTTTTATTGCAAGCTCTTGCTTTTCGTGGACATGATGAGTCTGCTAACTCAAACAATAAGGGGAATTTCAGTGGTATAAAAAAAAGAGATTCGAATGCCGCTAAGTTGTTAGATTGTGCTCTTGGAAATAATTTGTTGACATATGCACAAATACAAAAGCATTTGTGCAAAGCTTGTGGAGAAGAGACGACTAAAGCAATTGTGAAGGATATTGGGGATAAAAAATTTGCTGTCCTTGTTGATGAGGCTCGAGATGCATCTCTCAAGGAACAAACAGCTGTGGCTTTGAGGTTTGTATGTCATGAATTGATTTTTTGTTGCTATTTTTGTTATGAAGTATGCTCATATTTTCTTTTCTTATCTCATCTAGGTATTTGAATAGTCAAGGGGAAGTGATTGAGAGGTTTCTTGCGATTAAACATGTTGCCGACACAACATCATCTTCATTGAAGGCAGCCTTGGATGCTATGTTTCTTAAACATGGCCTATCTATCCATAGAATGCGAGGCCAAGGATACGATGGAGCATCGAACATGAGAGGTGAATTTCATGGGCTGCAAAGAAGGGTACTGGATGAGAATCCTTATGCTTTTTATATACATTGCTTTGCACATCAGTTGCAGTTAGTGGTTGTTGCCGTTGCCAAGTGTTGTCCTTCTGTCATGGATTTCTTTAGTTACACTTCAATGATTGTCAACAGTGTTAATTGTTCTTGTAAGAGACATGACCAGTTAGCCCAAGCGCAACATGATGATCTTGTGCAGAAATTAGAGACTGGAGAAATTTTTACAGGGAGAGGGAGGAACCAACAAACTAACCTTACAATACCCGGTGATACTAGGTGGGGCTCACATCATAAAACCTTGTGCCGTCTTCATCTCATGTGGTATGCAGTGCTAGAGGTATTGGAGAATATGTCTGATGATGCCACTAACACATCACAAAAGACCACAACACGAGGTTTGATACGTCATATGGAGAGCTTTGAGTTTGTGTTTATACTGCATCTTATGATGAAATTGTTGGGAAAAACTAATGATCTATCCACAAGGCTTTCATAAAAGAACCAGAATATTGTTCGTGCTATGGGCTTGATTCAAACCACATTGCAGAAACTTAATGAGATGAGGCATCAGGGGTGGGATGAGCTATTTGTAGAGGTAAATGCCTTTTGTCTCAAACATGACGGAAATATTAGCTACTGGGGGTCGATCGAGAGGTCGTGGCGGCCAGATGGTAACTCACTTACATTATTTCCATCATGAAATATTTAATGTGGTGCTTGACCAGATTATTGTTGAGTTCAACAATCGCTTTGCTGAGAAATCTACCCAACTATTGAGATGCATCGCTTGTCTTGAGCCAAGAAATTCTTTTGCCAATTTTGATATAAATAAGCTAGTGGAACTTGCTCAGATTTATGGCGCGGATTTCTCAGAATATGAGTGCAGAGTTCTTAGGGACCAACTTGAGACATTTGTTACTGAAGCTAGAGCTGATATTGAATTTTTAAGTTGCATTGATCTTGGCCAGCTTGCTATAAAGATGGTTCAAACAGATAGGCACACACATTTTCCGTTGGTATATCGTCTCATTGAATTGGCCTTGATTCTCCCCGTCGCAACGACAACCGTAGAAAGAGCTTTCTCAACTATGAGCATTGTCAAAACTGATCTGCGAAACAAGATAATGATGAATGGATGAATCACCGTTTGGTGTGCTATATTGAGCGTGATGTATTTGCAAGCATTGATGATATTAAGATTATACAGTGCTATCAAAAAATGAGGAAACGCAAGGGGCTACTACCTCGTGGACTTCGTGTTAATCGTATAATATGTTCTTTTTCTTGCAAAATTTCATATAAACAATTGATTTAGTCTATGTCCAGAGTCTTGATTTGAAATACTTGATTTTATGTTTGCAGATTTAGATCCTTCTACTATTGCTGGTGAAGAAACAACTGCCTTGAACTAAGCAAGTCTTCACTAATTTGGTACCAAACCATGTTTGCGATGATGCGCTTTGTTAAACTATTTGTTATATGGAATTTCCTCTCGTGATAATAATGAATTTATATTTCATTTTGAATGTGATTTTGTGGCATACTTATAACGCACATTGATGTGCATGGTATTTGACTTTATACTTAGTCAGTTAGTTTTAGCCCTAGGCTTTGCAAAATCTGGTTCACTTACTCTCGATGGGAGGCGGCGCCCCTTCCTTTCTCCCCCTCTCTCCTTCCCTTTCCCCTCCGATAGTAAAGGAAGGGAAGCGAATCTCTAGGACCCCAAGTAGGACTCCTCCTACTTGGGGGGCGCGCCTAAGGCCGACCTCCTCTCCTCCCTCCTTTATATCTGAAGGGCACCCCTAGAACACACATCAATTGTTCCAAGCCGTGTGTGATACGTCTCCAACGTATCTATAAATTTTTATTGTTCCATGCTGTTATATTATCATTCTTGGATGTTTTACAATCATTTTATAGTAATTTTATATCATTTTTTGGTACTAACTAGGGGAGTCCTGGATTAGGGGGTATCCGGACAGCCGTACTGTATACTTTGGCCAGACTATTGGAGTGTGAAGATACAAGACTCAAGACTCCGTCCCGTGTCTGGATGGGACTCTCCTTTGCGTGGAAGACAAGCTTGGCGATCTGGATATTATATTTCCTTCCTTGTAACCGACTCCATGTAAACCCTAGACCTCTCCGTTGTCTATATAAACCGGAGAGTTTAGTCCTTAGAGGGACGACCACAATCATAATCATCATAGGCTAGCTTCTAGGGTTTAGCCTCTACGATCTCGTGGTAGATCAACTCTTGTACCGCTCATATCATCAATATCAATCAAGCAGGAAGTAGGGTTTTACCTCCATCGAGAGGGCCCAAACCTGGGTAAACATTGTGTCCCTTGTCTCCTGTTACCATCAGCCTAAGACGCATGTGTGATCGGGACCCCCTACCCGAGATCCGCCGAGTTTGACAATCCGACATTGGTGCTTTCATTGAGAGTTCCTTTGTGTCATCGCTGCAAGGCTCGATGGTCTGCCCTCGCTGTCAAGGACAACATCACCTCCGGGAGCGCCGTAAAAGGCCAAACTCTCCGACTAGGTGGCTTCATCATGGTTGCCCCATCGGTCGTTGGCATACCGACGATGACCTCTCGGGTCATCACGCATAGCTTCCACGCTAATTGAAACTTGCGAGCAGATGTGATGGATCCGATGGAGCTCTCCTCCCTTGATGAGCTCTTGGATCGCATCACTGATTTGGGGGTCGCCACAGACTATGCCCGGATCGGGCTTAAACCCGACCAAAGGGATATTAAATCCCCGCCGGTCACCCATGAGATAGCGGTAGTGGAGGAGCCACATACGGATTACCCCTCTATTTTGAGGACGAGTTATGTCCGGATCACCGAGCTCCCTGAGCCGGACACCCGCTCAAGGGAAGACAAGACCAAGACCCCGAACTTAGAATCGGGTATTGGGCCGGAGAAATTGGGCAGCACCCCTGATCCCGAGCTGTCAAGCCCGAAGCTCCTCGCCCTGTGGTGTTAGATCGGATCGTAATCCGTATTCAGCTACACCCACCCACCAGGACTTCTAAACTGTCTCTCCCATATCGGACAAGAGCCCCAAGAGACAAAGATTACATCGCTCTTGGGCAGATTCCTCCTTGTGCTAAACAAGGTCAAGGGATCGTCGTGAGGAGGATGCGTCTCACTTTTCTCGCAAAATTGCACGAACAAAGGAATCCTTAATGCTATAAGTCACCGTGACATAGTACACTTTGTCGACACGAAACCATAAGATGCAGAAATCAGTGCAATGGAAAGCGCTTGGAAAACCCAAACAGAATTTTGGGATAGTCCGTCTCTCACTAAAACCTTTGTCCGAACTAAACAGGCGAACTCTCGAAAGTCAGCCGATCCAATCCCCAAGAAACCAAAGCCCACCCCAGGGTGTGGAACCGTATTGGAAGAATGGCTCAATGGGCCATGTAAACTCCACAGCACGCCGGACACTACACCAACACATAGCCTTAGAGCATGTTGGATACTCCGGTAGGTAGCAAAAAGTGGCGAGGATCTTCTTGTAAGCCATAAAGCAGAACAACATCCCGCCAAAGAAAACAATGCGGTACTGACAGTCTTTGAGACTTTCGCCTCAAACAATAGGCGCAAGCGAGCTCATCGAAGCTCCGCTGAAATCTGCCACGTGGCAAAAATAAATCCGTGGAACGACACTGCTATAACTTTCAGCGCCAGTGATGAACCTCAATTCCAGACAGTCCGGGCACCAGCCACTTTGGTCCTTAACCCAATCGTGGACGGCTTTCGGCTCACTAAAGTACTCATGGACGGCGGAAGCGGATTAAACTTGATCTACGAAGAAACACTCAGCAAGATGGAGATTGATAAAAGCCGCATTAAGCAAAGCGGCACAACCTTCTGGGGAATCATCCCTAGTCGGGAAGCACGGTGTGCGGGAAAAATCACACTCGATGTGGTATTCGGCACTCCGGAGAATTACATGTCCGAAGAAATCACATTCCAAGTGGCTCCTTTTCAGCGGCGGATACCACGCCCTTTTAGGCGGGGACGTTACAAGCTTTCAAGCCATACCCCATTACGGGTACATGAAGCTTAAAATGCCGGACCCAATGGAATCATCACTCTAGCCATGATCCGGACGTCACACTTTGCCCGAAAACAAAACCGCAAAGCACTAGCCTGGAAGCATTATCGAAGCCCTAGCGGCGAAAGAACTAACAACGCTACATACCACGGTGGGATGTGGACGACGTGATACTCGACCAGCGACCCAAGTCCACCTCATTTAAACCCGCATGGCAGAGATAGTCAAATTCCAGTCCATCCAACGGACCCCACGAAGACAGCTTCCATCGGGACACAGCTTGAGCCTCACAATGGACGCCGTGACCTTGCGAGACTTCCTATGGGAGAATCATGCGACATTTTCGCTGGCACCCCTCGGACATGCCGCATCCCACGCATGATCGGCGAACCACGGTTTCAATATACTAAAAGGATACAAGCCTGTCAAGCAGACTCTAAGGCGGGTTTTAGAGCCCAAACGGCAAGCCATGGGGGAAGAGCTAGCCAAGCTACTCAAGGCCGGATTCATTAGAGATATCAAGCATCCGAATTGGCTGGCAAATCTGGTAATGGTACCAAAGAAGGACAAATCCTGGCGCCTATGCGTCGACTTCAAACACCTCAACAAGGCCTGCCCCAAGGATCCTTTCCCCTCCCTCGCATCGACCAAATCATCGACGCCACCGCAGGACATGACTCACTGTGTTTCCTCGACGCATACTCCAGATACCATCAAATAAAGATGGCAGAGTCCGACCAAGCGGCAATGGCTTTCATAACGCCATACGGTCCTTTCTGCTTCAACACTATGCCTTTCGGACATAAAAATGCCGGCGCAACCTATCAACGCATGATTCAAACATGCCTGGAAAAGCAAATCGGCAAAACAGTGGAGGCATATGTGGATGACGTGGTCATAAAAACAAGATACGTTGAAATGCTAATAGACAACTTGAGGCTTACGTTCGATAACCTCCGAACATACGACATCAAGCTGAACCCGGAAAAAATGTGTTTTCAGCGTCCCCTCTGGGAAACTGCTTGGCTTCATTGTTTCCAATAGAGGAATTGAAGCGAATCCGGCAAAAATCCTAGCTCTGTCGCAGTTGGCTATCCCAACAGACCTCAAGCATATCCAGAAATTAGCTGGATGCATGGCTGCCTTAAGCCGCTTTATCTCCCGGTTAGGAGAAAAGGCATTACCTCTTTACCGCCTTCTTGGCGCACGAACACTTCGTGTGGACGGATGCGGCCCAGCCGACTGGATGAAATAAAGACCTTGTTGGCCAGTAATCCAGTCCTAACAGCGCCAAATATTGGCGAACCTATGCTATTGTACATAGCTGCAACACATCAAGTTGTAAGCGCAGTGCTCGTCGTTGAACGAGAGGCTGACGGATACAAGTTCCCGCTCCAGAAGCTGGTCTATTACGTACCCACGGTACTCACGCCATGCAAATCCCGATACCCACACTATCAAAAGGTAGCATACGCGGTCTTCATGGCATCCCGGAAGCTACGACACTACTTTCAAGAGTGTTTGATTACGGTGGCCTCCGAAGTACCACTCAACGACATAATAAATAACCGCGACGCTACGGGCCGGATTGCTAAATGGGCCACCGAACTCCTTCCGTTCGACATAACATACAAGCCACGGCGGGCCATCAAGTCGCAAGTACTGGCTGACATTGTCGCCGAATGGACAGAAGCCGAACTCCCTAAAGAGTACGACGCGTGCTCTAAGCCGGATCATACGCACTTCGACTCTAAAATGCTGGCCGGATTGGGAGCAGGTGTAGTCCTGATGTCTCCCATCGGAGACACGGTCCAATACGTACTCCAAATATTATACACAGACTCCAATAATGCAGCCGAATATGAGGCTCATTGCACGGTCTTCGGATGGCGGTCTCTATGGGCATTCAATGCACGGAGGTGCGCGGGGATTCAAACCTTGCAATATCACAAATAAACGGAGACTTTGATGCCAAGGATCCGAAAATGGCGGCCTACCGTAATGCCGTCCTCAAAATGTCAGCTCGGTTCAATGGGCTCGAATTCTTCCAGTGGCTCGAGAAAATAATCAAGCGGCGGATATCCTCGCCCGCATCGGCGCTAAACGCGACCTTGTCCCACCCAACATGTTCTTGGAAAGGCTGTTCAAGCCATCCGTGGTATGGGAAGGGGAGTCTGGCAACACTACCACGGATCCGAATACACCCCCAGATTCTGAACCATCAGACATAATCAGAGGCTCCACCACCGAAATAACATCTTCGGCCCACGATATCATGGCTGTAATCGCCTCGTGGATCGAGCCTTTCTTGGCCTACCTAAATGGCGTGAGCTCCACGAAGACCAAAATGAAGCACGTTGCATCGTATGCGGTGTTCTAAAGCCTACAAAGTCCATGAAGGGAACTCTATAAGAAAGAAGTGCGACCGGAGTGCTCCAAAGGTGCATCTCCGAAGAGGAAGGGCGACAACTCTTGGCTGAAATCCATGCCGGACTGGCGGGCACCACGCAGCTCGATCACTAGTCGACAAAGGCCTTCCAGATAGGCTTTTATTGGCCGACAAGGCGGAATACGGGACCTCGTCCAAAGACCTGCGTCGGTTGCCAGTTCTTTGCCAATCAGAGTCATATGCCCCCTATCGCTCTCCAAAAAATCCCCATTACTTGGCCCTTCGCGGTCTGGGGGCTGGATATGGTCGGACCCCTTAAAGGGGGAAGCCATAAGAAAAAAATACTTATTGGTCATGGTGGACAAGTTCACCAAATGGATAGAAGCTAAACCAGTCAAAATGGCCGAATCCGGACCAGTGATAGACTTCATATATGGGGTTGTACACCGATACGGGCGTCTCCCCACGATCATCATCGATAATGGCTCAAACTTCACAAATTGGCGAAGTGAAAAACTTGGTCTTGACAACATGGGCATAAAGCTCGATTACGCCTCCATCTACCATCCCCAAACAAACGGCCAGGTCGAACGTGCAAACGGTCTCATCATGAGTGGCATCAAACCCAGACTAGTGCAATCCTTGACAGAGTTGGACACGCCTTTGGGTCAAGAGCTCGACTCCAGACTCACGGGGCTGCGGACCATGCCTTAATCGCACCACCGGATATACACCATTTTTATGGTGTACGGTGGGAAGCGATACTACCTGCGACATAATACATGATTCGCCTCGCGTACGCATGTACGAAGAGAAGGAAGCCGAGTTGGATCGAGAGGATAACTTAGATGCCCTGGAGGAGGAGCGCGACATCGCAAAAGCCCGTTCTGCATTCTATCAGCAGCAGGCTCGGTGGTACCAAAGCAGAGAAGTGCGGGCCAAAACTTATAATATTGGCGAACTCGTTCTACGCCTACCGGAGAAGAAGAAGGACAAGCTCAAACCTAAGTGGGAAGGTCCCTTCGTCATTGATAAAGTTCTCACCGGAGGAGCGTACCGCTTACGTAATGCATCCCATAATAGACTCGAGCCGAACCCATGGAACGTGACCAGACTCCGGAGATTCTACGCCTAGTTTCCGAACTCAAAGGTTCATCTCCTTACCCCTCCTTTTAATTATGTTCCCTCCTTTTTCCTTTCTCAACCTTTTTCCTCTTCACAATAAAGTACTTAATACGGTCGACACTTTCGGATCACTCCGGCCGCACTATGTGTGTTAATACAGGGGCTTCCTATACGGAAGCTAAATATAACTACTTTAATGGCTTTTTGCCCATCACATATGCGTTCTTTTTCCATATGTGCCTTTTCTTCGCCATTATATGCATCGATATGACTTAGATTTGGCCATGCTGGGTTGCCTGGCTCTTGTGTTTATGCCCTACGTTCCTGTTAATTCGGCTAGGGCATAAGGGGAGCACCTCTGCGATTGTTACTGCCGGTTCAGCCGGATGTGTACCTCAGACTGGGTGAAGCCGAAAGCTAGCATTCTTAAGGGAATATTCGGTCGGTGAACAAAGATGTTTTTTTGTTTATTACAATATAAATCCCCAGAAGTTTTGTATCCTGTGTCCTTGTTCACATTCCGGACATGTGCATCGTCGCATGCGTACCCAGGGAAAGGAACCCCTAACGGAACTATTCTCCCTGGAAGATGTTTCTTACTATCCATGTAATATAACATAACTAGTTGGGTACTTGTTTGTTCAAGCACTTACGACCCTACGCCTAGTTTCCACGCATACCCAGTTCTCAGAGTAATCGAAGCGGGTATTCTGATACACCCTGACCGCTTGATCCGGGGGCTGAAGAAAGGTACGCCATGACAAATGATTTTAATCTGCCTAGGGACTACTTATGTCCATTGAATTACATAGTCACTTGGACTGACTATATTCCTCCTCCATACCATCCAACAGGCTATCTAGCTTACAATCCTGTTGGGAATACTTTGCGGCTAATGCTACCTGGTCATACACCGTGCTCACGGGAATTTCTTGCCCATCCTGCCCCGCCGTCCGACTTGACCATATGGTTCGTGGTCAAGCTTGGTGTAGCGTCTTCACCATAGCCCAGGCTTCCCTTGCACCTTGTCGGCAGGCTGACATCTTCCACAATCGGAAGCACCGCCGTGCTCCTTGGATCATATCCATGAGCTCCCCCATACCCTTCGACAGGAAGCTTGATGGCCACAAGGCGTGAGCAATGCCCTGCATCACCTGCCGAGCTCGCTGCAATGCCGTGGAGAGGTCTTTTCAAAGAAATCTCCTCCCAGACAGGCATCTCCTCTTCAGAGCGGCCCGTCAACATACCTACAAATAACAATTCTTTCAATATGCTTCCTCGCCGAGCTGTTGCCTCAGTTAAATGCAGCACTTACCATAAATGCCGTGATGAAGCCTTTTGTTCTCCTTCACGGAGTCCGCCAGCTGAGCGCGAACATCTTTTAATTCGACGTCCAGCCGGATATTGGCATCTTGAAGATTGTTCTTCTCCTGCCTAACTTATGTGAAGAACACGCCGCCAAATTTTCACTGCCATTGGAGATGCGACTCGCTATCTCTTGCGACCTCCGGATTCACACCGGGATTGTCTGCAGAATTTTCTGTTAGACTCATCATACAAAGCCACTTACTAACTGGTACATCTTCGTATGATTGAGACAGATGTTACCAGATGAGGCCTTCTGGGATTCCTCTAACTTGGCGACCGTGGCCCTCAGCTGGGTCTTGCACTCCTCCATCTCTCGAGACAATTGCTCATTCTTATCTACAAGGACCTGTGCATAAATTGATCCTTAAAACAGTTGTCCCAACCGTTTCAAGTCTTAGGGGCTACTGCTATACATGCTTATCAAATTTTCTTACCCGTATATCTTTGGCATACTTTGGTTCGCTGCCGGGCAAGCCCCGCCTTTGAGCAGCTCGGATGTATGCCTCTCCCGAATTGAAAGCATTAAATGCCTCTTCGGAAAAGATGTTGTTGCGAAGTATGGCCCATCGGCGCCGGTGATTCATGGCGCTCTCTACTTCGGAATTTGTGGCGGAGAGCATATCTGCATCCTCTGTCGGAGGACAATGCGGCATCGGCCCCGCGTCCGCCTCCCCTCTAGAAGCCGGTTCTGGAATCCGGCTGGTGGAGGCATGATCGGAAGGATCTCTGGATATAGTCCGGCTACTCCTCTTTCTGCCAGGACACGGGGGATGCTGTTACATTTCAAACACAATAATCACAGAGCAGGTTTTTACCATACCTCTATAGTGGCGTTTCAGCCCTAACCGCCTTCCTCTTAATCCTGCCCGATCCGGACACCCTTTGCCGATGAGTCCCCAGGGGCTCGACGCCGCGCTCTGACCATCGTCTCTACAAAAATACGACAATCCAGGTGTAAGGCATGGCATCAGAAAGAAGTCCTCTTCGGAGGATAGGGTTTTTAGTTTGGCTTACACGCGATATAGGTAGCAGTCCAGGATAGTCGGTGATAATAGCCACTGAGGCGCCATCGCGGCTCGCCTGATAAAATGTCCCGTTGACGAGCTCCACAGTAATATCTGGATCTTCTTCGAGTCCTGGATCGAAGGCCCTTCCGGGGTACTTTGGCTGCGGGGAGGGGTTGGAGATTCCTTCTACGGCCCTCCTCAGTTCCTGCTTGAAAATATCGAGGTAAATAATCTTGACGAAGAACACCGTAATGGTGAAGCGGGGGAAAGAGGGGCGACTTATCCAGCTTGGGGGTTGTACAGAAACCCATCCCGCGGTTTAATGTGAAGGAATTCTTCTTCTCCTCCTTTATACAACCTCGGACAATATCCTCGCATGAGCGATGGCGGAGTTCGGACCTTACGGCCACACCGGGTGGCATCATCTTCTCCGCTAGAAAGTGCCACATGGGCTTCCCCGATATTGAAGCGGTCAGCCTCCCGCGTTATGCATATTTCCATAACCTCGACTATCGTCACCCGACCCATTTGGCGATAACTTTATCTTGCTCATCGTGAAGTGTATTTCTCCGGTATCCTCCTCTTGGGGGCCCCGAGGGCGCCCGACTTCGGCGATGCCTTGGCGGAGCGTTATTGAACTTAGGAGACCAGTCGGACTGGATCCTAAGGGGCGAAGTCGACATAAAACCACTCGAAGGCCACTTCTCCGGTGCCTTCTTGGGAGTACCGGATAGGTATCCGGTCTCGGCGATGCGCCATACTTCGGCTCCGCCCACTTGACATAGGGACTCCCCCTGGTTGCGAGGAACAAGACAAAACAACTTCTTCCATAACCCAAAGTGAGCCTCGCAGCCTAGAAATAGCTCACAAAGGGCAACGTATCCTGCTATATGCAGCACGTTCTGGAGCACTCTATTGGATGCTTGCTCGAGGGAAGAGGGTGAGGTTTGGATCTGAGAATCCCCGTCTCTTCAAATAGACGGTTAACCTGCCGGACCGGGCCGGTAAATGCAAAATGTTTCCTCCTCGTGATTCGCTCAACACGTGGAGATGGTCATTATTGAAGCACGGAAGTCGAGGAGTACAACATTGAGGGGAAGCCCGACAATCGCTCAAGGTAACAGAACTTTGGAGTATTCGGAGATGGAACTCAGCTTTGCAATGCAAGACAAAATCGCTGCCACGGAGTCATCGTCATTGAAGCCTGGTTCAGGGGCTACTGAGGGAGTCCTAGATTAGGGGGTATCCGGACAGCCGGACTGTATACTTTGGCCGGACTATTGGAGCATGAGATACAAGACTCAAGACTCGGTCCCGTGTCTGGATGGGACTCTCCTTTGCATGGAAGACAAGCTTGGCGATCCGTATATTATATTTCCTTCCTTGTAACCGACTCCATGTAAACCCTAGCCCTCTCCGGTGTCTATATAAATCGGAGAGTTTAGTCCTTAGAGGGACAATCACAATCATAATCATCATAGGCTAGCTTCTAGGGTTTAGCCTCTACGATCTCGTGGTAGATCAACTCTTGTACTACTCATATCATCAATATCAATCGCGGGGAAGTAGGGTTTTACCTCCATCGAGAGTGCCCGAACACAGGTAAACATTGTGTCCCTTTGTCTCCGTTACCATCAGCCTAAGACGTGAGATCGACCCCTACCCGAGATCCGCCGGTTTTGACAACCGACACTAACCTATTGGACATAGTGCCCGGCTGCGATTCAGCATTTTTCAGATGTTTTTTACATCGCAGAAATCAATACCAAACGGAGTCCAAAACGCAAAGAAACTCCGGAGGAATTTTTTTGGGCCGTAAGAAAGCCATTGAGCCAAGGGAAGCACACGAGGGCTGCTCGAGGGGGAGCAAAGACCACCGTATGCCACCAGAGGCCCAAAGTGTGCGTCCTAGGGGGTTGTGCCCACCTCAGGTGCCCCACGAGCCGCCTCTTTGCTCTATAAATACCACAATATTTCAGAAACCCTAGGGGAGGTGACGAAATATTGATCCAGCCGCCGCAGAGTCCAGAACCACCAGATCCAACAGACACCGTCATGGAGGGGTTCACCACTTCCATTGGTGCCTCTCTTATGATGCGTGAGTACTTGTTTGTAGACCTACGGGTCCGTAGTTAGTAGCTAGATGGCTTCCTCTCTCTCTCTTGATTATCAATACAATGGTTTCTTGGAGATCCATATGATGTAACTCTTTTGGCGGTGCGTTTGTTGGGATCCGATGAACTTTGAGTTTATGATTAGATCTATGTTTTTATCCATGAAAGTCATTTGAGTCTTCTTTGATCTCTTATATGCATGATTGCTTATAGCCTCGTATTTCTTCTCCGATATTCGGGTTTTGTTTGGCCAACTTGATCTATTTATCTTGCAATGGGAAGAGGTGCTTTGTAGTGGGTTCGATCTTACAGTGCTTGATCCCAGTGATAGAAGGGGAACCGACACGTATGGATCGTTGCTACTAAGGATAACAAGATGAGATCTATATCTGCCGCAATAGATAGACGGATCTCATCTACATCATGTCATTGTTCTTATTGCATTACTCCATTTTTGGTGGGAAACGTAGTAATTTCAAAAAATTTCCTACGCACACGCAAGATCATGGTGATGGCATAGCAACGAGAGGGGAGAGTATTGTCCACGTGACCTCGTGAGCCGTGGCGAAAGCGCAAGTTATGACAACGCTGTTGATGTAGTCGTGCGCCTTCACGATCCGACCGATCCAAGTACCGAACGTCGTCACCTCCGGAAGTTCAGACACGTTCAGCTCGATGACGATCCCGAACTACGATCCAAAGAAAGTGTCGGGATGAGTTCCACAAGACGACTGACGGCGTGGTGACGATGATGATGCTCTACCGGCGCAGGGCTTCGACTAAACTCCGCGACGATATGACCGAGGTGGAATATGGTGGAGGGGGGCACCGCACACAGCTAAGAGATCCAAGGGATCAATTGTTGTATCTTTGTGCTAGCCTGCCCTCTATTTATATGTTGAGCCCAGGGTCGAAACTTGGAGCAAAAAGCCTCCTCAAAGTCGGTTTTTTGCCCGAAGGCAAGAGTCCCACTGACTCCGGGACCAAACGCCACAATCCTTGGCGTCTGCCCCAAACGCCATGGGCCTCGGCGTACGGCCCGGGGCAGAACGCCAGGTCTCCGGCGTTTGGCCCCAGCCTCATAAAACTCCTTTTGCACCGTCCTAAATCCTAATGGGCTTGACCCCTTGGCCTAAAAATATCATCCTATATATGAATCTTTACGTCTCGACCATTTCGAGACTCCTCGTCATGTCCCCGATCTCATCCGTGACTCCGAACTCCTTCGTACATCAAAACATGTAAACTCATAATATAACTACCATCGAAACCTTGTTGCGGACCCTACGGTTCGAGAACTATGTAGACATGACCGAGAACTATTCTTGGTCAATAACCAATAAGCGGAACCTGGATGCCCATATTGGTTCCTACATATTCTACGAAGATCTTTATCGGTCAAACCGCATAACTATTATTATCGTTGTTCCCTTTGTCATCGGTATGTTACTTGCCCGAGATTCAATTGCCGGTATCCAATACCTAGTTCAATCTACGTTACCAGCAAGTCTCTTTACTCGTTCCAGTAATACATCATCTCGCAACTAACTTATTAGTTGCAATGCTTGCAAGGCTTATATGATGTGTATTACCGAGAAGGCCCAGAGATACCTCTCCGACAATCGGAGTGACAAAACCTAATCTCAAATACGCCAACCCAACATGTACCTTTGGAGACACCGTAGTACTCCTTTATAATCACCCAGTTACGTTGTGATGTTTGGTAGTACCCAAAGTGTTCCTCCGTAAACGGGGTTGCATAATCTCATAGTTACCGGAACATGTATAAGTCATGAAGAAAGCAATAGCAATATACTAAACGATCAAGTGCTAGGCTAACGGAATGGGTCATGTCAATCACATCATTCTCCTAATGATGTGATCCCATTAATCAAATAACAACACATGTCTATGGTTAGGAAACATAACCATCTTTGATTAATGAGCTAGTCAAGCGAGAGGCATACTAGTGACTATATGTTTGTCTATGTATTCACACATGTATCATATTTTCCGGTTAATACAATTCTAGCATGAATAATAAACATTTATCATGAAATAAGGAAATAAATAATAACTTTATTATTGCCTCTAGAGCATATTTCCTTCCAGTCTCCCACTTGCACTAGAGTCAGTAATCTAGTTCACATCATCATGTGATTCAACACTAATATTCACATCTCAGATGTGATTAACACCCATAGTTCAGATCGTCATGTGACCAACACCCAAAGGGTTTACTAGAGTCAATAATCTAGTTCACATCGCTATGTGATTAACACCCAAAGAGTACTAAGGTATGATCATGTTTTGCTCGTGAGAGAAGCTTTAGTCAACGGGTCTCATCACATTCAGAGCCGTGCGTATTTTGCAAATATTCTATGTCTACAATGCTCGCATCGAGCTACTCTAGCTAATTGCTCCCACTTTCAATATGTATCCGGATAGAGATTTAGAGTCATCCGGATTAGTGTAAAAGCTTGCATCGATGTAACTCTTTCTGACGGGCTCTTTTATCACCTCCATAATCGAGAAATATTTCCTTAGTCCTCACTAAGGATGTTCTTGACCAATGTCCAAAGTGATCTACTCCTAGATCACTATTGTACTCCCTTGCCAAATTCGGAGAAAGGTATACAATAGGTCCTGTACATAGCATAGCATACTTTATAGAACCTATGGCTGAGGCATGAGGGAATGACTTTCATTCTCTTTCTATCTTCTCCGTGGTCGGGCTTTGAGTCTTACTCAATTTCACACCTTGTAAACACGTGCAAGAACTCTTTCTTTGACTGTTCCATTTTGAACCTTTTCAAAATCTTGACAAGGTATGTACTTATTGAAAAACTTATCAAGCGTCTTGATCTATCTCAATAGATCTTGATGCTCAATATGTAAGCAGCTTCACCGAGGTCCTTCTTTGAAAAACTCCTTTCAAATACTCCTTTATGCTTTGCGTATAATTCTACATTATTTCGATCAACAATATGTCATTCATATACTTATCGGAAATGTCAGTAGTGTCACGCACTCACTTTCTTGTAAATACATGTGCTTCTCCAAAAGTCTCAGATAAAACCATATGCTTTGATCAACTCATCAAAGCGTATATTCCAACTCCGAGATGCTTTGCACCAGTCCATTGATGGATCATTTGGAGCTTGCACATTTTGTTAGCTCCTTTAGGATTGACAAAACCTTCCGGTTGCATCATATACAACTCTTCTTTAATAAATCCATTAAAGAATGTAGTTTTGACATCCATTTGCCAGATTTCATAAAATGTGGCAATTGCTAACATGATTCGGACAGACTTAAGAATCAAGCCATACGATTGAGAAAATCTCATTGTAGTCAACACCTTGAACTTGTCGAAAACCTTTTGTGACAAGTCGAGCTTTGTAGATAGTAACACTACTATCGGTGTCCATCTTCCTCTTGAAGATCCATTTATTTAACATGGCTTGCTGATCATCGAGCAAGTCAATCAAAGTCCATACTTTGTTCTCATACATGGATCCTATCTCAGATTTCATGGCCTCAAGCCATTTCGCTGAATCTGAGCTCATCATCGCTTCCTCATGGTCCGTGAGGTTCATCATGGTCTAGTAACATGACTTCCGTAACACGATTACCGTACCACTGCATGCGGATTTTACTCTGGAAGACCTCTGAGGTTTGGTAGCAACTTGATCTGAAGTTTCATGATCATCATCATTAACTTCCTCACTAATTGGTGTAGGAATCATCGAACTGATTTACGTGATGAACTACTTTCCAATAAGGGAGAAGGTACAATTACCTCATCAAGTTCTACTTTCCTCCCACTCACTTCTTTCGAGAGAAACTTCTTCTAGAAAGGATCCATCTTAGCAACGAAAAACTTGCCTTCTGGATCTGTGATAGAAGGTGTACCCAATAGTTACCTTTGGGTATTCTATGAAGACGCATTCTCCGATTTGGGTTCGAGCTTATCGTGTGAAAACTCTTTCACATAAGCATTACAACTCCAAACTTTTAAGAAACGACAGCTTAGGTTTACTATTAAAACCATAGTTCATATGGTGTCATCTCAATGGATTTAGATGGTGCCCTATTAAACGTGAATGCAGTGTTTCTAATGCATAACCCCAAAACGATATTGGTAAATCGGTAAGAGACATCATTGATCGCACCATATCAAAATAAAGTACGGTTCTGACGTTTCGCTCGGACACACCATAACATTGTGGTGTTCCGTGTATGGCGTGAGCTGTGAAACTATTCCACTTTGTTTTAATTGAAGACCAAACTCAGAATCTCAAATATTCATCTCCACGATCAGATCGCGGTAAACTTTATTTTCTTGTTACGATGATTTTCTACTTCACTCTGAAATTCTTTGAACTTTTCAACTATTTCAGACTTATGTTTCATCAAGAAGATATACCCATATCTGCTCAAATCATCTTGTGAAGGTCGAAAATAACGATACTTCACACGAGCATCAACACTCATTGGATCGCATACATCGGTATGTATTATTTCCAATAAGTCAAGATCTCGTTCCATTGTTCCGAACAACGGAGTTTCACTATCTTGCCCAAAAGGCACGGTTACGCAAGCATCAAATGATTCATAATCAAGTGATTCCAAAACTCATCAAGATGGAGTTTCTTCATGCGCTTTTACACCGATATGACCCAAACGGCGGTGCTACAAATAAGTTGCACTATCATTATTAACTTTGCATCTTTTTGGCATCAATATTATGAATATGTGTATCACTACTATCGAGATTCAACAAACTATTTTCATTGGGTGTATGACCATTGAAGGTTTTATTCATTTAAACAGTAACAACAATTATTCTCCTCGATTTTAAATGAATAACCGCTTTGAAAACTATTTTCATTGGGTGTATGACCATTGAAGGTTTTATTCATGTAAATGTAACAACAATTATTCTTTGACTTTAAATGAATAACCGTTTTGCAATAAACATGATCAAATCATATTCATGCTCAACGCCAAACACCAAATAACATTTATTTAGGTTTAACACTAATCCCAAAAGTATAGGAGTGTGCGATGATGATCATATCAATCTTGGAACTACTTCCAACACTCATCGCCACTTCCTTCAACTAGTCTCTGCTATTCTCAGAATCTCCCTGTTTCGAGTTACTAATCTTAGCAACCGAACAAGTATCAAATACTCAGGGGCTACTATAAACACTAGTAAGGCACACATCAATAACCTGTATATCAAATATAACCTTGTTCACTTTGCCATCCTTCTTATCCACCAAATATTCAGGGTAGTTCCGCCCAAAGGACCAGTTCCATTGCAGCAAAAGTACTTAGTCTCGTGCTTAGGTCCGCACTTGGGCTTCTTCACTCGAAAGCAAAGAACTTGCTTGCCGTTCCTTTTGAAGTTCCCCTTCTTCCCTTTGCCCTTTCCTTGAGACTAGTGGTCTTGTCAACCATCAACGCTTGATGCTCTTTCTTGATTTCTACCTTCACGATTTCAACATCTGGAAGAGCTCGAATCATTTTCGTCATCCCTTGCATCAGTAGTTCATCACGAAGTTCTAGTAACTTAGTGATGGTGACTAGAGAATTCTGTCAATCAATCACTATCTTATCCGGAAGATTAACTCCCACTTGATTCAAGCGATTGAAGTACTCGTACAATCTCGAGCACATGCTCACTAGTTGAGCGATTCTCCTCCATCTTTTAGCTATAGAACTTGTTGGAGACTTCATATCTCTCAACTCGGGTATTTGCTTGAAATATTAACTTCAATTCCTGGAACATCTTATATGGTCCATGACGTTCAAAACGTCTTTGAAGTCCCGATTCTAAGCTGTTAAGTATGGTGCACTAAACTATCAAGTAGTCATCATATTGAGCTAGTCAAACGCTCATAACGATACGTATTTGCTCCTGCAATAGGTCTGTCACCTAGCGGTGCATTAAGGACATAATTCTTCTGTGCAGGAATGATGATAAACCTCAGATCACGGATCCAATCCGCATCATTGCTACTAACATTTTTAAATACAATTTTCTCTAGGAACATATCAAAATAAACATTTGAAAGCAACAACGCGAGCTATTGATCTACAACATAGTTTGCAAAAATACTACCAGGACTAAGTTCATGATAAATTTAAGTTCAATTAATCATATTACTTAAGAACTCTCACTTAGATGCACATCTCTCTAGTCATCTAAGTGATCACGTGATCCAAATCAACTAAACCATAACCGATCATCACGTGAGATGGAGTAGTTTTCAATGGTGAACATCACTATGTTGATCATATCTACTATATGATTCACGCCGACCTTTCGGTCTCGCGTGTTCCGAGAAGGCCATATCTGCATATGCTAGGCTCGTCCAAGTTTAACTCGAGTATTCTGCGGTGCAAAACTGGCTTGCACCCGTTGTAGATGGACGTGAGCTTATCACACCCGATCATCACGCGGGTGTCCGGGCACGATTTAACTTTGGCAACGGTGCATACTGTGGAGAACACGTCTTGATAATTTTTAGTGAGAGATCATCTTAAAATGCTACCGCCAATCAAAGCAAGATAAGATGCATAAAGGATAAACATCACATGCAATCAATATAAGTGATATGATATGGCCATCATCATCTTGTGCTTGTGATCTCCATCTCGAAGCATTCGTGATCACCATCGTCACCGGCGCCGACACCTTGATCTCCATCGTAGCATCGTTGTCGTCTCGCCAACTATTGCTTTCACGACTATCGCTACCGCTTAGTGATAAAGTAAAGCAATTACAGGCGCTTTGCATTTCATACAATAAAGCGACAACCATATGGCTCCACCAGCTTGCCGATAACTCGTTACAAAACATGATCATCTCATACAATAAAAATATAGCATCACGCCTTGACCATATCACATCACAACATGCCACCGCAAAAACAAGTTAGACGTCCTCTACTTTGTTGTTGCAAGTTTTACGTGGCTGCTACGGGCTGAAAGCAAGAACCGTTCTTACCTACGCATCAAAACCACAACGATAGTTTGTCAAGTTGGTGCTGTTTAACCTTCGCAAGGACCGGGCGAGCTACACTCGGTTCAACTAAAGTGAGAGAGACAGACACCCGCCACCACCTTTTAAGCAACGAGTGCTCGCAGCGTGAAACCAGCCTCGCGTAAGCGTCTGCGTAATGTCGGTCCGGGCCGCTTCATCTCACAATACCGCCGAACTAAAAGTATGACATGCCGGTAAGCAAGATGACTTGTATCGCCCACAACTCACTTGTGTTCTACTCGTGCATATAACATCAACGATAAAACCAGGCCTTGATGCCACTTTGTTGGGGAAACGAGTAATTTCAAAAAGTTTCCTACGCATTAATGCAAGATCATGGTGATGGCATAGCAACGAGAGGGGAGAGTATTGTCCACGTGCCCTCGTGAGACCCGTAAAGCGGAAGCGTTATGACAACGCTGTTGATGTAGTCAGACGTCTTCACGATCCGACCGATCCAAGTACCGAACATACGGCACCTCCGAGTTCAAGACACGTTCAGCTTCGATGACGATCCCCGGACTCGATCCAGCAAAGTGTCGGGATGAGTTCCACAAGATGACGCAAGGCGTGGTAATGATGATGCTTTCATCGCGCGAGGTCGCCCTAAACTCCGCATGACGATATGACCGAGGTGGAATATGGTGGAGAGGCATCAAGACACGGCTAAGAGATCCAAGGGATCAATTGTTGTATCTTTTGTGCTAGCCCTGCCCTCTATTTATATGTTGAACCCGGTCGAAACTTGGAGCAAAAGCCTCCTCAAAGTCGGTTTTGCCCGAAAGGCAAGAGTCCCACTCTGACCTGTGACCAAACGCCACAATCCTTGGCATCCGCCCAGATGCCATAGGCCTCGGCGTCTGCCCAGGCTGCACGCCAGGTCTCCAAAGCTGTTTGGCCCTCGGCCTCGCAAAACTCATTTTGCACCGACCTAAAGCCTCATGGGCTTGACCCCTTGGCCTAAAACATATCATCCAATATATGAATCTTTACGTCTCGACCATTTCGAGACTCCTCGTCATGTCCCCGATCTCATCCGGGACTCGAACTCCTTGGTACATCAAAACATGTAAACTCATAATATAACTACCATCGAAACCTTAAGCGTGCGGACCCTACGGGTTCGAGAACTATGTAGACATGACCGAGAACTATTCTTGGTCAATAACCAATAGCGGAACCTGGATGCCCATATTGGTTCCTACATATTCTAATAAGATCTTTATCGGTCAAACCGCATAACGACATACGTTGTTCCCTTTGTCATCGGTATAAAGTTATTTGCCCGAGATTCACCGCTTCAGATCCAATACCTAGTTCAATCTCGTTACCAGCAAGTCTCTTTACTCGCTCCGTAATACATCATCTCGCAACTAACTTATTAGTTGCAATGCTTGCAAGGCTTATATGATGTGTATTACCGAGAAGGCCTGTAGAGATACCTCTCCGACAATCGGAGTGACAAAACCTAATCTCGAATACGCCAACCCAACATGTACCTTTGGAGACACCTGTAGTACTCCTTTATAATCACCCAGTTACGTTGTGATGTTTGGTAGTACCCAAAAGTGTTCCTCCGCAAACGGGGGTTGCATAATCTCATAGTTACCGGAACATGTATAAGTCATGAAGAAAGCAATAGCAATATACTAAACGATCAAGTGCTAGGCTAACGGAATGGGTTCATGTCAATCACATCATTCTCCTAATGATGTGATCCCATTAATCAAATAACAACACATGTCTATGGTTAGGAAACATAACCATCTTTGATTAATGAGCTAGTCAAGTAGAGGCATACTAGTGACTATATGTTTGTTATGTATTCACACATGTATCATGTTTCCGGTTAATACAATTCTAGCATGAATAATAAACATTTATCATGAAATAAGGAAATAAATAATAACTTTATTATTGCCTCTAGAGCATATTTCCTTCAATTTTCTCATGAACTTAATACACTAGATGCATGCTGGATAGCGGTCGATGTGTGGAGTAATAGTAGTAGATGCAGGCAGGTTTCGGTCTACTAATCTTGGACGTGATGCCTATATAATGATTATTGCCTGGATATCATCATGATTATTTGAAGTTCTATCAATTGTGCAATAGTAATTGTTTTCCCACCGTTCGTTATTTTTCTCGAGAGAAGCCACTAGTGAAACCTACGGCCCCTGGGTCTCTTTTCATCATATTTGCCTTTGCGATCTATTTTCTCTTGCATTTATTTTAAGATCTATTAAACCAAAAATACAAAAATACCTTGCTGCAATTTATTTGGTCCGCGGTCTATTTATCCTATCTACCACTTTTACCTCACGTTTTTGCCTATTTGAGGAGCCGTACCCAAAAGGGATTGACAACCCCTTTAACACGTTGGGTTGCGAGTATTTGTTATTTGTGTGTAGGTGATGTTTACGTGGTGTGAGGAGGTTCTCCTACTAGTTCGATAACCTTGGTCTCATCACTGAGGGAAATACCTACCATCGCTATACTGCATCATCCCTTCCTCTTTGGGGAAATACTGACGTAAATCTAGCAGACATCAAAAGGAATTTCTGGCGCCGTTGCCGGGCAGGATCTTCAACATCAACATGCTTCCTAATCACAAATCTCATCTCCTCGCAATTTACATTATTTTTCATTTGCCTCTCATTTTTCTCTCCCCCACTTCACAAAAATTTACCGTTTTATTCGCCCTCTTTTTCATTCGCCGTTTTCTCGACAGATCTCTTCTTTGCTTGTGTGCCATGTGTCTTCTATTTGCTTGCATCTTTGCTTGCTCCCTTGATATGGGTCCTCATCCACTTGCTAATCTTTTTAAGAGATCCAATTATCATGAACAAATTGCCAGTGATTTTAGTACACTAGATTATCTTTATGAAGTTTTGCTTGAGATTCATGAATCTGAAAATTGTGATGAAGAAATTTATGAAGTGATTCATGATAGCTCTTTGAATGAAATGCATGATTGCAATGATTTTACTATAAATTCTATTAATGTCAATTGTGCTAATAATATGCAAAACCCCAAGCTTGGGGATGCTAATTTTGCTATGTCCACTACTTATTGCAATGATCATGATTGGGGTGATTCTTCTTATGATCTTGAAAATTTATTTAAGCCCCGTGATGAATATAAGATTGATAATAGTGTTTGTAATAATATTGAAAGTGGGTTTGGAATAGTGTCAATTTTAGATCCCACTACTTTGGAGAATGTTCAATCTTATGAAATTTTTGATAAAAGTGGGTTTGGAGAGGTCATGACTTTAGTTAATGTTAATCCCACTATTTTGGAAGAGTGTCAACTTTGCATGCATGTGGATCATGTATAAAATATGTTATTTGATAGCTATATTGTTTAATTTTAATATGATCCCACATATAATTATTATGAGAAAGGGATATATGGTTGTGGAAATCTTCATATGTCACTAAGTTACTTCTCTTCATGTTGAGATTGCTATTGTTTCTTTCTTCTTCCTTGCATATGCTAGATCTTGCTTGTCTTGCTAGTTTGTTTTCCTATAAAACTCCTATGCATAGGAAGTATGTTAGACTTAAATTTGTTTGCCATATGCTACATGATGCTCTCTTTGTATTTCAATTACTATCTTTTATGTGAGCATCATTGAAATATTATGCCTAGCTAGGGGCGTAAAACGATAGCGCTTGTTGGGAGGCAACCCATTGAATAAATTTTATTTTTTCTTTTTGATTTATGTTCTTGAGTGTTTGCACAATTATGCTACTGTTATGACTGTGTTTTTTGTGTTTGAATTAGTGTTTGTGCCAAGCAAGACCTTTGGGATGACTTGGGTGAAAGTTTATTTGATCTTGCTGAAAAACAGAAACTTTTGCGCTCACGAGATTCGTTGTCATTTTTTACAGAAGAGTGATTTTAAGTTTATTCTTTTTGCAGTGGATTAATAGACAAATTACTCACGTCCACCAATTTATTTCATAATTTTTGGAGTTACAGAAGTATTCGAAATTTTCAGATTGCTACAGACTGTTCTGTTTTTTTGACAGATTCTGTTTTCTTTGCGTTGTGTGCTTGTTTTGATGATTCTATGGTTTTCTTTGATGATTTTTTTCCATAGAAAAGTTGGAATACAGTAGATATAATGCAAAAAAATAAGAATAGGTTTAATACAGTACTTATAGTAGTGGTTTGGTTTCTTATACTAACGGATCTCATGAAGGTTTTGTTTGAGTTTTGTGTGATTGAAGTTTTCAAGGTTTGGGTTATCTTACGATGGATAAAGGAATATGGATAAGAAAAAGGCTAAGCTTGGGGATGCTCGAGGCACCCCAAGATAATAGTCAACAAAGTAGCAAGCAACTAAGCTTGGGGATGCCCCGGAGTGGCACCCCCGCTTTCTTCTAACGACCATCGGTATTTTACTTGAAACTATATTTTTATTTGTCACATGATATGAGTTTTGCTTGGAGCGTCTTTTATGATATGAGTCTTTGCTTGTTTTGCTTTGTTTTTTAAGTGTTGAATCCTTGCTGGACACACCCCTTTTAGAGAGCCAAAAATTATGCTATGCTTGCTCCTATGCTTCACTTAAATTTATAGAGCCATGCATTTGCTCTAGTACTTCACTTATATCTTTTTGAGCACGTTGTGCTTTGTTAATTTTGAAGAAATGATCTCATGCTTCACTTAGATTTATTTGGGAGTTAGTAAATTTTTAAGAAATTCTCTCTTGCTTCACTTAGATTATTTTGAGAGAAAGAAAAATTTTATGCTCATGATCTTCACTTATATTTGTTTGAGCCTATCAAAAGCAACATATGAAAATAATCCCAAAGTGACAGATGCCCAAGGAGGATATAATAAAACTTTCATGAAGATCATTAGACAAAATAAACTTAATTCTTAGTAATGGTTTTGAGATATGACGATATAATATGTGAGTTATGTTGATGAGTAATTGTGCTTTAGTAAGAATATTGATGTTAAGGTTTATGATTCCCTATGCAAGTACGAAAGTCAATAGTCATGCAATGAAATTTATATCCTACTTATGGTGCATTATTCGGTGTTACTTATGCTTAATGCTTGGGTACGAGATTTTTCGCTTTTTGGTTGGTCGCTTCTCAATCTTTTTACTAGCCTTCATTTTGCACTAAGTATGGTCACTACTTGTGCATCCAAAACCCTTTAAACTAGTTTTGCCTTATGAGTCCACTATACCTACCTATATGCGGTATTTCCATGTCGTTATAAGCAAATTTGCATGTGCCATCTCTAATGTTCAAAATAAATTTTTCTTTTGTGTGCTCTACTACTCACGAGGCGGTAAAGGGTAGCCAATATTTTCCATGCGAGATGTGTTATTCTCACGATGAGTGTTTATTCACTTGTCATTGCACGAGAGTACGACAAAGGTACTAGGTATGCCCAGTCCTGAAATCAATAAAGGAATTTACTTTATGTTGTCAAATAATAAATTCCTTGGAAAGTGTTGGTATGGAGGGCACCCGTGGATACGGTTAGCCATGGAAAGTGAAAGTTATGGTGGAAAAGGAATAAACTTTATTTTCTGTTTGGGAACCGCCTATGATGTATCTAGCATGGAAAGTGTTGGGATGCTCCAAGACATTTTCGTTGGTAGGAAAAGTATGCCTCTCAAAAGTAATTTTATCTCTCAATTTAAGCTTTGAGCTCTGGCACCTCTACAAATCCCTACTTCCCTCCGCGAAGGGCTTTTCTTTTACTTATGCAATTTTATTTTTTTGAGTCTCCATCCTCTCTTATAAAGCACCAACTAAGGGGCACTATGATCGTATTTGAGAATTGGGTGTAGCTAATATTGGAGTGTGCTTCATGAATGGATCAATGATTGAGCATGATGGGCTAGGGATAACTTGCTTTAGTGTTGATATTTTGAAAGACATGGTTGCTTGTTGGTATGCTTGAGTATTAAAGTCTTCATGTAAAAACTAGACTATTGCTTCGAATCATATAAAAGTCCATATGTCCATGCTATAAAAAAAGAATGTGATGAACATGTTAGGCAGCATTCCACATCAAAAAAATTCTGTTTTTATCATTTACCTACTCGAGGACGAGTAAGAATTAAGTTTGGGGATTTTGATACGTCTCCAACGTATCTATAATTTTTGATTGTTCCATGCTGTTATATTATCATTTTTGGATATTTTACAATCATTTTATAGTCATTTTATATCATATTTTGGTACTAACCTATTGACATAGTGCCCAGTGCCAGTTGTTGTTTTCTGCATGTTTTTTTACATAACAGGAAATCAATACCAAACGGAGTCCAAACGCCACGCAACTCCTGGAGGAATTGTTTTGGGCCAGAAGAAAGCCAATGAGCCAAGGAAGCACCTAAGGGGCTGCTCGAGGGGAGCAGCACCCACCGTATGGCAGGAGGCCCAGCGCGCCACGGGGTTGTGCCCACCTCGGGTACCACACTAACCGCCTCTTTGCTCTATAAATACCACAATATTCCGTAAACCCTAGGGAGGCGACGTAAATATTGATCCAAATTACCGCGCAGAGTCCGGTAACCACTGTATCCAATATAGACACCGCCATGGAGGGTTCACCACTTCCATTGGTGCCTCTCCTATGATGCGTGAGTAGTTCTTTGTAGACCTCTACGGTCAGTAGTTAGTAGCTAGATGGCTTCCTCTCTCTCTCTCTTGATTATCAATACAATGGTCTCTTGGAGATCCATATGATGTAAGTCTTTTGGCGGTGTGTTTGTTGGGATCCAATGAACTTTGAGTTTATGATCAGATCTATGTTTTTATCCATGAAAGTTATTTGAGTCTTCTTTGATCTCTTACATGCATGATTGCTTATAGCCTCGTACTTCGATATTTGGGTTTTGTTTGGCCAACTTGATCTATTTATCTTGCAATGGGAAGAGCTGCTTTGTAGTGGGTTCGATCTTACGGTGCTTGATCCCAGTGATAGAAGGGGAACCGACACGTATGTATCGTTGCTACTAAGGATAACAAGAAGAGATATATATCTGCCGCAATAGATAAATGGATCTCGTCTACATCATGTCATCGTTCTTATTGCATTACTTCGTTTTCTCATGAACTTAATACACTAGATGCATGCTGGATAGCGGTCGATGTGTGTGGAGTAATAGTAGTAGATGTGGGCAGGAGTCGGTCTACTAATCTTGGACGTGATGCCTATACAATGATCACTGCCTGGATATCGTCATGATTATTTGGAGTTCTATCAATTGCCCAATAATAATTGTTTTCCCATCGTTTGCTATTTTTCTCGAGAGAAGCCACTAGTGAAACCTATGGCCCCCAGGTCTCTTTTCATCATATTTGCCTTTATGCGATCTATTTTCTCTTGCATTTATTTTCAGATCTATTAAACAAAAAATACAAAAATACCTTGCTGAAATTTATTTGTTCCGCGATCTATTTATCCTATCTACTGCTTTTTACCTCACGTTTTTGCCTATCTTGAGGCGCCGTACCCGAAAGGGATTGCAACCCCTTTAACACATCGGGTTGCGAGTATTTGTTATTTGTGTGCAGGTGTTGTTTACGTGTTGGGAGGAGGTTCTCCTACTAGTTCAATAACCTTGGTCTCATCACTGAGGGAAATACCTACGGTCGCTATACTGCATCATCTCTTCCTCTTTGGGGAAATACCGATGTAGTTCTAGCAGACATCAGTGTGCGGCGCCCCCCCTCCATAGTTTACGCCTTCGGTCATATTCTCGCGGTGCTTAGGTGAAGCCCTGCGCGGATCACATCACCATCATCGTCACCACGCCATCCTGCTGACGGAACTCATCTACTTCCTCGACCCTCTGCTGGATCAAGAGCTCGAGGGACGTCATCGCGCTGAACGTGTGCAGAACTCAGAGGTGCCGTACGTTTGGTACTCGATCGGTTGGAACGAGAAGACGTTCGACTACATCAACGGCATTAAGGAAATGCTTCCGCTTTCGGTCTTCGAGGGTACGTAGACACACTCTTCCCCTCTCATTGCTATGCATCTCCTAGATAGACTTTGCGTGAGCGTAGGAATTTTTTTGAAATTGCATGCTACGTGAGTAGAACACAAAGAGTTGTGGGTGGTGATCGTCATACTGCTTATCACCAATGTCTTATTTTGATTCGGTGGTATTGTTGGATGAAGCGGCCCGGACCAACCTTACATGACCACGTTCATGAGACTGGTTCCACCAACAGACATGCAACTAGTTTTGCATAAAGGTGGCTGGTGGGTGTCTGTTTCTCCAACTTTTGTTGAATCGAATTTGACTGCGGTCGGTCCTTGTTAAAGGTTAAAACAACAAACTTGATAAATCACCATTGTGGTTTTGTGCCGTAGGTAAGAACGGTTCTTGCTAGAAGCCCGTAGTAGCCATGTAAAACTTGCAACAACAAAGTAGAGGACATCTAACTTGTTTTTGCAAAGCATGTTGTGATGTGATATGGTCAAGACATGATGTGATATACGTTGTTGTATGAGATGATCATGTTTTGTAGAAGTTACCGGCAACTGGCAGGAGCCTTATGGTTGTCGCTTTATTGTATGAAATACAAATGCCATGTAATTGCTTTACTTTATCACTAAGCGATAGCGATAGCCGTAGTAGCAATATTTGGCGAGACGACCACGATGCTACGATGGAGATCGAGGTGTCAAGCTGGTGATGATGGAGATCATGATGTTGCTTTGGTGATGGAGATCAAAAGCACAAGATGATGATGACCATATCATGTCACATATTTTGATTGCATGTGATGTTTATCTTTATGCATCTTATTTTTCTTAGTACGGCGGTAGCATTATAAGATGATCCCTTAACTAAATTTCAAGGTATAAGTGTTCTCCCCGAGTATGCACCGTTGCGAAAGTTCTTCGTGCTGAGACACCACGTGATGATCGGGTGTGATAAGCTCTACGTTCAAATACAACGGGTGAAAGCCAGTTTTGCACATGCGGAATACTCGGGTTAAACTTGACGAGCCTAGCTAGCATGTACAGACATGGCCTCGGGACACTAGAGACCGAAAGGTCGAATGTGAATCATATAGTGGATATGATCAACATAGAGATGTTCACCATTGATGACTACTCCATCTCACGTGATGATTGGACATGGTTTAGTCGATTTGGATCACGTATCATTTAGATGACTTGCGGGATGTCTATCTAAGTGGGAGTTCTTAAGTAATATGATTAATTGAACTTAATTTATCATGAACTTAGTCCTGATAGTTTTGGCATTTCTATGTTGTAGATCAATGTACCGTTCCCTTGAATTTTAATGCCTTCCTAGAGAAAGCTAAGTTGAAAGATGATAGTAGCAACTACACGGACTGGGTCCGTAACTTGAGGATTATCCTCATTGCTGCACAGAAGAAATATGTCCTTGATGCACCGCTAGGTGAAAGGCCCGCCGCAGGAGCGGTAGCGTTATGAACGTCTCAGCAAGCTCGATCGATGACTACTCGCTAGTTCAGTGTGCCATCCTTTACGGCTTAGAATCGGGACTTCAAAGACGTTTTGAACATCATGGACCATATGAGATGTTCCAGGAGTTGAAGTTAATATTTCAAGCACATGCCCGAGTTGAAGATATGAAGTCTCCAACAAGTTCTATAGTTGTAAGATGGAGGAGAACAATTCTGTCAGTGAACACATACTCAAAATGTCTGGGTACCATAATCACTTGACTCAGCTGGGAGTTAATCTTCCAGATGATTGTGTCATTGACAGAGTTTTTTAATCACTGCCACCAAGCTACAAAGGCTTCGTGATGAACTAAAATATGCAAGGGATGGAAAAGACTATTCTCTAGCTCTTCGCAATGCTCAAGGCTGCGGAGGTAGAAATCAAGAAGGAGCATCAAGTGTTGATGGTTAACAAAACCACTAGTTTCAAGAAGAAGGGCAAGGGAAAGAAGGGGAACTTCAAGAAGAATGGCAAGCAAGTTGTTATTCACAGGAAGAAACCCAAAGTTGGACCCAAGCTTGAAACTAAGTGCTTCTCTTGCAAAGGGACTGGTCACTCGAAGCGGAACTTCCCCAAGTATTTGGCGGATAAGAAAGATGGCAAAGTGAACAGAGGTATATTTGATATACATGTTATTGATGTGTACCTTACTAATTCTCGTAGTAGTGCCTGGGTATTTGATACCGGTTCAGTTGCTCATATTTGTAACTCAAAACATGGACTATGGATTAAATGAAGATTTGCTAAGGACGAGGTGACAATGCGCGTCGGGAATGGTTCCAAGGTCGATGTGATCGTTGTCAGCATGCTACCTCTACATCTACCTTCGGGATTAGTTTTAGACCTGGATAATTGTTATTTGGTGCCAGCGCTGAGCATGAGCATTATATCTAGATCTTCTTTAGTGTGATACGGTTATTCATTTAAATGAGAGAATAATGGTTTTTCTATTTATATGAGTAATATCTTTTATGGCCATGCACCCTTGAAGAGTGGTCTATTTCTGTTGAATCTCGATAGTGGTGATACACATATTCATAATATTGATGCCAAAAGATGCAAAGTTGATAATGATAGTGCAACTTATTTGTGGCTCTGTCGTTTAGGTCATATCGGTGTAAAACGCATGAAGAAACTCCATGCAGGTGGACTTTTGTAATCACTTGATTATGAATCATTTGGTACTTGCGAACCGTGCCTTATGGGCAAGATGACTAAAATTCCGTTCTCCGGAACAATGGAACGAGCTAATGACTTACTGGTAAAATACATACCGATGTATGCGGACTGATGAGTGTTGAGGCTCGTGGCGGGTATCGTTATTTTCTAACCTTCACAGATGATTTGAGTAGATACGGGTATATCTACTTAATGAAACACAAGTCTGAAACATTTGAAAAGTTCAAAGAATTTCAGAGTGAAGTGGAGAATCATCGTAACAAGAAAATAAAGCTTCTACGATTTGATCGTGGAGGTGAATATTTGAGTTACGAGTTTGGCCTTCATTTAAAACAACGTGGAATAGTTTCACAACTCACGCCACCTGGAACACCATAGCGCAATGGTGTGTCCGAACGTCGTAACCGCACTTTATTAGATATGGTGCGATCTATGATGTCTCTTACCGATTTACCACTATCGTTTTGGGGTTATGCATTAGAGATAGTTGCATTCACGTTAAATAGGGCACCATCAAAATCCGTTGAGACGGCACCGTATGAACTATGGTTTGGCAATAAACCTAAGCTGTCGTTTCTTAAAGTTTGGGGATGTGATGCTTATGTCAAAAGGCTTCAGCCTGATAAGCTCGAACTAAATCGAAGAAGTGCATCTTCATAGGATACCCCAAGGAAACAATTGGGTACACCTTCTACCAAAGATCCGAAGGCAAGATCTTTGTTGCCAATAATGGAACCTTTCTAGAGAAGGAGTTTCTCTTGAAAGAAGTGAGTGGGAGGAAAGTAGAACTTGATGAGGTAATTGTACCTTCTCTCAATTTGGAAAGTAGCTCATCCAAGAAATCCGTTCCCGTGATGCCTACACCAACTAGAGAGGAAGCTAATGATAATGATCATGAAACTTCAGATCAAGTTGCTACAGAACCTCGTAGATCAAACAGAGCACGATCGGCACCAGAGTGGTACGGTAATCCTGGTCTGGAAGTCACTTGACCATGACGAACCTACGAACTATGAAGAAGCTATGATGAGCCCAGATTTTGATAAATGGCTTGAGGCCATGAAATCTGAGATAGGATCCATGTATGAGAACAAAGTGTGGACTTTGGTGGATTTGCCCGATGATCGGCGACCCATAGAGAATAAATTATCTTCAAGAAGAAGACTGACATTGATGGTAATGTTACTATCTATAAAGCTCGACTTGTAGAAAAAGGTTTTCGACAAGTTCAAGGAGTTGACTATGATGAGACTTTCTCACCTGTAGCGATGCTTAAGTCTGTCCGAATCATGTTAGCAATTACCGCATTTCATGATTATGAAATCTGGAAAGTGGATGTCAAAATTGCATTGCTTAATGGATTTTTTAAAGAATAGTTGTATATGATGCAACCAGAAGGTTTTGTCGATCCTAAAGGTGCTAACAAAGCGTGCAAGCTCCAGCGATCCATTTATGGACTGGTGCAAGCATCTCGGAGTTGGAATATACGCTTTGATGAAGTGATCAAAGCATATGGTTTTATACAAACTTTTGGAGAAGCCTGCATTTACAAGAAAGTGAGTGGGAGCTCCATAGCATTTCTAATATTATATGTGGATGACATATTGTTGATTGGAAATGATGTAGAATTTCTGAATAGCACAAAAGGATACTTGAATAAAAGTTTTTCAATGAAAGACCTCGGTGAAGCTGCTTATATATTGGGCATCAATATCTATAGAGATATATCAAGATGCTTGATAGGACTTTCACAAAGCACATACCTTGATAGAGTTTTGAAGAAGTTCAAAATGGATCGACCAAAGAAAGGGTTCTTGCCTATGTTACAAGGTGTGAAGTTGAGTCAGGACTTCGTGCGAGCCACTATAGAAGATAGAGAGAAAATGAAAGTCATTCCCTATGCCTCAGCCATATGTTCTGTCATGTATGACATGATGTGTACCAGACCTGATGTGTGCCTTGCTATAAGTTTAGCAGGGAGGTACCAAAGTAATCCAGGAGTGGATCACTGGACAACGGTCAAGAACATCCTGAAATACCTGAAAAGGACTAGGGATATGTTTCTCGTTTATGGAGGTAACAAAGAGCTTGTCGTAAGTGGTTACGTCGATGCTAGCTTTGACACTGATTCGGAGGTCTCTAAGTCACAAACCGGAGACATATTTTTATTGAATGGTGGAGCTATCAGTCGGTGCAGTTCCAAGCAGAGCGTCGTGGTGGGATCTACGTGTGAAGCGGAGTACATAGCTGCTTCGGAAGCAGCAAATGAAGGAGTCTTGATGAAGGAGTTCATATCCGATCTAGGTGTAATACCTAGTGCATCGGTTCCAATGAAAATCTTTTGTGACAATACTGGAGCAATTGCCTTGGCGAAGGAATCCAGATTTCACAAAAAGACCAAACATATCAAGAGACGCTTCAACTCCATCCGAGATTTGTTCAAGGAGGGAGACATAGAGATTTGCAAAATACATACGGATCTGAATGTGGCAGACCCATTGACTAAGCCTCTTCCACGAGCAAAACATGATCAGGACCAAGACTTCATGGGTGTTATATTCATTACAATGTAATCTAGATTATGGACTCTAGTGCAAGTGGGAGACTGAAGGAAATATGCCCTAGAGGCAATAATAAAGTTGTTATTTTATATTTCCTTAGTCATGATAAATGTTTATTATTCATGCTAGAATTGTATTAACCTGAAACTTGATACATGTGTTAATACATAGACAAAACACCGTGTCCCTAGTATGCCTCTACTAGACTAGCTCGTTGATCAAAGATGGTTAAGTTTCTTAGCCATGGACATGTGTTGTCATTTGATGAACGGGATCACATCATTAGGAGAATGATGTGATGGACAAGACCCATCTGTTAGCTTAGCATAATGATCGTTCAGTTTTATTGGTACTGCTTTCTTCCTGTCAAATACATATTCCTCCGACTATGAGATTATGCAACTCCCGGACACCGAAGGAATGCCTTGTGTGCTATCAAACGTCACAAGGTAACTGGATGATTATAAAGATGCTCTACAGGTATCTCCGATGGTGTTTGTCAAGTTGGCATAGATCGAGATTAGGATTTGTCACTCCGAGTATCGGAGAGGTATCTCTGGGCCCTCTCAGTAATGCTCATCATATGAAGTCTTGCAAACAATTTGACTAGTGAGTTAATTGCGGGATGATGTATTACGGAACGAGTACAGAGACTTGCCGATAACGAGATTGAACTAGGTATGAAGATACCGACGATTGAATCTCGGGCAAGTAACATACCGATGACAAAGGGAATAACGTATGTTGTCAATGCGGTTCGGCCGATAAAGATCTTCGTAGAGTATGTGGGAACCAATATGAGCATCTAGGTTCCACTATTGATTATTGACCGGAGAGGTGTCACAGTCATGTCTACATAGTTCTCGAACCCGTAGGGTCCACATGCTTAACATTCGATGACGATATGTATTATATGAGTTATGTGTTTTGGTGTCCGAAGGTTGTTTGGAGTCCCGGATGAGATCACGAACATGACGAGGAGTCTTGAAATGGTCGAGAGGTAAAGATTGATATATTGGAAGGTAGTATTCGGACACCTGAAGGTTCCGGAATGTATCGGGTACATATCGGAGTACCGGGGCACTACTAGGGAAAAACCTAGCAGTAGCGCTGGTTTTTGGCCTATCAGTAGCGTGGGTAGCCGCGCTACTAATACGGCGCTACAGTTAAAGCTTAGAAGTAGCGCCTGCTGGCACGCGCTACTGCTACATATACTTAGTAGTAGCGCTTTCCCAGACAACCGCTACTGATAATTACTAGAATAAATGCGGTAAAAGTAACTTTTAATTACCCTTGATGAAGAACACGACGAACTAGAAGTGTAGATTTGGAAGTTCGTCAGCTCAAATCGTCCACGCCCTAACTTGGCGGAGGAAGACGTCTACGACGGCGGCGGAGGGAAGATTTCTGCGGCCGGCGCGAGTACGACAGTGACGAGGTCGAGGCAGTGAAGCTCTTCCTCACCGGCGACGATGGAGGTAGCGGCGGCGCTAGGTTTTAAGTAAATCGAGCGAGGGAGTGAGTTCGAGTGGAGTAAACGTGAAATGAGGAAGGGGAGGGGGTATTTATAGCAGAGATAAAAAAAACTGTTCGCCCGAAGAATTTGGACGAACGTGCCCCTGACACTTCTCATTCGCGCGACATGTGTCATCCACGTATTGAGAGGTGGAGATCGTGTAAGATCGTGGGTGAATAGATAAGTATACCGTGGAATGCGTAACGGTTTGAGCGGCAAAAGCCGAAAATTTGGATAAGAATATTTTAAAGTTTCGTTCGCAATTTCTTCAGCTGACAAGGACACAATGAAGAATTTGAACGAGTTTCAAATAGAACGCACATGAAGAATTTGTGAACAGACTGGGTTGAGTTTAGCATAGAGGGGGAAGGGTCCGATCACATTCACTTAGCAGAAAAGTCAACTTGAAGAATTAACAATAAGTGAATGCTGTAGAGGACATAAACTTATATATATATATATATATATATATATATATATATATATATATATATATATATATATATATATATATATATATAGTCAAATGAAGAACAACGACGAAAAGAGTGAAGACAATGCAAAGTTGAAGAATTTGAAGAACTGAGGAATTTCAAAAATGAAGAAAAACTCAAATTGAAGATTTTCAACTTTGGTTGGTGGCATAACCCACCGTATAAGAAAGTTGATTTCAGACACCGCGTACAATTCTCATAGGGTTTTGAGAATCAATTTCTTCATTAATTTATTCACACTTAGAGGGTTAGTCTTCATTGATTGAAGAAAAACGTTACTTCATGTGTTGCACATCTAAGTCATCAAGTCAAAGATAAGTGTTAGGGATGTGTGTCCTTTTCAAAGAACATTCAAGATTCTAAGATATTTAGCTCACACCGCAACTTGCTAAATCTCTTCTCATCCAAGGGCTTAGTGAAGATATCAGCCAATTTGGTGTTCGATGTTGCATAGTCGATGGAGATGTCGCCCTTCAACACATGGTCACGAAGAAAATGATGACGAATCTGGATGTGCTTTGTCTTCGAGTGCTGAACTGGGTTGTGAGCAATCTTGATAGCACTCTCGTTGTCGCAGTAGGGTGGCACATTCTTCATGTTGATGCCATAGTCCTTGAGTGTTTGCTTCATCCATAGTAATTGAGCACAGCAAGATCCAGCAGCAATGTACTCAACCTGCGGTGGAGAGTGGTATGCGCTCGCTTCTTCGAGGACCAACATACCAAGGATCGTCCGAGGAAATGACATGTGCCTGACGTTGACTTGCCGTCCACCCGATCACCAGCATAGTCAGAGTCTGAATATCCAATGAGATCAAAGGAAGAGCCCTTGGGATACTATAATCCAATTGTTGGAGTGTGAGCTAGATATCGAAGAATATGCTTCACAGCCTTATGGTGTGATTCCTTTGGTGTAGCTTGAAATCGGGCACACATGCAAACACTAAGCATAATATCCGGCCTAGATGCACATAGGTACAGTAAAGAGCCAATCATGGAGCGGTATACCTTTTGATCGAAGTCTTTACCATTTTCATTAGTGCATAGATGGCCATTTGTGGGCATAGGAATTTTGACGCCTTTGCAATCTTGCATGCCGAATTTCCTCAACACATCCTTGAGATATTTCTCCTGAGATATGAATATGCCATTGTATTGTTGACGAATCTGAAGACCTAAGAAGAATTTTAGTTCTCCGATCATAGACATTTGATATTCTTCACTCATCATATAGGAAAATTCATCACTGTAACGTTGGTTAGTACAACCAAAGATAATATCCTCAACATATATTTGGCACACGAATAATTCATCATCATATGATTTGGTGAAAAGAGTTGGGTCAAGTGAACCGGGTTTGAAGCCTTTCTTCATGAGGAATTCCTTCAGCGTGTCATACCACGCCCGAGGTGCTTGCTTGAGGCCATAGAGGGTCTTGTTGAGTCTGTAGACATGATCTGGAAATTTTGGATCCTCAAAACCTGGTTGTTGAGCAACATATAGTTCTTCCTCAAGCTTACCATTGAGGAATGCACTTTTCACATCCATTTGTTGTAAAATGATATTATGATGGTTAGCATAAGCAAGCAATATGCGAATAGCCTCAAGTCTAGCAACAGGTGCAAAAGTTTCATCGAAGTCAATTCCTTCAACCTGTGTGTAGCCTTGAGCCACAAGACGAGCCTTATTCCTCACCATGAGGCCATTTTCGTCTTGTTTGTTGCGGTAGATCCATTTGGTACCGATGATGTTGTGCTTGCGCGGGTCTGGTCTCCTGACAAGCTCCCACACATTGTTGAGCTCGAATTGATGCAATTCATCTTGCATGGCTTGAATCCACTCGGATTCCATGAATGCTTCATCTACTTTAGTGGGCTCTGTGATAGAGACAAATGCAAAATGCCCACAAAAGTTAGATAAATGTGAAGTTTTGGTAGCGTGAGGGGACACTGGTGCACGAATGTCATCGATGATCTTCTCGACTTGCACTTCATTTGCAATGCGAGGATATGCGGTTAACGACTTTGCTTAGGCCCAGATGGTTTCTTGAGGACCATTTTCTTGATTAGCACCAACATGATTTTCTTCACGATCTAGAATGACTTCCTCCGCAGATTGTTCGGAAGGGATGACATCCTCAGTAGCCTTGAACTTGATGGATTCCTCAGGTGAAACTTCATCTAGCACGGGAGGTAGGTGCTCTCTTTGCGAGCCATTAGTTTCATCGAACCGCACATCTACAGTTTCAACAACCTTGTGATGGTTGATGTTGAAGACTCTGTAGGTGTGCAAGTCCTTTCCGTAACCAAGCATAAAACCCTCATGTGCTTTTAGTGCAAATTTAGAGTGATGGTGAGGATCTCTAATCCAAAGATTTAGCAAGAAGACTTTGAAATAACTTACATTGGGTTTCTTGTCAGTGAGGATTTCATATGAGGTCTTTTTGAAGAATTTGTGAAGATGTACCCTGTTGATGATGTGGCACGCAGTATCAATTGCTTCAGGCCAGAAGCGCTTAGGTGTCTTGTAGTCATCAAGCATAGTGCGAGCCATCTCAACAAGAGTCTTGTTCTTGCGCTCCACGACGCCATTCTGCTGAGGAGTATAAGGAGCAGACAATTCGTGAGTAATACCAAGCATATCGAGATATTCATCGAGGCCAGTGTTCTTGAACTCGGTTCTATTATCACTCCTGATATGCTTGATCTTCACACCGAAGTTAGCGCGCGGCAAGATCTTCCTCATAGCTGTCGAGGTTGATCTTCCGCTGCGCCAGCTCTCCTTCTTGTGCAGAGAGCTTCTCGCCGGCGAGCCTTTGCTGCTCCTCGACCTCGGCCTTCTCCAAGATGAACGTCGTGCGCTCCTCACAAAGCTGCTCCCGCGCCTCTGCTATGTCCCGAGAGTTTCCTTGTTGGCGCCGACGGAGCTCCTCCGCGTGCTTCTCCATATCAGCTCCCACCTCGCGACAAGAGCTTCCCGCGACTCCGGCTTAGCTTGTCGAGGCGGTAGAGCGACAACAGTTTCTTCAAGATTTGCTCCTCCTCGGACTGTACCGCCACTTTACTCGCTTGGCGCGTTAACGATGTACCAGCCAGCAGAGCGAGCAGCTCCTCGTCGAAGGTCTCTCCTCGGCCAGCGCCACAGAGCTCGACGCCCATGGAAGCTCGATGAAGACACCTTCGCGGCCTTGAGATAGGCGCCAAGTCAGGCTCTTGGTCTGAGTGCGGCATCGGTGGCGGGGGATCAGCTTCGGTAGCGGCCTGGCGCTCCAGCCGTGGCCTCAGGCCGTCAGTACGATCACCGGACCCCTCCCGACCTCTGCGCCCGGCAGCTGGCGGCCTCCCGCCCGACGGACCCGTCACCACCGGCCTCCTCCTCCATGTTGGCGGCGTCGTCATTTTTGCCGCAAGCGTCCTCCTCGCCGGCAACCTCAGTCTCCATCGGCTCTCCGGCGGATGGATCTGAAGATCAGAGAAAGAAAAAGAAAAGAACAGGTCAAGCAAATGTTCGAAAAGAAGAACATATAAGAAAAGACCCAAGGAAATTTTCAAGTCAAGAAGAGTACTGCGATGGGATCTGTTGCCGCGGTCTCCACCACCCGGGAGGGTTGTCGTGTGCCCTTGTCGGAGAGGCCTCCCTTGGGAGGCGCTCCCTTGACGGAGAGTTCTCCCTCGGTGGCGTGGTTGAAGCAGGCATGTAACTTGGAGTGACCTCAAGGGCCTCCCCTGATGAGGCTGCTCTGCTGCTGCAGTTCAACAAGTCGGACATCGATGAGAGGAGCACCCAAGCACACGTAACCGTGAGGGATAATACAAACACTTCTGGCTGGGGCTGTTACTGTCGAAGGTTGCCGGATCCGGCAAGGGAGTCTCAGACGTGCCTCCTCTGTCGCCACGCTGTGGGAATCGTCTTCACGGCGACCAACGGAGTCTTGGCCCTTTTCGGCGCTCTTTGAGCCAGCGTCTGAAAAAGAAAGAAGTCGAATGAAGCAAATCAGATTCAAGATGAAGCAATGAAATTGAAGAAATACAAGCGCAGCGAGGGAAACTTACTCTTCTTCTTCCTCCTCGTCGAGAGCTGAGCGCGGAGAGATCAAACTCCGGCTCGCCTCCGGTCTGAAGAGGTGGAGGTGGGTTCCTCTTGATCGCTTGGCGAGTGGAGTGGCGGCGGCCGGGAAGATCCCGCCTCGATTCTTAGGAGTCGTGTGGGACGCTCCCGCCGTACAAACCGTACTTGCATGATAGAGAGCTTGTCGCCTGCAGCTGCCACTGACAGCCCGTCTGCCGTCTCGACTCGCCTCCGGTCCTCCAAAGACGCCTCCTTGGCGGGCCCGAGGGCTCCGATTTCTTGACAAAGTCTTTGGATGACGGAGCTGAGCGTCTTCAGCTGGCTCGCTGGGCTCGACCTCGAGCTCGACCTGCTCCTCCTCGCCGACAAGCTCTTCTCGGTCGGCAAGGCTCGCCGCCTCGGATGCCTCTGCCTCCTCCATGGTAAAGTGAAGAAACCTGGCCCAGGCGGCAATGCTGCCGCCTCTCCTCAACCTTGTGGCAATGCGCCATCTCTTGGTCGGTGGTGTCGCGGGTGAGCCTTTCTTCTCGTCGGTATGGACCGCAACTCTCCTCCGTTGTCGAAGAAGCTGCCGCATGACGATGTCATCCGAAAGGCTCCTGCCGGTGGAACGATTCCATGCGAATCGCACAACGGCATCATGGCGCTGGATGCGGTCCAGCGACAATTGTTGCACAAGGGGCGACTCCTTCCGCAACATAAACCACTGTGCTTTCGGGATCATGCTTGAATAGCTCCCAAAGCGGCGCATCGCCGTCGGCTCAAGACCGTGAAGTTCGATTAAGGCCGGGCGCAACCTCATGATATCTGCCGCATTCTTGAATTCCTGCCGGTCTCCCCTCTCTTGCAAGGTGCAATCTGGCGAAGGAAAGTCTGCGCCAAGCTTAACCTTCTGATGAAAGTCCGGCAAGCCTAAGGCGCAGGATCCTGGTCACGGCAATCTGCAGCCTCTCATCCTCGACACCAAGTTACTCCAATCGTTGCCGCGCACTATTGGGGTTTAGGCGCCTGGCGATGAAAAGGGCTGCAGATTCTCCTCAATGGTCCAACACCGATTGCCTCTCCACTCGTCCCACTTGCTACGGAACTCCCCTTCCAAATAAGCTTCTTTCTTGCCGATCCTAGAGACCCAAGCTACCCCTCCGGCAAGCGGCTCTCCTCTCTCGGCGTGGGGCATAAAGAAGTGACGGAAGAGGGCGACATTTGGGTGGACTCCGACAAAATTCTCACAAAGGTGTGCGAAAAACGCCATAGTGAGGACGACGTTGGGGGTGAAATCAAGGAGGTGGAGGCCATATGTGTTCATGACATCGCAAAAGAATTCGGAGAAGGGCGGGCAGAGCTTCGCATGATGAAGAAAAGCGGAAAGAAGGGGTACCGTGAAACCTTCTCGGATGCAGCGGCCGGAGATCACCCTCGTCGCGCTGGTGTGCCGCGTCTCCGTCGACCGGAAGAGGTAGTACTCCTCCGCAATGCCTTTGCGTCGGTCAGAAGTCGAAGGGCCCTTTCTTCTTGGCAGCGCCGCGAGCCGCTGCGCCTCGGCCGATTTCGCCGCCTTTCCCCTTGTCGGCCTTGAGCCATGGCGAGGCGCTGGAGGTGACAGCGGCGTTGGTGAGACGGCGGCAGCGAAGCGGAGTGTTGCTCTTTTACGGCTTGGAAAGCTGGAGAGCAATGGTGGTTTTCGAAGATCACAGCGACAAATGGCGAGGAACGAATGCCCTGTTTCCTCTGCTTATAAAGAGGGAGGGCGGACGTTTCGCACTTCCTGGCGAAAAAGATTCCCCACGATCTCGCCCCACGATTTCTCCCATAACGCCCGGCTCAACGCTGCGGCTGCCGTTCATGGGGGACGTGGTGGTCGGGGTAAATAGCGGTGTGATTCAAGCCGCGTGCCCGTGCACTGTTTTGGGCCTGGCCCAACAGCGCTCGGCATCGTGTATGGCCCAGGCCCGGGGGCTCCTGTTGGTGTACTAGAGTAGGGGTACCCTAGTATCCCGACCTCGTGCATGGACAGTCGCAGCACCCCGCGGCAAGGCTTGTCTGATGATCACCAAGATTCTTCGTGACTCCTTTGGAGCCATTCAAGAACAAAGTGCTTCTAGTTGAAGAGACGAGACCCGGCAAGAGGAGCTTGCGGGAAGGCCACCCTAAGCAGGCGAAGGCCCGGCAAGAGGAGCTTGCAGCCGAACCACTCGAGACATCGCAGAAACAAGACCCGGCAAGAGGAGCTTGTCGGAAGGCTCGAGAGCGACAAGCTCCGGCCAGCATATCAAGATTCAATCAAGGCAAGGCGCTTGCGCGACAAGCAACTTTCTCTTCATCTCCGCTCCATTCGTCCGTCTGGCCAACGTGTCGCCATGGGGCTTTTCGAACCTGCAGCGTGTCAATGGTAAATTTGTGCAGCCACTAGGGAGCGGCGATAAGCGGCGGCGCTGACAAGCTACCATCGTGGCAAACGGAGATGGCCAGCGGTCCATCTTACCTTTGATCAGGCGGCGAGGACGGACATTTATGGCTTTTGTCCCTTGCCGGTCGGAGTTAGGTATTGACCACCAGACACTGTACAAAGTAGGTGTACCAACCAACCGCGATTTTCCCCATTTGTACCCTCCTCTACGTTGCCACATGGGGAGACCCCTTGAGCCTATAAAAGGAGGCCCAAATGCAGCGTGAGAGGAGGTTCGCTTCGTTGAATTCAGCTGGTGCAGAAAACACGAACTCGAGCTAGGTTTTGTAGCTCCCATTGCTCCCTAGCAAGAACACAAATAATCGGACAAGCAGCGGTAGGAGTTTTATCTCTCCATGAGCTCCAAGCTGGGTAAATCTGCTCGTGTGCATCGCCTCGATCTGCTCTTCGTGCATTCTCCGCCCACCCGAACCACAAGGGACCCCGTCCTATAGGTGTCCGTGGGGTCACGATCGCCTTCCCGACATCTTTGGCGCGCCTTGAGTAGGGGCGTCGAGGCTGTGTGAACACGATCCAGCCGGTCACCTGAAAGCACCTTCATCAACATGGCACCGAAGAAGAAGTCTTGGTATGTGAAGCTGTCTCGCGTCGAACCCACCATACCACGGGCGGCGGGTGGTGGGGAAGACGCCAGCGGAAAAACGAGGCGTCGTCGAGAGCCCTAGCGTCACCAGGTCCAAAGACAAGAAGGCGCGAGCATCGGCGTCCAAAGTCCGCACTGCGTCCTTCTCGGGTAGCGGGACCGACAGCGTCATGATGCTTTCGCCTTTCCATACGCTCGTTGGATCAAGGCCAAGCCGGAGGATCCCCGAGCCCTCGAGACCCGCATGCACCTCGGCATGCCCGATCTGGCGGAATGACGGTCGCTTAGGCGGATGCTGCTCCTACTAACCAGCTAGGAGTCCGAGCACATCCTGTTCCCTCGCTCCGTCGCCATTGCCACCCACCACTCCGGCGGAAGAAGCCTTGGCGAAACTCGCCATTAGACTACCCTCCAGGCAATGACAAAATTCGGCGAATGGAGAAACCACAATTGATCTCATCGCCTTTGCCCGGTAGCGGCGTTCGCGGCAACCAAGCTGCGTCCTTGCATGGCGAGGCGACAAAGGCCTGAGCCGGTGGCGGCGAGACCTGCGAGGTGATACCACCATGCACTCCCCTTCCGAAGGCCAAGATCACCGGCTCCTCGGATCCACCTCGGCGGCGACTCCGCACGCGTCGTCGGATCCACGAGCCCGCCGTGATCGGCGTCAAGTTCTTAAGGAAGCGACAAAGAAGGCGCTTCGAACCCGCATCGGCGCCCGGCAGCGGCGTCAATCAGACCAGCGCTGGGCCCTGTCGACATGCATGCGCCCGAAGAACCAGGCGACTTGCCGTCTGTGGTAGAGTTGCCTGCGTTCACCTGGTGAGCTGCGGCAAGTCCGGTGGCCGGACAAGAAAAAAATTTCAAGCCAGATGTACGGAAGAAGTATGATGGCGGGACACATCCATCGGAGTTCCTCGGCATCTACACCATCGCGGTGCAAAATGCGAGGGGCGAGGTGACAAGATCCTAGCCAACTACTTCCCTCTGGTACTCAAACCCAACGTCGGATCTTGGCTCATGCACTTGCGGACGGTTCCATATCTTCTTGGGCAGATCTGTGCCGCCGGTTTGTTAGGCGCCTTCACGATGACCACAAGCCTCATGGCGGAGAGTGACCTTCACCTTGCCCGGAAGGAAGGAGAGTCCACTGCGCAAAGTTCATCGGAGAGATTCGATCGTGTGCATTACAACATCCCGGATGTCCACCCTGCGCTTGGTAATCGGCGTTCCATCGAGCGTGCGGAACCCTGAGATGAGGGAGGATGGCAATGTGCAAAGTAAAGGGCGTCCGGTGAGCTCTACATACAGCCGACAAAGTATTACGCGTCTTTGAGGAAGGAAAGAAGACTCCGGGGAGAGAATGCGGGAGTAGAATCGATAGTGAGGAGACAGCCCGGCAAAGAAAAGCCGGTGGCGGAACAACGAAGAAAGAAGAACAAGGAGGTACTAGTTATCGAGCAGCGAAACCTTAGCGGAGGTAAGCGCCCGGCAAGGCTAAAATTTGAGTAGCTCCGGCAAGGAGGTTACGTGGCCGACCGCTTAATCCAAAGTAGTGTGCGGCGCGCCGACAACCAAGACAGCTCCAACAAGCGATCTTGCAAGATTCACCGCACCAAGGGCCACGACCTCCAGGCGCAAGAAAGTCGAGCAACTTGTTGAGCTGCGAAGAAGCGAGAATCTGACGGCGAAGACAAGGAGAAGGCCTGGGAAGGTGCAGGGGTAGCTATCAAGAAGAGACCCGGCGGGGAGGCGCCCAGCAACCAAGGCCAAGCGGCAAGGAGACGGACCTCGGCGCGACAAGGACGAAGCGAAGATGATGATGAAGATATGGAGGATGATGAAAGGCGATGAGCGGGAATTTGAGAAGTCAGAGGTTCTCTGTGTTGGCCAGTGGTGCTTCTCTGCATACCTCGCACGCCAACTCAAGCGATGGATCGAGGAGAGGTTAGCATGCCGAACCATCCAGGTGGAGTCACGCCAGACCTGCGAAGTGGTCGGCCGCCCATCATCTTTGACATTGAGGACCACCACGATCGCATAAGCTGCGGTCGGGTGCTTGCCGATGTTGGTTTCACCAACCATCCGCAACCTCAAGGTCACAAAGATGTTGGTTGTGGCGGGGCGGCTTTGAATCGATCTCCTCTGCGATTGCTCGAGAAGCGATTCACGGCAGTGAGCTCGAAGAAGCTTGCGTTCAAGGGATCAACCAGGGAAGGAGCAAGCCCAAAGGGAAGATCACGTTCTGCGGTAACATTTGGCGTGAGCTCAACTTTAGAAGCGAGAGGAGTCACATTCGGCGTTCTTGCGATTTCCCATTGCCTTACAATGGCATACTTGGTCGTCCAGCACTTGCCAAGTTCATGGCAGCCTCTCATTACGCCTATAACCTGCTCAAGATGCCCGGCCCGATAAAGCGTTATTTACATCCATGGCGACAAGAAAGATGCTCTTATCTGTGAAGACAAGATTTACGGGATGCGGCAGGCTGCGACGGAGAGCAAACCACTTGCCGCTGAAGCTCCGGGGAAGACTACCAAGTCCGGCAAAACTACGATGCCCACTCCGGCAAGCGCACCTCTTGATGCTGCGCTACCGTCGAGGGCACTTTCATCGAGCTCCACCGGCAAGTGCAAGGAAGATGGCAGCTCCGCGAAAACCAAGAAGGTCCCGCCAAGGAGGGGGCGGCACTTTGGTGGTACCTTCACCATCGATTGCCACGCTGGACCCTAAATAGGAAGGCGAGCTCGTTGCTTTCTGCAGGCGAATGTCGATGTGTTTTGCATGGCAACCATCGTGACATCCCGGTGTTCCCAGGAAAGTAATTGAGCACCACCTAGGCTGTACGTTCCTCCTCAGCGGCCCGTCGAAGCAAAAAGTCGAGGAAGCAGGCGTTGGGCGCCAAGAGTTCATTGCGGAAGAGATCAAGAAGTTGGAAGCGGCGAGGCCTTGTCGGAGAGTACTCCATCACGTGGTTGGCCAATCCGGTAGTTATACGCATAAGGCAAATGGGAAATGGAGACTTTGTATTGACTTCCACAGGATGTTAATAAAACATCCCAAAGATCCATTTCCCTTGCCGCGTATCGACCAGTTGTTGACTCCACGGTGGATGTGATCTGCTTTCATTTCTTGATGCGTATTCGAGGATATCATCAGATCCTCATGGCGAAGAGGATGAAGAAAACCGCATTCATTACACCATGTGGCACTTCATTGTTTCATCACGGATGCCTTTCGGTCTAAAGAATCTTTGGTTTGGCGTTTGCAAGTGGTCCATGACGCTTTTGAGCCACAAATGCTGCGTAAATGTAAAGCCTACATGGATGACATAGTGGTTAAGAGCAAGGACAAAGCAACTCTAGTTCAAGACTTGGATGAGACTTTTGCAAATCTGCAAGATCAACCTCAAGCTCAACCCGAGAAGTGCGTGTTTGGAGTCTCCTTCCGGCAAGCTTCTGGGTTCTTTGTATCTCAGCGAGGAATTGAAGCCAATCCAGAGCAAGATTAAAGGCCATTGAGCGGTCGAAGCACCAAAAGCGGCGTCAGGATGTCACGAAGACTTGCGGTTCGTGGCTGCTCTCGATAGGTTTCTCTAAGTCTGCTGGTAGCGGCATACTGCCATTTTCAAGATTTTGAAAAAGGCAGGTCAATGAAATGGACTCGAAGCGGAGGCTGTGACTGCGAGGACTTGAAAGAGATACATCCTCTACTCCAATACTTGTCGCACCTAGGCCACAAGAGAAGTTGCTTGCTATATATAGCGGCAACCAATCAAGTGGTTAGTGCTAAGCGTTAGTAGCGGAGAGGGAGGCGGATGATGAGCCGACAACCGAGACAAAAGCGCATCCAGCTGACAAGCAAGGAACTTCGCCCGTCAAGCTCACGAGGTCCGGCAAGGATAGATCTGCGTGAAGTGCGACAAGATTGAGAAAAGGATGGTGCGGCGCCAGTCTACTTTGTTAGTTCCCTTTGCGAGGGGCTAGATCAAGGTACTACAGTGTCTGCAAAAAGCTGCTTTTCGGCCTCCTCATGGCCTCGGCTGCGCCATTACTTCCAAGCACATGAGATAACAGTTGTCACTTTCGCTTCCCATTGAAGAGGATATTGCAAAATCCGAGCGGCGAGGCGGGGATTGTCAAGTGGGCACTAGAACTATCGAAGCTTTGGCCTCAAGTTTGAAAACTTCCAACTATCCAAAGCGAGCATTGGCAGAATTCATAAGCGAGTGGGCGTAACACAAGATGAAGAAATTCGAGAGGCGAGCATCCCTGTCAAGGAGGCAAATAAAGAATGGCTGATGTACTTTGATGGTGCCTTCTCGCTGCAAAGGCGCCGGTGCTTGACGTCTTGCTTATCGCACCACGGAGAGCACCTCAAGTACATAGATCGAGATGCACTTTCCCAAGGAACAAGCAACAAACAATCTTACCCAGTATGAAGGGTTTGCTTGCAGGTCTCGAGATCGCGGTGGACCTTGGGATCAAGAAACTCATTGTCGAGGGGTGACTTCGCAACTTGTCGTCCGCCAAGTAAATAAAAGATTATCGAGTCCGTTGATGGAAGCCTCGTCGATGAAGTGAGGAAGCTAGAAGGAGCACTTTGAAGGCACACAAATGGAACATGTTCCAAGAGCTCGAGAATGATATTGCGATGGCTTTGTCAAAGTGTACACTCAAGCTACACAATGGAACCGGGGATCTTTGTGCTCAAGCTGACTCAACCAAGCCTGTAACACCATCAACTGAGCCAGAATAAGAAGAGGAAGTTGGTTTTCCGGCGACTACTTGCCGTAGAGCTCCACAAGCCGCCCGCCAAGAAGATCCCCAAAATCAGCGCAAATATGTCTTTGAGGAACGGATTTGCTCCGGCAAGCCCTAGGGTTTGTAGCCGTTGAAGCGAACACTCCCGACAGAAGTGTTGCTCCGGCAAGCTTGCGAGAGGATCATCAAGCTTCCGGCGGGAGCCTCGGTGCTTGCCGTGGTAAGCGAGATGTTCACCACGGTGGCCGATAGATGTGCCTTTAGTCCTTGTTGTCGAGCCGCGGTGGGCTCCGACATAGAGCACTGACAGATTATCCATTTCCTTGAGACAGGAGAACTTCCGAAGAGCAAGAAAAAGCGGAGAAAAGTGGCCGGCGGTCAAGTATGTACCAGTTTGTTGACAACACTCACATACGGAAGAAGACTCAGCGGTGTGAAATTAAAAGTGCATTCTTGCGGGAAGATGGGCCGAGAAGCTGTTGCGAGGAGATACCGATGAGGCATATGTGGTCACCACATTGGGCGCAGAAAGCACTTGTCGGCAAAGCTTTCCCGGCAAAGGTTTCTTACGGCGAAGCCCTCCGAGGATACTGCTGCACAAGTAACCAAGTGTGAAGCGTGCAGTTCCATTCAAGCAGATACACCAGCCAGCTCAAGCTCTCGGGCAGACTGATCCCTTTATCACAGCCCTTTTTTGATGCAGGGGCTCGACATCCTCGGCCCCCTTCCCCGAGGCTGTGTCGGGGCTTTGAGTACTTAATGCGTAGCTTGATGCGACAAGTTCACAAAAGTGGTAGGAAAGTGGAAGCGATGAGGAAGGTGGCGGCCACGATCGGCGATCAAGTTCTTTGGGTCAATTGTTTGCCGTTTTGGGATACCTAACAGGATCATCACCGACAACGGCTTTAGTCACAATTCTAACAGCTTACCTTCATGCACTTCGTCCAAGATCTTGGCGCCAAGATCTGCTTCGCTTAAACCACACATTTGCTCACACAGGGAGAGCAACGGTCAGCGGAGAGAAGGCCAAATCCTTTGAGAGTGCCTTCGCGTGGACTCAAGACCGGGACTTTTCGACCGGGCTGCACAAGTCGCGGAAGAAAGCTGCAGATTGAGGAGCTGTCGGTGGTTCTTTAATTACGTCGAATGACGGCCTTAAATCGGAACCCAGGCGAGACACCTTTTGCTCTAGTCTATGGAAGCGAGAGGCAGTTCTCCCCACGGAACTTCCGATACTCTACGGATCGCCTCGAGTGCTACGCTTATGATGAGCTTGAAGCAAGAGCAGCTGCGACAAGATAGCCGCAGCTGCTCCTTGAGGAGATCGTCTTGAACCCGCTGTCTGAGCTGCTTTCGTTACCGAGCCAAGCTTTTCTTGGCAGCGCCGCTACCATAACCGCCAGAAGTTAATGCGGAGAAGCTTGAGGAAGCGACCTTGTTCTTGGTAGCGTTCAATCCGCCAAGAATTCAAACAAGTTGGCCCGAAGGTGGGAAGGCCCTTGCTCCGGGTGAAAGCAGGTCACTAGGCACAGCGACATCCGCCTTGAGACCCGAAGATAAGCGTTCGGTGAGCAACTCCTGGAATATAGAGCATCTTGTAAAGTTTTACCCATAAAGGCATGATTAGCCGGAACCCGTTCGGCAACCACCCGCTTTATACAAGAATCTTGCCCATTTGTTGCATGTAATCCTTTATTGCCTACAAAAGCCCGGTATGGACCCGATGCATCGATAAAAGCCTATGTGTTGCTTGCAAAGATGCGTCAAATTCATGCTTTCATAACCTATTTGCATGTGTATTATCGACATTTTTGTGTAGCATCAACACCCAGTAAAAGCAATAACGAGCCACTAGGCTCCATAACTATTTTCTCTTCTTTCTTCTCAAAAGAAAGGAAGGTTCATCCACCCACAAGTTAACGGGGGAGGAGAAGATAATGGCGTGGACCGTAGCGTCGGCTCGAGGAAATGTTGCCTTGCGGGAAGCAAGCAACGAGAAAAAGCTAAGTTGCGGAGTTTGAGCAATCAGTTTTTAAATTTTTAAGTTATCTTCCTCGAGCGATAGTACTTTGTATACAGAAGAACACATGCGCCTTGGAGGAACCAACTCGTAGCTAGTTTGCGCCCTTACTTTGTTCGAGTCCGGCTCAACAACTTAAGTGAGCTGCAACTAGTTGCGACAAGGTTGCTTAATAGAATCGGGAGGCGGCATCGCCACCAGACTCTTTGAAGTTCCTTTTCACTCGTGCGCTCATGACGAGGTCTTTCTTGCCGACAAAGTTCCCTAAAAGCGTGAATGCGAACATACAAAGGAAGAAATCAAGTAGAGGAAATAACATTGCATTCGATTGCCCTAAGATAGAGTATACTACAAAAATAACTTGTCATGTAGATCTAATGAATTGTCCTCCTGAACATGATCTGCCCAGCGACAAAAGGGAAAAAGATAAACTTAGCGGCCCTAGTCTGCACGGTGCGCCCCTCAACCCTCTTGACCTTGTTGACATCGGTCACGATGGGGGCGACAAAGGCCTTGAGCGCCTCGTCAACGCATCCGGCGGCAAAGGACTTGAGGGCGTTGGTGGTCGAGGGCACACGGGTTGCAAGTGAAGCCACCTTCACCGGCACCTTTTGGAGAACTTAGAGCAGATTTAGGCGCGACTCCTCGGCCCGATCGTTTGGGATCGCCGCTCGGGTCGCCGGAGAGCCGTCAACCGCGCCCTTGAAGAATAAGCTGGAAAGCTTGGCGCTGAAATTGGTGGAGATGCTTTCGTCGGAGGAAGTATCAAGATCTTCCATCCCAATCTCCGTCGACTCGCCTTGTAGCCGATGGTGGCGGCGGTGTCCACAAAGGCCCTACATCCGATTGCATCACGTTTTCTCTGAAAGGTGTTATGGGCGTTGATGGCGATGCATCAACAGCTCCTCGTTGTGCCTTGATCTTCTCCGGCAAACCCACTTCTACGCCCCTTGGCGCCGTCGGCGTCTCCATCGAGTGGGCAGCTTGACTCAAGATCGCTTTGACATCCTTGGCGAAGCGTCGATCTCTTTGATCCTCTCGGCGAGCGGCCTTGTACAACTTCGCGCAAGAGTGCTTAGGCGTCCTTCTCGGCGCTCATGCTTGATCGCGGTGACCTCCTCGCCGCTCTTGGAAAGGTGGCCTCCAGCGGTACCACCCTACGTTTCCAGTTCCTTCTTGGCGGCCTCGGCAGCGGCGTCAAATCCCTTTGCCTCTGAGTGCCCGCCAATTGATTGCTCGCAGCAGCGCTAAAGATCTTCCTCATAAGGCTGTCGAGGTTGATCTTCGCGCTCGCCCGAAGCTCTCCTTCTTGTCTGAAGGAAGCTTCTGCCCGGCGAGCCTTTGCTGCTCCTCGACCTCGGCCTTCTCCAAGATGAATGCGAAATGCGGCTCCTCGACAAAAGCTGCTCCGGCGCCTGCACTTCTACGTCCGGAGAGTTTCCTTGTTGGGCGCTGCGCGGAGCTCCTGCCAGCAGTTTCTCCATATCAGCTCCTGCCCTCGCGACACAAGAGCTTCCCGCGACCCGGCTTAAGCTTGTCCGAGCGCGGTAGAAAGCGACGCAGCCGATTTCTTCAAAAGTGACTGCTCCTCCTCGAGACTCGCCCGCTTTGCTGCTTGGCGCGTTAACCCGGTGACAGCCCGGCGGCGACGACTCCTCGTCGAAAGATCTCTCCCTCGGCCAAGGCGCCTGGGCTCGGCGCCCATGGAAGCTTGATAGAACACCTTCGTCCCGGCCTTGCCAGATAAGTGGCGCGTAATTTGGGAGCTCTTGGTCTGCAGTGCGGCATCGGTGGCGGAAGGATCGGCAGTGGTCGGTGCGCCTGGCGCCTGACTCCTGCGGCCTCCCGGGGCCGTCGGTCGATCACCGGACCCCTCCCGGCCCTACTGCGCTTGGCAGCTTTGGCGGCCTCCCTCGCCCGGCGGACCCGTCGCGCCCCGGGCCTCCTCCTCCATGTTGGCGGCGTCGTCATTGTTGCATGGCGAAAGCGTCCTCGCCATGGGCAACCTCGGTCTCCATCGGCTCTCCGGTGGATGGATCAGATCTGAAGATCGAGAAGAAAGAAAAAAAGAAAAGAATAGGTCAAGCAAATGTTGAAGAAGAAACGAAAAAAGAAAAGACCCAAGGAAAATTTTCGGTCAAGAAAGAGTACACGCAATGGGATACTGTTGCGCGGTCTCCCACCGGGAGGAGAGTGTTGGCTGCTGCCCCTTGTCCGAGACTCCTTGTGGAAATGGCCTCCCTTTGGGAGGCGCTCCCTTGACGGAAGTTCTCCCCTCGGTGGGCGTAGTTGAAGCCGAGGCAAGAACTTCGGGGAGTGACCTCCGAGGCCTCCTGATGAGGCTGCTCTGCTCTGCGATTCAACAAGTCGGACATCGAAGAAGGAGCACCCCAAGCACACGAACCCGTGAGGGATAATACAAACACTTACGGCCTGGAAATTTGTCTTTGGGGGCTGCAATTCTGTCGAAGGGTTGCTTGAGATCCGGCAAAGGGAGTCTCAGGCGTGCCTCCCAGCCACCTGTGAGATAAATCGTCCTTGAAGCGACCAGCGAGTCTTGGCCTTTCGGCGCTTGCTTTGAACCCGGCGTCACGAAAAAGAAAGAAGTCAGAATGAAACAAATCAGATTCAAAGATGAAGCAATGAAATTGAAGAAATACAAGCGCTGGCGATAAACTTACTCTTCTTCTTCCTCCTCGTCAGGAATGGCGGCGTGAGAGATCAAACTCCGGCTCGCCTCCGATCACCGAAGAAGAGTGGAAGGAGGAGTGGAGTTCCTTGATGGCTTGGCGGGAGTAGCAGCGGCCGGGAAGATCCCGCCTCAGTTGTCTTACGAGCCGTGTGGGACGCTCAGCTTGGCTGTACCCGTACTGCAGCAGTAGAGAGCTTGTCGCCATTGCCTTCTGACTATTGGCCGTCTGCCCGTCTCGACTCGTCTCCGGTCCTCGAAAGATGCCTCCTTGGCGGGCAGGGGAGCTCCGGTTGCGGCGAAACTAGCTGGATGGCAGGCGAAGCGTCAGCGGCTGGCTCAATGGGCTCGACCTCGAGCTACGACACTGCTTTCCTCCTCGCCGACAAGCTCTTCTCGGTGACGGCCCAAGGCTCGCCCGCCCTCGGATACCTCTGCCTCCTCCACGGTAAACCGAAGACACCAGCGGCGGCGGCTCTGCCGCCTCCTCCAACAACCCCTTGTGGCAATCTGGCACGCCATCTCTTGAGTGGGGTGGTGTCGGCGGGTGAAGCCCACTTCTTCTACGTCGGCCTTGGACCGCGACCCTCCTCCAAGATTGTCCGAAGAAAACTGCCGCTTGATGTCATCGAAGGCTCTTGCCCGAGTTGGAATGATTCCATCTGGGAATCGCTACAATGGCATCATAAGCGCGGATGCGGTCCGAGCGATGAATTGTTGTTGCACAAAGGGGCCCGGTGACTCCTTCGACAACATAAACCACTTTCGGGGTGCTCGGGATCATGCTTGAATAGCTCCTGCAGCATCGCCGTCGGCTCAAAGGCTGTGAAGTTCGAGTTAGGCCGGGCGCAACCTCATGATATCTGCCGCATTCTTGAATTTCCCAAGCGGTCTCCCCTCTCTTGCAAAGGGTGCAATCGTCGTGGCGGAGAAGGAAGTCCAGCGCCAGCTGCGCCTCAACAGGCTGAAATCCCGACAAGCCTAAAGCTGCCGGGATCACGAGATCCACACGGCAATCTGCGACCCTCTCATCCTCGGCGCCAAGTTACTCCAATGCGTTCTTGCGCGCACTATTGAGTGTTTGGCGCCGCAGCGGTGAAGAACTCTTGATTCTCCTCAATGATCCAACACCAGTTGCCTCTCCACTCATCCCACTTGCCTCTGAACTCCCCTTCCAAATAAGCTTCTTTCTTGCCGATCCTAGAGACCCAAGCTACCCCTCACGACAGCGGCTCTCCCTCTCTCGGCTAGCAGGGCATAAAGAAGTGACGGAAGAGAAGCGACATTTGGAGTGGACTCCGAACGAAAATTCTCACAAAGATGCGAAAACTTGCGCCATAGTGAGGACAGCGTTGAAATTGTGAAATCAAGGAAGGGTGGAGGCCATATGTGTTCATAACGTCACAAAAAGAATTCGGAGAAAAGGCGGGCAGAGCCCTTGATAGAAAAGCGGAAAGAAGGGGTACCAGGCGGAAACCTTCTCCGAATACATGGCGAAGGAGATCCACCCTCATGCAGCGGGTGTGCCCAGCGTCTCCGTCGACGAGAAGAGGTAGTACTCCTCCCATAATGCCGCTGCGTCAAGCATTTGAAATTCGAAGAGAGGCCCGTTCCTTGCGCCAGCGCCTTAGCTTGAGCAGCTAGCGCCTCGTCGACCGGCGCCTTTCCCTTATCGGCCTTGAACCATGGCGGGCGGAAGGTGACCGGCGGCGTTGGTGGAGGCAGCGGCGGCGAGGGTGGAGCATTGCTCTTTTACGGCAGAGAAAAGGCTGGAGAGAGCAATGGTGGTTTTCGAAGATCAAGCGACAAATGGCGAGGGAACAAGAATGCCTGTTTCCTCTGCTTATAAAGAGGGAGGCGGACGTTTCGCACTTCTGGCGAAAAGATTCCCCCGATCTACGCGATTTCTCCCCATAACGCCGCGCTTTCGGCGTGCCGTTCATGGGGGCGATGGTGGGTCCGGGTAAATAACCGTGTGATTCAAGCAGCGGCGATGCCCGTGCCTTTGTTTTGGGCACGGCCAATGGCGCTCGGCATCGTGTATAGCCCGAGCCGGGGCTCACAGCCGGTGTACTAGAGTAGGGGTACCCTAGTATCCCGAACTTCGTGCCGCAGACGATCGCATGACCAGCGGCAAGGCTTGCTGATGATCACCAAGATTCTTCGTGACTCGCTTTGGAGCCATTCAAGAACAAAGTGCTTCTAGTTGAAGAGGCAAGACCCGGCAAGAGGAGCTTGCCGGAAGCCACCAAACGCACATAGAAGGCCCGGCAAGGAGCTTGCAGGAAGGCCCTCGAGGCATGCGAAACAAGACCCGGCAAGAGGAGCTTGCCGGGAAGGCCTGGATGAGCGACAAGCTCCAGCGCGACAAGAACCTTGACGCGGCAAGGCTCTTGCCGGCAGTAACCCTCTCTTCATCTCCGCTCCGGCTCATCCCACGTGTCGCCATGGGGCTTTTCCGGTACGCAGCGTGTCAATGGGCCGCTGTGCAGCAGAGGAAGCGGCGATAAGCGGCGACAAGCTACCATCGTGGCAAACGGCATGGCGACTTCGACGGTCCATCTTACCTTTATCCAAGGCGATCGAGGCGGGCATTTATGACTCTTGTCCCTTGCCGCCAGAGTTAGAGTATAGATCACCTTGTACCTTTGTACAAGCGGTGTACCAACCTCTGTTTTACTATCCTACCCTTGTCTACTTGCCACCTGTGGTGACCCCTTGTGCCTATAAAGGAGGCCCAAAGTGCAGCGTGAAAGGAGTTAGTCTGACTCGGCTTAGTTCAGCTGATGCAAACCACACTCGAGGGCTAGGTTTTGTAGCTCCCATTGCTCCCTAGCAAGAACACAAATAATCAGGACATGCAGCGGTAGGGGTTTTATCTCTCCGGAGAGCTCCAAGCTGGGTAAATCTGCTCGTGTGCATCGCCTCGATCTGCCATCTTCGTGCATTCTCCGGGCCTCCCCACCGAACAACGACAAGGGACCACGTCCCATAGGTGTCCAGATGGGGTCATGATCAGCTTCGACAAGGGGTCCAAAGAGGGAAGCCATTCCCAAGTGATGATGGTATTTTTGGAACATATCTATGCTCCATCAAGGTGACCGATCCTTTCCGCAACGTATCAAGCCCCGCAGCAAAGAGTGCCAATGATCCGATCAAGTTGAAGTCCCAAATGATCGACCTGGATTATGGAAGTTGTGGTCATCACCTCCGATCACAAAGGCCGCATACATTGCATATATCCTAAGGAAAGAGCTCCCGTGAAGGAAATGAAGAAGAGGCTCGACAGATCGTCCGCTGATCCAAAGGCCTTTACAAAGAATCAAGGGACAATTGTGTACAGTAGAAAGCCTTGACGAGTCGTGCCAAGTGTATCACGCCCTGGAAGGGAAGGCCGATAATTCACTTGAGGTGATATCCACTCGGGGACCTGTGGCCATCATAAGTCTTCATGGACCATCGTACAAAGCATACCGGCAAGCAAATGAAATGGCAAAAGAAATAGTCGATAAATGTGAAGGATGTCAGTTCTATTCCAACATGTCGCACAAGCCAGCCCCTCAGCCTTGAAGACCATTCCCACCTTGCGTTCTTGGCCCTTCGCTGTTTGGGGATTGGACATGATTGGACCTTTGAGAACTGGCGAAGCGGCTTCACTCATTTGCTAGTAGCGCTCGACAAGTTCACCAAGTGGATCGGCCAAGCCCATCAAGAACCTCGATGCATGCAATCGCTATCGCTTTCATCAGAGTTGATATTGAGATATGGAGTCTCCGTGATAGCATCATCACCGATAATGGGTCAAACTGATAATGACAAGTTCAAAGCCTTTTGCGCCTCTCAGCAGGCAGGTCGCAGAGGTCGACTACATGCCAGTTGGCTCATCCTCACCGAATGGACAAGCGAGTAACGTGCAAACGGCCCTCATTCTCAAAGCGGCTGTCAAACCTCGCCGATGCGTGATCTCAAACACGCCTTGACAAGCAGAGCTTGGGTCGCACGAACTTCCATCAGCTTCTCTCTGGGATTGAGGACCACTCCTAATTCGGTCGATCGAGAACTCCATTCTTCCTGGTATATGGAGCAAGCGGTTCTGGCCAGTGACTCTGGCTTCACAATGCGCCTCGAGTCGAGCTATACTCAGAAGAGGAAGTCGTTTAACAAGCCCGTAAGATGCAATGACCTCTTGGAAGAGGAGAGAGATTGCCTTGATCCGCTTCGACTATCTATCAGCCAAGACTCACATTCCATGCCCAGAAATGTGAAGAGTCGAGCCTTCCAAGAGGGAGATTTGTGGTCCTCCGAGTGGATCTAACAGAAACCCCACAAGCTTGCTCCTCCTACTTGGAAGGTCCCTTCATCGTCCACTTAGAGTCCTCCACAACGGGCATATCATCTCTACAACGTTGATCGCTGTATCGGCGAGCCTCGAAGCTTGGACGGAGCTGCTCCGCCCCTTTTACACTTCTTAAAAACTCACCGGTTGAGATGTAATAAAAGTACTTTTAGTAGTTTGTTTATCCAAGACAAGAATGTTATAATTTTTCCCAAGGATTGTTATTACTTTTTGTTGAAATTACCCCCGATGGGTGGCTTAGTCGCGAATCCGATTAGCCTAAGTTTGTAAATCCTTCCGAAAAGTGCGAGCAGGTCTCTCACTCGGGGGCTTAGTCGCCAATCCGTCACCTAAGTATCCTGAAAATCCTACCATGGCGCAGTCGGCCTCACCGGGGCTTAGCTGCAACCATGGCCTGACTAAGCATCCAAAAATCCTACCGAGGCACGGCCTCCCACTCGGGGCTTAGGCTGCAGTCCAAGTACCTCGAGACTAAGTATCCAAAAATCCCACTACCCAGTGGCGCAGTCAGCCTCCCCACCTCGGAGGCTTAGCTGCACCAAGCACTCGCCTAAGTATCCAAAAATCCCACCGAGGATGCAGCCAGCCTCCCACTCCTGAGGCTTAGCTGCATCTGCCACTACTTAAGTATCCAAATCCCACTGAGTGGCGAGCCGACCTCCCACTCGGAGGCTTAGACGGGCAACCAAGTACTCGCCAAGTATTCAAACCATGCCGAGTGGTGAGCCAGCCTCCGCCTGGGGCTTATAACAGCCCAAGGATTCACCAAACATCCAAAGTGATAAAAAATCCCATCAGTGGAGAGAGAAAACCTCCCTTTCTAGGGGCTTAGCTGCAAATGCCAGTGCTCGCCCAAGTAATAGAAATCCTACCATGTGAGAGCAAACCTCCCACTCGGGGGCTTAATGCAGCCCAAGGTGCTGCGCCATAACAAAAATCCCCTCACCAAGTGAAGAGCAAACCTCCCACTCGGGGCTTTAATGTTTCAGCCCAAGTGCTTCGCCTAAGTGGCTAATAAAAATCCTCACCGTGAAGAGCAAACCTCCCACTCGGGGCTTAATGCAGCCCGCTGCTCGCCTAAGTAATGAGAAATCCTCACCGAGTGGAGAGCAAACCTTACTCCCACTCGGGGCTTAAGCAAGCCTGTTGCTCGCCTAAGTAATAAAAAAATCTCACTATCGCAGTGAAGAGCAAACCTCCCACTCGAAGGCCAGTTGCAGCCCAAAGTGCTACCGCCTAAGTAAGGAATTCATCCCAATCCGCCATGATCTAACAGGTGCCAAGGTCGATCGCTACCTCCTCCTCCTTCGGAGCTTCGCCACAAGTACAACATGCGGTCCATCCCAATTCACTTACAAGAGGACGACGCATTTCCAGGAAATGCTGGTCGACTGTTACCTCCTCCTTCGAGCTTCAAGCCACAAGTACAACATGCAGTCCGTCCCCATTCAGTATTTACAAAGACGACAAGGTTGTCGCATCAGGTGTTCCATCTCTACCTGCAGGATAGATGAAGCACAAGTCGCATTGGAATTTCAAAGCGGAATATCTTCCAATGAGGAATAAAGTTCTCTCGAATGTGCAAGCAAAAGCATGTTAAAGGAAAAACCAAGTTGGGATAAAGCGTCCCCACGGATTCATAAAGGTGCTCGTAGCGTTAAGCACCAAGTAAAGTTTATCGGTTCATGTAAACCACTCGGCATTCCAGGCAAATTTAAAGTGGGACTTAGAAGTTTTTACTTCCTGCCAAGTGAGGAGGAAACTCGAAGGTGCAACAAAACTGTCGAGGTCGATTCCGCCGGGCGATACGGGTAGCAGCTTAGCGATGAAGGTCTCCATGAAAGATCTGAAGTCGTGCTTCCTCGTATTGGCAACCTTGAGAGAGAGACACCAGCTTGTCTTCTTTCGCTTCTTTGCAAAGTGACACGTAATCCAAGATAGAGCAACGCATCGGCACCAATAATTCGGCAGGATGACTTCTTCCATTCTTGCACCGGACTTGGAATCTCATTCACGGTCGAGTCATCAAAGATTCTAGATCATTCGCCGAGAGTCTGCTCGGCGGAGAGTCGAGTGCCGATCCAGCGACACTACAAGCTTCTTCGGTCAATGAGCAAGATAACCTCCACTACACTAGCAACAACACGAGATTCCAAATGGCACATTCATAGCAGCTTCGTCCTTCACGGTGGAGAGTTGATGGGGTCCAAAACTGGTTTCCACTGATCGGTTTTCTTCTTCAAAGTTTTGGCAGAATTCTGGAAAACCACAGCCTGCATTCAAATGAAGATCACACGATGAGCCGGGTGAGAGCAAGACAATGGATAAAAGAGATTACCTTCAAGCATGAGAAACAGCTTTTATTCACGAACCTTCCAAGATAAATCTCGGTCGCTTTAGCTTTCCCCGCCAAACCGCCAACCTTGTCGACACAGAACATTCTTAGTCGCTCCTCACTGTCGAATGACTTCCCTTGTTAGCCAAGCATCTAAGGAGGCTTTCAGCTTGGCATTTTCATCTTCAAGTCCCGTCGATCGCACCAGGCAAGCTTCTCTTCGAAGCAGCTTTGTTTTCTCCAAAAGCCGTATACGCCTTCTGCTGCAAGGTCAACGTCCTTCTTCTTCAAAGTCTCTTCCAGATTTATCTGCATTCAGCAACAATGAGGACAGAGTTGAGAATGAGCAGAAAAAGCGAGGTGGCGTTAAATCGTCAAAGATTCTCACCACCCATACCTTTCGCCTCATCTCTGCGTTTCCTCTTCTGCAGAATTCTCCCGAGCAAGCTTCAAATCGAAGGTTGAGCTGAATCTGCTTTTCTCTAACTTCGTTATAGCGAGCCACAAGCTCGCAAGATTTCTACAGGAAGAGTCAACCAACGTAAAGACATCAAAGATAGATCACTTCCTGAGGACTGAGGATCGAAAATAGTAGCAGATTTTCTAAGACTATGGTCGAATAAAACATCTCGACAAAGAGTCTCGATTACATTCCCGGGTGCAATCAACGCTGCGTTCTCACTTGGTTTGGCATTTCAATTTGGTTCGATCGGTCGACCAAAAGAGGCAAAAAGGCTATGATTCTAAAACATGGCTAATTATCAGACCAGCCGTAGTGAAAAAAAATAAGAGAGGTTCTTAGACTATAGTCGATTTCCACGCAGATCGACCATAGTCTCGCCGAGGACTACACCCAAAGCACTCAGCGTGCCCCCACCGGTTTTACTGATTCCATTCGACTTGGTCCGTCCAGAGGTCGAGTGAAGAAGATCACAACATAAAGACTAAGTAGTCGATCGCATTTGCACGCGATCGACCATAGTCTCGGGATGACTACACCCGGTGGGTGCACTCCTGGCCAATTCTCCCCACAAAAAGTTCCAACGACACACACACACCCAAAGGTGGGTACAGATATGGAAATCTCGTGAAGAAAGCAGTTCGTGAGATAGCATATCCTAACAAAAGCAATGATCGACTTACTTGGACATTGCTGCGAGAGCTGAAGCATGGCATCATAGGCACCGACTTGCCTCTCGAGCCGCTTTCACCCGCTCCATCATGATCCTCGCTTAGCGTATGGCCTCGCTTAGCAAGCACTTACTTGGTCCTCCGGACGTGGTGTGTAGCAAAGAGAGGCGGATCAGCGATCGGCAAAGCGGGTCGGGCACTTTTCGTGGTACAGCGAAAGATCTGTAAGTCCGAGCGGGATCGCCTCCCTCGGAAATCAGCGTCTCGAAGTCGCCATGACTTGAGCAGCCTTGCCGGCGGGCACTTTCTTGTTCCTCCTCTTCCTCAATGGCGCTTCCTCGTCATCGCTAGAGATCAATGACGTGAGGTGGAATTGCAAGAGAGATCGAGTAAACATGGAAGCCCAATCGACTAAAAAGCTCCAACAAGCTAAAATAAAACCTCGTAGATCTTACTAAGATTGGAAGTGGCCGCATCCTCCATTTCACGATCATCGTGCTTGGCTGAAATCTAGGAGGTAGCGGCGCTAAAAGATTTCAAGAGTCGATCGATCATCAAGTCGACCAAAAGTTCATTCATGTTGTAAAAGAAATACAAGGTTACGATTGGCTACCCGAGATGGTGGGGATGACCATTCGCATCTTTGCAAGGCCTTCGCCCGGCTTTGACGACGCTCGAGGTTGCTTTCGGCGGCTTCTCGATCGGCGGCGGGAGAAGGTGTCCTAGGTAAGCCGTCATTTGACCGGTGGGCACAACAGCTTTACCAAGGCCCGGCCGATTGGTCGTCGTCGACTTGGACCTTCCCTCCGAGCGAGGAGGGTCGACGTCTTCCTCCTCTTCTCCCTCCTCCTCCTCATCATTAGAGTCATCCTCCTCCTCATCCTCTTCGCCGTTGGACTCCCATTCCTCCGGGCTCTCACCTCCGCTTCCTTCTTCTTCTTCGGCTGCTTCCTGCGCCCCGTTGGGCATCGAGTACATCTCAGTGGTGACCTAGAAGACAACAAAGCAAGGCGAAAGTCAGTCGACGAATTGGCATCAAAACAGAATGAATGCAACAGAATCACGATCGGAGATAAGTGGTTATACCTTTTGTCCGTTCGTAATTACGGTCGAAAGTGGTGGAATCCTCCTAGCTCGCGAGGGTTGTCTTTATTTCCTGTGATGGCAGTCATCCACCTCTCCAGTATGGCGTCATCAAGCTCCTCCGGATGGACCCGAGTGGTATCCTCCGTACCAGAGTACATCCACATCGGATGACCTCGGTATTGGAGTGGCTGAATACACCGTCGAAGAAAAACCTCCGTGAGATCCATGCGGTCACCCCTTCGCGAATAACCTGGACTACACGCCCATCAGAAGCTTTACTTGGGCCTTCTCCTGCAACACCTTCAAGGAAGATGGCTTGTTCACTGACTCATGGAGAAAGGAGGGAGCCCAGTCGGCCTGGGCGTCGGCTGGTCTTAGCATAAAACCAGGTCGATCGCCACCCTCTAACAGTCGGGAGGGTCATAGGCCGGAAAGGCGCTCTTCCCCTCATCTGGACTCCGAGTCCCCCACATTTGGATTACTTGGGTCCTCTCGTCGTTCGGGCTCGTTTTCTTCACCGTCTGGGAGCGGCAGGTGAATATGTGCTTGAAAGACCCCAATGCGATCCGACAACCCAAGAAATTCTCACAAGAGCGAAACGAAAGCAGCAAGATACACAAAGGAGTTTGGGTGAAATGGTGGAGTTGCGCCCAAAAAGTTCGTAAACCCCGGAAAAAAGGATTTGGCGGCGGAAAACCCCCTATCTACGTGGGTGGCGGAGGACGCACTCACCCTCTTCGAGGCGGTTGCCACTCCGCCGCCGGAAGCCTCGCCGACCCATGAGGGATCCGGCGCCGCTAAGCCAGATCGGTGAGGTCTTTTTTCGGTGATGGTCGACGGATCCGTCTCCTTGGACCCAGCCTCACAGCAGCTTGGACTGCTTGCGAAGAGGAACCGCCACTCGGACGCTCTCCCTTGGTCCGCCGCCGCCTTCTTCATCAGATTCCAGGCGGCGCGGTCTTGTCCTTCACCATGGTCGCCGATAGAAAGGTACCGACTGCAAGGGCGGACGGAGAGCTTGGCAAGAAAGTTTTGAGGCAGAGAGAGAGGGAAATCGAGGCGCGATCATTCAAAATACCCGTCCAACGCCTTATATGGGGTCGCCGAGTGGGTGACCGTAGGCCCAGTAATCCCATCACGATCCATGGCCGCGCATACGATCGTGGCGAAAAAAGGCGGTGCGAGGATCGAGGCATCATCATCTAATCCCATCCGAAAGTGCCGCCGGTTTTCTCCGCCTCGCGCTTCCCAAAATTGAGATCCCAATAAAATCCGCTAACCTGCAGAGCAAAATCGGTCGGATAACGGATTTCCTCGCATCCGTCGCCGGAAATCCTCAGTGCACAAAGTTCACTCGACAAACGTGAAGAATGGATCAAGGCGGCGAAAAGATCCATTCCATTCGGGGCTAATGATGAACAGGCGGAAAGATTATCAACTCCTTCCTCACCAAAGCTCGATCCATTCGGGGCTAATGATGAAGTCATATACAGGGTAGGGTCATGGACCTGCCCAAGGGATACCCTCCACAAGGACGCTCACAAGAGAAGCAGCCTTCCAATGCACCAGTAGGCTTCCACTCGACAGATTCAAAGACACTCGACTATGAAGACCCACTCGACCACCAGGAGTCCAAGAGCCACTCGATGTCCAAACGGTCTGTAATTAAATAGCCTTTATGACCTTAATGACACTTTATGTAAGGCGTTACCAGTAACACCTAGCTTTAACGCACCTTAAACCCCCTACTTCGTGGGCTGGCTGGGGTCCTGGCGCACTCTATAAGCCACCCTCCTGGTGTAGAAGGGTTAGCACCCTGTAACAACACATGACATAATCCAGTCGACCGCCTCGGGCTCCAGGGGCGTAGGGCTGTTACTTCCTCGAGAAGGGCCTGAACTCGTAAATCTCTTATGATACAATCACTCCATAGCTAGGATCTTGCCTCTCAATACCTACCCCCCATTCTAGTGCCAGACTTAGAACCACGACAGTTGGCGCCCACCGTGGGGCGGGTGTTCTAGCGAATCGTTGGAGAAGTTGGGATTCTTTCGATCTCCGGCATCATGGTTTCAGGTGGAGGTCTGGTCGACGGCCACGAGATCTGTCTCAGGCGCCACGTTATAGATCCTCCAACATGTGGTGCTTGCTTTTAGAATCCTTTGTTGCCAAAAATACATCCATTTTGGAATAATGCAGTGCATCCAAAATTGTTTCCGAACTAAGTTTCTTCCATGAGTGTCCACCATACTCTACCTATATGCGTATTTACCGCATTTCCAAGTAAATTTGCATGCGCCAAACTCTAAACCTTCAAATAATAATCTGTTTTGTATGCGTCTAATCAGTGTAGCTAATTAGGGGCTGTCAAGATCTTCCATGCTAGGTGGGTTATTCTCCAAGATGAGTGGACTTCGCTCATCATTCACGAGAAAATGGCTGGTAATCGTGTCGGTGTGTCAAAACCGCGATCTCGGGTAGGGGGTCCCGAACTGTGCATCTAGGCGGATGGTAACAGGAGACAAGGGACACAATGTTTTACCCAGGGTTCGGGCCTCCCGATGGAGGTAAAACCCTACTCCTGCTTGATTAATATTGATGATATGGGTAGTACAAGAGTTGATCTACCACGAGATCGAGAGGCTAAACCCTAGAAGCCAGCCTATGGTATGATTGTTGTTACATCCTACGGACTAAAACCCTCCGTTTATATAGACAACGAGAAGGCTAGCGTTACGTAGTCGGTTACAATGGGAGGAGATCTACATATCAGTATACGCCAAGCTTGCCTTCCACGCCAAGGAAAGTCCCTATCCGGACACGGGGCGAAGTCTTCAATCTTGTATCTTCATAGTCCGGAGTCCTGCCAAAGGTCATAGTCCGCCATCCGGACACCCCCTAATCAGGACTCCCTCGGTAGCCCTTGAACCAGTCAGGCTTCAATGGCCAGGTCCGCGCATAATTGTCTTCGGCATTGCAAGGCGGGTTCCTCCTCGAATACTTCATAGAAGATGTTGAACACAAGGATAGTGTCCGGCTCGCAAAATAATTTCCACATACCGTAGAGAGAATAATATTTACATAAATCTAATCTGTGACGTGTTCCGTAGCATGTCATGCTATGGCCAAGCCTTCCTTTATTCGAATCGCTTTTTACTGTCCCACCTGGTAGCGTTTAGCGAGGCGGTTTCCTAGGCATGTCTTGTCAAAGCAGAGATCGTGTCCCCTTATTCCGGGATTCTCATCAATACGGGCGTGGGTAACCCAACCGCACCATTGGTATGACTTCCTAATTGAAAGTGAGTCCCAAACGGTCACAGGGAGGGCTCTTGGTATTCAACCTCTTTATAAAGAGACCAAGGCTCTACTCCTTTCTTTTAATCCAATCAAATCCACCTCTCGCCTCGAGTTACAACATCCAAAGCTCCAGATCCAGGCGCTTCGGACCTTCGATGATGTCCGCTCCGAGCCTTCAAAGGCTGGTGGATGCCTTCCTCCGCCATTCACGGAAGAAGACGTCTGGTAAAGAGAGATGCCAGTGTCGACCAAGCCCGAAATTCAGATGAGCTGCCTGCTTTCAAAGGGCAGGCTAATCCCACTCCCGGCCCGGTGAGAGTGTGGTGTTCACATCTCACTTCCTTGAGGCTCGGCCTCCCGATCCATCCCTTCGTGAGGGGGCTCATGTTTTATTACGGGCTGGAATTTCACGACTTAGCTCCGGAGTCCGTCCTCCAAATCTCATCGTTCATTGTCGTATGTGAGGCTTCCTCCATATCACTCCTCACTTCGGACTGTGGCTTAAGATCTTCAAGGTAGCACCGAAGATAATCGAGGGGCAGCACGCAGAGTGCGGAGGTGCTCTTATAAGCAAGATTGTCGATGCTCCATGGCCCGAGGGCTCTTTCCAAGAGGAGTTCAGCTTATGGCAACGGGAGTGGTTTTACATCACAGCCCCCAGGGGCACCACATGGGTGGCGCCACCTGCTTTTCGCTCGGGTCCCCCACCACGGCTAGCGTCAATGAAGGGCTTAACTGGGGGCCGTCCAAGGACGTGCCCTTGCTGCAGGGCCGCATTCAAGATCTCCTAGAAAGAGATATCAATTTGGCCGTAGTGGTGCAGGTTATGCTGATTCGCCGCACACTGCCCTGCAAACGTCGCCTTCTCCGCCTGTGGGAATTTAATCCAGAGGACCGCGAGTACTCCGACATTTTATGGGCAAGACGCCCACGGAGATGTATAAATTTTTCTTCGGATCACAAGCAATGTGTCCGGACTCGTCCGAGGACGTAGGTCTGAGCTGCAATCGCCCGGATACTCAAGTAAGTAGCCCTGTACCCGGACACGCTATCCGTATGTTTATCATAAAATTGCCCTTTAAAAGAGCTATCCTTTGAATAGGAGTGGATAGCGAAAAGCAAAGCTTATAAGGTGTCCGCCCCCTCCACGAGACTATTGCGGATCCCGTGTTGACCAGGATGCTGGAGATTGCGCCTTCGGAAGAAGGCAAAGAGGGGAACCAAGAAGCTACCACCTCCGCGAAGGAGGCTGTTAGGAAGGGAAGAATCGAGAATTCCCCTAACCAGGAAAGAAAAGGACCGCCTCAAGACCCGGAGGCGATAGCCTCAAAGCGGGGAAGAAATCTTCATCGGAGGTCCGGCCACGAGAATGCCCTAGCCATTGGCGCCTAAGGGGATCAGCTCTCCACCGAGCCGTAAGTAAAGAGAGGGGTTTCAAAATGAGTGACATCCCTGTTTTATATCTGAGGAAGATAACCGAAATTTTACCTTGTAGTTCGGATCTCAACCCTTTTCAGCAGAGCTCGTCTTCACGGGATCTTCGTCCGGAGATGATGGAGAGCGAAACGCCTCCCCCAGCTGTACCGTCTTGTGAGGCGGGCGACCCCGAGGTGTCGTCTCGGAGGGTTTCTCCAAACCCGGACCTCGAAAAGGGTCGTCGGACTAGTCCGGCACCTTTTGGTGCATGGTCGGAGGGGCTGATGGATCTGCTCGGGCGAGCGTCTATCTCAGAAGAACACCGTGTGTTGATGAACATGGTGATTAGAAGGATTTCATCCGCGGAAAGCGGATTGCATGCGAAGGCCGCCCAGGAGTTTATCTTGTGGTCTTGAGGTACACGAAAAGATGTACCTTTTGACAGAGCCGCATATATAAAATGCGCCCTGTATAAATAGTAGCCCCTGAGACTCTGCGTGTTGTCAAAAATGACGGTGCACAGAGGATCATAATCCCAGGTGTAATATGTTGCCTTTCCTATGTAGGTGGCGAGGTGTTGGGTGGCTAGCCGGACTGATGAATTTGCCGAGCTAAAGCGGCAACTTGATGTGGCAGATGCCGACATCGCGCTTGTGAATGAGCGGCTAGACGAGGCACAAGGTATGTAACGTCTTCCAAAGACATCTGGTAAGAGGGGCTTGATGCTCGTACCTTATAACATATGTGCGTAATGCAGATGCGTGGTGCCAACTTAGTGGAGAGCCTTGGCCCGGAACTTGCCCGAGCCAAGGAGCAAGCGAGGAAAAAGTGATGCTGGTTGCCGTAATTAAAGCGGTGAAGAGCTAAAAGCCGAACAGGCTGCTCCTTTGCCAGAAAGCAAGAAAGTAATAGCCGAGATGGCTGTAAAATTGAAGGATGCTGCCGACCGTTGTAAGCTTCTTGAAAAAGAAGGTAGGTTGGCACAGAAGGACCTAGAAAAGGTCACTGCCGAAGCAAAGGACACTCGCTCTGCAATGAGAGCTATGAAGGAGGAGCTACGTCAGACCGGAGATATCGCGGCTGGAAAGCCCTATATGCTGCGGATGAAGTTCGGGGATCCTAAGTATTCTCCGTTAGACCGGAAGTGGTCGTGACGAACACTTATTCGATTTAGCGGCGAAAGTGCCGCAGACGCGACCGAACACTTCCGAGGTCTAGGTGACCATGAATTGGAAGAACTTTTTTGGTCGCAGTTCCACAATCCAGAGCGCCCACTTTCGGTATCCGACCGTTTGGCCGCTTGGGCAGAGCTGAACAGGTTATCCGGACTCACCATGAGGTACGTCACGAGTCGCCTCAGTAGGCCTAAGAGCGAGCCGAAGAGTTATTTTAGCTTGCAGCAGTTCCTTGGTTCGGTGCCGCATGTTGATGCAATGAAGAGGTCGGCATGCATAGAGGGTGTGCACAGATGGCTCTTGCCCATGTCAAGACATACCGAAGCGGATATGAAGGCCGTTGTTGTTGCATCGAGTGATTGACTTAAAGCCCAAGTACACCGCCAAGCACTACTTTGAGGAAGTTTTGCGGGCGCTTCGTTTAGTAGAGACGCAGCGATTGCTCAAGGATGTTGTGTTGAATAACATGTGCTATTGTAAAAAATGTATTGATGGAATATAAAAGCTTTTTTATACTTGTGCTTTCAAGAATTAAAATACCTCCTGCGGCCATTAATGTATATGTGTATATAACCTGAAAGATGGCGTCGTTGGCTTCAGCCCCCCACGCATATAATGCGCGGGTGTTCGCGGTATATGCCGTTTTCACACTTGATCCAACGTCTTGGTCCTATAAAGGAGGTGATAGCACGAACTAACCAGGCAACCGGACTATAATGCTTTATCACTTTCACTTAGCCATAGGAGTTTGACGGTGAGGGCTACCGAATAGCCCTAGGGGCACCGCACTCTCTCGAATTCGGGCGCGCATGTACTGGACCGAAAGCAGCCCTTCGTTAATCTTGCGGAGGAATCCTAAAGATTCGCAAGTCATCAAGTGGTTGACCGGTCTCTCGTATATCATGATAGTCAGTTTCGGCTTTCTCTACTAAGGTGCTTGCACTGGCCAAGCGGGGCTGTCGCGATAGTTCTCCTGGTGTCGCTTTAGGCCGATAGAGCGGAGCGTAAGGCAGCAAAACACGAGGCAGGCAAACCCAACATTTAACCAAAGACATGATTCGAGCTGATGCATATAAGGCCAAACTTGCGGCGCTTGAACACTCCCCTAAGGTATTTGGTCTTTATGAAAACGGGCCGAACAAAAGCCCTTGGTAAAAAGCCCCTTGTGTCCAGGTACGCGCAAAATTCTGGCATGGCCACATGCCAAGACGCCAGCCTCCTCTTCGGTTATAGCAAAAAACCAGGGGGGGTTATCAACAAGAGACAGTAAAAAAGGTTTACGCAGGGTCTTAATCTGAAAAGAATCCTTGAACGGGTCCCTCTTGCACGTCTGCGCTGTGTCTCCGTTGTGCCGTATCCTGAGCAGATTGTAGCACGGTGTTAAATGCGCAAAAGACAGGAACTTAGTGGAAAACAATCGTGCGAAAAATCTATGTTAAAATAAACAAAGTATAATACAGAAAAATGGGTAGGATTGAGCTTTATTGCCTCCTGGTGTAAATGCGCGGAGCCCCTTGTATAGGGGTATGCTGCTACTGAGCCTTTGTATGTTTAGGCCGGACTCATCAAGCCATGTCCGGGGTCCTTAACGACCTGTTTAGGTGCTATAACTAGTAAAGCTGGATTAGTGTGCGGCTGTCAAGGCAGCCGCACTATCGTCCGTGCTCGAGGAACACTTGGTATTTCCCGTTAATGAGATGATGCCTCGTGGACCGGGCATTTTGAGTGTAAGGGATGCATAATGCGGTATTGCGTTAAAGCGGTAGCTTGGCGGCCCGATGAGTGCTTGATAGCGACTTATGAGTGGGGCGATGTGGAAGGTTAGCTTTTAACCCGGAAGTTGTCGGGGGCGAACATAACTTCTAACGAGAGGAACCCATACAATGGGTATCTGGGCTGTGGCGACCCCTTGAAAGGAAGTGTTGCCATGGCGAATTATTCGCGGGTTTAACCCCATTTTGCGGATTGTGTCACGATATAGCAGGTTTAGGTCCTTTGCCGCCATCCGATGAGGACTTGTGTAAAGTGGAGTTGCATCAGTTATCGGATCTAAGACCAAGGCAGTCCAGCTGCGTTCCGGACACCTCTAGAGTAATCCTGATGATCGAAGGTGATTGGTTGTAAAAACCAGTGGCGGGACTCCTCTGGGACAGGCCGTATGGCGCGTATCTCCGTAGGCGCCACTCTGTTTTTCCCTTTTGTCACATGAAGTGAATTTACTGTTTTGACTTCTTGCGGGAACTTCTTTTGTTCTCCAGTGTTCTGCTTGGGGGGTTCGTTGTCATCCTCGCTTGGTATGTCGAGCCCCTTGCGTTCGGCGTTGAGTTTGCCGGATTGCTTAAAGACCCAACAATCTCTGTGGGTGTGGTTTTGCGAGCCTCCCAAGTAATCGTGGATTTGACATATTTTGTCCAAGATTTTGTTGAGGTTAGATAGCTCGTCCCTATTATCTTCGAGGGGCGGCTTTTTATGATTCTGCCGAGAGCTTTGGAATCCGGCGTTGACTGCCGTGCTCTTCGGGCTGTTATCCTTAAACCGGCGCCGTTCCTTGCTGCGGCGCAGCTTCCCGTTTCCATCTCTGACTTCGGATGTACTTGGGTCGCTGATGCTGCCTCTTGCCAACCAGCTATCCTCTCCTGCGCAAAAGCGGGTCATGAGGCTTGTCAATGCGGCCATTGTTCTTGGCTTTTCTTGGCCAAGGTGTCTGGCGAGCCATTCGTCTCGAACGCTATGTTTGAAAGCTGCTAAGGCTTCGGCGTCCGGACAGTCGACTATCTGATTCTTTTTAGTAAGAAATTTGTTAGGAGTTTCGTCTTTGACTCTCCGGGTTGTTGAGTTATATGGCTTAGATCGTCTACATCCGGAGGTCGGACGATGTCCTTGAAAATTTGCCCAAAGGCATCCTCGAGCTCCTCCCAACTTCCTATGGTGTTTTCGAAGGCTTTTAAGCCAATGCCGGGCTGGCCCGTTGAGCTTGAGGGGTAAGTATTTGATGGCGTGGAGGTCATCTCCTCTAGCCATGTGTATGTGGAGGATATAATCCTCAATACAGATTCCAGGGTCTGTTGTTCCGTCGTATGCCTCTATGCTTACGGGCTTGAATCCCGCTGGAAATTCATGGTCTAGCACCTCATTGGTGAAACATAGGGGATGTGCGGCGCCCCTGTATTTGGGTGTGCCGCGATGTTCGGATATTTGTTGCGTTGCATTGCTTACTAGAGCTTGCTTTCTTGGCCCGTAGATAGATCTGGTTGGGCCATCTTTTTGATGCGAATTCTTGTGCGGATCGCGTGCCGGATTGGGAGCGGCGCCCTTTGCCGCTTGATGGGGTCTTCTATCCGACCTGGTGGCGTCCTTGTTCTTTGACCGTGGGGGCTCTAAGGCCTCCTCATCGAATTCCGGTAGTAATTTTCGCGGATAGCTCTTTGTGGTGGCTGTCGCCGTACTTGTGTGCGGTGTTGAGTACTTTGCCCCATCTGATTCTGAGTGCATCTTCCGCTATTTTGAGCTTCCGCTTCTGCTGCTTCAGGCTACACGTCGTGGCAACGAGCCTTTGGTGGAGGTTCTTCTTCTCCAGCAACTTGTCTGGCGTGAGGTCGTCCGGACTATTATCTTCACCGGGGACGGGTTGGTTGGTTTGCTTATCCAAGTTGCCATGTTTGGACGGTTGCTCGACGGCATATTCGTCGTCCGCCGGTTTGTCCTACTCTATGGCTAGGTCTCTGTCGAGGTGGGGTTTGGCGGCGCTTGACGCCCGCTCGATTGCTTTTCAAGGGAACGATCCCTCGGTGCGCCCTTTTGATCCTCGTCATTGTTTCTTTTAGGTGTGTCCACCATGTATACATCGTGAGATGAGGTGGTTGTCCAGTGCCCTATGGGCGCTAGTTCTTGGTCGTCTCCTTCATCGGCGTCCATACCGTCGATGTCTTCAGAGTCGAAGTCGAGCATGTCGGTTAAATCATCGACAGTGGCTACGAAGTGGGTGGTGGGTGGGTTTCGTGTTTTTTCGTCGTCCGCATCCCAACCTTGCTGACCATAGTCCGGCCCGGGCTCTCCTGATAAAGAGAGAGACTTTAGCGAATTCAGAATGTCGCCAAAGGGCGAGTGCTGAAAGATGTTCGCGGCGGTGAACTCCATGATCGGAGCCCAATTGGGTTCGATTGGAAGGGGTGCGCAAGATTCGGAGTCCGGAAAGGAGTCCGGCACCTTGGAGTCACAAGCTTCACAAAGGACAAGGCTGGTATTCGGCTCGATTGCCGTAGAGATTGCAGCCCCCGAGGTGGTGTCCAACCATCCATCCCCGATTAGCGCGATGGCTCGAACTAAGGGTCGAGCGGACACACAAGCGGCCTTCAGGCCTTTGTCCGTGGCCAGAGCTAGATCATGCCCATCGTGATGCGGTGCGGCTTGGCCAAGTGGCTCGAATCCGTCGATGATCAAGTCCCCGCAGATGTCGGTAGTGTAGTTCAAATTTCCAAATTTGACACGATGGCCGAAGCGTAAGCTTCGATCTGCTCCATATGGCCAAGCTTAATTGGCTCATAATTATAAAGCCGCCCGAACACGAAGATCTGTCCGGAAGAAAAGTCTCACCCTGGACCGCGTCGTGGTTGATGATCGAAGAAGCCATCGGGCCTAAAGGTGACGACACAGAGGAACTCTCAATGAAAGCACCAATATCGGTGTCAAAACCGGCGGATCTCGGGTAGGGGGTCCCGAATTGTGCGTCGAGGCGGATGGTAACAGGAGACAAAGGGACACAATGTTTTTACCCAGGTTGGGCCCTCACGATGGAGGTAAAACCCTACTCCTGCTTGATTAATATTGATGATATGGGTAGTACAAGAGTTGATCTACCACGAGATCGGAGAGGCTAAACCCTAGAAGCTAGCCTATGGTATGATTGTTGTTACGTCTCCACGGACTAAAACCCTCCGGTTTATATAGACACGGAGAGGCTAGGGTTACAGAGTCGGTTACAATGGGAGGAGATCTACATATCGTATCGCCAAGCTTGCCTTCCATGCCAAGGAAAGTCCTATCCGGACACGGGACGAAGTCTTCAATCTTGTATCTTCATAGTCCGGGAGTCCGGCCAAAGGTCATAGTCCGGCCATCCGGACACCCCCTAATCCAGGACTCCCTCAACTGGGATGCCCATTCCCATGATCAAAAGATCAAAATCAAATCAAAAATAATTGCAAACAGAACTCCCCAAGGATTGATGTTAGTTGGAGGCACCCGTTGTTTCGAGCAAGCCATGGATTGATGATTGTTGGTGGAGGGGGTGTAAAAAACTTTACTATTCTGTTTGGGAACCGCCTATAATGTATATAGTATGGAAGATATTGGGAACTCTTGGTTGTTATGTTGACAATGAAAGCATACCTCTCAAAATTATTTATCTCTATTTCAAAATCGATCTCTGGCACCTCTTCAAATGCCTGCTTCCCTCTGCGAAGGGCCTATCTTTACTTTTATGCAAGAGTCGGTAGTATTCCTTCTCATGCCAACCTACTCTTTAGTTGGCAAGCATCGTGTGATGGGGAAACATCTAAGCATATATTGCCATTCAAATATATTTGATCATGAATTATTATTGTTGACAATTATCTATATGATAAGTAAGTTGGGAGGCGAAACATTAAGCCCCTATCTTTCTCTGTGTTCGATCGATGCTATTTGTTCTAAAAATATGCTTTGAGCGGTAGCAATCATGGAAGACTATATGATAGTTGAGTACGTGGGATTTGCTAAATCAAAGCTCTGACATAGACCCTTCCTGAAAATAAGATGAATTGCAATTGTTTGATGACTAAGAATGAAGTTTGCCAGAAACTTTATGGTATATGCTTTAACATTTCAATAGCTTGTTACTTGATCATGAGAAATTTTATGAGATGAGCTATTGTTATGACATATAATCATGCTAGAAAAGGTGATTGAAATTATCATTGATCAAACTTATGCACCTGCTAGCATTCACACTTCATAAATTATTTCTTTTATCATTTACCTACTCGAGGACGAGCAGGAATTAAGCTTGGGGATGTTGATACGTCTCCAACGTATCTATAATTTATTAAGCATTCATGCTATTATATTATATGTTTTGGATGTTTATGGGCTTTATTATACACTTTTATATTATTTTTGGGACTAACCTATTAACCGGAGGCCCAACCCAGATTGTTGTTTTCTTGCCTATTTGGTGTTTTGAAGAAAAGGAATATCAAAGCGGAGTCCAAACGGAATGAAACCTTCAGAAAGTTGTTTTTGGAGCGGAAGCAATCCAGGGTACTTGGAGTGCACGTAAGGGAAGCTTTGAGGTGGCCATGAGGCACGGAGGCGCGCCAACCTCCCCTGGGCGCGCCCCCCACCCTCGTGGGCCCCTCGTGGCTCCCCTGACTGACTTCTTTTGCCTATATAAGTCCATATACCCTACCCTAAAAACATCAAGGAATAGAATAGATCGAGAGTTCCGTCGCCGCAAGCCTCTGTAGCCACCAAAAACCTCTCGGGAGCCCGTTCCGGCACCCTGCCGGAGGGGAGATCCCTCACCGGTGGCCATGTTAGTCATCCCGGCGCTCTCCATGACAAGGAGGGAGTAGTTCACCCTCGGGGCTGAGGGTATGTACCAGTAGCTATGTGTTTGATCTCTCTCTCTCTCGTGTTCTTGAGGTGATACGATCTTGATGTATCGCGAGCTTTGCTATTATAGTTGGATCTTATTATGTTTCTCCCCCTCTACTCTCTTGTGATGAATTGAGTTTTCCCCTTGAAGTTGTCTTGTCAAATTGAGTCTTTAAGGATTTGAGAACACTTGATGTATGTCTTGCCATGCTTATCTGTGGTGACAATGGGATATTCACGTGATCTACTTGATGTATGTTTTGGTGATAACCTTGCGGGTTCAATGAACTTATGCATAGGGGTTGGCACATGTTTTAAATCTTGACTCTCCGGTAGTAACTTTGGGGCACTCTTTGAAGTACTTTGTGTTGGTTGAATAGATGAATCTGAGATTGTGTGATGCATATCGTATAATCATACCCACGGATACTTGAGGTGACATTGGAGTATCTAGGTGACATTAGGGTTTTGGTTGATTTGTGTCTTAAGGTGTTATCCTAGTACGAACTCTATGATAGATCGAACGAAAAGAATAGCTTCATGTTATTTTACTATGGACTCTTGAATAGATCGATCATAAAGGATAACTTTGAGGTGGTTTCATACCCTACAATAATCTCTTCGTTTGTTCTCCACTATTAGTGACTTTGGAGTGACTCTTTGTTGCATGTTGAGGGATAGTTATATGATCCAGTTATGTTATTATTGTTGAGAGAACTTGCACTAGTGAAAGTATGAACCTTAGGCCTTGTTTCCTAGCATTGCAATACTGTTTACGCTCACTTTTATCATTTGTTACCTTGCTGTTTTTATAATTTCAGATTACAAAAACCTATATCTACCATCCATATTGCACTTCTATCACCATCTCTTCGCCGAACTAGTCCACCTATACAATTTACCATTGTATTGGGTGTGTTGGGGACACAAGAGACTCTTTGTTATTTGGTTGCAGGACTGTTTGAGAGAGACCATCTTCATCCTAAGCCTCCCACGGATTGATAAACCTTAGGTCATCCACTTGAGGGAAATTTGCTACTGTCCTACAAACCTCTGCACTTGGAGGCCCAACAACGTCTACAAGAAGAAGGTTGTGTAGTAGACATCAAGCTCTTTTAAAAGGCCGTTGGGGAGGTGAGTGCTTGAAGGTATATCTTTAGATCTTGCAATCGAATCTTTTAGTTTCTTGTTTTATCACTAGTTTAGTTTATAAAATAAAACAAAAAAATGGAATTGAGTTTGTCTCATATGCTTCATCTTTTTAATATCTTTTGTAAGTATGATGAAAAGGAAAATTGTGCTCAAGTGCTAGAAGAAGAAGTCTATAAAATGTTTGGTACAAAATCTTTGAATGATGAGCATGATTGCAATGTTGCTAGTATGAACTCTTTGAATATCCATAGTACTAATGATGATTGTACTAGTTATGATGAAAATGTCTCCTATAAGCATGTCGATTTTTTTGGAGTGCATTGGGTTTGCAAGTACACACCAAATAGGGAAGATAGATATTGCAAGAGGCATAAGCATTTAGAAACTAAATGGTTGCAAGAAAGGCTAAATGTGAGTGCTGAAAATTTAAATTTCCTTTGTCGTTCTTGTGAACTTTGCAATGAACGTGGTCATTAACATCTCCGATGCAAATTGTTTCATGATCGAATCGTGTCCAAAAATTGTGATGATATGATTTCCCTTGCACATCATAATGAACTTAATTTGCTTTTGGGTTATGAAGAATTGAAACATTTAATTAAGGACCTTCCAGAATTTGCCCATAAGAGATTCCTTGATATTGATCTAGAGAAGATTTATTTGTATTGTGCGGTGAATTGCATTGAAAATCCTTATATTGCCAATTACCTAAAGAAAAGAAAGCAAATAGAAGATGAAGATAATACTAATGAAAGGGAAGAGACTTCCCAATATCCTCCTATTATTTCTTATGCTGAATCAGGTAACGAGGAGGAGCTTTCTATTCAACCAATCTCATCAATAAGGAGCTCAGAGAAGAAGGTTGAACCCACACATAATGTGAAGAAGAAAAAGAAAAGACGTAGCAGCAAAGGTAGAAAGGTATCTCTCCCACATGATGTTGCTCCTACTACTCATTGTGATGATGATAATTTATAAACTATTGGTGCTATCCATACTATTAATGATGAGAGTGATTATGCTTATGATATGAAAAGGCCCAAGCTTGGGGAAGCTATGTTTGATGAGGATGAAATATTTGAGAATATATTTGCTGCAATTAATGTTTGTCCCAAGCTTGGGGATGCTAAGTTTAATGAAGATGATATTTCTAGTCTCCCAAGTTTTGATATGCAAAGTTGTTATGATGATAGCATGCCTCTTACCTATGATGATTATATTGATGAAAGTGGGTTTGGAAGAGTGTCAACTTTAGGAAGTAATGATCCCATTATTTTGGAGGATGTTGAATCTTATTGAGATGAATATGAAAGTGGATTTGGAGAGGTCATGACTTTGTTAGTGATGATTCCACTATCTTGGAAGAGGTTTCAATCGATTATGATGAGAACAAAGTTGCTACTTATGATGATTATTGTGATGAAACTTATGCTATAAAAAGTAGTGATGATTATATTTATAAAACTTGTCATGATTAAGATTACCCTTTTTCTGAACATTACTCTTTTAATGTGGAAACAATTTATAGTATTCAAGTCTCTTATGATACTCCCACTATTCCGAATAAGAAGAATTTTGCTTATGTGGAGAGTAGTAAATTTTCTATGCTTGTAGATCATGAAAAGAATGCTTTAGGTGCTGGTTATATTGTTGAATTCATTCATGATGCTACTGAAAAATAATTATTAGGGAGGAACATATGCTTGTAGGAATTGCAATAATATTAAGTTTCCTCTCTATGTGTTGAAAATCTTGAAGCTATGCTTGTTTTGCCTTCCTATGCTAGTTGATTATTGTTCCCATAAGTTGTTTGCTCACAAAATCCCTATGCATAGGAAGTGGGTTAGACTTAAATGTGCTAGTCACATCGTTCATGATGCTCTCTTTATGTTTCAGTTCTTATATTTTATGCGAGCATCATTGAAATCATCATGCCTAGCTAAAAGGCATTAAAGAAAAGCGCTTGTTGGGAGACAACTCAATATTTACCCTTACTGTTTTTGTGTGTTCACATGATTATGCTACTGTAGTAATCATGTTTTATAGCTTTTGTTTCAATAAAGTGCCAAGTAAGACCTTTAGGATAGCTTACGGTGATAGTTGTGTTGATCCTGCTGAAAATCGGAAACTTTTGCACCCAGTAAATTAGTTTTGATAATTCACAGAAACGTGCTTATGGTCTGATTCCTTTTGCTCTGAATTGGTACACAAGTTGCTCAGGTTTACCTAATTTGGTAGGATTTTTGGAGTCCAGAAGTATATGTTTGATACAGATTACTACAGACTGTTCTGTTTTTGACAGATTCTGTTTTCTATGTGTTGTTTGCTTATTTTGATGAATCTATGAGTAGTATCGGAGGTATGAACCATAGATAAGTTGGAATACAGTAGATATTACACCAATGTGAATTTAGAATGAGTTCACAACAGTACCAAAAGTGGTGATTTATTTTCTTATACTAACGGAGCTTACGAGTTTTCTGTCGAGTTTTGTGTTGTGAAGTTTTCAAGTTTTGGGTAAAGATTCGATGGACTATGGAATAAGGAGTGGAAAGAGCCTAAGCTTGGGGATGCCCAAGGCACCCCGAGGTAATATTCAAGGACAACCAAGAGTCTAAGCTTGGGGATGCCTCGGATGGCATCCCCTCTTTCGTCTTCATCCATCGGTAACTTTACTTGGAGCTATATTTTTATTCACCACATGACATGTGTTTTGCTTGGAGCGTCATTTAATTTTGTTTCGTTTTGCTTGCTATTTGAATAACATATCAAGATCTTAAATTCTTAAATGAGAGAGAGTCTTCACATAGCTACATAATTATCTAACTACTCATTGATCTTCACTTATATCTTTTTGGAGTAGTTTGTCATTTACTCATGTGCTTCACTTATATCCTATGAGTAAATGGTTGAATGAGCTGAATGTCATTATATATGTTTCACATGCTTACCCCATTGGGAGTAATGTCTTCACATCTAATAAGTAGAGGTGGTAAATTGAAGGTTAGCAAACATTGTATTGGTCATTTGAAGAATTCATGAAAGAATACTGAAGGAAGAGAGATTTCACATATAAATATACTATCTTAGACATCTTCTATGATTGTGAGCCCCATTAATTATTTTTAAACCTGAGCAAATTAGTTGAAGTTGAACAAGGAAGACAACGTAATGAGTTATGCCTGGGTATAGTTTTATAGAAGTTATATTGTTATAGATCCTCCAACATGTGGTGCTTGCTTTTTAGAATCCTTTGCTAGCCAAAATATCTGTACTAAGCGGGAATACTGCTTGTGCATCCAAAATTGCTCGAACCAAGTTTCTTCCATGAGTGTCCACCATACCTACCTATATGCGGTATTTAACTGCTGTTCCAAGTAAATTTGCATGCGCCAAACTCTAAACCTTCAAATAATAATCTGTTTTGTATGCTTAATCGCTCATGTAGCGACTAGGGGCTGTCAGTATCTTCCATGCTTGGTGGGTTATTCTCAAGATGAGTGGACTCCGCTCATCTTTCACGAGAAAAATGGCTGGTAACTGGGATGCCCAGTCCCATGATGAAAAGATCAAAATCAAATCAAAAATAATTGCAATCAAAACTCCCCAAGGATTGATGTTAGTTGGAGGCACCCATTGTTTCGGGCAAGCCATGGATTGATGATTGTTGGTGGAGGGGGAGTAAAAAACTTTACTATTCTGTTTGGGAACCACCTATAATGTATGTAGTATGGAAGATATTGGGAACTCTTGGTTGTTATGTTGACAATGAAAGCATACCTCACAAAATTAATTATCTCTATATCAAAATCGAGCTCTGGCACCTCTGCAAATCCCTGCTTCCCTCTGCGACTGGCCTATCTTTTACTTTTATCAAGATTCATTAGTATTCCTACTCATTCCAACCAACTCTTTAGTTGGCAAGCATCGTGTGATGGGGAAAGATCTAAGCATCTATGGCCATTCAAATATATTTGATCATAAATTATTATTGTTGACAATTATCTATATGATAAGTAAGTTGGGAGGCGAAACATTAAGCCCCTATCTTTCCCTGTGTTCGGTCGATGCTATTTGTTCTAAAAATATGCTTTGAGCGGTAGCAATCATGGAAGACTATATGATAGTTGAGTATGTGGGATTTGCTAAATCAAAGCTCTGACATAGACCCTTCCTGAAAATAGGATGAATTGCAATTGTTTGACGACTGAGAATGAAGTTTGCTAGAAAGTTTATGGTCTATGCTTTAACATTTGAATAGCTTGTTACTTGATCATGAGAAATTTTATGAGATGAGCTACTGTTATGACATATAATCATGCTAGAAAAGGTGATTGAAATTATCATTGATCAAACTTATGCACCTGCTACCATTCACACTTCATAAATTATTTCTTTTATCATTTACCTACTCGAGGACGAGCAGGAATTAAGCTTGGGGATGCTGATACGTCTCCAACGTATCTATAATTTATGAAGCATTCATGCTATTATATTATATGTTTGGATGTTTATGGGCTTTATTATACACTTTTATATTATTTTTGGGACTAACCTATTAACCGGAGGCCCAGCCCATATTGTTGTTTTCTTGCCTATTTCAGTGTTTTGAAGAAAAGGAATATCAAACAGAGTCCAAGCGGAATGAAACCTTTGGGAAAGTTATTTTTGGAACGGAAGCAATCCAGGGGACTTCAAGTGCACGTAAGGGAAGCTTCGAGGTGGCCATGAGGCAGGGAGGCGCGCCCACCTCCCCTGGGCGCGCCCCCCACCCTCGTGGCTCCCCTGGCCGACTACTTTCGCCTATATAAGTCCATATACCCTACCCTAAAAACATCGAGGAATAGAATAGATCGGGAGTTCCGCTGCCGCAAGCCTCTGTAGCCACCAAAAACCTCTCAGGAGCCCGCCCGCACCACAGCCGTGGGGGGATCCCTCACCGGTGGCCATGTTCATCATCCCGGTGCTCTCCATGACGAGGAGGGAGTAGTTCACCCTCGGGGCTGAGGGTATGTACCAGTAGCTATGTGTTTGATCTCTCTCCCTCTCGTGTTCTTCAGGTGATACGATCTTGATGTATCGTGAGCTTTGCTATTATAGTTGGATCTTATGATGTTTCTGCCCCTCTACTCTCTTGTGATGAGTTGAGTTTTCCCCTTGAAGTTGTCTTGTCGGATTGAGTCCTTAAGGATTTGAGAACACTTGATGTATGTCTTGACGTGCTTATCTGTGGTGACAATGGTATATTCACGTGACCTACTTGATGTATGTTTTTGTGATCAACTTGTGGGTTCAATGAACTTATGCATAGGGGTTGGCACACGTTTTCGTCTTGACTCTCCGGTAGAAACTTTGGGGCACTCTTTGAAGTACTTTGTGTTGGTTGAATAGATGAATCTGAGATTGTGTGATGCATATTGTATAACCATACCCACGGATACTTGAGGTGACATTGGAGTATCTAGGTGACATTAGGGTTTTGGTTGATTTGTGACTTAAGGTGTTATCCTAGTACGAACTCTATGATAGATGGAACGGAAAGAATAGCTTCGTGTTATTTTACTACGGACTCTTGAATAGATCGATCAGAAAGGATAACTTTGAGGTGGTTTCATACCCTACAATAATCTCTTCGCTTGTTCTCCGCTATTAGTGACTTTGGAGTGACTCTTTGTTGCATGTTGAGGGATAGTTATATGATCCAGCTTATGTTATTATTGTTGAGAGAACTTGCACTAGTGAAAGTATGAACCTTAGGCCTTGTTTCCTAGCATTGCAATACCGCTTTCGCTCACTTTTATCATTTGTTACCTTGCTGTTTTTATAATTTCAGATTACAAAAACCTATATCTACCATCCATATTGCACTTGTATCACCATCTCTTCGCCGAACTAGTGCACCTATACAATTTACCATTGTATTGGGTGTGTTAGGGACACAAGAGACTCTTTGTTATTTGGTTGCAGGGTTGTTTGAGAGAGACCATCTTCATCCTAAGCCTCCCATGGATTGATAAATGTTAGGCCATCCACTTGAGGGAAATTTGCTACTGTACTACAAAGCTCTACACTTGGAGGCCCAACAACATCTACAATAAGAAGGTTGTGTAGTAGACATCAGAGACGTATCAGCATCCCCAAGCTTAACTCGTGCTCGTCCTCGAGTAGGTAAGTGATAAAAATAGAATTTTTGATGTGGAGTGTTGTTTATCATGTCATATCATATTATTTTCTTTATAGCATGGACATTTGGACTTTTATGTGATTCAAAGCAATAGTCTGGTTTTGATATAATAATTTAGATACTCAAGCATATCAACAAGCAACCATGTCTTTCAAAATATCAATGCTAAAACAAGTTATCCCCTGCCCATCATGCTCGTACATTGATCCATTAATGAAATACACTCGAATATTAGCTACACCCAATACTTAAGTACGATCATATTGTCCACTTCCTATGCATAGGGATTTTGTGAGCGAACAACTTATGGGAACAATAATCAACTAGCATAGGATGGCAAAACAAGCATAGCTTGAACATTTTAACACATAGAGAGGAAACTCGATATTCTTGCAATATGTAGAAGCATATGTTCCTCCCTCATAGTAATTTGAAATAGCATCATGAATGAATTCAACAATATAACCATCACATAAAGCATTATTTTCATGATGCACAAGCATAGAATTTTTATTACTCTCCACATAAGCAAATTTCTTCTCATGAATAGTAGTGGGAGCAAACTCAACGAAATAACTATCATGTGATACTTTATTCACATAATCAATTTGAGCATTAAAATCATGATGACAAGTTTCATGGATATCATTACTCTTTATAGCATAAATGTCATCACAATAATTATCATAGATAGGAGGCAAGCTTTCATCATAACAAATTTGCTCATCAAAACTTGGGGTACAAAAAAATATTATCTTCATCAAACATAGCATCCCCAAGCATGTGGCTTTGCCTGTCATTAGCATCATGGATATTCAAGGAATTCATCTAACAACATTGCAATCATGCTCATCATTCAAAAATTCAGTACCAAACATTTTAATGCATTCTTCTTCTAACACTTTGGCACAATTATTGGAATCCTTGTTTTCAAGAAAGACGTTAAAAAGATAAAGCATATGAGGCATCTTCAATTCCATTTTTTTGTATTTTTCTTTCATAAACTAAACTAGTGATAAAACAAGAAACCAAAAGATTCAATTGCAAGATCTAAAGATATACCTTCAAGCACTAAACTCCCCGGCAACGGCGCCAGAAAAGAGCTTGATGTCTACTACGCAACCTTCTTCTTATAGATGTTTTTGGGCCTCCAAGTGCAAAGGTTTGTAGGACAGTAGCAAATTTCCCTCAAGTGGATGACCTAAGGTTTATCAATCATGGGAGGCGTGGGATGAATATGGTCTCTCTCAAACAACCCTCGCAACCAAATAACAAAGAGTCTCTTGTGTCCCTAACACACCCAATACAATGGTAAATTGTATAGGTGCACTAGTTCGGCGAAGAGATGGTGATACAAGCGTAATATGGATGGTAGATATAGGTTTTTGTAATCTGAAATTATAAAAACAGCAAAGTAACTCAACATAAAATTGAGCGGAAACGGTATTTTAATGCTTCGAAACAAGGCCTAGGGTTCATACTTTCACTAGTGCAAGTTGATGACCCACAAGTGTAGGGTATCTATCGTAGTCCTTTCGATGAGTAAGAGTGTCGAACCCAACAAGGAGCAGAAGGAAATGACAAGCGGTTTTCGATAAGGTATTTTCTCGCAAGCATCAAATTGTAGGTACAGATAGTTTTGTGATAAGATAATTTGTAACGGGTAACAAGCAATGAAAGTAAATAAGGTGCAGCAAGGTGGCCCAATCCTTTTTGTAGCAATGGACAAGCTGGACAAGTTCTTATAATGAGAAAAGCGCTCCGAGGACACATGGGAATTATCGTCAAGCTAGTTTGATCACGCTCATATGATTCAAGCGTTCGTTACTTTGATAATTTGATATGTGGGTGGACGGTGCTTGGGTACTGCCCTTTCTTGGACAAGCAACCCACTTATGATTAACCCCTATTGGAAGCATCCGCAACTACAAAATAAGTATTAAGGTCAACCTAACCATAGCATGAAACATATGGATCCAAATCAGCCCCTTACGAAGCAACTTATAAACTAGGGTTTAAGCTTCTGTCACTCTAGCAACCCATCATCTACCTATTACTTCCTAATGCCTTCCTCTAGGCCCAAACAATGGTGAAGTGTCACGTAGTCGACGTTCACATAACACCACTAGAGGAGAGACAACATACATCTCATCAAAATATCGAACGAATACCAAATTCACATGACTACTAATAGCAAGACTTTCCCCATGTCCTCAGGAACAAACGTAACTACTCACAAAGCATATTCATGTTCATAATCAGAGGAGTATTAATATGCATTAAGGATCTGAACATATGATCTTCCACCAAATAAACCAACTAGCATCAACTACAATGAGTAATCAACACTACTAGCAACCCACAGATACCAATCTGAGGTTTTGGTACAAAGATTGGATACAAGAGGTGAACTAGGGTTTGAGAGGAGATCGTGTTGGTGAATATGTTGATGGAGATTGACCCCCTCCCAATGAGAGGATCGTTGGTGATGACGATGGTGATGATTTCCCCCTCCCGGAGGGAAGTTTCCCCGGCAGAACAGCTCTGTCGGAGCCCTAGATTGGTTCCGCCAAGGTTCCGCCTCGTGGCAGCAGAGTTTCATCCCGTAAGCTTGCTTGTGATTTTTTCCAGGGTAAAAGACTTCATATAGCAGAAGATGGGCATAAGAGGGCTGCCAGGTGGCCCACAAGGCAGGGGGGGCGCACCCAGGGGGTAGGGCGCGCCCCCCACACTCGTGGACGGTGGGTGGCCCCTCTCAGGTATTTCTTCCGCTAAATATTTATTATTAATTCCAAAAATGACTTTCGTGGAGTTTCAGGACTTTTGAGCTGTGCGAATAGGTCTCCAATATTTGCTCCTTTTCCAAATTTCGATCCCAAATGTACGGCATTCTCCCTCTTTATGTAAACCTTGTAAAATAAGAGAGAATAGCCATAAGTATTGTGACATAATGTGTAATAACATCCCATAATGCAATAAATATCGATATAAAACATGATGCAAAATGAACGTATCAACTCCCCCAAGCTTAGACCTCGCTTGTCCTCAAGTGGAAGCCGATATCGAAAAATATGTCCACATGTTTAGAGATAGAGGTGTCGATAAAAATAAAATACGGACATGAGGGCATCATGATCATTCTTATAATGATAACATACATACATATATATATATATATATATATATATATATATATATATATATATATATATATATATATATATATATATTGTCATATGATTCCTTATGCTCAAGTAACAATCTATTCACAATGTCAAGTATGATTCGTAAACTTCATTGAGAACTAACAAACTATGATCTCAATCATTGAAGCAATTGCAATTTATCATAACATCAGAAAGAGTCAATAATAGAGCTTTTCAGCAAGTCCACATACTCAACTATCATTTAGTCTTTCACAATTGCTAACACACACGCAATACTTATGGTTCTGGAATTTTAATCGGACACAGAGAAAGATAGGGGCTTATTGTGTTGCCTCCCAACCTTTTACCTCAAGGGTAATGTCAACAATAATAGTTCATGCTAACTTACATCCAGTTGGATATATATATTAGGATCTTTCCAACACGAGGTGCTTGCCAAAGGATAAAATGTAAAAGGGAAAGGTGAAGATCACCTTAACTCTTGCATAATGTAAAAGACATAAAGTAAAAGATAGTCCCTTCACAGAGGGAAGCAGAGGTTGTCATGTGCTTTTTGGTTGGATGCACGAAATCTTAATGCAAAAGAACGTCACTTTATATTGCCACTTGTGATATGAACCTTTATTGTGCAGTCAAGTAAACTTTTATTACTTCCATATCACAAGATCATTATAAAGCTTATTTTCTCCACATTAATAAGTCAAACATATTTAGAGAGCAATTTTTATTGCATGCAACATGACAACTTACTTGAAGGATCTTACTCAATCCATAGGTAGGTATGGTGGATTCTCATGGCAAAACTGGGTTTAAGGATATTTGGAAGAACAAGTAGTATCTCTACTTGGTGCAAGGAATTTGGCTAGCATGAGGGGGAAAGGCAAGCTCAACATGTTTGAATGATCCATGACAATACACTTTAATTGAGATGTGATAAAACATAACCCATTAGTTGTCTTCCTTGTCCAACATCAACTCTTTAGCATGTCATACTTTAATGAGCACTCACAATCATAAAAGATGTCCAAGATGGTATATTTATATGTGAGAACCTCTCTTTCTTTATTACTTCCTATTAATTGCAACGATGACCAAAACTATGTTTGCCAACTCTCAACAACTTTTAATCATCATACTCTCTATATGTGAAGTCATTACTATCCATAAGATCAATATGATATCTTTTATTTCTTTTATTCTTTTATGCACTTAAGATCATAGCAAGATAGCAAAGCCCTTGACTCAACATTAATCTTTATTATATATAGCTCACGGACTCGATTACATAGAGGGATCACAAAGCAAAACTCAAAACTAATTCATACCAAAACTTTATTCTATTAGATCAAGATATTACCAAAAGGATCGAACTAAGTAAAACGGTAAAGATAGGAGTGTGATGGTGATACGATACCAGGCACCTCCCCCAAGCTTGGCAGCTGCCAAGGGGAGTGCCCATACCCATGTGTTTATGTCCTCGGAGATGGTGAAGAAGGAGTTGTTGATGATGTAGGATTGTCGTCCGTCTCCAAGGCATTGGCTCACCAACATAGAAGGATGATCGAGTCTCCGGGATCCTCAAATCTGCAGCCAAACTCATCCTCTTGAATCTATATTAATACTCACAGTTTTGGTTTTGCAGGTCATAGATCTGGGCTTGGAGGTGCTCGATTTTCTCATGAAACTTGAAGATGGTCTTCCCAATGTTCTTGGCGTCCAGCTTGTGGTTGTTGGTGAACTCCGCGATCATCATCTGGTTGGCGTTAAGTCCGTGCTCCACCATCCCTTGGCACTTGAAAACTTGTTGTTCCATCGCTTCGAGCTTTGTCTCCACGCTTCCGGTACTCCTTGGTCCCTCCACATCGCGGATGTGCAGCACCCCCTCACGCATCTCAATGGTTTGAGGGTGATGCAGCACCTCCGCGAGATAGGGGTTAATGACCCTCTCGAAAAACTTGTCCTTGGGAGCGCTTGAAGATGTCATGGTGCTCTAGATCTGTCAGAAAACAGCATGAAACAAAGATAGAAGATTTTTGCGTGATACGGTGGTCAAAACCTTCAGGAGATTATATAATGAATTTTTACCGACCGAAAGAAGTATCGTGCAAGAAAACGGAGTCCAGAGAGCACACGAGGTGCCCACGAGGCAGGGGGCGCGCCCTCCACCCTCGTGGAAGCCTCGTGTCCTTCCCGGGCTAATTCTTATTTTCCTATTTTCTTAAATATTCCAAAACAGAGAAAAATTGCTATTAGAACTATTTTGGAGTCGGTTTACTTACCGTACCACATACCTATTCCTTTTCGGAGTCTGAAACATTCTGGAAAGTGTCTCGTATGTATTCCTTTGGGGTCACGGTTTCAATAACATTAGTTTTAACATTTATTGGGTTACCTGAGATATAATGTTTGACTCTTTGACCGTTCACCACCTTGGATTTGTGCCTTCGGGTTGTTGATTTTTATGGCACCGGAACGATAGACCTCCTCGATAACGTAAGGGACTTGCCATTTAGAGAGAAGTTTTCCTGCAAAAAATCTTAAACGAGAATTGAATAGCAACACATAATCACGTACATTAAACTCACGCTTTTGTATCCTTTTGTCATGCCATCTTTTAACTTTTTCTTTAAACAGTTTGGCATTCTCGTAGGCCTGGGTTCTCCATTCATCAAGTGAGCTAATATCAAATAACCTCTTCTCATCGGCAAGTTTGAAATCATAATTGAGCTCGCCCAATATGCCTTATGTTCTAGTTCGACAGGTAAGTGACATGCTTTTCCATAAACCATTTTATATGGAGACATACCCATAGGATTCTTATATGCAGTTCTATAAGCCCATAATGCATCGTCAAGTTTCTTGGACTAATTCTTTCTAGATCTATTAACAGTCTTTTGCAAAATTAATTTGAGCTCTCTGTTACTCAATTCTACTTGACCACTAGACTGTGGGTGATATGGAGATGCAATTCTATGATTAACATCATCCTTAGCAAGCATTTTATGGAAAGCACCATGAATAAAATGTGAACCACCATCAGTCATTAGGTATCTAGGGACTCCAAACCTCAGAAAAATAACTTCCTTAAGCATCTTAATAGAGGTGTTATGATCAGCACTACTAGTTGGAATAGCTTCTACCCACTTAGTAACATAATCAACAAGAACTAAAATATGTGTATACCCATTAGAGGCAGGAAAGCGGTCCCATATAATCAAAGCCCCAAACATCAAATGGTTCAATAACAAGAGAATAATTCATAGGCATTTCTTGACATCTACTAATATTACCAATTCTTTGACATTCATCACAAGACAAGACAAACTTACGGGCATCTTTGAAGAGAGTAGGCCAATAAAAACTAGATTGCAATACATTATGTGCAGTTTTATCTCCAGCGTGGTGTCCTCCATATGCCTCGGAGTGACACTTGCGTAGGATCTGTTCTGTTCATGCTCGTGTACACAACGCCTAATAACACCATCTACTCCTTCTTTATAAAGGTGTGGGTCATCCCGTAGTAATGTCTTAAATCATAAAAGAACTTTTCTTTTGCTTGGTATGTGAAACTAGGTGGTATAAATTTAGCAACAATGTAATTAGCATAATCAAAGCATACCATGGAGCAGACGAGAAGCATTTATGATAGATAATTGTTCATCGTGAAAGCTATCATCAATAGGTAGTGGGTCATCAAGAACATTCTCTAATCTAGACAAGTTATGCAACGGGGTTCTCAGCTCCCTTTCTATAAATAATAGGCAAATCAAATTCTTGGAGCAAGAGAACCCATCTAATAAGTCTAGGTTTAGCATCTTTCTTTTCCATAAGATATTTAATAGCAGCATGATCGGCGTGAACAATTACTTTAGAATTAACAATATAAGGTCTGAACTTATCACAAGCAAATACAACTGCTAAGAATTCTTTTTTAGTAGTATCATAATTTCTCTGAGCACTGTCTAGAGTTTTACTAGCATATTGAATAACATTTAGTTTCTTATCATCTCTTTGTCCTAGGACAGCACCTACAGCATAATCGCTAGCATCACACATAATTTCAAAGGGTAAATTCCAATCAGGTGGCTGAACAATAGGTGCAGAAATCAAAGCTTTCTTAAGTATTTCAAACGCTTCTACACAATCATCATCAAATACAAAGGGAATATCTTTTTGCAATGGATTAGTCAGAGGCCTAGAAATTTTAGAAAAGTCCTTAATGAACCTCCTATAAAAACCAGCATGACCAAGGAAACTTCTTATACCTTTAATGTCCCTGGGACACGGCATCTTTTCAATAGCATCAACCTTAGCTTTATCAACTTGAATACCTCTTTCAGAAATTTTATGCCCCAAGACAATACCTTCATTAACCATAAAGTGGCACTTTTTCCAATTCAAGACGAGACTAGTATCTTCACTCCTCTGCAAAACTCAATCAAGGTTGCTCAAGCAATCACCAAAAGAGGATCCATAAATGGAGAAATCATCCATGAATACCTCACAAATCTTTTCACAAAAGTCAGAGAATATAGCCATCATGCATCTTTGAAAGGAAGCAGGTGCATTACATAAACCAAAAGGCATACGTCTATAAGCAAAGGTACCAAAAGGGCAAGTAAAAGTGGTCTTTTCTTGATCCTCACGACACAGTATTTGAGAGAAACCGTAGTAACCATCTACAAAGCAAAAATGTGTGTGTTTGGATAGCCTTTCTAGTATTTGATCAATAAAAGGTAAAGGGTAATGATCTTTCTTAGTAGCTTTATTTAATTTACTAAATCATTTACTATCCTATAACCTGTAATAATTCTTTAAGGTCAATTCATCTTTATCATTAGGAACAACAGTAATACCTCCCTTCTAAGGGACACAATGGACAGGACTTACCCACTGACTATCAGCAACGGGATAAATTATACCTGCCTCAAGGAGCTTTAGTATTTCCTTTCTTACCACTTCTTTCATCTTAGTATTTAACCGCAGTTGATGATCAATAACTGGTTTGGCGCCTTCTTACAATTTTATTTTCTGTTAGCATAGAGTGGGACTAATGCCCTTAAGATCATCAAGAGTATACCCAAGAGCAGCACGGTGCTTTTTCAGAGTTTTCAATAATCTTTCCTCTTCCTGCTCTCAAAGGTTAGCACTAATAATAACAGGATATATCTTCTTTTCATCAAGATAAGCATATTTAAGAGTATCAGGTAATGGTTTAAGCTCAAACACGGGATCACCCTTGGGTGGAGGAGGATCCCCTAGGATTTCAACAGGCAAGTTGTGTTTCAAAATAGGACCCTGTTTAAAGAATACTTCATCTATTTCCCTTCTTTCATTCATAAACATATCATTTTCATGGTCTAGCAAATATTGTTCTAAAGGATCAGTAGGAGGCACGGCAATAGAAGCAAGACCAATAATTTCATCCTTACTAGGCAATTCTTTATCATGGGGTTGTCTATGAAATTTAGCAAAATTAAACTCATGAGACATATCTCCTAAGCCAATCGTAACAACATCCTTTTCGCAATCAATCTTAGCATTAACAGTGTTCAAGAAGGGTCTACCAAATATGATGGGACAAAAGTCATCTTGTGGGGAGCCAAGAACAGGAAAATCAGCAGGATATTTGACTTTCCCACACAAGACTTCAACATCTCTAACAATCCCAATTGGTGAAATAGTATCTCTATTGGCAACCTTAATTGTAACATCAATTTCTTCTACCTCAGCAGGTGCAATATCATGCATAATTTCTTCATATAAGGAAAAGGGTATTACACTAGCACTAGCACCCATATCACATAAGCCATGATAACAATGATCTCCTATTTTAACAGAAATAACAGGCATGCCTAGAACAGGTCTATGTGTCTTAGCATCAGGTCTAGTGATTCTAGCAGCTTGTTCACAAAAATAAATAACATGCCCATCAATATTATCAGCCAAGAGATATTTAACCATAGCAATACTAGGTTCAACTTTAATTTGCTCAGGAGGTGTATATGTTCTAGTATTACTCTTACGAACCATAGTTGAAGCTTTAGCATGATCCTTTATCCTAACAGGGAAAGGTGGTTTCTCAATATAAGTAGAAGGAACAATAGGATCATTATAAGTGATAGTTTTTTCTTCAACTGTAACAGGTGCAACTACTTTTACTTCAATGGGAGGATTATATTTAAACCACTTCTCCTTAGGGAGATCAACATGCGTAGCAAATGATTCCTGAGAAAGAAGCTACTATCTCAGAGTCAAGTCCATATTTAGTGCTAAATCCACGAAAAGCATCGGTATCCATAAAAGATTTAACACAATCAAACTTAGGTGTCATACCTGACTCCTTACCATCCTCGAAATCCCAATCTTCAGAGTTGCGTTTAATTATTTCCAATAAATCCCATTTGAATTCAATAGTCTTCATCATAAAAGACCCAGCACAAGAAGTATCAAGCATGCACTACAAAAAATACACTTCCGTGATGATACGTGTTTGTCACAGTAGGTTGCGTTTTTTGTCATGCATGTACATCCATGACAATTTTATGACAGAATCAAGATAGTCATACATGTCTTTGTCGTAGAAGTGTTCCATGACATTACCAAAATTATCATCACGGAAGTGTCCACTTCCATGACGATAAATGGCGCGTCCGTAAGTGCTTTCGTCAAGGGTGACCGACCGCGTGGCATCCACAATGTAACGGAACGCCCGTTAAGCTATCGGGTCGGGTTTTGGATCCGATAACTCCGTTAACAGCCCGACCAATGGGGATTTTCCACGTGTAAAATCATCATTGGCTGGAGGAAACACGTGTCGGCTCATCGTTGGGGCAGATGTCATCCACTCATTGGACAGAAGGCGCCTATAATACATCGACACGTGGTATGGCCCATCAAAGGCCCATTCCTGTGAAAAGGTCGGCCCATTTGACTTGGTCAACAGGTGGCGGGTCGGCCCATGTAAAGCCTGTTAACGGCATGTTCACATATAGCCCATTAACAGCCTGCTAACCCAAGGCCCATTACGCCCTATCCGAATTAGGCCCAATAGCGTCATCTGAGCATCCAATATGATTCCAGCCCATTTTCACTTCTGGCCCATGTATGGCCCATGACGTCTTTCGGCCCATATGAGGCCCTACGTAACTCTTGGCCTATTAATGGCCCGTGGTGAAACTAGCCCGTAATGAACAGTGTATCACTTTACACCCAATAACGGCACGTGGTGAAACTGGCCCGTAATGAATAGTGTATCACTTTATACCCATTAACGGCCCGTTATTCCGCTAATGCTTTCTAGCCCATGTTATCTTTTGGCCTTCTCGAGCCCATTTATTCTTGGGCTCATTTCCGGCGATTCGTTTACTTATGGCCCGTTCTCGTCATTTTACGCTTGTGGGCCAAATTCAGCCCGTGGTTACTGATCGACCCGTTTGTGGTCCGTTAATACATTGGGCCGTTTTCATAGCATCATCAAATACAGCCTATTAACGATGGCCCATTATGGTCGGCCCATGAACGGACGATTCCAACTCTAGCCCGTTTACAGCCATAATGCGGCCTGTTATTGGCCCATGTTTGGCAAATCGATCATACGGCACGTATAAGGCCCATTGATGATACGGCCGTAGAAGGCCCATTGTTTCTACGTCCGTAGAAGGCCCATTGTTTCTCTGACCCGTAGAGGGCCCACTATTTCTCTGACCCGTAGGAGGCCTAGTGTCACTACAAGAATATAAGCCCATGGTTATTGTGGCCTAGTTTAAAAAATAGGTTATTGCAGCCACTAGCAAACCGCGGAAAAAGAACTGCATCGACTACAAGCAAACAAATAAACAAGACAACAAGGAAATAAATAAGCAAGCAACTTATGCTAGGCTATCACGGCTATTACATATTACATCCACTTTGGGCATCAAAGTTCGCCACCGGTGCAAATATAGGAACAAAGCGACATATAAACGCTGACAAAACAAGTCCAGAACTGAAACTACTTCGTAAGAGTTCAATAAACAATGTCACAGGTACCCATAATGCTTTGGCAAGATGCTTAGCAAGCTTATTAACTTTCTCTTGTTTGGCGCTTAAATCCTCCGGTAACTTGCTATTGCACAAGAAAGTACGCATCTGAATTTTGCGAGGACTTCCTCGATCCTTTGGCTTCTTGCCATACCGACGGTGGATGCCTTTCAAATTGTAGGCCCAGAAGAAGTCAAGTGATTCGAGCAGCGAGTTCGAAGAGCTTGTGCGGTGATGTGCCAAGAACTTCGAACACTACATCAACGCAGGGGTGGGGTTTCTCACTTTCTACAAGATCGTTTTTATCACCTTTCTTGGAGACCAACAGGGTTGTCTCACTATCTTGAACCTTATCTGCATTACTTTCTCTACCATTGTATAGAGGGTGCTCTTCTCCAATATTCTGTTTGCACACTACAAGAGAAACAAGCAGACACATCACAAGTTTAGCATGTAGTATACGAAACTCTTTTTGGTAAACCGGTTCAGTAGTAAGGTGGACAGGATAACAACATGAAACAAACATATATCTATGTACTATGGTCACTGTATTGTCCATATATTCTAGTTTATGTTCCCTAATCAAGATAGAGACACAGTTCAACTCATATATTTTTAAGACACAAGACAGCATAGACAGAATATAAATGTGAGAAACTACACAAAGATTGGCAGCACTTGTAATGTGCATCACATGAGAACATAACTGCTTATACAACTTAAAGCTGAAATCAACATAGAGCAAGAAGTTAGAACAGCAATCCAGCTTAAAGAAATAGGTTTAAAACATACCTGCTAAGCCATTGGAGTTTCAATTGGATCCTTCAAATTCGAAAGTAGTTGGTATGAGTAAATACATGATGCAACAAAGAAACTAGTATGGACCATAGCTACGGAATCGACACGAGAACAGTTGCTCTTTTGCTTTAAATGTGGAGTTTGGGTTAGCTGTGGTGGTCTTCGTGCTTTGGGCACTGCAGAGCTTTACAAACTGCTCGTGGGGTACTCTGTGGTGGACATGGTGCTTTGTCAACTAGAAGTGGGTTACTATCCGGCGGGTTGCGGTTAGATGGGTTGTAGTTGGTTCTCGCCCAACGGTGTAAGTGTGCAATCTGGAAGAGTCTCGATTATGTGTGGTGGGGCTAGTTTGTGGGCCAAGACAACCATGGTTCTATCTGCATCGATGGGTATGCTTGTCTTTTTTGAAGAACGGGTTTCGCTCCCTTAGATACTGCCATCACCCCTCCAATTCAAATGGCTGATAAACAAGAAAAGAAATTGAACATCTGAGACATTGTATGATAAGCAGATGTGGTAATTCACATATATGTTGTCTAACCAAACAGACAAAGATGACACAATTTCACATATATGATGCCTAACTAAACAGGATAGCATGACACAGTTTAGGATATATGATGGATAACTTAACATAATATAATGGCATAATTCAACATATGATGAGTGCCTAAACAGATGACATGACAAAACTATATGATGTCTTTCTAAAATAGGTTGGGATGAAATAATTCACATACATGTTGTCTAAGTATACAGGATGGCATGATATAATTGACATAATTGATTCATATACTAAGTAGGGGCACTTTCGCATGTATGATCTCTAAACTAAGCGAGATAGAATTCAATATTGTGCATATGATGTCTAAACTAAGCAATGCAAGACACCATATGCATCATATGAGAAATATAAACATTGCAACTTAGAGCATACACCTCAGGTGGGATATAAGACTGGTCATCTGTCTCTGAATCCTCCTCTGAGGAGCTCCCTGTAACCATCGAGATATATGCTTCAACAGGTACCATTGCCTGCTCTAAAGACCTTGTTTTCACTCCAGATTTTTTCATAACTGGCTCAAATGGCTGATACACATGAAGAGTAGTTCAATATACACAGATTGTCGACAAATGGAATACGTAATTGAAAAAAAAAAGATGGCATGAGATAATTCACATATACGATGTCTGGCTCCATGGCGGTGCATAATTCACATATATGATAACTGGCTGAAAAACATGGCATTGCATAATTCACATATCTGATATAGAAAGCAAACAGGAGGCATTCACACAAAGCATGTCTAATCTAAGCGGATGGCATGGCAATGCAAGACACCATATGCATGATATGAGCAATATAACCCAGCCAAGTTAGAGCATGCACCTCGGGGATCTGTTGGTCATCTCTCTGAATCCTCCTCCGAGAAGCTATCTATAACCAACAAGGAATCAGCATCACGACAGGTAGCACGATCGCTCGTAAGACCTTGTTTTCCTCCAGATTTTCCCATGACCGACTCAAATGGCTGATGCATGGGAAGAGTAGATGAATGTATAAACATTGTTGACAAATGGAATACATTATGGAAAAAAATATGGCACGATACAATTCACATATACGATGCTGGCTAAACAGGATGGCATTGCATGATTCACGTATATGATGCCTGGCTAAAGAAGATGGCATTGCATAATTCCCATATACTCCCTCCGTTCCTAAATATTTGTCTTTTAGAGATTTCAAATGGACTACCACATACGGATGTATATAGACATATTTTAGAGTGTAGATTCACTCATTTTGTTCCGTATGTAGTCACTTGTTGAAATCTCTAAAAAGAAAAATATTTAGGAATGGTGGGAGTATGATATAGAAACCAAACAGGTGGCATTCACACAAAGCAAATCTAAACAGGTGACATATAAGATGCATAATGTAAGCAATGCAAGGCACCATATGCATGATATGACCAACATCAGCATGCCAGGTTAGAGTAAACACCTCAGGTGGTAAACAAAGGCGTGGTCGGCTCCTTCCTAATCTCCATCTGAATAGTTATCTTCCTCTGGAATACAATCTAGAAATGCAGGAGAGGGGGGCACTTACCACCATGGAGCAGCGTCTGCATGACATTATATTCCCGCATAGCGATCTTCTCTTTTCTCTAAATGTTCAAGACGATTGTGTACAATATCGACATGCATAATAAAAAAATAGTTAGATTTTGTAAGGCCTAAGGGTGCATGCAAAAATAAAGACTGATGGTAGCAAACGGTGGATGGATCCAAAACTAATGATAGCGGTAGATTATAGCTTCAGCTTAAAAGATAGAGAATGGATCATCTATTGTTTGTTGCCCACCCAACATGAACCACATAGAAGACACCAGATGAACCAGATAGTAGATGATACTATTCGTTCTTTGGATCGATATGAGACCCATGGGCAATTCAAAACTCAAGTTTGAACGATAAAGTAGCGGTAATAATAACCGATGTATAACATGAGCAAACACGAAAAGATCGACCTCTCTTAGGAACTGTGTAGTCCTCGGGTTCATCGCTTTCGATCGATGATGGTAATGCAGTTAGGCGTGGCTGCCGACAATGGGGAAGATGATCGAGGCGGCGAAAAGAAAGTCTGCGGGGATCTCTGCTGCGGTGAACGCTTCTGTCGATGGTGCACCTCGAATTGGGGTGGATGACTAACCGCAGTAGGAAGCAGGACATAACACACATAGTTTTCTTTGACGCCTATCTGAAAATGAAGTAAATATGTAAGGGCTCCTTAGAATTGGAGGATTCTATAAACGCAGGGACAGGAAAAACACAGGAATAGGATAGGAATGGACGTGCAAAACAGAGCATTTGGAAACATAGGATTTCAGTCAACCTGGGTGTTTGCCTCACATGAATTGGAAGAACACAGGAATGGAGAAACAAAGTGATGCGACGAGTGTCCAACCTCTTTGGCATAGCCTTGTGGACCTCAACATCATTGGGTTGGACGTGGAGGATGGTGATGATGCTTGGTGTGCTGTCGGGAGGCGGGAAGAAGATCTGAGGCCTCTGGAAACGGCGTCGAGGGTATCGCTCATTTGTGATGGGACGATTCCGTCGTTGGAGCAGCTCCTCTAAGGTGTATGGCGGCGAGGCTGAAGTAGGACAAGATGCACAACGTTAATCTGAAGTGGGACCCTAATATCATCTGCAATAGATGATGTAAAATACATCACCAAAAAGTGCTAGATGTAAAAGCGATCAAGGCGCCCACGGCCGCTCCGACAGATGTTGTAAATCTGTTCACTCACGAACTTAACCGAAGAAAATGAACTTTACAATTGAAACTGAATTTTACCGTCAAAACTGATTGAACTAGTAATGTAGCATTGCAATAGATGTTTAGGGCGTTCGAGCACTAGTAGCGTAGAAGCGATGATCTAAATCAGCAGACGCCGAGCAGGGAACACACTAGCGTAGAGCAAGTCGTGGCAAGAGTATGCCATGAAGCGAAAAGCTAAAGCAGCAACTCCGTGATTCTGCTGGAGGTCGGGTAACAAAGCAGCAGAGCCAAGCGAGAGCAAGAGCAGAAAAGCAGCACGAACGAAGCAGAGCAAGGCAGCAGCCGACCGACAAAGAAGAACAGAAAGCCGCAGACGAGCCGAGCCGGAGCAGCCGCAGCTAGTGTCATAGGAAGTCGCCGCCGAGGAAGCAACGGCATGGGGCAGAGACGCCATGGATGATGTGGCCGGCGACGGCGCCGTCGATGGAGACTCGCCATGTCTGCTCGGTATCGAGCACCGGCAGCCCCGTGAGATCGAATAAAAGATAAAATGCAGCGGTGAGTGCAGAACCTCCGTGGTGGCGCCAGTTGGCCTCGGCTTCATCGGAGGAATTGGTGAGGGTGTTGCGGTTCCAATGGGTTAGGTCAAGACGGCACTATGGGGATTGAGGTGGCGCGATAGACGAGGCGAACATCGGGGCAGCTCCTTGGAGGTGGAGGACGGGGCGGCTGATCCGGCGGGACGATGAGATCAACAACGGATCCTCATCCGGTGCGGTGGATGAGGGACGGCGAGCTGTTGCGGTGGACGGCGTAGTCGGGGAAGAGTCTCCGGCTGGGCGGCGGTCGGGAGGCCGACAGAGGAGCATGGGTTTTCGCGGGTTTTGGCAGCCTCGGTGTACGAATGGGGGGGCGAAGGGGGAGGGGGAGCCAAGCTTAGGGACGCGCTTGTCCAAAATGTAGGGTAAGTTACCAGCGTACTTTCAACCGGTTTTGACACCGCGACGTGGAGCTTCATTTCCTACCGAGGGGTAGAAGGGGGATTTCGCGTGTATGGGCTGCGGGACCGATTTCGGATGAGGAGGGAGTTCTCGCGCGCTTCCAAATTTCGGGATAACAAGGCGCGGCGCGGGTTGAAGAGGCGGGAGTTTCAAAGCAGGTGAGACAAATGATACTCGAGCTTGAAAATTTCGGGATAACAAGGTGCGAATTCCTTGTTCGGCAGAACAAACTTAACGTGTAAAAAAACAATTCCCATTGAAAAAACTACAAGAAAAATGTAAAAAAAATCAGGAGAACAAGATTACCCTGCACAGTACCAAATCGATTCGCACTTCCCTCAACAACAACAAAAAACAAATCAATTCCCACCAAAGACAGAGTAATGTCCCTTTTATATGATTACTGAGATGCCATGATCTCAAATTTCAATTTTTGAATCCACGTTATGTTGAATTCGAATATATCGTTAGGTGACCTTGCAGTTTATAATTGATGTAGTCGTACATTTTGATCTTACATCATATATGAACATTTTACTCCACCATGTGAACATATATATTGTCATCTACCATATGGACTAAATTTGAGATGAATCAATTTTCCTTATTTGAATACGATTGTTGTCAAGTTATACAATAATTTAAATATTATCTTGATAACAAAAAACATGCATATAGCAGTAATCATATTTCACTATGAACTACATGTAACATACGCTCTCCAATTCAAATATTTGTATCCATTTTATGTTGAATTCAAATCATGGTACATTATTGGTCTAGGTAGCAAGATGTTCGGGATAATCTAAACCCTATTTCATATGTATAATTTTCGGCTGAATTGGGACAAGTTTTGGTATAAGCTTCTTGCAAAACCGGAGATTCTCTCAACAAGCCTCGTGGTTCCGAGAGGGAACATGTCACCTTTGTGTGCGAAACGATATACGCTTTCTCCCCCCTGATTTTATTTACAGAGGCAACATAGAACTATATGAGTGCCCTGTTAAATTTTGGAATTATTTCGGGTTCATTTGGCCTTTTTATACATTAATTCAGTTTCTGGACTTTTAATGTGCATAATCTAAATATGAATTGCATGCACATGCTCCGGCGCACCAAAGTGGGTTGAAAAATCACATGTGTGTCCTTGGTTGAATTTCTAGGTCCCATGGAAGAAATGAGAATGAAATTCAAACATCTGGGCCTCATGACTCGCCGAGAACATCGAGAAACTTAGATTTTAAATTCATGTAAATCCAAAACTCATTGAAATCATGAAACTTGGCATGGTGTCATGTGATGGCACTAACATGTTGTGGTAAAAAATTGGGCCGATTTGGAAGCTCGTGGTTCTAAGAGGGAACGTGCCACCTTTGAGTGTGAAACGATATACGCTGCCCCCCCTTGAGTTTCTTAACAAACGCAACAAAGAAATACATTAGTGCCCTGTTATATTTTGGAATTATTCCGGGTTCGTTTGTCGTTTTTTACACATTAATTGAGTTTCTGGTCATTTAATGTGCATAAGTCAAATTTGAACTACAAGCACATGCTCTCGTGCTCCAAAGTTGGTTGAAAAATCAAAATTAAAACATCTGGGCATCGTGGCTCGGCCGAGAACATTGAGAAACTTAGTTTTAAAATTCTTGTAAATCCAAAACACGTCTGAAAATCATGAAACTTGGCATGGGTGTCATAACATGGTACTACCATGCTGTGGTAAAAAAATTGGCCGAATAGGAACAGATTTTTGTATAAGCTTCTTGCAAACCGAAGCTTCTCTCAAGAAGGCTCGTGGTTCTGAGAGGGAATGGGCCACCTTTGAGTGCGAAACGATATACGCTGTCCCCCTTGAGTTTATTTACAAAGGCAACATAGAACTACATGAGTGCCCTGTTAAATTTTGGAATTATTCCGCTTGCTTTGGCCTTATTTACACATTAATTGAGTTTTTGGTCATTTAATGTGCATAATTCAAATTTGAACTACAAGCACATGCTCCCGCAAGCGCCAAAGTTGGTTGAAAATCACATTTTTGTCCCCGAGTGAATTTCTAGGTCCCATGCAAAAAATGAGAATAAAATTCAAACATCTGGGCATCGTGGCTCGGTCGAGAACATTGAGAAACTTGGTTTTAAAATCATGAAACTTGGCATGGTGTCATGTCATGGTAGTACCATGCCGTGGTAAAAAAATTTGGCCAAATAGGAACAAATTTTGGTATAAGCTTCTTGCAAATCAGAGCTTCTCTCAAGAAGGCTCGTGGTTCTCGGAGGAAACGTGTCACCTTTGTGTGCATAATTCAAATTTTAATTACAAGCACATGTTACAGTGCACCAAAGTTGGTTGAAAAATCACATGTGTGTCCTCGGGTAAATTTCTAGGTTCCATGCAAGAAATGGAAATGAAATTCAAAATTTTGGGCGTCGTGGCTAGGTTGGAAACATTGAGAAACTTAGTTTTTTAATTCCTGTAAATCCAAAACACGCATGAAAATAATGAAACTTGGCTTGGTGCCATGACATGGCACCAACATGATGTGGTAAATTTGTAGTCTGATCTGCGAAGGCGCACACATTAAAAATCAACAAAGTCATTTTGGAACAAGTGATGTCACGTTACAATCGGAAACACAAGTATTATTGAAACCGTGGGCGTTCTACTTACTAGTACCATTTACGTGCCACACGTCCCCATTTTTTTTAGCTAGGAGGCACCGTGCAGGTAGCTATTTGAGTACGAGAGGCGTGCGATCAGACCCCTGCGCGTGCTTATCGGGAGGAGAGCCCTTTGACCTCCATCTGCCATCCACCTCTCTCCCAAGGTGTCCATTAATGGTGCCCGAGCCTCTGTTTAATGGCGTGGCTATGTCTCACTCGACCGAGATTTATTTAGAGAGAAAAGAAAATCTGAAAGCACGGATCTTGATGTAAGATCCGACGGACCTATATAGCATCTATCGCGACTTATAGCAAGACCGATGAATATATAAGGACGATTAATTGTCTTACATAATTAGAAAGATAATTAAAAGCCACATGCGGCTACGCCGAAATACACAAGGGCAAAAGAAGAAGGAAGACAAGGATCCGCTCGCTGATCTCTACTCTCTTGATGCGTTGTTGCAGGCCGCGGGAACTAGTCTCCGCGGCGAGTGGCGATGAGCTCTTTCGTGTCCTCAAGACGCTGCTTGAGAACATCCACGTATTCCTCCACCAGCCTTTGGCGCTCGTTGTGGAGCATGTCATTCTCGTCCATAAGTTTCTTGACGATGACGCCGGTCCTCTTCAACAAGGCACTGGTCTCCTCCTACTGGTCTGCACTTCAGACGATCTTCTCCCTCAGCGAGGTCGTGCTCTCGCCGAGCCTCTCATTGCCCTCCCTTAGTTGTCGGATGACGCCGTAGCCCTGTTCAAACGAGCCTTTCATGTCGCCCCGCAACCTCCCACCGGAGATCCGATCCATCCGGCTATGGGACGATCGCATGCATGCGCCTATACGATTAAATGCCGCCTTTGCCCGCGAGAAATTTTCCCTAGGCCGCCATGCACGGCGGGCATCTTTGCTGCATTCTGCGCGGCGGACATCTCTGCTTTGCTTGGCCGGGCCGGGCGATCTGCTGCATCGGCAATGGCAGACCTCCGTGTTGCTTCAGCCGTGGGCCGGCGGGACCTGTGTTGCTACTTCGCGTGGCGGGACATGTCGGTTGCTCTCGCGGCGGCGGGACATCTCGTGCTTCCGCTTCCATGCTCGCCTCTCCACAGTGGCAATCTCTCGACCTGTAACTCACGCCGCCATGGCGAGACGCAAGGAAGGATCTTTGAATGACTTGTTTGTTTTTGTGGATGAGGAGTTGAGGAGGAATGTGCAGTCATCTTGGCATACTAGTATTTATAACCAAGTACTAATACACTCCTAAGTGGGAAACCATTTAGGTTGTGATCGGTGTGAACAGGATTGCAATTCAATATAGCGTGGAGTATTTTGGAATGTGACGAGACGCAAGCTCAAAATTTATTGACGGTTCTAGTTTCGAAGTCCGGCACTATTCCCGGATGGAGTAGTTCTTTTTCTACTCCCTCCTTTCTGGTTTTATAGGGCTTATCTCAAAATTTTAGTTTTTCCATTTTATAAGGCTCAATTTGGTTGTTCCCCAACACATGTTCAGATTCCAAGGTGCATTAAATCATTGCATGCAAGTATTAAGAGAAAATTGACCAATGCATGTACTTTATGCATGCGTGCATTGCGATTAATGCATTGATAAACAAAATTTTTTGACAAAAACAAGAGCATTAATTAGGTGCTTTTGCAAACTACAAAAAATATTCCACCACTCACCATCGTGGTTGGTGAGATTTTTGAATTAAGCCCCTATAAACTGGAAAGGAGGGAGTACTGATGTATATGTGCAATAACTGGCACCGTCATATACATATCTTACGGTTAATGGGGCGTTCGATAGGAATAGCCGCTTGGCGAGCTCTAGGCTAGTCTTTTTTTTCAGACGCATTAAACCTATCTCTCGGGACTTCTCACATGCACCATCATGCCACCCACAAAAACTTGTACTCTGAGTTTAGTACGTTATACAGGAAGAGAAGAGGTGCACGCACGCACTCGTCCTCTCACACACGTCTGTTTTTCTCGAAAAGGAGGATGATGACCCCGGCCTCTGCATCTCGGGAGTCACACACATCTGTAGCTACGAATTATAGTGTTCTCAACCATCCGATTGGCTCTATCATGGATGTACCTATATACTAAAACATGTCTAGATACATCTATATTTTGACAAATGGAAGGCATGTATTGTGGAATGGAGGGAGTTCTTGTCATCAAAATGAATAAAAAGGGACGTATCTAGAACTAAAATACGTCTACATACATCTCCTTTTATCCATTTTGATGACAAGTAGTACTTCTTACCCAATGGAACTTTATATCCAACAGACACAAAATATCCGTTCGACTGTTGGAAATTACTGATCTGATGTCGAAGTAATTGCTGCATCGCCACCAAAACCCACCATTTCTTAAACTAAAGTAGACCGAGGTAATCTCTATATTAGCATATTACTAAGATAAACAAAAGGCATCAGAGAAACATTTAGGACGTGAGCTTGTCAATCTGAATGTGGAGGGACACTAAGCTTAGCCCGGCCAGAGCTTGGGCGGAAATCACAAGAAGGTCAGCTCGCACGCCGACGTCGCCGGGATCCTTGCCGCTTGTCACCTCCGGTTCCACCTTGACGGGCGTCGGTCGTGCCTTTGGGCTCCCCGGCGGACCGTTCGCCCATAGCTTGGCCCGTAGTGCGGCCGGTGAGGGCAACCCGGCCCCGCTCTGAATGGCGGAAACCGACACGGTGATAGGCACGCCGATGTCGAGCATGCCATCGACCGAGAAAAACGCTACGGTCGCCCTCCTCCGCGAACGGCAAAGAAGAGTCGTGGGTTCGATAAAGCTGGCATTTGTAGCTGGAGCACCTTGCCGTACTGGATCTTGTGCACGGGCATGGGATGCGCGGTGTTGATGTGGTGGTAGAGCGCCGTCGGCGGGCCTTCATAGCCGCATACGGGCACAGGGCATTTGCAGGGCGCGAGCGGACACACGCCCGGTGATCGGGCGAAGCTTGTGGTAAGTGACGTAGAGCCCACAACCTTCGTGCGGGCACACCACCCTCACCGGACGAAAGGACGGAGTCCACCGCCCGTGTTCCGCACGTCAAAGCCACCGCCCGCTCGCCGCTTCTGCACCTTGCCGCTGGTTCCTGGCGCTCGGCCGCGCAGTCCGCGCGAGGCAGTGCCTTCCTTGCACCGCAGAAATCAATCGAACAAAGACATCAATCAAGAAACCTGCACCTTGCTCAATCAGCCGAGCGGACGAGGTGTATTCAACCTCATACACCGGAGGCGTCAAGGGTCGGAGGCACAAGGGCGATGGAGCACGCAGTGAGGTCCATCGAGACCTTAGAGAGCTCCATCGCCGGGTCCTGTTAAGTCTGCATGATCTCGCCCTCCTCGTGCACAACCATCTCGACTTGGGCCGGGCATTACAAAGCTTTTACCGTCACATATTTTATACTACTTCAGTGTGCATTAAATCAACACATGCAAGTATCAAAAGGAGAATCACGGCATGCATGCATGCATGCGTTGTAATTAATGCATCGGTAAACGCAAATTATTGAAATATATCGAGTGCAGTGCTTTGATGTGTCGCGTCAACTCGTACATCAACGAGAAGTTTGATTATCCTCTCCTCGCGGACTTAATCGCACTGCGCTTTGGCTGTATGACAAAGTTGGCCACACACTTGTCGGGCCCACCTGTCATACACGAAAAAGGCGAGGCGCCCCTCCTCGCCCAATAGCGTGGTGGCCGGCAAGACTAGGGAGAAGCTTTACACGCTCTCCCCTCCACGCTGTGGACATGCAGCAGTTCAATCGGTGTCGATGGTCGAAGCGATCTTGTAGTACTCCTCCGGCAGTAGTACTCCATCATTGTTCGACTTCCCGAAGAGGTGAAGAGCCAAGCGCAGCCCGGACGCTCGTGTGGCAGTTTCATGTGTAGAGTAGTCTAGGATAGCGTGTACCGTGCCTGTAAGCTTAAAATCGTTGGGGTCGGCTCCATGCTATGTGGCCGTCTTGAAGTTTTTTTTTTAAATAGTCTTCTGGCCCTACCTGCACCCACCTGGTGATTGTAGTTTGCACGCCATCCGTCAAGACAGAATATATATTTTAATTTGTTTTTTTTGAAAAGGCGGGACTCCTCGGCCTCGTGATCGTAACGATGCATATGCCCACATATATTTTAATTTGTGGTGGGTAAATGTTAGAGGTTGCAGCAAATATATTGTACACTTCAAGTGTCTTTCAGCCAAGTTTAGAGGCAAGCATGTGGGGCTAGTGCTATGATGTGTCGCACAACTCGCATAACGAGGAGAAGCTTGATTTTACTACACGCCTTCTCCTCGCCCATCCGCTACGGTTGCTCGCAAACGAGGACAGGCTTTTGCTTAGTAGTACTTCTAATAAGCTATCCCGTCGGCCAAGCCATGATGGACGGACATGCAGCAAAGGATTCGACCTTTGTAGAAGTAGTAGTAGTAACATCATTGTTCGCCTTCTCAAGAGGCGAAGAGCCGCTAACAAACCAAACGTTGCAGCTTGCGTAACATTGGAGCACACATATATAGCCAGGCTCTTGCATGAGACAAAATTGCTATGTGAGCCCACTATTGTACTATTAGTACGCATAACTACTTGCTAGTATAGCCCTCAGAACCGTAAAGCGAGTATTTGCCCTTCTAGAGATTTCAACAAGTGACTAGACTACACCAAGACGGAGTACATATGGAGCAAAATGAGTGAATCAAGACCAGAATAAATACGTATCGTTTTCCTCAACGAGGTGCACAATATTGAGTATCTTGACTAGTCTCTTTTTGACATCGCATTTACGCTTTTTTTGACACTTGATGCACGCAAGCGCTCATATACACGCCGCATACACTCACCCCTATGAACGCATTACACACGCGCACGGCACTATCATCTTGAAATTTACGAATTCACCATAGGCACCTCGTCGCCGACGGGTCCATAGGTGCTTGAATGCAAAGGAGGAGAGGGTAGCGGTTCTCGAGACGCTGAACGGTCAATGATGCACCCTCAATTACATGCGAGAGGGAATTAATTGGAGAAGCGAGAATAGAGCCAGATGATGTGAATGCAACAGAGTTTGGACTCTCATATAATAAAGGCGCCCCACTCCAATCCATCCACTCCCCAAGTCTCTCACGCAACACCGCTTTCACTCCAATCCAAGACCAAGTGACCAAGCCACAAGCACCTATGGAGGCGATGGGCGCGAGCGGCAATCAGGTCATGCCAAATCATCTGAAGCGCCCCGCGGCCCCTGCGGTGCAGCAAGAGCCTAAACGGTGCCGACGATCAGAGGGCATCGTAGCCCTCGCCGACGCCGGGCTTCGCCTCTCGCATGGGACGACATGATGTTCAACTTCATCCGCAAGTTCACCGCCAAGAAGCGCCATGGACGAACTTGTCAGATCGCCCCAAATTTCGCGACCCAGTGCTCCTCATTGCTCGCCACCCTCATCGGCCTCCATGGTGGCGAACTCTTTCAAGCCCCGTGGCCTCTCGAATCTTGGAGGTCGCGACGAAGAATGTGCACTCGAGGCTGGCCGCCGCCAAGCGCAGCCTCACCATGCAAAAAACCGCCGACACCGCACATCCACGTCTCTGAGGAAATCGCCTACATAGGCCACTACAAGGCAAGCGAGAATGAAGACGCTGGCCTTCTTCTAGCGGCTGGAATCTTTGGACGCCATTGTTCGTGAAGCACATCGACCGCCACTAAGTCAAGCTACTTAGGCGCCGTTCGGTGGGCCGGCTACCGAAGTCGAGGAGGTGGACGTCGTCGATGGATGCATCTCTTCTTCTTGCCTCCTCAGAATCAACCAGCATCGCCTCGTGGCCTTAATGTTTTATTAGTATAGTACTCCTCCTGCTCCCAAATATAAGTCTTTCTAAAGATTCCAGCAAGTGACTACTACATAAAGAGCAAAATGAGTGAATCTACACTCTAAACTATGTCTACATACATCTGTATGTTGTATTCCTGTAACATCCCAAAATTTTCCAAGTTTTGGAATGTCAACAATAATATATCATTGAGAGAACTACCATGTCTTTAGGGGTAAAAAAATTTGAGTCTTGTTTGAATTTTATTTTATTTTGCACTCCTATGAAATATTTTGAAACTATAAATAAAATGGAGTGAGAATAAAATGACTTTCTCAAATATGGTGGATAGATATTTCATAAACGAGTTATTTGAAATTAGGAGTTCTTTTAATTTTGGAGTTTCATTTTATAATCTAATTGAAGATTTTGAATTTGTTCAAATATTTCCGATAAACAAATATTATTAATGAGTGGAGATAATATGACTTCTCCAAAATATTATTGGAAATATTTAAATGCAGCCCGTTTATCAATTTGGGATTTATCTTTACCTAATAATAAAGAGAATTGGGTTTCTGTCGTCCGTCATTAAAACTGCCCCTGAGGTTGTAAAGAATTACCCACCATGCCATTGGTAAGTGAAAAAAACGGTTCGGTTTGCCCCTTCTAAAATCCGCGGCAGGCTCGCTTATTAAAATTGGGCCCATGTAGTCAATAACTTGCGGGTGGCTGGCGTAGCGGTGTGAGACTCACCTCTAGACCTCGGAGACCCAGGTTCGATTCCCCTTTCTCTCTTTTCTTCTTTTTCTCTCCTATTAATGTTGGTAGGCGTAGGATATTACTACTCGCTCCAGCGTCACTTAGCAGATGGGCTGCACAATGTACTAGTTACTCTATTTTCATTCTTTCTATTTTTGGACATATTCAAATATTTCAAAAAAACTCATAACTTTCAAACCCTAACTCCAAATCTAACATGTTATTTATAGAAATCCCTTAAAAAGATGTGTAGATTTCAAATATGGTATTATATTAATCACTTTCAAATCCTAACTCCAAATCTAGCATGTTATATATGGAAATCCCTTTAAAAAGATGTGTAGATTTGAAATATGCTATTATATTAATCATCATTCCTAAAATTCCATTTATGATGCAACCTTTATTAATATCTTCTTTATATGGGGTATTTTGAAATCCCGTCTTAACGTTGATATTTCTGTTGTCTAATAAATTGGAAACATGTTGAGTACATTTCACAAATAATACAACCTTATGAACTTTGCGACACCACTTATCATGCTGTTTCTCGTGTGGCATTGTGAAAGATTTGAAGGGATTCGCCGATGCTGTCAGGTGAGTGTATGAGGGATGATTTTTTTTTCGTTTCGACGCACGAGGAATAATGCCTTTTCGTGGAATCTGAAGCATGCATAGTTAAAAAAGAAATTCCGAATCATACACCTGATTTCATGAAAATTATTGTGACCTCTTCAAATAAAAAATTCGTTTTAGTATGGTATGTGCAAATCTGTTTATTATGTTTCGTTCTATATGAAAGATAATTGAGTTGTACTTTAGACTTTATAGGTCTCCGTGCATGTATGTTTAGAAGAAATTTGGTAACGAAAATCAGTAATGGGCATCTCTGTAACTTACCAATTAAACCTTAATTTCTTATATATGTACATACATATACGATCCTCATGATTTAGGCTCTCAATGATAAATCAAATGATGAAGGTAATGACTCCTTATACTGCAAATTAACTAGGAAGGTAATTTAGATATTTAAATTAATCAATTCTTTCATGATTGAAGTGTAGCATCTCATACATGCATTTTAAGACCATTGGTAAAATATATATTACATGGCTGATGCAACAGAATGTTGTCTTGGGTCATTGGGCCAGGGAAGTGTGTTTTGATTCTCCCGGTGCAACGCACGGGCATATTTGCTAGGAAACCCTAAAAAAATATGTATAAACTTAAAAAGGACATAAAAACATTGTTTATAAATGTACAACAAAATATATTGTTGTTGTGAGTATTTCTATTAAGCTCCAAATAATGGTTCTGTAGTAGTCAACATTTCTTATTGACATTTTCCTCTAGTATTCCTGAACTTTTTAGAAATAAATAAATAATACTAAACGTGTCCTAATCCTAGGCTATTGGGCTTGACCCATCTCTTCCTCACACATTTTGTTTTTGTTCTCTGTATTTCTCTTTCTTCCACATGGGCCGACCTACCTGGCCCATCTCCCGCTCGGTCTTCTTCCACCTCACAATCACGTACACATACAGAAGGAGAACTCCATGGATGCCTGTACCTCTTCCTCCCGTCCTCTCCCATTCCCCGCCCCACTGACCTCCTGAACGGAACCCCCTCGCTTCCCTCGACCCCTCCCATCCCTCAGTGCGCCTAGGAGACTCCCATAGTGGCCATTACAAGGCAGAGGAACAACCACCATTAAGAACCACCATCTGCTCGAATTCTGACCTCCCCCTCTCCTATAAATAGTACCATAGGTGCACCTCCCAGTCCTCACCCCCTCCCGATAAAACCCCTCTCTTCCTCGCCCTCCTCTGAGAGCAATTGCTCGTCGGAGTTTGGAAACTCCGGCGGCCGCCCCACGCCGCCATGGGACGAGACCGAGCCCGGGACATTGCCCAATGGACTTCCCTCATCGACCTCTTCGCCGTCCTCCTTCTAGTTCACGTCAGGGAGCTTCTTCCACAACTCCGGCGACCTTCTTTTCCAACTCCGGCGACCAACTCCGGTGAGCTCTCTCTAAATCCCGTAATTCTTTTATTCAGAAAAATATCCAAACTTCGGAAATTCGTATCTCCCAAACCGTATGTCCGATTTTGACAAATAAGATATCTCCGGATTCGCTGAAACCTGTACTTTTATATGGAATTATAAAATCTCACTTTTGGACAATTTAAAATTTATTTTTGATTTAAATGGTAAGATGAGTATTTTCACTATATCTTTTATTCTGTAAATCATATAAAATGTTTTATATATGAAAGTTGGACCTTAGGACCTCACCATTCTGTTAGAACTCATAGAATAATTTTTCAATGATGTTTCGTCACTGTTTTAGCATCATCACCTTAATTTGACTTTCTTTAATCATAATTTAATAACTTTATTAGATTGAATTTGATTCTTCAGTAGAAATCCTTAGATAGATGAGACCTCTCTAGTCATTCGATATCACCACAAAACTTTGAAGTTACAAGATTAAGGATTTAATCCTTTTATCTCGAAACTTACGCCATGCCAGTTTTATTTAACCCAAGTCAAATATTCTGAATAATCTCATGATAGAATTTGTTGTAAGAACTTGTCTCACAACCCATCTTCTATATCAAACCAAGATCTTCACTTAGTATCACTTGATCCAACCCTAGGATATGACTATGTCATGTCTCGTTTAAGACCAAACTTCATTCTATCTCAAACCATAGCCACGTCGTTACTAATTATCCAACTAATATATTTATTGTGAATTTGTATCTTTTATTTGGATCTTCATTTGCAATTGTTGTGTGTTAAATTATTTTCTTGTATCGTTAGATATATCGTAAGGTGAAGGAGAGACGACTCGAAGTAGAATATATCAACTTCAAGAATCAGGCAAGTTGCAATTTGATCATGCCATGACCTATATTATTAGAATTATGCATATATCTTTAAAGGTAATATTATGCATGTTTTATATAAGTTTGCAAATTATTTTTACTAGCTAGAGCCTTAGGTTCAAGACTTACTACCATGCTTGGTCGCGCTTGCAGAAATGGGTGGGTTGAAAATCAAACAAGTTTTGAACAAATAAACTTGCCCTCTTTTGGGGCAATGTTTCCTGAAAACTATTGAAAAACAAAACTATATATTATTTTATCTTCTACTCCTTGGACGGAATGGTATTGACGGGAGCGTCTACAAGTGATTAGCCCATCGAGGGACTTGCTTAGTCAATGCGCTTGTGGGGGTCTTGCACACAAAGTTTTGGTGGGGGCTAGTCGAGGGGGAATGAGATGTTCCAAATGCAGCTTTGATGTAGCTTCCAATACAGCCACATGCTACTATGGGCTCTGCCAGCTTAGTACTAATGGAAACCCTTACCTCGGGACCGCCATCGGAGAGGGGCTTTCATTGCCTAAGTTGCGGTGCTTGGTCCCGGTATAGGGGCTGTTACGAGAAGGTCACCGTCACAATCTCCTCTTAATCGTACACCCAAGTGTGTAACGGTAAAAGGGGTTGGTTGTGTCATGTGGGGAACGATGTGCGACCTCTTGAGAGGGTTAAACCTAATCGATTAAGCCGTGCCCAGTTACGGGAACAAATTTGAGCAATCAAGACTTGGTGAAGAAGAATCTCCCTCTCTTTTCTAAAAAGTGCTTTAAGGGAAGGGAAAGTTGAGGAATGAGCGTAGTGAATGTGTTTCACTTCAACCATATTTATGTTTTACCAAAATTTGGAGAATGAGCACCAAAGCGTATATCCATGTGTCTCACTCCTACCTTTTATACTAAAAAACTATTTACATTTCAAAAGAAGTTAACAAAAATTAGTATAGAGAAAATTGGCTTTATGCAAAGGAAACCTCCACCAATACTATCACCTGCATATATATTCATTAAACTTTCCTTTGCAACTTGCGAGTACATTCCACGTACTCACCTGCACCTGTCATGTGCAGATCTTGACAGATTAAAGGATGATAGGGTTATGGTCTACACTCAACGAGCCCAGTAGCGTTGATGGAGTCCTAACTTAGCGACTACGCATTATTCCGTTGTATTATGTGCGACATTGAGTTGTGCTTAGATGGTATGTATTTGTTTAATTTCGATGTACCGTTGTAGTAAAATGATGTATGTTTTCTTGATGTTCATTTTTATTCTTGTGTGCTAGCTATGATCCAGGATAGCACAAGGTAACCAGTAGACTTGGATTTTACCAAATTCGGGTCGTGACAATTCCATTTGAAATAGTATCTGAAAAGGCTTATATTTAGGAACGGAGGGAGTATATGACATTTTTATTCCAGTCGTAACGTTTTCACTGTGAGGTGGGGCCGCAGTTGAGCAAACCCACCCCCCGCCCAGGGTGTCGGGCCGAGGTTAGAATTAGAAGAGAGAAAGCGAGGGAGGAGAGCTAGTTGTAGCAGACGTTGTTGTCATGGGACTCGTGTTTATAGAATAGAGTATCTTGAGCACTCGTGCCTCTTTTTTTTTTGAGGGAAAATTAGTCGTATGTCTAGTACCACTAGTTGGGTGCGTCGACCTATAGCTGTCATCACTTTAGGTCTCCTTTTCTAACCGCTGCCACGCTTCACAAGACATATTTTTTCACGCATTTATCCTCCTATATGTACTCCTAGGCTATTTCCACGTGCTCCCATTCGCCGACATGTGGGACATAGAGCATCTGGTCATAGTGCATGCCACGACTTCGGAGCATATGCCGGGGTACTTTACATTTCAGACCTCACGAATTACATGCAGACCCCCCGCAGAAGAATAAATAAATGAATGAATTACTACATGAAACCGGATTATTTTCATGGAAACCGAAGCACGTTCATTAAATTTTGGACATAACACGTTTATAAAAAATGACCGGACCTAAACCAGTCTAAGGGCCTCTTTGATTTTTCCCGCAAAAAAAGGGCCTCTTTGATTCGCAGGATACTGAAAACACAGGAATGGAGACAGTATGATGGCGATGAACCGAGACAAGGAGAACTCTAACTCAGTTAGAGGTTAGAGTTAGATTCTAACCCTGGACTAACTCTAAACCAAAGAGGTGTATGGATGGCAGGGTTAGATTGACAACAAATGCTCTATCTCAATCATTTGACTACTTTGGGCCCTATTTTTAGTCAGACTAAAATAAGTCCCTTGGATCCAAGCACCCTCTTGGTGTGGCCGGCTCATCTGTGGCCTCCTCCCGCTCACAATTGACATAAACGAACCATCTATACAAATCAAGCATGCAAAACATGATAATTTTTACTTTGTCCATACAAATGAGATATCCCACTTAAACATACAAGTCGTCAATCAAGCTTTACAAAAAAAACACTTCATGAAACAAAGAATGAGCTAACTCATCACGGAGGTTGTTCACGATAGGGAGGGAGCCCGGAGCCCTCACGACCGAGGGAGGAGCTTCGCCATAAATCGTCGCTTCCTGGAGGAAGGCTCATGAGAGCCCAAGCCGGGAACCCCTCAAACGTTGGCCCTTGCGGAGTTGAGGCTCGACACCGCATGGGTAGCAGGGCCGCTTGCACGATCGAACTTAATCTTTGGGCCTCTAGAAATAATGGAAGCATGTAACTAAAATACCTAGAAAGGTGAAATGAATCTTTGGGCCTCTAGAAATAATGCAAGCACTGAAACTGAAATACCTAGAAAGGTGAACTGAATCTTTGGGCCTCTAGAAATAATGCAAGCCCTAAAATTGAAATACCTAGAAAGGTGAACTCAATCTTTGGGCCTCTAGAAATAATGCAAGCCTAAAACAAAATACCTAGAAAGGTGAACTGAATCTTTGGGCCTCTAGAAATAATGCAAGCTCAAACTCAAATACCTAGAAAGGTGAATTGAATCTTTGGGCCTCTAGAAACAATGCAAGCCCTAAAATTGAAATACCAAGAAAGGTGAACTGAATCTTTGGGCCTCTACAAATAATGCAAGCACAGAAATTGAAATACCTAGAAAGGTGAACTGAATCTTTGGGCCTCTAGAAAGATTTATTACCTCCTCAAGCAGCATCAAACAATTCCATGCGTGCACCACAAATCTATACCAAGTTTGATCGGGATCTACTTTTCCAAATCAGAATTAGCGCTTAGAGCAAGCAAGATCAATGATATGGCCGTGAGACAGAGAAGGAACGAACAAACTCACCTCTCGCGTCCTCCCTGGTAGATCTTGGCACGCATACGACAGAGGGAGAAAAACGACCGTGAAGGGGGAGCGGGCGACCAAGGTCGGAGATAGAGGGCGGCCGGGAGAGGGCTGAATGAGGCCAAGGAGAGGGCGGCCGGAGGAGAGAGGCGGCGGCGCTTGGTGGCGGCCCTATGGGGAACAGAGAGTCGTGCGAGGGGAGCGATCCGTGCGTCTGGGTGAGATTTTTTTAGGGCAGCGATCCTGCGGGCGGGTGAGATTTTTAGTTCTCTTTTAGTGGGCCCAAGATAACTAACCCAATTAGAACCTCTCCACCGGGCTAGTTTTTTTTGGCTGGGTTAGAGCAAACTAGCTCAAACTAACCCCTCTTGTTTCGATAATTTGAGGCTATTTCAACCCAAACTAGCTCTAACTCAAGGATCCAAACAAAGAGGAGTGTTACTGTACATGCTACAGTGTGGACCGTAGCACATTGTTTTTTATGGCCATATCACCACATTATTGTTTTCTCTTTTCTGGTTCACTTTGGGCTACCGTGGGTTCATACGGCTGGTTCAAGTGGTTACGCCTCCTCGTGAGTAGTACTCCTCGTTCCTAAATATAAGTCTTTGTAGATATTTCACTGCGGACCACATACGGATGTATATAGATGCATTTTATGTGTAGATTCACTCATTTTTCTCCTCAGAGTGGTCCATAGTGAAATCTCTCCAAAGACTTATATTTAGGAACGGAGTAGTATAGTACTAGTATATACCGCATCATTCTTTGCTCCTTCTTACTACTCCGAGCATGTGGGAGAGCCAAGATCCGGTCGACGTGTCATGCACCAGATTAGAGCGCTGAATCGGAAGGGGCATCACCCCGGTCGGGCCTTGATAATTCATGACTATAGTGAGTGGTCATATCACAAGTCTTTCCAAGCAGCAGCAAATCGCCAAGTCGCCTTGAGAATCCACTCGCTCACCCTCGCCGCCTCTCTGTCAAACCACCTACCTAAACTGCGCAGCGTATTGCGGGAAAAGCCCCCGCCTCAACTTTTAACTCTACGAAAATAGTTCGAGCTTGTTTGTTCTATATAAATACAATACTTCAGTATGTTTATTCACCCGTGGGGTTGTTCAATGAATGGAGGCGGGGAGCACAAGTGAACAATTCTACCTGTCAAGGTTTATTGGTCCCCATTGTATTTATTGCCAAATTTTGACCATAGATTAAACTAAGAAAATGTTCACGCATGTCACCAAACATTATATTTTTCAAAACTATGTTCAAATCCGAATCCAATGAGATAATTTTTCTTGACATGCATTAACACTTTGTTAGTTAAATCTTTAGTCAAAATTTGGCTTTCAAACTATAAAAGGGACCTATAAACCAGAGAGGTAGTAATCTTAGTAGTAGTAAGTAGGAGTCATAGAGTAGTCACCTTAAATAGAGAGTTTCTTTTCTTTAATGCCACGTACACAAATTGAAACGCTTGTTGTGGAGAGAAAAAAGATAATCACTCCACTATATATGGACGCAGGGGACTGAGCGCTTGCTTTACTTGGGTTGCTCTCTTCATTCTCTCATCCTCTCTAGATATAAACAAGAGCGGTAGCGACATTTTCTCTCTGCTCACCGCTGGTCACAGATCCGTACGGTGTGTGTAGAGTACTAAAAGGTGCATCGTTCACGCGGTCATCGCCGCCGAGGAGGAAACCCACAGCTCTGGGAGGGCCGATCCTCTGCCCTGCGCCATTCTCTCTGCGACACGGTAGCGGCTTGGGAGGTCCTCCGACCCTTCTTCCTCCCTGCCAGATTGTCCGGCAGATCCGACTGCCGCCGCCGACATCCGTGACCCTCGGTATAAGTTCTTCGAAGCGGCCTTGCTCTACCGCCCAGCTCCCCACGTGTGCTGCATGTGCATCTTTTTCTACTCCCATCGGCTCTTCCAAAGCCACCTAAATTGTTAGTATTATTAGAGGTAAAGCTACTTCATGCATTCAAATCTAGGGCTTTGTTCAAACAACGAAGAAAGGGGAGAAAGTTGTAGCATGAACCTAGGACTTGATTCAAAGAGGAAATAATATGGTGAAAGTAGTAGAGACGGATACCCAACCGGTATCTTGGTTGAAAAGGAAATAATGGGAAAAAGCAGCGGTACAAACTGGATAAGGAACGAGATCTATTATTGGTTGAAAAAAGGATAGAAAGTGGTGGTGGTGGACAAGTCAACAAAGTATGTCCAGGATTAGATTTGCTGCCATCACATATTAAAAGGTCTCCAGGATTAGATTTGCTGCCCTCACATAGTAATAGGTCTCGGGATTAGATTTGCTGCCCTCACATAGTAAAAGGTCTCATGATTAGATTTGCTGCCCTGACATAGTAAAAGGTCTCCGAGGATTAGATTTGCCCTCACATAGTAAAGGTCTCTGAGTTAGATTCTTTGCCCTCACATAGTAAAAGGTGTCAGGATTAGATTTGCTGCCCTCACATAGTAAAAGGCCTCCAGGATTAGATTTGCTGCCCTCACATAGTAAAAGGTGTCCAGGATTAGGTTTTCTGCCCTCACATAGCGTGAACAAGCTCGGCATCACCAGTTTATGCCTCCTTGTAGGTACATTGTGCTGATGCGTCCACTGTCGCATGTCCTTATACCAACCTTTTGCTGATTTTTTGTGGGTAAACCAAGCTTTAGCTGTAAGGGTGCATGTAAAATGAAGCGATCACACTGTTACCTTAGGAACATGTCTAACCAGTGTTATTGTTAATCTAATGCCTCCAGTGATAAGATGCAATTAAACTGTGTTACAAATGGCACTCCTGCTGCTTTTCCCCAAAGTATGATAAGTAAGTTGCTCCTTTATGCTGCTTTGAGTGTCCCGTGTCCCCACGGTCCCATGCCCTTAAATCAACTCTTTAGCTGTTGTTGATTTACTATGTCTGGTAAACAAGCAATGCCACCATTAAAGTAATCTCATATCTGAGGAATCTCATTGTTGATCGTAATGCTTCTGGTAACATGAAGCATTGCTGACGTTTTAAAATTTCTACTGTCCTTGCGTGATTGCCATGAACATATATAAGATGCTTCTTTTCATTTTGTATATGTTTCATATATTCTTATTGACCAGCAACTGTTTACTTTCTATCATTTTGTGCAGTAGGGATATCCATTTCACCTTGTTGCTATTGTGACCTTTTGGTGAACTGCACAAAACACTTATTTTTGGAATGAGTGTCTTGTGCAGTTCAACTAAAATGTCACGTGGGCAACATCTCTCAATTTTGGTGGAACTGCACAAAATGGTGATTGAGTTTCCAAAATCTTTCATATACCTTTGGTAATCTCGTACAACATTTTATTAGCCTTTGCAAGATGGAGATCCGCACCACAATGGCACTTTATTTTAGTGGAAGCACAAAAGGATAAGAAAATTATAGTTGCACCTTACATGAGCGACAGCCAACCTTAATGTTCCTCAATTTTAGTGCAACCACTAAAGAAGAACTCGCACCACACGAGGAGCAAGTACTTCTTGCTGGCTGAATGATGCAATCTTTGCTTCATTTAGGTGAACTCTGAGAAAAAGGCATGAATTGAATCCTTGGAACTCCAGGCGAGACCTCATCCTAGTGGAGCTGCAGGTTGAGTTCAACTAAAGTGAAATCATGCTCTCCTGTCTCCTTGTTTGTGCTATGAAAAACATGATGTGCAAACAGGAATACTCAACTACAGATGTTGTGACGGTCAAGAGCATTCGCCAAGTTCTTCGATTGTATGACATGGCTAGCCAAGATGGATTTAATCCGGTATTCACTTTATCAAAAGGCTCTAATGGGTTGGTTCTGAATCTTGCAAGTCGGGAATCAATGAGATGTTTAGGCAGCTTTGTTGTACTTATTATTTGAATCTTATTAGTTGGATCTGAATCTAGCAAGATAGGAATCAAACAGATGTGTAGGCATCTTTGTTTTACTTATTAATTGGATCTTATTTGTTGGTTCCTAATCTTGCAAGTGGGAATCAATGAGATGTGTAGGCATATTTGTTGTACTTATTATTTGGATCTTATTTGTTGGTTCTGAATCTTGCAAGTCGGGAAACACGGCATGATGATGCAGAGGACAACAACCATAACAAACAGTTCAAACTTGGTAGTATTATCTTTGTGAAAGTGCGACAAATGTCTTGATCGTGTGCGTCCTGAGAATAATAATTCTAGTTGTTGTGCATGTTGATCCTGTGGCACTGATAGAAAGAGCGAATGCATTGCTTGTTTTAAGTATAAATTTCTATTAAAGTTAATTAAATTTTAGTAAAGTGACCACTAACTCCTGTTATTACAAGCACCAATACAGATCCGCTCGTGAACCGGCGTGTGGCGGAGTAGGTTTTTTAATGGAGGCGCTTGAATCTGCCGAGGGTGCATCTTCCGCTTCAGCGTGGACGAGGAAGGGGTAGTAATGCTGTTGTCGCTGTACACACTCAGCTTATTGTTGAATCCGGTTCCCAAGAGCTGAAAAAGCGAACTGCCGGGCGCCGCCTACACACTCGTTCACTCGAAGAGCAAGTACAATAGAGCTGAGTAAGCGGGCTATAAGGCGTAAACTAGTATATTTCTGCTTAGTTGGAGGAAAGAGAAGAGGAGAGAGAGGGTAAGCGGGCTCTTCGTGAAGAGTCTTCGTGAAGAGCCAGCTCTAGCACGTGCTCCTAGGCACTTTGTGAGAATGAAAGGTGGGCCACATAATAAAAAAATAGTACACTCTTTTGATCTACTATTTTACATGTTGACTATAAGATGGGCTTTAGATGACATGGCCCGGCTTATAGCCAAGCAGCTATACTATTAACCATGCTCGAAGAGACTCCAATGGCGATCCGAGGTGAGCCTGCTGGATATGGACTTGACAAGGAGTTCCCTTTGAGTTCGCCATTCAGTCCTATGGCTGCACCAAGTTGAATGTGATGTACACCAACGATACGGACTCGGTGAAGCTCGCCTCGCCTCGATCCTATGGCTGCACCAGGTTCTCGAGCATTCGCCGCTTTCATCGGGCAAATACCGACCGCACCTTCTCACGGTGGAGAGAAGGAAGAATGCGACGATTCGGCCATCTGGTGCAACAAGCTTGTCGACATCCGTATAATACAAGATCAGCCAAGCAGGCGGAGAAGGACTCCATGGTTGACCTCTTTGAGACCATCATCGACCCACGATATGCCAACATGAAAGAAGACGACCCTGAACACGTAGGAGGTACCTCTGAATCTAGCCTACATAACCTCTGGCGGCCAAGGACGCATCGCATGCTACGACATGTACAGCGGATCTTGGACATGAGGTGTGTCTGCCTTCCTGTAACCGGCGAGTACACGGATAGCCGCAGCGTCATGATCAAGCGTGCCAGGAAGGTCTAGATGTTGTACTTTATCTGTTTATAAGCACCTTTATCATCTGAGTGTTTCATGCATTAGCCTATGTGTCGTAATTATCTGTTTTGTCTGAAATATTTCTTTTAAGAACCCATTAATCTGATTGCTTTTTTAGTGGCTATTTGCTTATGTATGTAAACTAGTTCACTTGTCCATAAAAAAAAACTAGTTCACTTTCGCCATGCTTTGAATCTCCTTCCTCCCAACATATTCCTCTCCTCGTGGACCCAGCAGGTCTCTGAATTTTCTCCCACTTTCTTTTTCGACGTAAACTGAGTTTTCTCCCGATTACTTTCCCTAGAACCAACTCAACTGTCCCACGTCTAGCCTAAAAATAATAATACCCCACGTACTATTAACTCATCAAATTAAAATGATATTTTATTTCGTAAGTTGAAAGTTCTTACAAAATAATAATAATAATTGTTTATATATAACTTGCCAAGTTAACTCCTAGTGATTGCGTACATAAGCTTGCAAAGATTTTACTGACGTGCAATCATGTGTTTATGTTTTTATAACATTTCTCCGTCTAGCCCAACCTGATATTTTCACCCAGCCCAGCAAGTCCGCGGATTTCGAGAAAAATGCAAATGGGATTTAAACGGGCTGCATAGATGCTACATCATTGTTTCTCCCAGCCCACCAAATGGACTAAAAGAACAAATGGACTGGCTGACATGTGGGCCAGTAGGTCGAAGCCTAAGAAGGCGTTGGATTTACATCCAACGGCTGGCATTCTTCTTAATCTCTCATCTTCTTCCCCTAGCGCTGCCGAACTTTGCTCCAGCCTTCGGCGTCCAATGGCGTTGTTTTGCGCTTCCTCGGTAAACGCTACCTTCGACGGCCAGGCCATCCTCCACTCCGCACCTCCCGTTATTCTCTTCGCCGAGTGTAGGCGCACCCGCACCGAACCAGTCAAGTTTCCCACTCCTCTCCGTCTGCGACTCCTTTGCCGCGTCTTCCCCATCTCCGGGTCGTTCGATGCAGGGCCATGCCGTCGTCCACCGCCTCGGTGCGCTCGGCAGCGTGGTCAACATCTGAAGTCATCGGAAGAGGATCAGACGTGGAGAGCTCGTGGCTGGGACCCACGAGGTCCATGGTCGCACGCAAGGAAAGTTCCTCCTTATTATGCAATCACGTGGGAAGGGCTTACGTATTTCATGAAAAAACTCCCCAGCAGCAGTCGGACCCACCATCTATTTCTTTGCACGCAAGGAAGTGCCTCCATATTACGCACCAAAAAATGAATACCCCCTGCTAGCTGGGACCAAACATAGTGGGTGGCTGACTTGTGGGCCTACTAAATTGACGAGGACGGAGGGCTTTGTCAACTTAGTCCATATGAACGATTCTAGCTCCAAGGTGGCCGTCACGATGTCCATCCAACGGCCATAGTGCTTCTTCAACCTCTGGTCTTCTTGCTCCACCGCCCAAAGCAGCGCCGGTCGTGCAGCGTGCTCCCGCCTCGTGGCCACAGTGATGCCGCGGAGGCCTCACCGCCCCTACTACTCCCACCGCTGGCCCAGGGTATCCCTCTACTCACCCACACCCCATGTTATTCTGCGGCGACAACAGCCTCACGCCGCAGCCGAACCAGTGAACCCTCGTACTCCTCTCCGCGTGGGCATCCACTGCCGCGTCTTCCCCGGCTCCTCGTCGTCCCCTTCCTAGGCCTCGCCGTCGTCCACCGCCTTGGTGCTCTCGGCGCGGCGTGGTCAATGTGGTCAACGACCGACTTCCATTGGAAGAGTACTCAGACGTGGAGAGGCTGACAATCGGGTCCAAGGCCACAGCCCGCTTTTTGTGATTTGCCGAGTAAGTCGCTTTGTCGTGCCTGTTGGGCTGCAAATATTTCAAGACGAGGAGAGCTTCATTCGGCTGGCCGAGAAAATGGCCTATCAGTAATGAGAAATGGGATGTACATTTTTAAAACACATCAAACCGACAATTAGTTTCAAATATCTTTTTTCATTTCGAGATTTTAAATTACATTAATTTTTATGCGTGGAGAACTAGTTTGATTTTATATTGATATACATTTATTTTTAAAATCAGTTTGAATGTGAGTCAAAATTTCGGGAATAAAAACAGTTCGTACCCCATTTAAATATGCAAAATTTCGTATAATTTTTTAACCGTGGCCACAATATGGGCTGTAATGCTAACAAAAAGAATATGGGCTCCAAACAAAACATTAAGAATTAGCAAATGGGCTGTAAATTATTAGAAATAATGGTAGATGGGTTGTATGCCGCTTTTCCACAGATTTGAGGCTTTCCTAAAAAGGTTGACGACAGCAAAGGATCGTTGGATGGCCATCCAACGGTCGCCGTGTTTCTTCAATCTCTCTGCTCTTCCTGCTCCAAATTCAAACAAGCACCAGCTGGACTGCTCGCTCCTCCTTCCTCATGCGGCCGGTGTTGCCGAGCAGGCCTCACCGCCCCATTGTACTCCCATCGCTGGCCTAGCCATCCCTCTACTCACCCACACCGCTGTTATTCTCCGCGACGGGCAGACGAACCAAGAACCTCGTTCAACAGACTCCCCTCCGCGTGGGAAACAAGCTGCAGTAGTCTTCCCTGCCTCTGTCGTTTCCTTTCTAGGCCTCGCCATCGTCCACCGCCGGTGCTCTAAAGGGCGCTGCCTGGTCAACATGGTCAACGATCGACATGCATCTGAAGTGGGTTGCACGTGGAGAGGCCGACAGCTGGGTCCACGGCCGCACGCAAGGAAATGCCTCCTTATTACGCTGCAAAATAATGATTCCTCCACCGACATCGGGACCCACCGAAGGGCCTCGATTTTCGAAAAAAAACGTTACCATTACCGACAGCTCGGACCCACCAGCTATATCTTCTCACGCAAGGAAGTGCCTCCTTATTACGCACAAAAAATGAATACTCCCCGTTAGTCGGGACCCAAAGATAGTGGCGGTCTGACTTGTGGGCCTACTAAGTTGACGGGGACGGAGGGCTTTGTCAACTTAGTCAATATGCACGATTCTAGTTCCAGTGACCGTACGATGTCCATCCAACGGCCGTAGTGCTTCTTCAACCTCTGGTCTTCTTGCTCCAGCCGCCCAAACCAGCGTCGGTCGTGCCTCGTGCTCCTGCCTCCCGTGGCCGGCTGCGATGCGGCGGAGGCCTCACCACCCCTACTACTCCCACCGCTGGCCAGGCCATCCCTCTACTCACCCACACCCTCGTTATTCTCGCGGGCGACGGCAGCCTCACACCGCCAATGAACGGTGAACCCTCGTACTCCTCTACCGTGGGCATCCACTGCCGCGTCTTCCCCTGCTCCGCGTCGTCCCCTTCCTAGGACTTCGCCGTCCACCGCCCTTCGGTGCTCTCGGTAGCGGCGTGGTCAACGTGGTCAAGGAATGGCTTCCATCGGACGTGGATCAGATGCGGAAAGGCTGACAGCTGGTTCAACGGCCGCAGCAAGGAAGTGCCTCCTTATTACGCGCAAAATAATTATTCTCCACCGACAAAGGGGGACCCACCGGACGGCCACCATATTTTTGCGAAAAAACCTTTTCCCCTCGATCGCCGGGACCCACCAGCTACACCTTCAAGCACGCAAGGAAGTGCGTCCCGGCAAAAAAATGATTCGCTTCGACTACCGGGACCCACTGGCTACATCTTCGCACACAAGGAAGTGCTCGATACCGGGACCCACCTGGTCGAAGCGTACGTAGCGTTGTCATTCTGGTCGCGAACGTGTACGTACATACTGGTCGATGTAGAGGCACGCACGTGTCGTAGATGTAGAGGCGCGCACGTGTCGTAGTAGAGGCACACACGTAGCATGTACACGTACGTACAGCGGCGAGGGTGCAAGAAAGAAAATACGGCCACGCACGCACATACGGGCAGGGTCTCGAATGCCTACCAGCTCGACACGCATACATGGCTGGGTCGGAACGGAGAAACAGAGTTGTCGTCATGTTCATGGGGTGCGAACCGGCTGGGTCGGAACGAAATGCGTGGTCGTGTTCATCGGGAGGGCTTGGACGGAATAAAGCGATGGAACGAGGCTGGCGCATCGCACAACGGAGGAAAGCGGCCTTGTGTTCGACCGCCACTTTCAAACAGGGTCCTGTTGATCGGGAGGGCTCTGGCGTCGCATAAAACGGAGGAAACGGACCTCCTCACGGTCGAAACGGGATCCTGTTTATCGGGAGGGGTCTGGCGTACCGCAAAACGGAGGAAACGGACCTCCTACGGTCGAAACGGGGGTCCTGTTGATCGGGAGGGGTGTGGCATACTGCAAAACGGAGAAACAGACCTCCTACAGTTGAAACGGGGTTCCTGTTCATCGGGAGGGGTGTGGCGTACCGCAAAACGAGACTCCACGGGATATTGTTCATCTCCACCGTCGACCTCCTCCAGCCTCCACGGGCTACCGTCGACCTCCTCCAGCCTCCACGGGCTCCTGTTCATCCAGCCTCCACCGCGCTTACTCCACCGGCCATCGCTCAACCACCCTCCACGGGCACCCTCCACCGCTTCACTGCTCATCCCAGCCCTCCACACCACGGGGTCCTGTTCAACCACCCTCCACGGCCACACCCCTCCACCGCTTCATCTGTTCATCCAGCCCTCCACACCACGGGTTCCTGTTCATCCAGAGGCAATGCCACCGCCATCGCTCATCCAAACCCCCCGCAATGCTCATTGTTCATCCTGCAGGCGGCATCGATCGGCTTCGATTAGCTGCGCGAAGAATAATCGCTCCATCGGGTTCGATTAACAGCCATCGATCGATCCCTCGGGTTCAAGAACGCGTAGCATGCGCAATCGCCGGGTTCAGTTAGAGCCCAACGCCTCGCTTGGGTTCGATTAGAGCTAACGCCTTCGCACACACGCCAGCGTCGTCTACGACAGAAACACGCATCGCTCCGCCTCGACCTCCCACCGTAACCGCAACTCCCGAAATTTTCCTCCCCTCGCTTCTACCACGTTTTTTCCGTCATGGACGGCCCAAAGAATGTCATGCAGCTGCGTCTCCGCCCGCCAGGACAAAAAGCCCATTTTCTGTCATGATTTTTGTCATAGAAGTAGGATCCCACCACATCTATGATGATACCGGGTTTTGTCACAATTATCGTCATAGAAGTGTCATATGTATGAGAGAAAAAAAATTCGTTCGACCCAAAATGTCACGGATGTGTCTTTTTTTTTGTAGTGATTGGTGCTTTCATTGAGAGTTCCACTGTGTAGTCACGATAAAGGCTTGATGGCTCCTCCGATCATCGCCAACAATGCGTTCCAGGGTGAGGCTTTCCTCCCCGGACATATCTTTGTATTCGACGGCTTCGCACTGCGGGCCAACTCGCTTGGCCATCTGGAGCAGATCGAAAGCTACGCCCCTGGCCATCAGGTCAGGTTTTGAAGCTTGAACTATACTGCCGACATCCGTGGAGACTTGATCTTCGACGGATTCGAGCCCATGTCGTGTCTGGCCGCATACCACGATGAGCATGACTTAGCTATGGACGAGCGATGTTCGAGATCCCACTTACAACTACTCCGCCTCGATCCGGAGCGGTGCATTGCCATCCGAGGATGGGTGGATGGACCCCGCCACGGAGGCCGCACAATCAGCGGCGACGGAGCCGAATACTAACTTCACCCTCTATGAGACCTGTGTCGCCGGATCCTCGGATTCATCCCCGGCCACAGGCCCCGAACCGCCTCCGTCCATGCCTATCGAATCTGATTGGGCGCCGATCATGGAGTTTACTGATAACCCACAAGTATAGGGTATCAATTGTAGCCTCTGTCGATAAGTAAGAGTGTCGAACCCAACGAGGAGCTAAAGGTAAAACAAATATTCCCTCAAGTTCTATCGACCAGCGATACAACTCTACGCACGCTTGACGTTCGCTTTACCTAGAACAAGTATGAAGCTAGAAGTACTTTGTATGTGTTTTTGGATAGGCTTGCAAGATAATAAAGAGCGAGTAAATAAAGGCTAGGGGCTGTTTAGATAAAGAAGCAATAAAGTAAATATAGCGAGTGTGGAAAAGTGGTGGTAGGAGTTGCGAAATTGTCCCTAAGCAATTGACTACTTTACTAGACCGATAGCAAGTATTATGTGGAGAGGCCACCGCCAAAGATGTCATCCCTTACTAGGAATTCTATGCACTTATGGTTGGAACTATTAGCAAGCATCCGCAACTACTAACGTTCATTAAGATAAAACCCAACCATAGCATTAAGATATATTGGTCCCCCTTCAATCCCGTATGCATCAATTTCTATGCTAGGCTGAAGCTTCTGTCACCCTTGCCCTCCAATACATAGTCCTATCAAAATACAACCATTCCTTTGGTGTGATCCACGCGCGCGCTCATATGATCGGCACCAAAGGACATCAACATAACCAGAAGCAAATTAAATCAATCATAGCAATTCATCAACCACCGATAGGACAACGAAAATCTACTCACACATCATAGGATGGCAACACATCATTTGATAATAATATGAAGCATAAAGCACCATGTTCAAGTAGAGGGTACAGCGGGTTGCGGGAGAGTGGACTGCTGTAGATAGAGGGGGGAAGGTGATGGAGATGTTGGTGAAGATGGCGGAGGTGTTGGTGTAGATCGCGGTGATGATGATGGCCACGGCAGCGTTCCGGCGCCACCGGAGGAGAGGGGGAGAGGGGCCCCCTTCTTCCTCTTCTTCCCTGACCTCCTCCCTAGATGGGGGAAGGGTTCCCCTCTGGTTCTTGCCCTCCATGGCATGGGAGGGGCGAGAGCCCCTCCGAGATTCGATCTGTCTCTCTGTCTCTCTCTGTTTCTGCGTTCTCCGATTCTACCCTCGCACCGTTTCTTTTATATCTGGAGATCCGTAACTCCGATTGGACTGAAACCTTCGCCGTGATTTTTTACCAAAAATTAACTTTCTTGCGGCCGAAGAAGGGCATCAACCGCCTTACGGGTGGCCCACGAGGGTCAGGGGTGCGCCCCCTGCCTCGTGGCCACCTCAGGCACCATCTCGCGTGGATTTTTCTTCTGGAATTCTCCAAATATTCCAAAAATATTCTACGTCCGTTTTTATCCCGTTTGGATTCCGTTTGATATGGATATTCTGCGAAACCAAAAACATGCAACAGACAGGAACTGGCACTGGGCACTGGATCAATATGTTAGTCCCAAAAATAGTATAAATTTTTTCCAAAAAGTATATGAAAGTTGTAGAATATTGGCATGGAACAATCAAAAATTATAGATACGACGGAGACGTATCAGCATCCCCAAGCTTAATTCTTGCTCGTCCTCCAGTAGGTAAACAATAAAAAGAAGATAATTTTTGATGTGGAATGCTACCTAGCATAATCTTGATCATGTATCTAATCATGGAATGAATATGAAGACACGGTTAATTCAAAGCATTAGTCTATCATTTGATATAAAAACAATAATACTTCAAGCATACCAACCAAGCAATTATGTCTTATTGAAATAATATAGCCAAAGAAAGCTCGTCCCTACAAAATCATATAGTCTGGCTATCCTCCATCTTCACCACACAAAATATTCACATCATGCACAACCCCGATGACAAGCCAAGCAATTGTTTCATATTTTTGACGTTCTCAAACCTTTTCAACTTTCACGCAATACATGAGCGTGAGCCATGGACACAGCACTATATGTGGAATAGAATATGATGGTGGAGGTTGTGTGCAGAAGACAAAAAAGGAGAAAGTCTCAAATCTACGCGGCTAATCAATGGGCTATGGAGATGCCCATCAATTGATGTCAATGTGAGGAGTAGGGATTGCCATGCAACGGATGCACTAGAGCTATAAGTATATGAAAGCTCAAACTGAAACTAAGTGGGTGTGCGTCCAACTTGCTTGCTCATGAAGACCTAGGGCATTTGAGGAAGCCCATCGTTGGAATATACAAGACAGGTTCTATAATGAAAATTCCCAATAGTATATGAAAGTGATAACTCAAGAGACTCTCTATATGAAGAACATGGTGCTAATTTGAAGCACAAGTGTGGTAAAAGGATAGTAACATTGCCCCTTCTCTCTTTTTCTCTCATTTTTTGTTTTCTTTTTTGTTTTCTCTTTTTTTAGGCTTCTTTGGCCTCTCTCTTTTTTTTTTGGGGGGGGGGCGGCTTTGGCCACTTTTATTTTGATAACCTCACATGGGACAATGTTCTAATAATTATGATCATCACACTTTTATTTACTTACAACTCGATATCTAGAACAAAGATATGACTCTATATGAATGCCTCCGGCGGTGTACCGGGATGTGCAATGATCTAGCGTAGCAATGACATCAAAAAATGGACAAGCCATGAAAACATCATGCTAGCTATCTTACGATCATGCAAAGCAATATGACAATGAATGCTCAAGTCACGTATATGATGATGATGGAAGTTGCATGGCAATATTTCTCGGAATGGCTATGGAAATGCCATGATAGGTAGGTATGGTGGCTGTTTTGAGGAACATATAATGAGGCTTATGTGTGACAGAGCGTATCATATCACGGGGTTTGGATGCACCGTGAAGTTTGCACCAACTCTCGAGGTGAGAAAGGGCAATGCATGGTAATCAAGAGGCTAGCAATGATGGAAGGGTGAGAGTGCGTATAATCCATGGGCTCGACATTAGTCATAAAGAACTCACATACTTATTGCAAAAATCTATTAGTCATCGAAACAAAGTACTACGCGCATGCTCTTAGGGGGGTAGATTGGTAGGAAAAGACCATCGCTCGTCCCCGACCGCCACTCATAAGGAAGACAATCAATAAACACCTCATGCTCCAACTTCGTTACATAACGGTTCACCATACATGCATGCTACGGGACTTCCAAACCTCAACACAAGTATTTCTCAATTTCACAATTACTCAACTAGCATGACTCTAATATCACCACCTTTATATCGCAAAACTATTGCAAGGAATCAAACATATCATATTCAGTGATCTACAAGTTTATGTAGGATTTTATGACTAACCATGTGAATGACCAATTCCTGTCATCTCTCTAAATAGATATAAGTGAAGCAAGAGAGTTTAATTCTTTCTACAAAAGATATGCCCATGCTCTAACAAATATAAGTGAAGCAAAAGAGCATTCTACAAATGGCGGTTGTCTAAGTAAAGAGAAACAGGCAATCCAAACTTCAAATGATATAAGTGAAGCACATGAAGCATTCTATAAGGCCATACTCAAAAGATATAAGCGAAGTGCAAGGAGAATTCTATAAATCAACCAAGGACTATCTCATACCAGCATGGTGCATAAAAGAAAAATGAAAACTAAAGCAAAAAGACGCTCCAAGATTTGCACATATCGCATGAACGTAAACGAATCTGAAAACATACCGATACTTGTTGAAGAAAGAGGGGATGCCTTCCGGGGCATCCCCAAGGTTAGACGCTTGAGTCTCCTTGAATATTTACTTGGGGTGCCTTGGGCATCCCCAAGCTTGAGCTCTTGCCTCTCCTTCTTCTTCTCACATTGAGACCTTCTCGATCATCGAACACTTCATCCACACAAAACTTCAATGTAAAACTTCGGTAAGATCCGTTAGTATAATAAAGCAAATCACTACTCTAAGTACTGTTGCAAACGAATTCATATTTTGTTTTTGCATTGTGTCTACTGTAATATAACTTTTTCATGGCTTAATCCACTGATATAAATTTATAGTTTCATCAAAACAAGCACACTAAGCATCAAAAACAGAATCTGTCTAAAACATAATAGTCTGTAATAATATGAACATTCACCATACTTCTGATACTTCAAAAATTCTGCAAAAATTAGGAAAAATAAATAATTTGTATAGAAAGACAGTGCAAAAAGAATCCGAACCATTTGACGTTCCAATAAAAAATTAAAAATCGCGCACTACAACCAAAGTTTCTGTCCTGCACCATACAAACCAACAAGCATCGTAAACATCATAAAGGCAAACCTTGGCACATTATTTTTATAATACAATGGAATTGTACAAGGGGATAATTATTTTTATTGAAAAGTTTCTGTAATTAATATTCACAAAGTTTCCGTGAGCATGAACAAAGTTCAAGGAGCTCTCCCATTTCAACAATGCTTGTCTTTCTCACTTTCACTTTCTTTTTTTGAAAAGTTTTAGGTTCCCCTCTTTATATTTTTTGTTTTTAAACTTTATAAAAGCACATAACAGAAATAAATGACTCTCTAAGACTTCCGGGTTCCCTGGCAGCGCTTTCTTTAAAGCCATTAAGCTAGGCATATAGTGCTCAAGTAGAGAATCCACCCGGATCCCAAGGTATATCAAAGCCAATTTTAATTAGCAATGATTTGGCATTTAGTAGTGAGCACGAAGCAACATATATCAAGTAATGACGAAGTCTAACTCTCTTCCTATGCATCGGCGTGTCATAAAAGTACAATTCATCCACACATAGTAAATGCCAATGCATAGTATAAACAATTTCTTCCAATTTTGTCATGTGGGAAACATAGAGAGGTGGAAATATAGTTCCTCTCCCATAATAATTGCAAGTAGGAGCAGCAAGCACATGCATATTATACTCATCAAAATCATCATGTGCAACGGTAAAAGGCAACCCATCAATATAATCCTTAATAAGAGCAAACTTCTCCAATATAGTGTAGTCGGGAGAATTCAAAAATATAATAGGACTATCATGCATGGGTGCAATAGCAACAATTTCATGTTTAAAATAAGGAACTATAGCAAGTTCATCTCCATAAGAATATTTCATATTGGCATCTTGTCCACAAGCATAGCAAGCATCATCAAAAAGGGATATTTCAAGAGAATCAACGGGATCATAACAATCATCATAGCAATCATCCTTCGGTAAGCACGAAGGGAATTAAACAATGTATGAGTTGAAGAGTTACTCTCATTAGAGGATGGGCACGGGTAGCTAATCCGCTCTTCCTCCTTTTGTTCTTCGCTCTCCTCATCATTTTTTCATCCAATGAGCTCACAGTTTCATCAATTTCTTCTTCCATAGACTCCTGCAAAATATTAGTCTCTTCTTGGACAGCGGAGTAGTCCTCAATATATGGTTCAACATAGGCATTAGAAGCATAATTATCATAGAAATATTTAAGTATGGCAAAATTCTCAGATTTGTAAAGAGTAGCACCATACTTTTCAATCAAAGAAGCAATTTCATAAGCACCCTTAAAAGCAACAAATTCTTCAATTTGTTGAACATCATAGTAATTATAAACACCTTTAGCATACGAAGACACGATTCCATTATCACTAAACTCACATTGATAGGGAAGGTGTTTCTTAGGGTTTTCAGAACAAGTAAAATCATATATTTCACATAAATTCCAAGCATAGCATTGCAAATGATGAATTTGACCCAATAGAATTTCCCCTTTTTCAGATATACGGTGTCGCACATAACAAGCATTCTCATCTAAAGATTTGCCCTCAACTAAGCTAGTTGGGATTTCAGCACGAGCACATATGGATCGAAGATGATCCAAGTAATAAGCTTCAGCAGTGTGATAGATTTTGAGTGGTTCTTCAACCATTGGTTCAGTAGGTACAACTAATTTTTTTGGTATTTTGCATTTCCTACCCATAAATAAAGATAGAAAACAACTAAGAACAACAAAAAAAATTACTTAGTGATAAAGCAAACAAGTACACACGAGAATATTCACCCCACGCTATTGCTCCCCAAGCGGGCGCCGTAAAAGGTCTTGATAACCCACAAGTATAGGGGATCAATTGTAGCCTCTTTTGATAAGTAAGAGTGTCGAACCCAACAAGGAGCTAAAGGTAGAACAAATATTCCCTCAAGTTCTATCGACCACCGATACAACTCTACGCACGCTTGACGTTCGCTTTACCTAGAACAAGTATGAAGCTAGAAGTACTTTGTAGGTGTTTTTGGATAGGCTTGCAAGATAATAAAGAGCGAGTAAATAAAGGCTAGGGGCTGTTTAGATAAAGAAGCAATAAAGTATATATAGCGAGTGTGGAAAAGTGGTGGTAGGAGTTGCGAAATTGTCCCTAAGCAATTGACTACTTTACTAGACCGATAGCAAGTTTCATGTGGGAGAGGCCACTACCAGCATGTCATCCCTTACTTGGAATTCTATGCACTTATGATTGGAACTATTAGCAAGCATCAGCAACTACTAACGTGCATTAAGGTAAAACCCAACCATAGCATTAAGATATATTGGTCCCCTTCAATCCCGTACGCATCAATTTCTATGCTAGGCCGAAGCTTCTGTCACCCTTGCCCTCCAATACATAGTCATATCAACATACAACCAACCCTATGGTGTGATCCACGCGCGCGCTCATATGATGAGCACCAAAGGACAGCAACATAACCACAAGCAAATTAAATAAATCATAGCAATTCATCAACCACCGATAGGACAACGAAAATCTACTCAAACATCATAGGATGGCAACACATCATTTGATAATAATATGAAGCATAAAGCACCATGTTCAAGTAGAGGGTACAGCGGGTTGTGGGAGAGTGGACCGCTGTAGATAGAGGGGGGAAGGTGATGGAGATGTTGGTGAAGATGGCGGAGGTGTTGGTGTAGATCGCGGTGATGATGATGGCCACGGCAACGTTCCGGCGCCACCGGAGGAGAGGGGGAGAGGGGACCCCTTCTTCCTCTTCTTCCTTGAACTCCTCCCTAGATGGGAGAAGGGTTTCCCCTTTGGTCCTTGGCCTCCATTGCATGGGAGGGGCGAGAGCTCCTCCGAGATTGGATCTGTCTCTCTGTCTCTCTCTGTTTCTGCGTTCTCCGATTCTGCCCTCGCACCATTACTTTTATATCCGGAGATCCGTAACTCCGATTGGACTGAAACCTTCGCCGTGATTTTTTTACCAAATATTAGCTTTCTTGCGGCCGAAGAAGGTCATCAACCGCCTTACGGGTGGCCCACGAGGGTCAGGGGCGCGCCCAGGGGAGCAGGCGCCCACCCTGCCTCGTGGCCACCTCGGGCACCGACTCTTGAGGATTTTTCTTCCGAAATTCTCCAAATATTCCAAAAATATTCTCCGTCCGTTTTTATCCTCTTTGGATTCTGTTTGATATGGATATTCTGCAAAACCAAAAACATGCAACAGACAGGAACTAGCACTGGGCACTGGATCAATATGTTAGTCCCAAAAATAGTATAAAAATTTGCCAAAAAGTATATGAAAGTTGTAGAATATTGGCATGGAACAATCAAAAAATATAGATACGACAGAGACATATCATTTACCTCCGCGGATATCTCTTAGCACTCGCCTTTTGGCGATGTGCTAAATTCATTAAGGTCTCTCTCCTTGTCAGAAGAACCTTAGCCAAACTATGTCCGGCTCGAATGGGATTTGGACGACGAAGAAATTCACTCCCCACCCACCACCCACTTAGTAGCCACTGTCGACGATTTAACCGACATGCTCGATTTCGGCTTCGAAGACATCGACGGTATGGACGACGATGCAGGAGACAAACAGGAACCACCGCCCACTGGGCGCTGGACTACCACATAATCATATGATATATACATGGTGGACACCCCCAAAGAAGGCGATGGCGATAAGACAACGGAGGATAATCCCTCCAACGGCGCCGATCTAAGTCCCGCCATAGCAAAAGCAGCGATACCGTCACAAGAGATAATAACGCTCCGGGTAGTGCCGAAGACGACGACAATCCCCTCCAGCCATACCTCAAGCGGGAGGATGAACAAGCTAGCCCTCCGATGTGCAGCAGACGGAGAATCGAGAGGATGACAATTACATGCCTCTCTCCGAAGACTTCGGTGAGCCTCGGCGACGAAGAATTTATCGTGCACGAGGATCCGATCGAGCAGAGCGCTTCAAGCGCCGCTTATAGCCACAAAACAGCCTGAAGAAAAAGCAACAACAGCTTCGAGCTGATCAAGATCTGCTAGCGGATAGATGGACTGAAGTCCTGGCGGCCGAGGAATACGAACTCGAACGCCCAACCAAGAGTTACCCAAAGCGTAGCTTGCTAAACAAACCAGGACACGCAAGATCGATCTACGGATCACGGGGGCGCGCCCCAACGCGGGACGATGACCGTCACGCCGGATATACTAAAAGCAAATCCGGCTGGGCCGAATACAGCAGACAAGACTCGTATGAACTGCGTCGTGATATAGCCCAGCACAGAGGCGCCGCACACCCCCTATGCTTCACCGATGAAGTAATGGATCACGAATTCCCAGAAGGGTTTAAACCCGTAAACATTGAATCATATGATGGTACTACAGACCCTGCGGTATGGATAGAAGACTTCTTCCTCCACATTCACATGGCCCGCGGGGATGATTTAAATGCCATCAAGTATCTCCCACTAAAACTTAAAGGGCCGGCTCGGAATTGGCTCAATAGCTTGCGGCAAACTCCATCGGAAGTTGGGAGAGCTGGCGAGATGCATTCTGGACAATTTACGTGGCACTTATGTGCGATCACGCGGATCTTGACGATTTAAGTCATATAACTCAGGCGGGAATCGTCCAGAAATTTCGGACCAGTTCCTAACTAAGAAGAACCAAATTGTCGAATGTCCGGATGCAGAGGCCTTAGCGGCATTTAAGCATAACATCTGTGACGAATGGCTCGCCCGGCACATCGGCCAAGAGACCCAAAATCCATGGCAGCCCTCACGACACTTATGACCCGCTTTTGCGCGGGAGAAGATAGCTGGTTCGCTCATAGTAACAATAAAGCAAGCAAACCTGGCACATCAGAGGCCAGGGATAGCAACGGCAAACCACGATGCAATAAACACAAGCACCGCAAATATGGTGAAAACGCCGAAGAGACGGCAGTTAATGCCGGGTTTAGGGGCTCAAAGTCCGGTTAGCGGAAAGGGCCACTCAAAAATAACAATTCGGGTCCATCCAGTCTGGACCGCATACTCGATCGCCAATGCCAAATTCATGGCACCCCGGGAACGCCGGCCACCCATACCAACAGGGAATGCTAGGTCTTCAAACAAACCGGCAGGGCAGGCGCCAAAAACAGAGAAGGGGGGTCTCAAAGCGATGATGGCGGTGAAGAGCCCCGATCACTGAACACAGGAGGGCAAAAGAAACTTCCCCCGCATATTCAATCGGTGAATGTGGTAAATACCACCCAAATTCCCAACTCGGACCGGATCGCACCCTTAGGGATGCCGACTTAACGGAAATAGTCGTCCCACAATATTATCTAGGGCCGGTCACCTTCAACCGCACGGATCATCCGGTTAACGCCAATCAGGGCAATCCAGCCGCACTAGTCCTCGACCCAATAATTGACGGGTTCCACCTCACACGAGTCCTTATGGATGGAGGCAGCAGTCTAAATTTGATTTACCAGGACACAGTGTGCAAGATGGGCATCGATTGTTCGACGATCAAACCCACTAAAGCCACTTTCAGAGGCATTATACTAGGTGTGGAAGCCAAATGCCGCAGGCTCCATTGCCCTTGAGGTAGTCTTCGGATCACCGAGAAAATTACCGTGCCGACGAGTTAATCTTCAAATCGTCCCTTTCCGCAGTTGATTATCGAGCACTGCTTTCGGACGGAACCGCGTTACGCTCGATTCAACAGCGGTGCCACATTATGCCTACCAGTAAGCTCAAGATGCCCGGTCCACGCGGCGTCATCACGGTTAATGGCAAGGCCGAACCTTCCCTCGGCACCAACAAGTACACCACTGCCTTAACAGCAGAAGCAACGAGCAGCACCTTGCAGCCGAACCTCGAGTCAACGTCCAGGCTCCCGGACACCGTCAAGGGACTCCGAACTACTTCGCGGAAGGATAGCCCAACTCGTCCAGAGCCTGATTAAATGCTCCGGAGAAAGCCAGGACAAGCCGCACTCGGCGGCTCAACCGCTCTCCGGCACGCAAACATTTTTTACATTTCCTTCACAGGTTCACCTCTGCACCGACAAGGGTGGGCAATACAGAGCCAGCTTGAACGCGCAAGGGAATCCTTAGACATTCCCCGCAACGACCATCCGGCTATACTCCGGATCCACACTCAGCTTCTTCCCCCCTGGTCTCAAAGAGGTTCCATGATCATATTCCTTTTTTATCACATTACTCAGTACTCATACGCATAGAAATACTATTCAAATACAACATGTGGATTTATATGACGCTTACCTGCTGTTATTTCTTATTGAAATTATTTTGTTACGTGGCATCCGTACACAGCGATATGACCTAAAATATGCCCGGGGCTTTGTTTTACCCATAACACGGCAATAAAGTCCGAACACCTTCATGGAAGATCGGCACCCCGAACTTATAGCATTATATGCATCAGCTCCGAATCATGTCTTGGGTCAATAGTTGGGTTTGTCCGGTTCCCATGTTTTGGTACCTTACGTTCCGCTATATCGGCTAAGGCAGCGTTGGGAGAACTACTGCGATTGTGTCCCGGTTCTTCCGGACGAGCACCTCAGTAGAGAAAGCCAAAAACTGACTGTCATGATACGGCGAGAGCTGGTCAGCTGTTCGAGAGGTTACAAAATCTTTAAGGATTTCTCCCGGATAATGCCATAACTAATGCAGCGTGCGATGGATCGGTTTTTCTTCCGATCAAGTGCTTATAGAGCCCCCTGTGCGGTCTTCCGAACACTAGGGGCTGCACCTACCTTCCTAAAGCTCCTATGGCTAAGTGAGAGTGATAAAGCCTTATAGTCCGATAGCCGGATAATCATATCCTTCATGGCCAGTTCCGCCGCCTTATGCAGTTCGATCAGCTGTTTCAGTTGATCGACAAAGGGCACCGGATAATTTGGTGCCAAATCATGACGTAAGAGCTTATACGCAGTGTTCTTTTCTTTGGCTCGGTAGAATTGGGCGGCATTCGATATGTCACAAGCAGCTCGCAAATACCACGAAATCTGAATTCAAAATTAGAAACATAATTTTCCCCTCAAATACTTGCTTTACATGGAAAAAGCCTTACCCGCCGCGATCTTTCTCGCCTCTTGGATCCCCTGCAGGGCGCTTTGGGTTTCCCCCCGGGCATCGCTCGTGGCCTGATGCGCCTTGGTGAGTTCGGATTCTTTCTCCGTTAAACTCTGCTCCAAGGTCTCGCATTTCCTCATGGCCTCTTGCAGCCCCTGCTCAGCTTTAATAACCCTGGCCTCGTGCTTCTCGCAAAGAGCCTGCTCTGTGGCTGCCTTTTTCTCGGCCTCGGCCACAGCCTTCTTAAGAGCCTCGACTTCGGTCACCATCCCTAGCGCAAATCATGAAGCTTATTTCATCATACTGAAAATTCATTCGCAATAAACGCGATCAAGACTTGTGCATACCTTGTTTATCTCCCAATTGCATTTTCAATTGGCCAAGTTCTTCTTTGGCCCGCTCCAGACTTTAATTCGGTCCGGAGATCTTCGCAGTATGAGAGGCAGCAGCAGTTACAGACGCCTGCTTTTAACAGAAGAGGAAAAGATGTCATTCAATGAGTCTTCCTACGAACATTAATTTGATCCTCTCTCCGGTTCTTTCTTTCATCGAACAGTGTATCAGGGGCTACTATCCATACCATGACACTCTTCGAAACCTCATAAAACATACCTCAAAACCTTTTATAAGGCTGATACAGGCTCCATTCAGTCCACTCTCGTATAATCAATCTTCTCAATCACCGCACCCATAAGGGCACGGTGTTCATTGATTTATGGAGGCGCTCTTCAGCGCCACCAACAAAGCATCCAACACCTCTGGTTGGACGGAGGTTGCCGGTGGAACAGGCATGTCCCCTCCAGCTGAGAGAGGCTGCCTGCCTGATTCTGGAGCCGTATTGGTCTCCGGAACTGTATCCGGCTAGGAGTCGAATTCCAGATGGCCCCCGCTGTCAGCTCCCATGGGAATTTTATCCCCCATGTGTCCGGCCCCTGTAGTTTGACCTCCAGGCACCGCCTTCACGGTCTTTTCCTCTCCTCCACGGACAGGGTCCTTTTGGGACGAAGGCTCGGTGCTATTCACCTATTTGGAGCAAGGGGCCCTTGGGGGCGTCCCGCTCTTCATAGCATCCGAGCTCAGCGAATCCTCTGATGAGGATTGTTTGGTTCGGGACCTCGCCGGACTACAAAAAATATGGCTCAGGTTGAAATACTATGCCATGATGAGTCTGGAGCATAAATGTACTCAGATTTTATATACTCACGAGTTCACCAGGGGCTGGGCCCTGGGATCCCACGCCGGGCTGCTGTCGGCGGCGGGTGAACTCCTCGAAGAGGAGCCTTTCCTTTTGGGCGGCTCGGCCTCCAAGCGTACGGAGGCCGTCCTCTTTTTTCTTCCTCCCATAGGGGATTCATCTTCCTCCTCCTCCTCGTCCTCTTCGGAGGCGGAACGGGCATCAGAGCCTTCGGATATTGTGTCCGAAGTGCCGCGGCGACGAAGACCGCCCCGGTGTCTATATAAACCGGAGGGTTTAGTCCGTAGGACAACAATAATCATACCATAGGCTAGCTTCTAGGGTTTAGCCTCTATGATCTCGTGGTAGATCAACTCTTGTAATAATCATATCATCAAGATCAATCAAGCGGGGAAGTAGGGAATTACCTCCATCGAGAGGGCCCGAACACAGGTAAACATCGTGTCCCCCGCCTCCTGTTACCATCCGACTTAGACGCACAGTTCGTGACCCCCGTCCCGAGATCCGCCGGTTTTGACACCGTCAGTGTTCACGAACTGGTTTGGCATCTTTCTCCAAATTTATTTTATGTTGACATAGAGTGGGACTAATGCCCTTAAGATCATCAAGAGTATATCCAATAGCAGCACAGTGCTTCTTCAGAGTTTTCAATAATCTCTCTTCTTCATGCTCTGAAAGGTTAGCACTAATAATAACATGATATATCTTCTTCTCATCAAGATAAGCATATTTAAGAGTATCGAATTAGCAGTTTGAGCTCAAACACGGGATCACCCTTGGGTGGAGGAGGATCCCACAGGATTTCAACAGGCAAATTGTGTTTGGGATGGGTTCCTGTTTAAAGAATACTTCATCTATTTCCCTTCTTTCATTCATAAACATATCATTTTCATGGTCTAGCAAATATTGTTCTAAAGGATCACTAGGAGGTACGGCAATAGAAGAAAGACCAATTATTTCATCCTTACTAGGCAATTCCTCTTCATGGTGTTGTCTACGAAATTTAGAGAAATTAAACTCATGAGACATATCACCTAGACCAATAGTGACAACATCTTTTTCGCAGTCTATCTTAGCATTAACAGTGTTCAAGAAGGGTCTGCCAAATATAATGGGACAAAAGCTATCTTGTGGGGAACCAAGAACAAGAAAATCAATAGGATATTTAGTTTTCCCACACAAGACTTCAACATCTCTAACAATTCCAATTGGTGATATGGTATCTCTATTGGCAAGCTTAATGGTAACATCAATATCTTCTATCTCAGCAGGTGCAATATCATGCATAATTTCTTTGTATAAGTCATGAGGTATAGCACTAGCGCTAGCACCCATGTCACATACACAATGATAACAATGATCTCCTATTTTAACTGAAATAACAGGCATGCCTACCACAGGTCTATGTTTATCTTTAGCACAAGGTTTGGCAATTCTAGCAGTTTCATCACAGAAATGAATAACATGCCCATCAATATTATCGGACAAGAGATCTTTAACAATAGCAATATTAGGTTCAACTTTAACTTGCTCGGGGAGGTATATAGGTTCTAATATTGCTTTTATGAACCTGAGTTGAAGCTTTAGCATGATCTTTTATCCTAACAGGAAAAGGTGGTTTCTCAACATAAGCAGTAGGGACAATTGGATCATTATAAGTCATAGTCTTCTCTTCAACTTTAATAGGTGCAGCTACTTTTACTTCTATGGGAGGATAATATTTAAACCACTTCTCCTTAGGGAGATCAACATAAGCAGCAAAATATTCACGTAAAGAAGCTACTATCTCGTAGTCAAGTCCATATTTAGTGCTAAATATAATAAAACATCAAGATCCATAAAAGATTTAACACAATCAAACTTAGGTGTCATACCTGACTCCTTACCTTCGCCGAGGTCCCAATCTTCAGAGTTATGCTTAATTATTTCCAATAAATCCCATTTGAAATCAATAGTCTTCATCATAAAAGAGCCAAAGACAAGAAGTATCGAGCATGGTGCGATTGTTATCGAAAGCCGAGCATAAATTTTTGAATAATTATCTCTCACAGGGAGCTCATGATTGGGGCATGAATATAACATTGATTTTAGCCTCCCCAAGCTTGAGCGATGCTTTCTCCTTCATGAGGCCAAAATTATATATATAATTGCGATCACGATGAACAAGATGTATAGGATAAAACTTCCGATGAAATTCCAATTTCAATCGCTTGTAGTTCCATGATCCCATATCATCACATAGCCTATACCATGTCAATGCATCTCCCTTCAAAGATATAGGGAAGGCCTTCTTCTTAATAACATCGTCGGGTATACCCGCAAGCTTAAATAATCCACAAACTTCATCCACATATATTAGGTGCTCATCAGGATGCATTGTTCCATCTCCTGCGAAAGGATTAGCTAGCAGTTTTTCCAACATACCCGAAGGAATTTCAAAGTAGACATTTTCATTTTCAGTAGATTCAGTAGGTTGAGGAGCAACTCTTTGCTCTCATCGGTCAGTGAAGATACCCGAACAAGCCCTCAGAGGATTACTTTCCATAGTAACAAGTGACAAGAAATTTCAGCACACTATATAAATTTTTCCTTACCAAATTCCACCTACCAAAGGCGCTTCACTCCCGGCAACGGCGCTTTAAAAGAGTCTTGATGACCCAAGAGTATAGGGGATCTATCGTAGTCCTTTCGATAAGTAAGAGTGCCAAACCCAACGAGGAAGCGTATGAAATGATAAGCGGTTTTCAGCAAGGTATTCTCTGCAAGCACTGAAATTATAGGTAAGAGATAGTTTTGTGATAAGATAATTGGTAACGAGCAACAAGTAACAAAAGTAAATAAAGTGCAGCAAGGTGGCCCAATCCTTTTTGTAGCACAGGACAAGCCTGGACAAACTCTTATATAAAGGAAAGCGCTCCCGAGGACACATCGGAATTATAATCAAGCTAGTTTTCATCACGTTCATATGAATCGCGTTCGGTACTTTAATAATTTGATATGTGGGTGGACCGGTGCTTGGGTGCTGCCCTTACATGGACAAGCATCCCACTTATGATTAACCCCTATTGCAAGCATCCGCAACTACAAAAGAAGTATTAAGGTAAACCTAACCATAGCATGAAACATGTGGATCCAAATCAGTCCCTTACGAAGCAACACATAAACTAGGGTTTAAGTTTCTGTCACTCTATCAACCCATCATCTACTTATTACTTCCCAATGCCTTCCTCTAGGCCCAAATAATGGTGAAGTGTCATGTAGTCGACGTTCACATAACACCACTAGAGGAGAGACAAGATACATCTCATCAAAATATCGAAGGAATACCAAATTCACATGACTACTAATAGCAAGACTTCTTCCATGTCCTCAGGAACAAACGTAACTACTCACAAAGCATATTCATCTTCATAATCAGAGGGGTATTAATATGCATATACGATCTGAACATATGATCTTCCACAAAATAAACCATCTAGCATCAACTACAAGGAGTAATCAACACTACTAGCAACCTACAAGTACCAATCCCAGACTTATAGACAAGAATTGGATACAAGAGATGAACTAGGGTTTGAGAGGAGATGGTGCTGGTGAAGATGTCGATGGAGATTGCCCTTTCCCAATGAGAGGAGCTACTGGTGATGACGATGGCGATGATTTCCCTCCCGGAGGGAAGTGTCTCAATGAGAACAGCTCTCTAGGAGCCCTAGATTGGTTCCGCCAAGGTTCCGCCTCGTGGCGGCGTGAGTCTCATCCCAGCTTGCTTATGGTTTTCTTGGATGAAAGACTTCATATAGCGTGGTGGGCATCGGAGGGCTGACAGGGGGCCCACGAGGTAGGGGCGCGCCTGTAGGGCGCGCCCACCCTCGTGGCTGTGGTGTGGGCCCCACTTGTATTTCTTCCGCTCAAGATTTTTATTATTTCCAAAATGACTTCGTGGAGTTTCAGGACTTTTGGAGTTGTGCGAGAATAGGTCTCTAATATTTGCTCCTTTTCCAAATTTCAATTCCAGCTCCCGGCATTCGCCCTCCTTATGTAAACCTTGTAAAATAAGAGAGAATAGGCATAAGTATTGTGACATAATGTGTAATAACAGCCCATAATGCAATAAATATCGATATAAAAGCATGATGCAAAATGGACGTATCAGCCGCTTCCACCGGTGGCTCCTGTCCATCCAGGGGCGCCGGATAACCTGATGGAGGCACTACGAGGCGCCTCCGTCGTGGACGAGCACCGTGTCCATAGGGGTGCGGTGATCGAGAAGGTTCAGTCCGCCAAGAGGGGACTAAAGGAAGCCCGCCGCAACCTATTGACAGGTTTCGAGGTAAGAGAGAGAAAAACCCCATGTAGACAGTAGCCCCTAAGACACTGTCCGGTGTTCGGCGAGAAAATCCGGACAGAGGATCAATCTTTTACTGTAAGATACTAACGTAATATGTATGAATAAGCGAGCGTCATTGTTGGCCGCAACCTCGCATGTCAGCCAAGTCTCTGATTTGAGGCGGTCGGAGCGGACCGAGAACGAGCTCGGCGAGGTTAAGGTTCGGCTCCAGGAGAAGCAAGGTGAGTGATGACTTGTTGCGTGTTCGGAAAGAACAGGCGCTGTATATTGACCGTAGTGTCATAATATGTGCAGGAGCCGCGACCGAGGTCGAGGCCCTAAAAAACACCCTGGGTGAAGCTGAGGGGAAGGCTGTCCAGTAGGAAGCCGCCCGAAAAAAGCTCAAGGCCCGGGTCAAGTAGGTCCAGCAGGAGCTCCAGGACGCGGTGAAGAAGTGCGAAGCCTTGGAGCGCGAGGCGTCGGTCCGAGAGACCGAACTTACCAAGGTTCGCCAGGGTGAGGAGGCCGCGCGGAATGAGGCCCGGGGCGCTCTCCAGGAGATCCAGGAGGCCAAGAAGATCGCAGCGGGTAAGGCATTTAACATGCAAAGCAAGTATGCGGAGAGGAAGTACCTTTTACTAACCCGGATTCGGAGTTGGCCAGGGGCTTTTGTGGATCTGCCACGCAGCATGTCCGATGCTGCGGAGTTCTTCCGAGCCAGAGAAGGGAGTTCCACGGAGAAGCTGGTCTGGTCGCAGTACGCTGCGCCAGAGCATCTGGTGCCCTTTACCGACCAACTGAAACAGTTGGTGGAGCTGCATAGGGTGGCCGACTTGGCCATTAAGGATTTGATAATCCGGCTGTGGCCAGCCGAAGCTATGCCCGGCAACTACTTTGGCCTCGTGAAGCGGCTGGTGGACGCCTGTCCGCGGCTGGACACCATCAAGCGATCTGCCTGCATCGAGGGTGCCCGCATGGCCTTCGCCCGTTGCAAGATGTGGTGGGCGAAGATGAACGCCGTTGAAGTGGCCAGAGGGCCACCGGAGGGCAAGCAGCACCGCTCACCCGAGCATTATTTTGCGGATGACATAGAAGGGCCTTGTCTTGTAGTAGCACAGTGCGGGCAGGACATTATTTTCGAATGAAAACATTCGTGGTGTCTTTGTTTTGTATGACTGAAACAAAGTTCGTTTGTAATATAATATTTGGTATGTTTTGATTGTTTCCTCCTGTGCGGCCGTGGTGTATAGAATTTGAGGGTTGGCCAGCCGTTGGCTTCTGCCCTCGCGTAGGTAGTATGGAGGTGTTCGGGATGGTATCTAAACAATCTTGATCCAATTATATGGTCCTTGAAGGAGTTGTTTAGCGCGACGAACCAGGCAATCGGACTATGCGGCTTAAACGCCCTCACTTAGCCATAGGAGTTTTATAATAAAACATGGGCGCAGCCCCTGGTATGCGGACCAGGGTGCTGTCAGCATCTGATCGGGAAGTACCGATCCTTCGCCTAATGCGGGAAAAATCTCCAACAATTTGTAACCCTCAAACAGCTGACCGGCTCTCGCCGCATCATGACAGTCAGTTTTCGGCTTTCTCTACTGAGGTGCTCATCCGGTTTAGACCAGGGCAAAATCACAACAGTTCTCCCTTTACTACCCTAGCCGATGTAGCGGAACGTAGGGTAGCAAACACAGGAGCCGGGCAACCCAACTATTGACCAAAGACATGATTCAGAGCCGATGCATATAATGCTAAATTCGGGGTGGCAACTTCTCTATAAGAAGTGTTCGGACTTTGTTGCCGTGTTATGGGGCGATGATGAGCCCCTGGCAAATATGAAACGTACCAGAGTGTACAGTTGCTAGGAAATAAGTAATTGAAAGGATAACAGAAGGAGAACAGAGATAGTGTCTGGGGCCCTTGAACTCGGACCATGAACTGTTTCCATTATAGTTGTATTAATGTGTCAAAGCGCATTGGTACAAAATAGTGCCATAAGCAATCGGCTATTTGTCATGCCACAACTAAAGGCGGGCTGCGTGTGGGTCCTGAAAACATAGAGTAATCATTGGATTGGCCTCTAGGGCTTCCCATGTACGCCTGTGCTCCGTGCCAGTCTGGTGCGTTTATCCTTTGATGGGACCAGTAATCAGGCCGTCGAAGGAGACCCGTATAAAATAAACCTGAAAAAGAAGGGAAAGGAAAATAGTAAAGTGATATGTGTGTCCGGGATCAGTCTAGCCGAACTGTAGATCCCAGGCTAGCGTGTGCCTCCATCGATGCCCATGGAATTTTGAGTGCGTAGTTATGTACGCGTGGTCCTGTCGGTGTACAAAAGAAGGGGCTCTCCTTTTGACTCCTTTACTTGTGCACAGGCAGTCAGAGCCTCCCCGCTATGGCCACATGTAACAGGGTAGGAAAGGGAAGCCGGAGAGGAGCCAAGGATGGAAGACAGACAGAGCAACGACAAGGACCATGGCCACAAAGATCGGATGGGCGAAGCAGGTCCCCCCGGCAAGGATCCTTGTCGGGCAGCCTCAACAGCCCGGAAAGACTTTTCAGGGCAGCTCATTTACGCCAAGCGAAGCCACCCTTGAGCCCCCCCAACGCTCGACAAACACGTTGGGACAGGGCTCGGGAGGCACCTCTGTGGTGGCATGCAGATCTTTGTGAAGACAAAGATTGGATAACATCAAATGAGGATAGGAAGGCAACCATCCTCACCGGAGGAACCCACGAGACCCCCGGTAAGATCCTTGCCGGGGGCGCCATGCTGTAGCCACAGCAAGACCATACTTGTCGGGCCACCCCTAAGAAGACCCTTGCCAGAGCCATCCCAAGCAAGGCCTGCCGCCTTTGCCACTGCCAGGGAACGCTTTGCCAGGCCACGCAGCAAAGCTTCCACCGCCATTCGCATGCAGCTGCCGACCCAACCAGCTGGGCAGGCACCTGCGTGGCAACATGCAACCCTTCACGGAGGCTCCACCACCGCGCCACGTCAGCTGCCTACCTGCCTACATGGCACCGCATGCATCGCTGGCGAAGCGGCGTCATTCCAGTGTGAGAGGCCAATCAGAGCTCCGTTACACTTGAAGTGGTCTTGGATCCCCGGATAACTTCCGAAAGAGTTAATCTTCGACATAGTCCCGTTCATGGCGGCTATCGTGCACCGCTTTCAGACGAACCGCATTTGCAAAGTTCAATGCGGTGCCGCACTATGCATATCTCAAGTTCAAGATGCCAGGCCCTCGAGGAGTAATTACGGTTAATGGAAACACCGAACGCTCTCTCCGAACGGAGGAGCACACGGCGGCCCTAGCGGCGGAAGTACAAAGCAGCCTCTTGAGGCAATTCTTGAGTCCGGCCATTAAATGTCCGGAAACCGTCAAAAGCGCCGCCTCGAGTAACCTCTGACAAGACCGCACAGCACGATCCGAGCAAAGCGTATGTATGCGGCCCCAACCCCAGCCCTCGCCCGAATTGCGAAGCGATTACTGGCGTGCATAACTACGCTCTGGAGATACAATGGGCATAAGGGGAGGGGCACGACCACGGCACGCCTGCACGCGGCTCAACCGCACTGTGGGCTCCGATTGTGTCATTCTTTTCTTTGTTCTTTTCTCTTACTTTCGGGACTCCGTTTTCCGGAAGCCACTGTCCGGCACTAGCATTGCCGAACTCACGATGCAACAGCCGAGGAAGCGTAGCTACGTCAAATGTCCGTGTGGTCTCTACTACGAGCATTATACCTGTTTTACATACCATCCCGCAGCTTACCCACGGAGGGGACATGTTAAATAGTCCCATCCCTTGCTTATCGCACTATTTGTATCGATTCTCGCTTTCATTGCAAGATCTTTTTGAATAAACAATACATAGCTTCTCGCTTATTATTGCATTCTTTTTTTTCCATATATGTTCATCTATGACATGTTGCACCCGTACACTTTAGTGCAGCCAATACACAGGGCTTAAGTACCCCAAAATATGGTGTGATAAGTCCGAACACTTTCACAAGTGTGGCACCCCGAACTTATAGCATTATATGCATCGGCTCCGAATCCTGTCTTGGGTCAATAGTTGGGTTTGCCTGGCTCCCATGTTTTGGTACCTTACGTTCCGTTATATCGGCTAAGGTAGCACAGGGAGAACCACTGCGATTGTGCCCCAGTTGAGCTGGGTTGAGCACCTCAGTGGAGAAAGCTAAAACTGACCGTCATGATAAGGCGAGAGCCGGTTGCTGTTCGAGAGGTTTTTTCGGGTCCCTAAAGACTTATGCCGCTTAGAGCGAGGAGCCGGTATTGTCCGGCCAAGGCGTGGATAGCGCCCCGAACTCGGTCTTCCGAATACTAGGGGCTTCGCCGAAATTTAAAATTATAGAATTCTATGGCTAAGTGAGAGTGTTCAAGCACTATAAGTCCGGTTGCTGGTTCGTTCGTTGAGCGCCTCCCTCGTAGGACCCAAGAAAGGGAACAAGTGCGCTCAAGTTTATCCCGAACACCCCAAAGACTGTGGCGTGGGGGCTGAAGCCAACGACTTGCCATCTCTCGATTTGATAAACGGCCGCACATAAGGTAATATTTTAAATTCACAAGCGTTGCTTAGCGCATATGAACAAGTTTTCAGCGTACAGGATAACAAATGCGAGTCTATTCAAAAATTACATCTTTGGAGCATTCACCCGCTATCAGGCGGGCACCCTCGAGGACGCCCTCATAATACATTTCGGGCTTGCGATGCTCCTTGCCCGGTGGTGGTCCGTCCTTCACAAGCTTCTCGTTTGGGTTTTGCCCCAAAGTGCACCTTTAGCACGGGCAAGGCCCTGAGCACCATCAATACAGACGGAGCGTTTGATGACTTCGATCCACGGACAAAGGCCCACTCACCGCCGCACTAGCCCGAAAGTGGCTCCGGGCATGGCCTCATTTGGCCACACCGAGCTATAAGGCCCTTCATGGCATGTTCGGTGACCTTGTGGAGCTCGACCAATTGCTTGATTGGTCGCTCAAGAACATCAGGTGTTCGCCTCAAAGATACTGAGACCAAAACATCTTCTCCGTCGAGCTCCCCTCTTCGCTCGGTAAGCGGCGGCATCGGATACACCGCCGGGCAGATCTCATGAAAGGCTCTGGAGAGCTCCGGATTCGGGTAAGTAATGATAATTGACTTTTACATTCTTGCTTTGCATAAAGAATGCCTTACCCGCCGCTATCTTCCTCATCGCCTCAATCTCTGGAGGGCTTTACAGGCTTGACCTTAGCGGCCTTAGCACTCTCAAGAGCCGAGGCAAGCTCGGACTCTCGGGTCTTTGAGTCACGCTCAAACCCTCGTGTTTTTCCATGAGAGCCTGGAGCTCTTGCCGTACCTCCGCCATTCGCCTCCCCTTCTCTCGCTCGGTGCGCTCCATGTCATGAGCTTTGTTCGGCCGGTCACCGCTTCCTTTAGGGTCGCCACCTCGTTCGTGGCCCCTACAATACCCATGTTATTCCTGTCTTTTTTGCAACCAACTCCTTTCTATAAGGTATTACTTTAATAAGGTATTGCTTACCTTCCTTGTCCTCGAGCTGCTTCTTGGCAAGGCCGAGCTCGTTCTCGGACCGCTCGAGGTTCTGCTTCAATACATTGACCTCCGCAATAAGGTCTTGGCAGAGGTCAAGCCAGCTGCATTCCCATATTGACATATTTATGTTAGACTCCTGCGTATATCTTTTTAGATCCTCGATCCGACTTTTCTTTCCGAACACCGAACTAAGCATCGGGGCTACTGTCTATGCGGTAATATTTTCACATATTCTAAACTTACCTCAAAGCTTCGTTAGAAAGGCTGTTGCAGGCTTCAGTCGGCCCGCCCTTGGCGGATCGAACTTCTGGATCACCGCACTCATAAAGGCGGTGCTCCTCCTCGATGGAGGCACTTAAGCGCCTCCGGCCAAGCTATCCGATGCCTCCGGTTGGGCCGGAGGACACGGCGTCTTACCCTTCTTACGAAGGGGCCGCTTGTCGGACTTGAACGGCTGAAGGTTCGGTATGGAGTCCCGGGACAAGGGTCGGGATTAGAGCCTGGGGTCTTGCTCCCCTCGCGCTGAGTCCGGGAGGCTGCCTTGTGGCGCCTCTGCGCCACCTCCTCTTGACTAGGCCCCTTGGGGCCCCACCTCGGCATCGTGGGCGACGCGAGGCGAGGAGGCCGGAAGAGAAGTGCTCTCCACTTCGGACGAATTCAGGGACCCGCTTGGACGTGCGGCGAGGTCGTCCTTAGGCGGGCTGCATGATTGTTCGGCATTAGAGAACGCTATGCTATGAATGAATAAAAACCATGGGTATCCAGGACACTTACGATCTCGCCAGGCTTGGCCCTCGAGGGCCACTCCTCCTCGCCCGTCGTTGGCGTTGGTGGAGACGTCCTAGGAAGGGTTCTTCCTTCTTGGACCCTCCGGCCTCCCCATCGAGGCGGCCTTGCTTTTCTTCTCTTCCCCCATTTGGGAGAGGCTTCTTTCCTCCTCCTCGTTCTCGGAGAGGATTACATTTCGAATCAGCGGCATGCACGGTGCCGGAGCTCCTTCGAGTTCCCGTGGCCTCCTTCTTGGCCTTCTTCTCCGTCACCACGTGAGGTGCCGAAACCAGCAGCCCCGTCAAGCGGGCGTCCGCTGGGTCTTCTGGCAAAGGAGCTAGACAGTTAATCTGTCCGGACGTCTTCAACCGATCTGTCAAAGGTTATGGAGTTTTAGATCCCGCATAGAGTCAAACTATGAAAAAGAGTCCCATAAAGGGCAAAATAACTTACCTCGCTGGCTTGACGCCATGGCGAATCCGCGATCTTGATGGCGGATGCGGGAGCTTCAGCGCCCTTGAACAGCTCCTTCCAGGCATCTTCGTACGTAGTGTCAAAGAGCCGGCTCAAGGTACAGTGCTATGCCGGATCAAACTCCCCCAAATTGAAGGCCCGTTGCTGGCATGGGAGAATCCGGCGGATGAGCATAACCTGGACTGTGTTGACAAGCTTGAGGTTCTTGTCCACCAGGTTTCGGACACAGGTTTGGAGTCCGGCCAGCTCTTCCGAATCACCCCACGTAAGGCCCATCTCTTTCCATGATGTGAGCCATGTGGGGGAGCCAGATCTGATTTGAGGGCCCGCCCATTTGGAGTCGCGCAGCTTCGGTGATGTAGAACCACCCGATTGCCACCCTTTATGGTCTCCACGAAGGAGCCCTCAAGCCATGTAACGTTGGGCATCACGCCGCCATGGCGCCTCCGCACTCACTTTGTCGGCCGTCCACTATCTTGACGGCGCTAAAGGTCTTCAACCATAAAGCTGAAGTGGGGCTAGATCCGGAGGAAGGCGGCGCACCTGACGATAAGCGTCGAGATATTGAGGATGAAGTTTGGGGCCAGATCGTGGAAATCTAGGCCGTAGTAGAACATGATCCCCCGGACAACTGGTTGAAGTGGAAACCCCAGTCCGCGGAGTAAGTGGGGGTGGAACAACACCCTCTCATGGGGCCTGGGGGTGGGGATGAGATGCCCTTAGTGGGGAGCCGACACGCAGCGATGTTGCGGACAAGTATCCGGCCTCCCAGCCTTGTGATGTGCCCTCCGTGACGGAGGAGACCATCCACTTGCCTCCCGCTCCGGACATGGCTGGAGAAGGTTGAGGAGAGATGTGCGGACTTGGGCGCTGGAGCTTGAGTCTTGTGAAATGGATGAGCAAAGGAGGAAGAAGGCGTGGGTGAAAGGTGGATCCTTATCCCTTATATGGGCGGACGCAACTAAGCGCCCCACCAGCCCGGTAAAACTCTCTTATCTTCCAAGCGCCGTAATCAATGGCGCGGTTGGGTTACCCACATCCGTATTGATGAGAATCCGGAATAAGGGGACACGATCTACGCTTTGACAAGGCGTGCCAAGAAACCGCCGCTAAACGCTGAGGTTGTATGCAGTAAAAGCGATTGAGCGAAGACTTGGCCGTGGCGTGATGGCCGCAGCTGCGGAATACGTCGTGATTGATTTTGTGTAAATATTATTCTCTCTATGGTGTTATGTGGAAATTATTTTGCGAGAGCGGACACCGTCCTTGTGTTCAAAATCTTCTATGAAGTATTCGGAGGAGGAACCCGCCTTGCAATGCGAAGACAATATGCGCCCGGACTCGTCGTCATTGAAGCTGGTTCGGGGGCTCTTGAGGAGTCTGGACTAGGGGTGTCCGGATAGCGAAATATCATCGTTGGCCGGACTCCTGGACTATGAAGATACAATATTGAAGACTTCGTCCCGTGTCCGTATGGGACTTTCCTTAGCGTGGAAGGCAAGCTTGGTGATACGGATATGTAGATCTCCTACCGATGTAACCGACTCTGTGTAACCCTAACCCTATTCGGTGTCTATATAAACCGAAGGGTTTTAGTCCGTAGGAAGAACAACAATCATACCATAGGCTAGCTTCTAGGGTTTAGCCTCTCTGATCTCGTGGTAGATCTACTCTTGTACTACCCATATCATCAATATTAATCAAGCAGAGTAGGGTTTTACCTCCATCGAGAGGGCGAACCTGGGTAAAAACATTGTGTCCCTTGTCTCCTGTTACCATCCGCCTAGACGCATAGTTCGGGACCCCTACGCGAGATCCGCGGTTTGACACCGGCAGTGCGTCGGTGGAGCTTGAGAGGCCCCACGAGGCGAGCACGCCCTAGGGGGTGGGCGCGCCCCACCCTCGTGGCCAGCTCTCGTATCTTCGGCGTAGAGTCCAAGTCTATCCGGTGGCTTTCCTTCCAAAAAGTAACTTCTCCGATTGATTTCGTTCCGTTTCGACTCCGTCGATATTCCTTTTCCTCGAAACACCTTTGAAATAGGCATAAGGCAGCAAATGCAGGCTGGGCCTCCGGTTAATAGGTTAGTCCCAAAAATAATATAAAAGTGGATAATAAAGCCCAATATTGCCCAAAAGCAGTAGATAATATAGCATGGAGCAATCAAAAATTATAGATACGTTGGAGGCGTATCACCCCATGACACCTAGAGCTAGTTCAAGAGCTCAAGAACACTAAATACATCCACCAAAGCGGGATCGTAGGGTTTTACGCATCTTTGCGGCCCGAACCTGGGTAAAGAATCCACAGGTGTAAATACGCTAGTCCTGCTCTCCTCACGATCCCAGCTACCAGAACCGTAGAAGGGATTCCGGTGATCCCATAGGTGTCGTTTCCCACCGACATCTTTGGCGCGCCAGGTAGGGGGCGCGTAATTGTGAGGATCTGGCCTAGCAGTTGACCTAGCTGTTCTTCATCGTCGCGGCTCCTATGGAGAAGGTGGCCAAGAAGGCGGCGCTGCCCGTGGGCACGAAGGATGCCGGGGCAGCGGCGAGAGAGCTAAGTCATGCTGAATTTTAAGTTTTTCCTCCTTAAATATAAGGTTATTATCCTCGACGGTTCGGCCTTTGTATGGAGAGCCTGTACGCAGAGGGGCCCTCCTGCGATCGGCAACGCCCTTGTTCTGTTTCGAGTCCGCTCAACAGCTCAAGCGGCCGCGTCGGGAGCGGCAGGGTAGCCTTTCGCCATCGGCAACGCTTTCGGTTCTGACTCGAGTCAAGCTCGACAGATCGAGCGGCCGCTAAAGCGGTAAGGTGCTTCGCCCGGCAACAAGCACACCGGCAGGCTAATGAGGATCCGTCCCCAAAGCGCCGCCACTGGGTTTACGTGCCGGCAAGCTTACCCAGTTGACGTAGGGTGGACATACAAAGAAAAATCGAACAGGAAAATAACATGCATAGTTTTAGGAGCACTGCAGAGTTATATTATACGAATTGCCGCCACGGTTCTAACTAAAGATAGCATTGTCTTGGTCATGAACCTGCAGCGGTGATGGAGAGCGGGGTGCCTAGTCCCGGCACTGGCCCTCCACCCTCTTGATTTTGTCGATGCGGCTGAGGATGGGCTAAATACGCTCGTTGAGCGCCGCGATGTCGGCGTCTTCCGGCAAGCTCTTCAGCACAACTCCGAAATCAAGGTCTGGCTGCTAGTGCGCGATCTTGGTGAGCACCCTGGTCATGGCCCCCGACAGAGTATCCGAGATTCCTTGGCCAGGGAGGCCGCCCGATTGTAGTAAAGCCACCCCAGAGCGTCGACGACCTTCTCAAAATATACGGTCAGGTTGGCGTTGGGGCTCAGGCTTGCTTCCAGGGACCTCATCTCCGGCATCCCCATAATGGCCAGCTGATCGGCGGCCGCGTTTGCAACAACGGCAAGGCGCTCAAGCCAGCGTTTCTCGCCCGCCTTATAGTCCTTAAGGTTGGCGGTCTCGTTCCTCAGCAGCCGCTTCTCCGTCTCCAGCTCCTTGGTCAGGATCCCCTCCCAGGTCATGGCCCCCGACAGCGCCTCCTCGAGCTCTCCCAACTTCAGCTTGAGACCTTTGATGGAGATGTTGGCCTCGGAGAGCTCTCCTCGGACTTCTTGACCTCGCCTGCGCCTGCATGCACACGGCACTGCCGTTGAGTGTATGCTTCTCACAGGCCAGCGTCAGAGCTTGCTCCTCCAGCTCCTTCACCTTGCCGGCGTGGGCCTGAGCCAGGGCGTTGAGTGCCTCCTGAAGCCTTCGCTCCAGCTCTTGGGTCCGCTGCAGGACGAGCTTGTCCACCTCTTCGTCCTTGCCACGGAGCGTGGCGGCAACTTCTCAGCGCGCACGGCCAGATCCTCCTCCACAGGTCTTGAGGCGGCCTCGTCTTTGGGACAGACGGCAACCCGGCTTAGCCGGCCAGTTTCGTCGCCGTCTCCTGGGCCTTCTCGATGTCGGCCAGCTTCAGGGCGAGCTCCACCTTACTGGTTGGCCATCTCGCCCTAGGCGGCCTTCAGCTCGTCCTGAGCCAGGCGGAACCAGCCTTGCGCTTCGGCGACGCGCCCTTAAAAGTCCGCCTCCGCCTTCTCCACCATCGCCGTCCTGGACTTGACCTTGTCCAGACGGGCGCGGTGGAGCGCCTGAAGCTTCCGAAAGCTGGCGCCCATGTCCTGGAGCAGCTGCTCCTCTTGGGAGCCGGCGCCACCAACGCCCGGCTCGGCAACGACCTCGAGCCCGGCCGCGGCAAGCACCTCCTCGTCGAACACCTCTCCCTCAAAGGGGGCCCTGGTGCTCGACGTGCCAAGGAGATGAACGACGAGGTCGTCGCTCACCCTCTGGTACCTGCTGGAGCCAGAGGCCGCAGAGGAGGAGGGCGGGTCGTCAAACGCCACCTCCTCGGCAGTGGCCTTGCCGGCTCCCTCGGCGGGCCCCTTAGCGGCGTCCTCGGCGGCGCCCCTGGCGCTCTCCTCGGCAGCAATCCTCTCCGCCTCCGCCGCGGCATCCGTGGCGACGTCCTTGATGGTGGTGTCGACATCCTCTGAGGAGGGGTCTGCACGCCAAGAAAGAGACAGGGCGGAGCCAAGATCGAAAGTCAACAAGGAAAAAAGGGAAGGAAGAATGCAAGCATAAGTGGATACCCGTGCCGGGCCGTGAGGCGGAAATCCCTTCTCCGCCGAGGTCTGGCGTTGAGGCGAAGCCACCGGCGCCTGTGTTCTCCTCCTCCTCCTCCGTGTGCATGGCCTCGACGCTCGGTGCCCTTGCCGGGGACGCCCCTCGGGACGGCGTGGTTGACGGGGGCGGCATGATGGGAGAAGCCCTCTGCGGCTCCCCTTGGTGTTGCTCTCCTCCTATGTCCACGGCAAGATCAACACCGAAGCATCGTGCATTGCGCGCGTCGACAAGGGATGGGTGATGGACTTACGCTGGGGGCTGGGCTGGGGGCTGCTGTCCGGGCTGCTCAACACCACCAGCGGCGTACTGGAGGTGCCTGCCGGGGGCTGGCCACTCATGAAATCCTCGACCCTCTTTATCCTCTGGGCCAGCGTCTCCACCTCCCTGCCATATGAAGACGAATGAGCAATACCATCAGGGGAAGTGTTAGGGATGAGGGAGGAAAGCAAAAGCTTACTCTTCGTTCTCTTCATCCTCCTCCTCTGTTGTTTTCCTCTTCTTCTCCAGGCTGAGAGGCCCTGGGTCTTTCTCCGGGCTAAGAGGCCCAAAATCAAACGCAACCCCTGCGTCAACGTTTGCTGGCAAGGATGAAGGCGGTGGCGTCCGGGCACGCATGGACGACGAAGAAGCAGATGCCTTCCTCTTCGATGCCACGGCTTTCGCCGTTTTCTTCATCGTCACCGCCCTCGTCTGGCGCCCGGGCGCTTCCTGGGCTTGCTGCAGCTGCACGGCCCGGTCGAGGCGGACCGGCTCGCCGGAGGTGGCCCGCCGCAGGACCCGCCCCTTTCCAGTGATCGGGGGATCGGCGGTCGTGGTCCTCCCCTCCTCGCCCTCCTCCGACGACGACCCGACGATGGCGTCTTCAACTAGGGCAGCCCCGGTGTTGGCGCCGCTGGCCTCTCCAGCGGCTGCGGCCCATCGGGCGAGCTCCCCCTCCTCCGCCTCCGCCGCGGCCTTGTCCATCACGCCGCCGGCGCTGCCGGCCTCCCTAACGAGCCTTGCCTCCTCCGCGGCAAGCCTCGTCTCCTCCACCCTGGCGGCGATATAGTCCAGTTCCGCTGGGGAGGTGTCCTCGATAAGCCGCGGCTCGGCAGTAACATACGTCTCGTGCAGGGTGTCGAAGAACTCCCACACCACGAGCTCATCCGGCTCAACCCAGTTCGGGTCTAGGACGTGCGCGTTGAAGAGCGGCATCATGGCAATGATCTCGTTCCGGCGAGAGTTGTTGCTTAGCGGGACCACCCCTGCCGGCAGCTTGAAGACAGGCTCCTTGTCGACCTTGCCGACCTTCGCGGCAGCCCTGGCAAGCTTGACGGACCGTTCGACCTCGCCCGCGTCGTCGACCTCGAGGTGGAAGATCCGTTGGCACAGATGGGCGTGCCTCATCACCGTCAAGTTATTGTTGAGGCCGGGGTGGAGCCTCATGATATCGGCGGCGTTCACAAAGAGCCAGGCCGGCCTCCCCTTATCATGCAGAGGAGCAATTCGGCGGCGGATGAAGTCCGCACCGATCATCTCGAGGGTGAGCCCGGCCTGGGTGAGCCGAAGAATCCTGGTGGTGGCGATTGTGAGCTTCGCATCGTCGGCATCAACGTCGCCCCAATCGCCCCCACGGACCGACGGTTTCTCGCGATCCGCGCAGAATGTCGGCGGGTCCTCCTCCTCAGTCCAGCACCACCGGCCCCGCCATTCTTCCCACCTCTCATTCGCGGCGCCGTCGGGGTACGCCCCCTTGGCCTTCGGGATCCAGGCGACGCAGCCAGCAATAGCGCCCCCTTTTTGGATCCGAGGGGAGAAGTAATGGCGAAAGAGCGCCGTGCTGGGGTGCACCCCGACAAAGCCCTCGCAGAGGTGTGCGAAGAGGGCCATGCACGCCACGGCATTCGGGGTGAAATCCAAGAGGCGGAAGCCATAGGTGTGCATGATGTCCTTGAAGAAATCAGAGAAGGGGGGATAGAGCCCACAGGAGAAATAATCGATGAAGAAGGGGTACCGGTGCGGAGAGGGCTCGGCGCTGGCAGGGACGACGCGCGTGGCTGGATGCCCCGTCTTCTCTCCCCCCGTCTTCACTCCCCAAAGATCCTTCAATATCTCCCGAAGCTCGGGCACGCCAATCGTCGAGGGGAAGCAGGCGAACTGCGCCCGCCGCGCCACCAGCTCGCTCTCCGGCTGCTCCGACAAGCCAGCGTCCTTCGCCGCTCCCTTGCTCTTGGAGGACTTGGACGCCATGGCGGCTGCGGGAAGCGGGAAAGCAGAGGATGGCGCAAGCACAGCGGCGATGGACGAAAGCAGAGAGGATCGAGAAGAAGGGGGCGACAGTTCTAATATTGGAGGAAGGAGCAAGGGAGGGGGGTAAAGTGAGCGCGCCCGCGGTTATTCCTTTTTATGGGGAAGGCGCGGGCCGCCTCCTTTCCCATTAACTGCGATGTGACGCATGCACGCAAACGATGTCCCACGCATGCCCCCCACGTCATACACGTGCACGACCCCCACGTCGCGCGTTCAACACGAGTCATGGGGAAGCGCAGCAGACGGAGCAGTTACCGCGGTGAAAATCCGCCCCAACTGCCCGTACACCGTTCTGGGCCTGGCCCAACAACGTGCCGCGCTTATGTATGGCCCAGGCCGGGGGGCTCCTGTCGGTGTACAAAAGAAGGGGCTCTCCTTTTGACCCCTTTACTTGTGCACGGGCAGTCAGAGCCTCGCCGCCACGCGGCCACGTAATCGGGTAGGAAAGGGAAGCCGGATAGGAGCCAAGGACGCAAGACAGACAGAGCAACGACACGGACCATGGCCACGAAGATCGGATGGGCGAAGCAGGTCCCCCCGGCAAGGATCCTTGCTGAGGCAGCCTGAGTAGCCCACGCCAGCCGAAGCGAGCCACCCAGCTTGGGGGGTATGAACCATAGAGAAGTTGGATTATATTAGGTTTAACACCAATATAAATAAAGAATGAGTTCATTACAGTACGTTAAAGTGGTAGTTTGCTTTACTACACTAACGGATCTCACAAAGTTTTTGGTAAAGTTTTGTGTGGATGAAGTGTTCGAAGAAGGAGGAGTTACCGATCTGAGAAGAATAAAGAGAGGCAAGAGTTCAATCTTGGGGATGCCCAAGGCACCCCAAGTAAATATTCCAAGGATACTCAAGCATCTAAGCTTGGGGAAGCCCCGGTTGGCGTCCCATCTTTCTTCTTCAACAATTATCGGTATACCTTGGTTTTTGTTTTGTTCACATGATTTGTGTCCTTTGTGTTTTTCTTTTTCTTTAAGAACCATGCTAGTATGAGATGTCCCTTCATAAATTTATATAATACTTCATGTGCTTCACTTATATCTTTTAAGTATGATCTTATAGAATTGCTCTTTGTGCTTCACTTAAATCTTTTGAGTATGGTTTTATAGAATGCTTCGTGTGCTTCACTTATACATTTTGAGCTTGGATATTGGTTAGTCTATATTAATTGTAGAATGCTCCATGAACTTCACATATATCTTTTGGAGTATGAATAATACTATCATCTAAAGCGGGTTTGGAAGAGTGTCAACTTTAGGAATTTGGGATCCCACTATTCCAAATGAGAAGAATTTTGCTTATTTGGAGAGTAGTAAAATTTCTATGCTTGTAGATCGTGAAAAGAATGCCTTATGTGATGGTTATATTGTTGAACTCATTCATGATGCTACTGAAAATTATTATGAGGGAGGAATACATGCTTGTAGGAGTTGTAATAATATCAAGTTTCCTCTCTATGTGCTTAAAGTTTTGAAGTTATACTTGTTTTGCCTACCTATGCTAGTTGATTCTTGTCCCTATGAATTATGTGCTCACAAAATCCCTAGGCATAGGAAGTGGGTTAGATTTTAAATGAGCTAGTAATATTCTTCATGATGCTCTCATTATGTTTCAATTCTTATCTTTTATGTGAGCATCATTGAAATCATCATGCCTAGCTAAAAGGCACTAAAGGAAAGCGCTTGTTGGGAGACAACCCAATATTTACCCTTACTGTTTTTGTGTGTTTAAATTATTAAGCTACTATATTAATCATGTTTTATAGATTTTTTTCAATAAAGTGCCAAGTAAGACCTTTGGGAAGACTTGGGTGGAAGTTAATGTGATCTTGCTGTAAAAACAGAAACTTTAAGCTCACGAGATTAGCTGCCATTTTTTTACAGAAGAGTGATTTTGAGTTGATTCTTTTGCAGAAGATTAAAGACAAATTCCTCGCGTCCACCAATTTATTTCATAATTTTTGGAGTAGCAGGAGTATGGTTGCTTTGTTCAAATCATTACTGAGACTATTACATTTACGACAGATTCTGTTTTCATTGCATAGTTTGCTTGCTTTCTAGTTTCTATGGCTTATATTTCTCAATATAAATTGTAGAAATGGTATGGTACCGTAGGATTGTGTGATAACAATTATGAACCTTGTCTTTGATAGTACTAAAGTGAATGGTTTACTCTTTATCATACTATCCTATCTCATGAAGTTTCGTTAAGTTTTGTGTGATTGAAGTTTTCAAGCTTTGGGCGAGATATCGATATGAGGAGAATAAGGAGTGGAAATACCCTAAGCTTGGGGATTACCAAGGAACCCCAAGGTAATATTCAAGGAAGACTCAAGCGCCTAAGCTTGGGGATGCCCCAGAAGGCATCCCCTCTTTCGTCTTCAAAACTATCGGTATACCTTACTCGGAGCTATATTTTTATTCGTCACACGATATGTGTTTTGCTTGGAGCGTATTTTCAATTTTACTTGATGTTTGAATAAAATCATTGGATCTGAAATCTTGAATGAAAAAGAACGCTCCCATGGCTAGTTAAGTATTTGACTACTCTGTGTCCTTCACTTATATCTTTTTGGAGTAGTTTGTCATTTACTCATGTGCTTCACATATATCCTATGAGTAAATGGTTGAATGAATTGAATATCATAAATCTGAATTTATATATCTTTCATATGCTTATACCATGGGGAGTAATGACTTCACACAGAATAAGTATAGGTAGTAAACTTATTGAAAGTTAGCAAACGTAGAATTGGTCACTTGAACAATTCATGAAAGAATATTGAAGGAAGAGAGATTTCACATATAAATATACTATCTTGGACATCTTTTGTAATTGTGAGCACTCATAAAAATATGACATGCTAAAAGGTTGATGTCGGACAAGGAAGACAACGTAATGGGTTATGTTTTCTTATATCCGAAATAAAGTATATTGTCTTGGATCATCCAACACGTCGAGCTTGCTTTTCCCCCTCATGCTAGCCAAATTCTTTGCACCAAGTAGAGATACTACTTGTGCTTCCGAATATCCCTTAAACCAGTTTTGCCATGAGAGTCCACCATACCTACCTATGGATTGAGTAAGATCCTTCAAGTAAGTTGTCATCGGTGCATGCAATAAAAATTGCTCTCTCAATATGTATGATCTATTAGTGCGAAGAAAATAAGCTTTATACGAACTTGTGATAGGGAAGAAATAAAAGCGACGGATTGCATAATAAAGGTCTTTATCACAAGAGGCAATATAAAGTGACGTTCTTTTGCATTAATATTTTGTGCATCCAACCATAAAAGCGCATGACAACCTCTGCTTCCCACTGCGAAGGGCCTATCTGTTACTTTTAACTTCTACCCTATGCAAGAGTCAAGGTGATCTTCACATTTTCTTGTTAGATTTTATCCTTTGGCAAGCACATTGTGTTGGAAAGATCACGATATATATATATATATATATATATATATATATATATATATATATCCAATTGGATGTAAGTTATCATCAACTATTATTGTTGACATTACCCTTGAGGTAAAAGGTTGAGAGGCGAATCTATAAGCCCCTATCTTTCTCTCGTGTCCAATTAAAACTTTGAACCCATAAATATCATGTGAGTGTTAGCAATTGCGGAAGATTAAATGATAGTTGAGTATGTGGAGTTTGCTGAATCCAAGCTCTTACATAGACCCTTCCCGAAAATAAGATGAATTGCAATTGTTTGATGACTAAGAGCACTGTTTGTTAGTTTCAAGAAAGTTTATGATCTATACTTTAACATGTGAATAGCTTGTCACTTGATCATTAAAAGTTTTATGAGATGAGCTACTGTTATGACATATAATGATGATAGAAAAGCTTATTGAAATTATCATTGATCAAACTTTTGCACCTGCTAGCATTCACACTTCATAAATTATTTCTTTTATCATTTACCTACTCGAGGACGAGAAGGAATTAAGCTTGAAGATGCTGATACGTCTCCAATGTATCTATAATTTATGAAGTATTCACGCTATTATATTATCCATCTTAGATGTTTTATATGCATTTATATGCTATTTTATATGATTTTTGGGACTAACCTATTAACCTAGAGCCCAGTGCCAATTTCTGTTTTCTCCTTGTTGTTGAGTTTGACAAAAAAGGAATACCAAACGGAGTCCAATTGACGTGCCAATTTTTGTTGATTTTTTATGGAGCAAAAGAGTTGGGCCAGAAGAGTCCCGGGCTGTCCACGAGGGTGGGGGCGCGCCCACCCCCCTGGGCGTGGGCCCCTGCCTCGTGGACGACTCGGAGACCCCCCTGACTTGAAACCAACGCCAAAAATTCTTATAAATACAGAAACCTCGGAAAATTAACCTAGATCAGAAGTTCCGCCGCCGCAAGCCTCTATAGCCACGAGAAATCAATCTAGGCCCACTCCAGCACCCTGTCGGAGGGGGCCATCATCTCCGGTGGCCATGGAGGAGTATCCCGGAGAGGCCATCATCGCCATGAAGGCCAAGGACCAGAGGGAGAACCTCTCCCCATCTAGGGGGGAGGCCATGGAGGAGGAAGCACAAGGGGGAGAAGCTCTCCTCCTCTCTCTCGGTGGTGCCGCAGTGCCATCGGGAGGGGAATCATCACCGCGGTGATCGTCTTCATCAACATCACCATCATCATCACCATCCTCATCTATTTTATGCGGTCCACTCTCCCGCACCCCGCTGTAATCCCTACTTGAACACGGTGCTTTATGCCACATATTATGATCCAATGATGTGTTGCCATCCTATGATGTTTTGAGTAGATATCTTTTGTCTTTGGGTTGATTGATGATCTAGATTGGTATGAGTTGTATTGTTTTACTTTGGTGTTGTCCTATGGTGCCCTCCGTGTCGCGCAAGCGTGAGGGATCGCCGCTGTAGGGTGTTGCAATACGTTTATGATTCACTTATAGTGGGTTGCGTGAGTGAATGAAACACAAACCCGAGTAAGGGGGTTGTTGCGTATGGGAATAAATAGGACTTGATGCTTTAATGCTATGGTTGGGTTTTACCTTAATGATCTTTAGTAGTTGCGGATGCTTGCTAGAGTTCCAATCATAAGTGCATGTGATCCAAGTAGAGAAAGTATGTTAGCTTATGCCTCTCCCTCATATGAAACTGCAATAGTGATTACCGGTCTTGTTAACGGTTGCCTAGGACAATTCCGCACACCGATCCACCATTATTCCACACTCGCTATTTATAATATTTAGTAATATATTCTAACTTTATGATAACAACACCTATTTCATATTTTAGCTCTCCGATATCATACAAAGTTATCCTCTTCATACCCACAACATAGTTTTATTTCTCGTTTCTAGTTGGAAGCAAGCGTTAGAATTGTCGTGAAATTAAATGTCGATTGGCGAGATGGGGCTTGAGAGAATATTGATCTTACCTTTAGCTCCTTGTGGGTTCGACACTCCATACTTATCACTTCCACCTTTGGAAATTGCTACGATGATTCCCTACACTTGGGGATTATCACGCACAGGATGCACGAGCCGAAGCCCAGAACGCCCTCCAGGAAATTCAGGCGGCCAAGAAGATTCCGGCGGGTAAGTCTTTCACCGTGCAAAGCAAGTATGTAGAAGAAACGTTCCTTGTACTTATCCGAATTTGGGTTTTCCAGGGGCGTTTATGGATCTGCCGTGCAGTATATCAGATGTTGCCGAGCATTATAGAGCCGAAGAAGGGATATCTATGGAGAAGCTATTCTAGTCCCAATATCTTGGACCCGAACATCCGGTGCCCTTTAGTGACCAGCTAAAGCAGTTGGTCGAGCTACACAGGTCGACACAGCTAGCCATGAAGGACCTGATAGTACGGCTGTGGCCTGCCGAGCCTATACCTAGCAGCTACTTCGGACTTGTTAAGCGGCTTGTAAGTGCCTGTCCGTGGCTCGAAACCGTGAAGCGGTCGGTCTGTATTGAAGGTGCGCGTATGGCATTTGCCCGCGTCAAGACGCATTGGGAAAAGCTGGATGCCAAGAAGCTGATGACCGAGGGGCCGCTGGAGGGCAAGAAGCATCGTCGACCCGAGCTCTATTTTGATGGTGTCTGGAGGGTCCGCCTTGTATGCGGAGCAATGTTCAAAGGATGTCATATTCCCATGAGAACATTTGTATTATCATGTCCTGTAATATGGAACAATGATGTTATGTATTATAATGCTTGCGATTTACATTTTACCTCCTGTGCGGCCGTTTATGAAATCTGAGGGTTGAAGCGTTAAATAAACTTCGCTTTGGCGTAGATAATGCTGAGGGTGTTGGGATAAATCTAAACACTCTTTACTCCACATTCTGGTCCATAAAGGAGGTGTTTTAGCGCATGAACAAGACAATCAGACTATGCGGCCTTTACCGCCCTCACTTAGCCATAGGAGTTTGACAATTAAGAAAGTTGGCGAAGCCCCTGGTATTCGGAAGGCCGAACTAGGGGTGTTATACACGCCTAATCGGAGGAACCGATTCTTTGCAAGAAGCGAAAAAATCTCTAACGATTTGGAACCTCTCGAACAGCTAACCAGCTCTCGCTGCATCATGACAGTTAGTTTTCGGCTTTCTCTACTAAGGTGCTCGTCTGGAAGAACCGGGACACAATCGCAGTAGTTCTCCCTTTACTACCACAGGCGATATAAGCGGGCGTAAGGTAGTAAGCACAGGAGCCGGGCAACCCAACTATTGACCAAAGACAAGATTCGGAGCTGATGCATATAATGCTATAAGTTCGGGGTGCCGAACTATACTGTAAAAGTGTTCAGACTTTTGTTGCCGTAATGCGGGGCGTAATAAAGCCCCTGGCGTAGTAATACGTACCATGGTGTACATTGCGATCAGTAATAAATACAAAGGTGAGGAAAATTAAGTAATAAGCTGACGCCACCATTTATTCACCATTGTGATGTAATTAGTACGTCGAGGCGTACTTTGTGCAAGTAATGCGATAAGCAAGTAAGGCTATGTAACATGCCACAACCAAGGGCGAGCCGCGTGCGGGTATGTAAAACAAGTATGGCAATCATTTAGTAGAGACCACCTGGGGATTCCCTTGTATGCCAGAGCTCTTTGCCTCCTTGGTGTGTTCTGCAAGCGGGTCGTCCGCATAGACCTCAAAAAGAGAAAAAACTCGTAATAAGAAGAAAAAGTAAAGGCGTGCAAATCCCAGGGTCGGTCAAGCCGCACTATGGATCGGAGCGAGTTATGCCTCCGTTAGTACCCATGGGGTTTTGAGTGCGTAGTTATGTACGCGTGGTACGAATGCCATTTCCTCATCGGGGCTGGGAGGAGGCCGAATTACTAATTCAGCTCTTGACGAACCGAGCTGCCCTGTTGCAGTTTAGTCCGGACCTTCTTAACGATGTCCAGGGGCTCGGCGGCCGGATTATGGCGCCGCTTGAGAAGGCCGCTCTGTACTTCTGCTGCTAGGGCTGCGGTGTGCTCCTCTGTACGGAGGGAACTTCCGTGTTTCCATTTACTGTAATGACGCCGCGTGGACCGGGCATCTTGAGCTTGAGATAAGCATAATGTGGCACCGCGTTGAATCTAGCAAACGTGGTTCGTCCGAGCATGGCGTGGTAGCCGCTGCGGAAGGGGACGATATCGAAGATTAGCTCTTCGTTTCGGAAGTTATCCGGGGAACTGAAGACCACCTCCAGCGTGATTGAGCCCGTACGACGGGCCTCTATGCCTGGTATGACTCCTTTAAAGGTAGTTATCGTAGGCTTGATTCGTGAGGGATTAATGCCCATTTTGCATACTGTATCCTGATAGAGCAGGTTGAGGCTGCTACCACCGTCCATAAGGACTCGTGTCATGTGAAATCCTTCGATGATTGGGTCGAGTACCAATGCGACCGAACCGCCATGACGGATGCTAGTTGGATGATCTCGACGATCGAAGATGATCGGGAATGACGACCATGGGTTGAATTTTGGGGCGTGGCTCTCTGCATAGGCGTCCACGAGTGCGCGCTGCGCTCCTTTTGGGGATGTGTGTAGCATATATAATGTTCACCGTTTTGACTTGAGGCGGGAATTTCTTCTGTCCCCCAGTTTTCGGCTGTCGGGGCTCCTCGTCATCGTCCTCACTCTGTGATTCCCCTTCCTTGTTTCCGCTATTTACCTTGCTGGCTTGCTTAAAGACCTGGCAATCTCTGTTAGTATGGTTGGCGGTTTATGCAGGGTGCCATGTATCTGGCACAGACGATCGAGTATGCGGTCCAAGCTGGATGGTCCTCTGTCGTTCCTTTTATAGGGCTTCTTTCGCTGGCCGAACTTGGAGCCACTGAATCCGACATGAACTGTAGTGTCATCGGTGTTATCGCCATTGCTTCGGCGTTTGTGTCTGTTGCGCCGGAGCTTGCCGGTGCTGTTTTTGGCCTCGGAGGGGCCTGCTTCATTGGTTCTGTTTGTACTGCGAGCTAGCTAACTATCCTCGCCCGTGCAAAAGCGGGTCATAAGTGCCATGAGGGTTGCCATGGACTTCGGATTTTCTTGGCCGAGGTGGCGGGCGAGCCATTCATCACGGATGCTATGTTTAAAGGCCGCTAGGGCTTCGGCATCCGGACAGTCGATGATCTGGTTCTTTTTCGTTAGGAACCTAGTCCATAATTTTCTAGCGAACTCTCCAGGTTGTTGAACTATGTGACTTAAGTCATCAGCGTCAGGTGGCCGGACATAAGTGCCTTGGAAGTTGTCAAGAAAAGCTTCTTCCAGATCCTCCCAGCTGCCGATGGAATTTTCAGGAAGGCTGTTCAGCCAGTGTCGAGCTAGTCCTTTGAGCTTTAATGGGAGGTATTTGATAGCGTGGAGGTCGTCCCCACGGGCCATATGAATGTGGAGAATAAAGTCCTCGATCCATACTACGGGATCGGTTGTTCCATCGTATGATTCAATATTGACGGGCTTGAACCCCTCTGGGAATTCATGATCCATTACTTCGTCTATGAAGTAAAGAGGGTGTGCGGTGCCTCTATATCGGGCCGCGTCGCGGCGCACCTTCGATGGAATCCGCCTGCGATTATTGGCCCGGGCGTGACTGGGTCTGTCACATCCGAATAGGTAGCCGTCATCGCGAGTCGAAGAACGTCTTCGCGATCCGTATATTGATCTGGTGCGTCCTGCTCTCTTGTCCAAGTCCTACCAAAGGTCGTATGTATAATGCCGAGCTGTTTGGTCTCTGCTTTTGCGTGGTGGGGCGGGTTGCTGTTCAGCCTGGGTTGCCGCTTTGTTCCGCCCGGGGGGCGGTCGGTCCACCGCACTGTCACGACCGCGTGGTGGTCACTCCGCATTACACAAGGGAGGTACGGGCTCCGGCGCCTCCTCATCGAACTGAGGTAGTAGTCTCTGTTTCAAGTAGCTCTTGGTTGGGCACTTGAGGCCGTATTCTTCGGCTTCCAGGACGTCAGTCCACCTGTCAATGAGCAGGTCTTGATCAGCTTGGAGTTGCTGCTTCTTCTTCTTCAGGATTCTTGTAGTGGCTATTAGTTGGCGCTTGAAGCGCTCCTGCTCGAGGGGTGCCTCGGGCACGATGAAGTCCTCGTTGCCAAGGCTCTCCTCATCCTCGGAGGGTGGACGATAACTATCATCATCCGGGTCATTGGGCATGGCCTGTTTATCAGGGTTATCTTGCCCGTTGTCTTGTTCCTCCTGTTCGGATCAGCTCCAACAGGGTCTTCATTGTTTTCGGCGTCGCCCGGAGTACTATTTTCTCCGGTGCCAGTGTAGCCATCTTTTGAGCAACGAGGCTTAGAACGGCGCTTAGGGCGCCGGCGCTTGGACTGTGTCTCAGAAGGTTTATTCACAACTGGATCCCCTTTGTCATTGTCGCTAGCTTTTTTAGGTGTGTCGACCATGTACACATCATACGAAGAGGTGGCCGTCCAGCTCCAGTAAATGGCGGGTCCTGGCCTTGCTCCTTGTCGACATTGTCTTCCATACCGTCGATGTCTTCGGAGCCGTAATCAAGCACGTCGGTTAAGTCATCAACGGTGGCTATGAAGTGGGTGGCGGGTGGGAAGCAAAATTCCCCGTCATCAGCCTCTAGCTCAAACCGAACATAGTCCGGCTGTGAGTCCTTCTCCAAGGACAAATTCTTTAGAGAGTTTAGCACATCACCCGAAGGTGAGTGCTAGAAGATGTCTACGGCGCTAAATTCGAAAATCGATAACCGATCCAGCTCGGTGTCCGCAGGCGTACCCGGTCCGGAACTTATAATCGGAGACGAGTCCGGAGTTCCATTGACGCGAATACTGCGGGGTGTCGATTCCATGTGCGGCTCCAACACCGCGGACTCTGCGGCCTCGGATGGCACGATCTGCTCCGGTTCTAAGGCCGTTGCAGCAACAGGAGCCATCTCCTGGATGTGATCCGATGATAGATTTAAGTCATGTTCATCGGGGCGAGGGGGAGCGATTGCCGCGGTCTCGAATCCATTGAAGATCAAGTCTCCACAGATATCCGTGACGTAGTTCAAGCTTCCAAATCTGACCTGGTGGCCAGGGGCGTAGCTATCGATCTGCTCCAGATGGCCAAGTGAGTTGGCCCGCAGTACGAAGCCGCCGAATACAAAAATCTGTCCGGGGAGGAAGGTTTCTCCTTGGACAACGTCACTATAGATGATCGGAGGGGCCATCGAACCTCTCGTTGACGGCACAGTGGAACTCTCAATGAAAGCACCAATGTCGGTGTCAAAACTGGCGGATCTCAGGTAGGGGGTCCCGAACTATGCGTCTAGGATTGATGGTAACAGGAGACGGGGACACGATGTTTACCCAGGTTCGCGCCCTATCTATGGAGGTAATACCCTACTTCCTGCTTGATTGATCTCGATGAATATGAGTATTACAAGAGTTGATCTACCATGAGATCGTAATGGCTAAACCCTAAAAGTCTAGCATGTATGACTATGGTAATGAGTATATGCTATCCAGACTACTCCCTTCGGTTTATATAGACACCGGGGGGATCTAGGGTTACATAGAGTCGGTTACTAAGAAGGAATCGTCATAGTCGGTCGCCAAGCTTGCCTTCCACGCCAAGGAGAGTCCAATCCGGACACGGGTACAGTCTTCGGCCTTCACGTCTTCACAGCCCATCAGTCCGGCCCATGGATAACAGGCCGGACGCCTGAGGACCCCTTAGTCCAGGACTCCCTCACTCTTGCAATCATATACCTTGCTCATGCAAATATTAAATGCTTAGAGCCAACCTAATAGCCATTAAGAGCCAACTTACACGGCACTTTTGCCGATGTGAAGGAGAGAGATGTGAAAAAGTAAGGGGAGTGAGCTCTCATGCAAGAGCCTAGATATATACGCATTCCTAGGTAAATACAATAAATATGAAGAAAGAGATAGTAGGGAGGAGATGGGAAAAAGTACTAATACAATAGCCAACCTTTTATATTATTTTTTATGGAAATAGCCAACCTTATAGCCCACACTATTGTATGAGTGCATATAGATGATGGCTATAGATGACATGGCAGTTCCTTATAGCCATCGGCTGGCTATATTATTAACCATGCTCTAATGCATTTTTCAATACCGCCTTTGACAATTGACAAGATTAATAGTACAGGAGATGTATAATGTGAAAATTATATCATTCTAAGCTCCTTTCACATACGAATTTGACTGTATGCTTTGTGTAAGTTGCATGTCATATATTATTACTCTAACATTTGGTCAAAGTTAGCCTCGAAAAACGCATTCGGCCCTGTAGATGGAAGGAGGGATTAGTAGTGGAAGTGGATCCTCTGACGTAGGATCCCTACCTTACCCTCCCTTTCGGTCACTTACTGGCGGACCCATGCTTGCTAGGCCCCGCATGTCAGTTACTCAATGGGTTCGGCCACGTCAGGGGATCCTCCATAGCATACTCCCTCTGTTTTTATTTACTCCGCATAAAACGGAGGGATTGTTAGTATAAATGACGCGGGCGGGGGAGGGGGAGGGACATCGGTTTGCTCTCAACTATGGTCCCTGGCGGCCAGCATAAGGCGAAGTGTGTTCCATTCGAGGAACGGCGTGGTGTGTCCAGCGTGCGGTGTGCAGCGAAGCAGCGACAAGAGCGATGTACAGTCAAAACAATCGACCTTCGCTGCTTGGCCGGAACCACTATTCACACCAGAACCTTCGTTGCTCGGCCTACGCCAGCTACTGCCCCAAAACCACACCTCCTCTCCAGCCCATTCCCCCACCTTTCGATCCCCTAGCCCGCATCAAGCGTCCCCTAGTTCGCTGGAAAGCCATGGTGTGCCGCAAGATCACTTACTACAAGATCTTGCGGCGCGGGCGCCATGCGAAAATCGTGGTGGTGGTGGCGCCACAGACCTCCGTTTGCAAGCTTCGCTTTCTGGCGGGCCAATCCCGAAGTTCTCTGGAGCCAAGCTACGAGGAGGAGAAGCCGATCAATGTTCATCGCGGAGGTCGCGGCGCAGAAGGCCCCGATGGTTATGAGGCAGCCGGACGTCGACTTCGTCAGCGTCCGGGTCCCCCATGGTGTAAGCGGACCAGCGGTTTAACTGGCGATACTAAAGGAGGACCGGGAGGCGAAGGCTCAACTCAGCAGGCGCGCGCATGCCGCTGCCATCGAGGCTCTCTGCTGGAGGAACCGGATGTCGTGGATGTGAACCTGGTGGCGGAGGCTCAACTCGGCCAGCGAGGCCTTGTGGATGCCGCTGCCATTGAGGCCCTCCTGTGGCGGAACCGGGCGTCACAGACTTGAACCAAGGCGGCGGAGGCTCAACTTCGGCGGCAGGCCTTGGCGGATGCCGCTGCCATCGAGGCCCTCCTGCAGAGTGGAACCGGGCGTCCTCGACTTGAACCGCCACGGTGCTCTCGTCCGTCAGGCGCCCGCATGCTCCATGTGAGCAGTAGGCTGGAGGCCGAGGACAACCACGGTGCGGAGACACACGCGTCGGCAGCTACGGCTGGTTCACGCCGGCAGCCAAAAACTGGCAGCCCGTCTCGTTCTGCAGTAGTGATAGTTTTTCTTTATGTTGTTGTTTTAGGGATCTTTTCTTTGTGTAAAAACATATATTGTTATGGAAGTCGCTGACTTTCACCATTTGGGTCAGTCTACCATTTCAGGCGGTTGGATGAATATCCTACGTCTCCTAACCCTTCTTCCTCACCTCTTCTTCTTCCCCAACAGACCACCGCACGGGCCGTACGGATCCACCCCAACATGCGGTTGGATAAACATAATGTATGAACGAAAATTATCTGTCAGCGGTAGCACATGTCAGTGAGCGTGCGTTCCCTTGGTTGGGTTTTGCGATGTCGAGGAAGCGGCGGTGAGGGTGCGGTGCGGCAATGGCGTGCGAGGGCGGCAGTGTGAAGTGTGATTCGATACAAATCATCGTTTGACATGTCAATTAATGCGTATTTTTTTCTCCAAATCCCAAAGAGCTAACCATCTCACTCCTCATCGCTTGATTGATGCAGCGCCATGCAAAAAAACCTTCTCACTTCCGCATGCATGCAAGGGTATATTAATGTCCTTTGATACGTCTCCAATGTATCTATATTTTTTTTATTGTTCCATGATATTATATTATCCATCTAGGATGTTTTATATGCATTTATATGCTATTTTATATGATTTTTGGGACTAACGTATAAATCTAGAGCCAGTGCGGTTTCTGTTTTCCTTGTTTTTGAGTATCGCGAAAAGGAAAACCAGACGGAGTCAATTGACCTGAAACTTCACGGAACTTATTTTTGCACCGTAAGAAGGCCATGGAGTAAAGAGTTGGGCGGAAGAGTCCCGAGCTGCCCACGAGGTGGGGGCGCACCCACCCACAGGCGCGCTCCTACCTCGTGGAAAGCCGGAGACCCCGACTTGTTCTCGGCCTTAAAACCTCTTATATATCTGAAACCCCGAACATAAGCTAGATCGGGAGTTCGCCGCCGCAAGCCTCTATAGCCACCGAAAACCAATCTAGACCCGTTCAAGCACCTGCAGGAGGGAACCCTCACCGTGGCCATCTTAATCATCCAGCGCTCTCCATGGCGAGGAGGAGTAGTTCACCCTCGAGTGAGGGTTTGTACCCGTAGCTATGTGTTTGAGCTCTCTCTCTCTCTCTCTCTCTCTCTCTCTCTCTCTCTCTCTCTCGTGTTCTTGATTTGGCACAATCTTGATGTATCGCGAGCTTTGCTATTATAGTTGGATCTTATGATGCTTCTCCCCCTCTACTCTCTTGTAATGGATTGAGTTTTCCCTTTGAAGTTATCTTATTAGATTGAGTCTTTAAGGATTTGAGAACACTTGATGTATGTCTTGCATGGGATACCCGTGGTGACAATGGGGTATTCTATTGATTCACTTGATGTATGTTTTGGTGATCAACTTGCGGGTTCCATAACATTGTGAACTTATGCATAGGGGTTGGCACACGTTTTTGTCTTGACTCTCCGGTAGAAACTTTGGGGCACTCTTTGAAGTTCTTTGTGTTGGTTCGATAGATGAATCTGAGATTGTGTGATGCATATCATATAATGATACCCATGGATACTTGAGGTGACATTGGAGTATCTAGGTGACATTAGGGTTTTGGTTGATATGTGTCTTAAGGTGTTATTCTAGTACGAATTCTATGATAGATCGAACGGAAAGAATAGCTTCGTGTTATTTTACTATGGACTCTTGAATAGATCGATCGGAAAGGATAACTTTGAGGTGGTTTAAGTACCCTACAATAATCTCTTTGTTTGTTCTTCGCTATTAGTGACTTTGGAGTGACTCTTTGTTGCATGTTGAGGGATAGTTATATGATTCGATTATGTTATTATTGTTGAGAGAACTTGCACTTGTAAAAGTATGAACCCTAGGCCTTGTTTCCTAGCATTGCAATACCGTTTACGCTCACTTTTATCATTAGTTACCTTGTTGTTTTTATATTTTTAGATTGTAAAAACCTATATCTACCATCCATATTGCACTTGTATCACCATCTCTTCACCGAACTAGTGCACCTACAAAATTTACCATTGTATTGGGTGTGTTGGGGGACACAAGAGACTCTTTGTTATTTGGTTGCAGGGTTGTTTGAGAGAGACCATCTGCAACCTACGCCTCCCACGGATTGATAAACCTTAGGTCAGCCACTTGAGGGAAATTTGCTACTGTCCTACAAACCTCTGCACTTGGAGGCCCAACAACGTCTACAAGAAGAAGGTTGCGTAGTAGACATCAAGCGGTTTTTAAAGCGCCGTTCTTTGGGGAGGTGAGTTCTTGAAGGTATATCTTTAGATCTTGCAATCGAATCTTTTAGTTTCGTGTTTTATCACTAGTTTAGTTTATAAAAGAAAACAAAAAATGGAATTGAGGGTGCCTCATATGCTTCATCTTTTTAATATCTTTCGTGAAAATAAGGATTCCTATAATTGTGCCAAAATGCTAGAAGAGGAATGCATTAAACTGTTTGGCACTAAATACTTGAATGATGAGCATGATTGCAATGTTGTTAGTATGAATTCTTTGAATATCCATAGTACTAATGATGATTGCACTAGTCATGATGAAAATGTCTCCTATAAGCATGTCAACTTTTGTGGAATACATAGAGCTTGAAAGCACACACCAAATAGGGAAGATAGATTTTGCAAGAGGCATAAGTTTTTGGAAACTAAATGGTTGCAAGAAAGGCTAGATGATTGTGCTGAAAGATTCAATATTTATCGCCATACTTGTGAACTTTGCAATGAACATGGTCATTTAAAGCTCCAATGCTATTTGTTTCATGATCAAATCGTGTCCAAAAATTGTGACAACTTTATTACCCTTGATCATCATAAAGAGCTTAGTCTTCTTTTGGGGTATGAAGAAATGAAGCGATATAGCGAGGGTATTCCAAAATTTAATCTTGATAGATTTCTTGATTTTGATCTTGAAGAAATTTTTATGTATTGTGCGGTAAATTGCATTGAAAATCCTTATATTGCCAATTACATAAAGACAAGAAAACAAATAGAATATGAAGGGAATACTAATCAAAGGGAAGAGACTTCCCAATATCCTCCTATTATTTCTTATGGTGAATCAGGTAACGAGGAGGAGCTTTCTATTCAACCAATCTCATTAATAAGGAGCTCAAAAAAGAGGGTTAAACCCACACATGATGTGAAGAAGAAAAAGAAAACACGGAGAAACAAAGGTAAAAAGGTATTCCTCCCAAATGATGTTGCTCCTATTACTCATTGTGATGATGATAATTGCTATACTATTGGTGCTATCCATACTATTAATGATGAGAGTGATTATGCTTATGATATGAAAAGGCCCAAGCTTGGGGATGCTATGTTTGATGAGAATGACATGTTTGAGAATATATTTGCTGCAATTAATGTTTGTCCCAAGCTTGGGGATGCTATGTTTAATGAAGATCATATTTTTAGCCTCCCAAGTTTTGATGAGCAAATTTATTATGATGATAGCATGCCTCCTATTTATGATGGTTATATTGATGAATGTGGGTCTAGAAGAGTGTAAACTTTATGAAGTAATGGTCCCACTATTTTGGAGGGTGTTGAATCTTATAATATTTATGAAAGTGGATTTGGAGAGGTCATGACTTTATTTAGTAATGAATCCACTATCTCGGAAGAGGTTTCAATTGATTATGATGAGAACAAAGTTGCTACTTATGATGATTATTGTGATGAAACTTATGCTATAAAAAGTAGTGATGAATATATTTATAAAACTTGTCATGATTATGATTACCCTTTTTTTGAACATTACTCTAACGTGGAAACAATTTATAGTATTCGAGTCTCTTATGATACTCCCACTATTCCGATTGAGAAGAATTTTGCTTATGTAGAGAGTAATTAATTTTCTATGCTTGTAGATCATGAAAAGAATGCTTTAGGTGCTGGTTATATCGTTGAATTCATTCATAATGCGAATAAAAATTATTATGAGGGAGGAATATATGCTTGTAGGAATTGCAATAATATCAAGTTTCCTCTCTATGTGCTTAAAGTTTTGAAGTTATGCTTGTTTTGCCTTCCTATGCTAGTTGATTATTGTTCCCATAAGTTGTTTGCTCACAAAATCCTATACATAGGAAGTGGGTTAGACTTAAATGTTCTAGTCATATTCTTCATGATGCTCTCTTTGTGTTTCAATTCTTATCTTTTATGTGAGCATCATTGAAATCATCATGCCTAGCTAGGGGCGTTAAACGTTAGCACTTGTTGGGAGGCAACCCAATCTTATTTTTGTTCCTTGATTTTTGATCATGTTTAGAAATAAATAATTCATCTAGCCTATGGTTAGATGTGGTTTTATGTTTTAATTAGTGTTTGTGCCAAGTAGAACCTTTGGGAAGACTTGGGTGAAGTCTTTATGATCTTGCTGTAAAAAACAGAAACTTTAGCGCTCACGAGATTAGCTGCCAAGTTTTACTTGAGAGTGATTTTAGGTTGATTCTTTTTGCAGAAGATTAACAGACAAATTACTCTGGTCCACCAATTTATTTCAGAATTTTTGGAGTTACAGAAGTATACGTTTGATACAGATTACTACAGACTGTTCTGTTTTTGACAGATTCTGTTTTCTATGTGTTGTTTGCTTATTTTGATGAATCTATGAGTAGTATCGGAGGGTATGAACCATAGAGAAGTTGGAATACAGTAGATATTACACCAATATGAATTTAGAATGAGTTCACAACAGTACCTAAGTGGTGATTTATTTTCTTATACTAAAGAAGCTTACGAGTTTTACATTAAGTTTTGTGTTGTGAAGTTTTCAAGTTTTGGGTAAAGATTCGATGGACTATGGAATAAGGAGTGGCAAGAGCCTAAGCTTGAGGATGCCCAATGTGACGCCCCCGATTCAATCGTACACTAATCATGCACGCAAATGTGTACGATCAAGATCAGGGACTCACTGGAAGATATCACAACACAACTCTACAAATAAAATAAGTCATACAAGCATCATAATACAAGCCAGGGCCTCGAGGGCTCGAATACAAGTGCTTTACGATCATAAGCGAGTCAGCGGAAGCAACAATATCTGAGTACGGACATAAGTTAAACAAGTTGCCATAAGATGGCTAGCACAAACTGGGATACGGATCGAAAGAGGAGCAGGCCTCACTGGGATCCTCCTAGGTCACTCCAGTGTCGTCGTCGTGAGCTGCACGTAGTAGTAAGGCGCCTCCGAGTAGTAGTCGTCATCGACGGTGGCGTCTGGGTCTGGGCTCCATCGTGCAGTTGCGACAATCGAGTAGAGGTAGGGGAAAAGGGGAACAAGGCAACCGTGAGTACTCATCCAAAGTACTACTTAAAGCAAGAGCTACACTACATATGCATGGATATATGTGTAAAGGGCCATATCGCTGGAATTTGAAGCGCAGAATGCCGAATAAGAGGGATAGCTAGTCTTAACGAAGACTACGCCTGGACACCGGTCTTGCAACAGGTAGGGAGGAGAATGAGAAGTCCTCCAAGTAACATCATATAGCAATAATCCTACCCGGCAATCCCCTGCTCATAACCACGAGCGAGAGCGACCACCGGTTATGTCGGCACTTGGAAGGTGTGTTTTATCAAGTATCCGGTTCTAGTTGTCATAAGCTCAAGGTACAACTCCAAGTCGTCCTGTTATCAAGATCACGACTATTCGAATAGATTAACTTCCCTGCAGGGGTGCACCATCTTACCCAGCACGCTTGATCCCATTTGGCCGGACACACTTTCCTGGGTCATGCCCGGCCGTGGAAGATCAACACGTCGCAGCCCCACCTAGGCACAACAGAGAGGCCAACACGCCGGTCTAAACCTAAGCTGCTGCGAAGTGCAGGCCCATCGCCTACGAGCACACACCTGCGTTCGTCTGTGGCCGGAAGCAGACCTAGCCCATCGAGCGTTCTAGTCCAATCCGTAGCGCCTGCTCATTCGTGACGTCTGAAGTACTTGGCTGATACCACGACGTCGGGATACCCATAACTACTCCAGCGTAGATGGTTAGTGCGTATAAGCTCGTAGCCAACTCGAGATCAAATACCAAGACCTCGTTAAGCGTGTTAAGTAACTGCTGAGCGCCGAGCAGGCAGGCCCACCTCTCTCCTAGGTGGTCTCAACCTGCCCTGTCGCTCCGCCTCAAGATCCACTCGCGGGTGCTCCATCAGTCGACCCGACTTTAGCCTCACATGTATCATGTATAAGTATATAGTATATATACCCGTGATCAACTCCAGTGATCACGGCCCGATAGTATATGCAACACGGCGGACGGACAAGAAAGTAGGGCCCACAGATGAAAGTACTAGCATCCTATACTAAGCATATAGGATTGCGGTAAGGTAACAATGTGAAGTTACAAGGGGCCGAGGCTATCTTGATATAGGAGTATCTGAAAAGCAGTAACATGCTATGCTACTCTAATGCAAGCAATGTAGATAAGAGTAAGCGATATCTGGTGATCAAGGGGGGCTTGCCTGGTTGCTCTCGGGCAAGAGAGAATTCGTCAACACCGTGGTCGAGGCGGCAATTCAGCGTCGGTCTCGTAGTCTACCAAGAGAAGAGGGGAAGAAACAATGAATACGATAACGGATGCATAACGATGCATGACATGCCAAGAAGCGATGCTAAGGCGTGCCCTAACGTGGTAAGAGGGGACCGGTTTTAGGGGAAAGCATCAGGAAGTTGTCCGTCTCGAGACGTCTGTCGAGACGGATGAACCGGAGGAGAAAGTTTGCGAGTTCGATAGGTTAGAGGCGTGTGGTGGACGAGCGGATCAAGCGTATCCGAATTCGTCTCGTCGTTCTGAACAACTTTCATGTTGAAATTATTTTAATCCGGATTACGGATTAAAAGATATGATTTTTAAAAGATTTTATTAATTTCTGGAATTTAATTAATTATTTAATTAATTTCAAAAATGCATTTATGACATCGACATGATGTCATCTTGGCGTCATCGATCAGCGGGGTTGGTGAGTCAACCTGACAATTGGGTCCGCATGTCATTCACTAATGACTAACTAATTTAATTAGCCTAATCAAAGTTTAATTAACCTCGAGTTAATTAAGTTAATTAATGATTAGGGTTAATTAATTCGAAATTAATTAGTTTAATTAATTACCCAATTAATTTAACTAATGATTAGGTTTAACTAATCCAAAATTAATTAGTTTAATTAATTACTCAATTAATTAATTAACTAATTATTTAGTAATTAATTTAATTCATTTTATTTCCATTTTAACCTCTGTTTTATTTTTAAAAAGTTCCTTTTTGGGGTGGGGGCCCCCACATCGGGCCCATGGCCCAAGCAGGCATGGCGGCTTGACAGTGGGCGTTGCCGATTCAGCCTGACCCGGCCGGTCAGGGCGAACAGGCGGATCAGGCTGCGGCCAGGCTGAGCCGAGCCTGGCCGCCTTGGCCCGTGATGGCCCAGCGAGGGGAGAAGCTGACAGGCGATTCTTGAGCGGCCGAGACAGCCATGTGAAGAAGTCGAGGTTGATCGGGCGGAGAGGCGCCGAGCAGAGTATGGGGCCCAGGGCTCGGGGCTGCATGTGTCAGCCATTTAGGTCGCCGACAGGGGAAAGAAGGGGAGAGGGGGGCACACGGTGGGGCCAAGGCGGAGTCAGACGCCCGAGGCCACCTGGCCGGATCCAGGGGAGAGGAGGAGGGATCGGGGAGGGCGTCGGTCTGGGAGCCGGAGGGGGGGAAGAGGAGGAGAGGGGGCCTCACGGTGAGGCGGGGCCTCGGCCGGTGGGCTCAGTGGAGGTCAGGCGGGCCCAAGGGGAGGAGGCCGGGAAGCACGCCCGGCGAGGGAGGCGAGGCCGAGCCGGACCATGATGTGATCAGCCGGGCTCGGTGGGGGGCTGACGGAGGGAGGAGGGAGCTCCGGGCGTCGGAGGAGGAGGAGGGAGGACCGAGGCGGCGGGCGGCGCTGGGTCGAGGTCAGTGGCGGGTGGAAGGGCGGCGTGGGGGTCAGGAGTCTCCTCACTTAGATCCGGATCGGGTCGGGGCGAGGCGCGGGGGAAGAGTGGGGCGGCTAGGGTTTGGCCAGAGGTGGGGTTAAGCGGCGGTTGGGGCGGTGGGCCGCCCGAGGGGGAAGGGGATGGGCCAAGGGAGAGGAGAGGGGGGCCGGTGGTGGGCGGAGGGGGTTATCCCCTCCTGCTTTATTTTCTTGTTTTTTGTTTATTTTTTTTGACAGAATTGAATCCACGTGTAGTTAACTACTTGAACCGGGGTTTCTTTGTTGCATAACCTTCCGGGCGTTACAAATCTCCTCCACTACAAGAAATCTCGCCCGAGATTTAGGAGGTAGAAAGGAAGAGGGCGGGATATTCATCTCGTAGACGATCCTCGCGTTCCCAGGTGGCTTCATCTTCAGAGTGATTCGACCACTGGACTTTGAGAAACTTGATCGCCTTCTGACGTGTGCGGCGTTCAGCTTGGTCGATGATGCGGACCGGATGCTCTTTATAGGAGAGGTCCTGTTGCAATTCGAGCACTTCATGGTCCCTTTGCTGGATTGGGTCCTTGAAGCGGCGCGGAGTTGGGACACGTGGAACACATCGTGAACTGAGAAAGGTTCGACGGAAGCTCCAGTTGATAAGCCACTTTTCCACGCCTTTCGAGAATAGTGAAATGGCCAATATAGCGAGGCGCTAACACCCTTGATCCCGAAGCGGTGAGCACCCTTCATTGGTGTAACGCGAAGATAGGCCTTTTCGCCGAGTTGATAGACCATGTCTTTGTGATGACGGTCATAATTACTCTTTTGGACGCGATCGGCGATCTTGAGATTCTCGCGAATAATGCGGACTTGTTCTTGACATGTTGGATAATATCCGGACCGAAGAGTGGGCGTTCCCGATTTGACCGATTCGGAGGGGTTCGCACTTTCGTCCATATAACACTTGAAGGGGCCATCTTGAGACTAGCTTGATAGCTATTATTATAAGAGAACTTCGGCATACGGAGAGATTCCTCCCATTTCTTGCCGAATGAGGCGACACAAGCTCGAAGCATGTCTTGAGAATTTGGTTGACACGTTCAACTTGCCCTTGTATTTGCGGATGAAAAGCGATCTTGAATGATAAATGAGTCCCCATAGCTTCTTGAAAACTTGCGGAACCTTGAAGTGAATAAGCTGCCACGGTCCGAACCGATAACCAGTGGAATACCGTGCGATGAAACAATTCTGGACATATAGGCGTTGCAAGCTGGCTAGCGATGATCGTTTCTTTGACCGCCGGAAAATGTGCAACTTTAGAGAGTCGGTCAATGGCGACAAGAATTGCATCATTACCTTTCTGCGATTTGGGAAATCCGATGTGAAGTCCATTTCAACATGGTCCCATTTCCATTCCGGAATAGAGATAGGCTGCGAGTTCCAGCAGGCCTTTGATGTTCTGCTTTGATCTGACGGCAAGCGTCACACTCGAAACATAGCGAGCAATGTCACTTCATATTAGACCACGAGAATCTCGGCGAATGTCTTGATACATCTTTGTACTACCGGGATGGATACAAAGAGGCGTATCATGAGCTTCTTGCATAACCTTCCGAGTCATATTCAGGTTTTCCTTCTTACGGCACCACTAGGCGGCCTTTGAAGTACAAAGCGCCATCATCGACCTTGATGAAGAATGAGGGATTTCCTTCTTTGAGGTCTTGTTTGATCTTGTAGACCTCGAGTCAAATCCTGCATTGTCTTTATAGTGCCCACGAGATCAGGTTCAACAGCGGTATAGAGGAACCACAGGGAACAACACGGAGATTCATCTTGCGGAACTCCGGAGGAGGGGGCAGTGCACCGGAGGAACAATATGGAGGTTCAGCTTTTCTGAATTCTTCAACAAGTGGGGGCTGAACTTTGTGAACTGAAGGTGGTTACTGAAGACTTGCGGCTCAAGGCATCAGCCATTACATTAGCCTTGCCTGGCGTATAGGATATACCCAAATCAAAGTCTGCAACAGTCTCCATCCATCTCTGTTGACGGAGGTTCAGGTCTGGCTGAGTAAACAAATACTTCAGACTTTGGTGGTCAGTGAAGATCTCGCAACGATTACCGAGAAGGTAATGTCGCCATCGCTTGCTTGATGCATGAATGACAATGACAAGTTCGAGGTCGTGAACTGGGTAGTTCTCTTCGTGAGGCGCCAATTGTCGAGAGGCATAAGCAACCACTTTGCGCTCTTGCATTAGGACACCGCCTAAACCTTGACGAGAAGCGTCGCGATAAATGACGAAGTCCTTCTTAGTATCGGGAGGAGCTAGCACCTTTGGGGCAGAAGTCAACTTGTCTTTGAGTGCCCGGAAACTTTCTGACACTTATCCGCCCATTGGAATTTAGCGCCCTTATGCAACAGGTTAGTCGAGGCACGGCAATCTTGGAGAAGTTCTCGGCGAATCGACGGCAATAGTCAAGTAGACCGAGAAAACTTCGACTTGCTTAACGTTCTTCGGAGGAGTCCAATCGAGAATAGCCTGAACTCGTTCGGGGTTGGCCGCACTACCATCCTTAGAGATAACATGTCCAAGGTAGGTTACTTGAGGAAGCCGAATTCACACTTGGAGAACTTGGCATAGAGTTGATGCTCTCGTAGCTTTTCCAAAGACAAGGCGAAGATGTTGACATGCTCTTCTTCATTCTTGGAATAGATCGAGGATATCATCCGGATAAACCACGGCGAACTTGTCGAGGTAATCCATGAATATATAGTTCATCGGCGAGAGAAGGTGGCTGGAGCATTGGTTAAGCGAAAGACATGACGGTGTACTCGTAAGAACCATAACGAGTCACAAATGCGGTCTTGGGGATATCCTCCTCACGAACACGGATCTGGTGGTAACCCAACCTCAAGTCGAGTTTCGAGAACACCGGCGAACCAGCCAGGTTGATCATACGGATCATTGATCCGAGGAAGAGGATACTTATTACGAATGGTAGCTTGATTTATAGGACGGTAGTCTTGGACCAATCGGTTTGTCCCATCCTTCTTCTTGACAAAGAGAGAAGGTGCTCCCCAAGCGAAGCAACTTGGGCGAATGAAGCCACTTTGGAGAGATTTGTCGATTTCCTCCTTTAGCTCAAGGAGTTCATGCGGCGGCATCTTGTATGGTCGCTTGGCTATAGGAGTGGTGCACAGTTTCAAGTCGATGGCGAATTGACGACTCTAGCGAGGGAATCCTGGAAGTTCTTGAGGAAAGGCGTCTTGGAAATTGCTAACGACAGGAATGTTTTCAATTCCCTCGAGGGTGCGGCGTTCAATGCATTCAATGCATAGAGCCTTGCCTCGGCATCCTGAACGATCGAGCATTGTAGCTTACTATTTCATCGAGAAGGGTGTAGCAGATGGGCCGGTCTTAGTGGCGCATAAGCGATCGGCGCCGTATGCGCTTTCAACCAATCCATCCCAAAATGAGGTCGATGTTAGGCGTCTTGAGGATAATGGGGGAGGCATAGAATTCCAACCCTTGATTTCCACGGGACGTCGGCGCCAACCATGGAGGTTTGACATTGTCCCAATGGGGTTTTACCACTACCGAAGGGTTCATCTCTTCACACTTAACGTCGTGCTTGTATGCAAAGTCTTGAGACATGAATGAATGCGATGCTCTGAATCGAATAAAAGCAGATGCAGTCTTGAATTTACGAGGAGTGTACCCATCACGATGGCAGGCTGGTCATGAGCTTCGTTCGGATCAACGTGGTTGGCCTGAGCTTGCCCATAAGACTTGCCCGGCATTGTTGCGATTACAGGTGTTTCCTGACCGGTTCTTTGGAAGGGCCGATTGATTACAGTTACAGTTGCATTCTCTATGCGGTGCCTCGCCGTCACTTTGAAGCATAAGCCATTATTGGGAGTGGGAGCAGGGAGCTTGGGGTGGTGGAGCTGGAAGCTTGGTACGCTTAGTTGTAAGCGGGCGAGGTGTAGCATAGTTCTATTTTGAAGCGGTGCATTAATTTGGTACATGCTGTTGGGAATCCATATCTTGCGCTTGCGAGGACGGGCCCGAAGATGAGCCCGTGTCACGGTTGCGCTGTTAGAGCTCTGGTATTCCTGAGACCGGTTCGACATTGATAGCTTTGTTCACCAAGGTGGCGAAATCAGCAAAGTCGTGCACTAGAAGTGCGAGCTTGATGTCGACTTGAAGGCCGTCACGGAACTTCTCTGTCTGCGTGCATCAGTTGCAATATCCTCTTCAGCATAGCGAGACAAGTCCAAGAACTCTCGCTGATAGGCTTCAACAGTCTTGTTGCCTTGGGTGAGGTTGCGGAACTCACGCTTCTTCCGGTCCATGACCCCTTGAGGGATGAAGCGGGCACGGAAGGCAACTTGGAAGTCTGGCGGTGATGATTGTTCCAACCGGCGAATGCGCTGTGGCTGTCCCACCATTGAGTCATGGGTCCCTTCGTGAAGAAGGAAGCAAAGGTGACATAGCTGGCGGGGCTACATCGAGACTCCATCTCATAGGTGATGTCACGGGCGATCATCGACATCCGATTAATTTGGGTTGAGCTGCGGTACACGCTGGGATTCAGCGTATGAAATCCTGCAGAGTTGTTCCGCTTGGGTCTTTGGTTCATATTGGGGCGAGGAAACTGAGCCATCATGTTCTCCATGAACTGGCGATTCATCTCAAGCTGTTGGATCATACCAGCCATGTACTCAGCGGTGGTGGGAAGTTGGCACCACGACCACGACCTGGCCTAACCATCTGCTATTATATAACAGGGGTAGTTCAGCATTTGAGAAATTAAGCAAGAGGCGAGGAATCATTCATGATGAAACATGCATAATGAAAGCAGCATGATGGGAACTACATAGTAGTTGGCATATCTTACAAAAGGGATCATGCATAGAGTTCGGTACATAGCTAAGACATCATAGGCGGCACACAGGCTCGCGGCGAATACATCTAACACTAACAAGCAAGTCTACATCAGTCCCAGCGATGCTGCGGAGGTAGTCAGTAACTTTGAAAGGCGATAGTGCGGCGATGGATAGTCCTCCACGTCGGTGACACAGGGCCGCGGATACTCTGGTGCTGAATCCGGCGTCCAGGTGGCGAAAGGGGCCAAGTCTTGGAGAGTAGCCTCCACGTCGGCCAACCGACACCCCGGGGCATCACGGTCTGGCTGGGTAGATCGCGAGCAGCGCAGCTCTCCGGATCGGACAAAGGGGTGCATCGGCGTCGAGCACGGTAGAGAGTCTTTGACGGGTGATGTACAACTCGTGGCGAAGAGCTCGGTTAGCTCGATCCAGCCCATCGGCATGCGTAACAAAGTTACGATGGTGGAAGGGTTCTCTGGTAGCGGTGGTGTAGGCGGCGGTGTAGTAACCCTCCTCTCCAACATCGAGACGCGATAGCAATGTGCACTGAAGGGGAGGTGTCCAACTCTCGATACTACTGCGAAGGCGTGTCGAGCGGCATAAGCAAGATCGTGGACTGCCATATCGATAGTCACTCCGACACCATGTGCGGTGTGCAGCCTGATGAGTGGACTCGTACTCCCAGGAGTAGAGGTGAGCGATGGCGGCGATCGCTTGCTCCACGGTTATAGTCCTGGTACTCCTCATAGGCGGTGTACTCAGGTGCCAGCGATAACCCGGATAGGTCATCATCTCGGCTAGCACCGGAAGTGATCCCGAGGCACCAATGGCTGTCGTGTGGCGCCGCGACACCTGCCTCGTGGGTTCCATCTGAAAACAAAGACGCTTCAAAGGAGTCAAATGACGGTGTGGAAATTGTTCAAATACAATTCCAAGAACAACTATGGTTGTATCCAACTTTGGGGTGAATGTGGTCACGGGAACCTAGTGATAGTTAGTAAAATCGTTTAACCCGAGTAAAGAGAGTTCAGAGTCCCGGAATAAAGGTCGAGGAGTAAAAGATCCTAGTACCACCCGATGGCGGCGTGGGCCCGTAAGGCACACAGCCAAGTTAGTAAAAGTTTTTGCAATGTCTAGACTCGACTTGACCAAGGAGTGTGGAAGGGGATTCCTACAGGCGGTCGGCTCGATACCAACTTGGCGCCCCGATTCAATCGTACACTAATCATGCACGCAAATGTGTATGCGATCAAGATCGAGGACTCACCGAAGATATCACAACACAACTCTACAAATAAAATAAGTCATACAAGCATCATAATACAAGCCGGGGCCTCGAGGGCTCGAATACAAGTGCTCGATCATAGGCAAAGTCGTGAAGCAACAATATCTGAGTACGTGGAACATAAGTTAAACAAGTTGCCATAAGATGGCTAGCACAAAGCGGGATACAGATCGAAGAGGAGCGGGCCTCCTGCTGGATCCTCCTAGGTCACTCTCGTCGCTGCCACGGGCTGCTGCACGTAGTAGGCGCCTCGAGTAGTAGTCGCCATCGACGGTGGCGTGCAGGTCCTGGGCTCCATCGTCTGCAGTTGCAGCAATCGAGTAGAGGTAGGGGAAAAGGGGAACAAGGCAACCGTGAGTACTCATCCAAAGTACTGCAAGCAAGGAGCTACACTACATATGCATGGATATATGTGTAAAGGGCCATATCGATGGACTGAACTGCAGAACGCCGTAATAAGAGGGGATAGCTAGTCTTAACGAAGACTACGCTCGGACACCGGTCTTGCAAATGTAGGGAGGACGAATCAAGTCCTCCAAGTAACATCATATAGCAATAATCCTACCCGGCAATCCCTGCTCATAACCACGAGCGGAAGCGACCACCGGTTATGTCGGCACTTGGAAGGGTGTGTTTTATCAAGTATCCGGTTCTAGTTGTCATAAGCTCAAGGTACAACTCCAAGTCGTCACATTACCGAAGATCACGGCTATTCAATAGATTAACTTCCTGCAGGGTGCACCATCTTACCCAAAGACGCTTGATCCCATTTGGCGGACACACTTTCCGGGTCATGCCGACGCGGAAGATCAACACGTCGCAGCCCACCTAGGCACAACAGAGAGGCCAACACGCCGGTCTAAACCTAAGCGCCGCAGGGTGCGGGCCCATCGCCTCGAGCACACACCGCGTTGACGTCTGTGGCCGGAAGCAGACCTAGCCCATCGAGCGTTCCAGTCCAATCCGGCGCCCGCTCGTCGTCATTGACGTCTGAAGTATTGATACCACGGCAGGATACCCATAACTACTCTCCAGCGTAGATGGTTAGTGCGTATAAGCTCGTGAGCCAACTCAGATCAAATACCAAGACCTCGTTAAGCGTGTTAAGTAACCGCGAACGCCGAACAGGGCCAGGCCCACCTCTCTCCTAGGCGGTCACAACCTGCCCTGTCGCTCCGCCTCAAGATCCACTCGCGGGTGCTCCATCAGCCGACCCGACTTTAGCCTCACATGTATCATGTATAAGTATATAGTATATATACCCGTGATCAACTAACGAGTGATCACGGCCCGATAGTATAGCACGGCAGACGGACAAGAAAGTAGGGCCACAGATGAAAGTACTAGCATCCTATACTAAGCATATAGGATTGCAGGTAAGGTAACAACAGAAGTTACAAGGACAGGCTATGCAGCAGTATAGGAGTATCTGAAAACAGTAACATGCTATGCTACTCTAATGCAAGCAATGTAGATAAGAGTAGGCGATATCTGGTGATCAAGGGGGGGGCTTGCCTGGTTGCTCTGGCAAGAGAGAGGGGTCGTCAACACCGTAGTCGAATCGCCACCGCAGTGCAGCTTCGGTCTCGTAGGTCTACCAAGAGAAGAGGGGAAGAAACAATGAATACGATAATGTATGCATAACGATGCATGACATGCCAAGAAGCGATGCTAGGCGTGCCCTAACGTGGTAAGAGGGGACTGGTTTAGGGGAAAGCATCCGGAAGTTGTCCTGCCTCCTGGACGTCTGTCGAGACGAGATGAACCGGAGGAGAAAGTTTGCGAGTTCGATAGGTTAGAGACGTGTGGTGGACCGAGCAGATCGCGTATCCGAATTCGTCTCGCTGCTCCGAACAACTTTCATGTTGAAATTATTTTAATCCGGATTCTGGATTAAAAGATATGATTTTAAAAGATTTTATTAATTTACGGAATTTAATTAATTATTTAATTAATTTCAAAAATGCATTTATGACATCGAAGATGATGTCATCTTGGCGTCATCGGTCAATGAGGTTGGTGAGTCAACTCCCGACAGTGGGTCCCGCATGTCATTCACTAATGACTAACTAATTTACTTAGCCTAATCAAAGTTTAATTAACCTCAGTTAATTAAGTTAATTAATGATTAGGGTTAATTAATTCAGAATTAATTAGTTTAATTAATTACCCAATTAATTTAACTAATGATTAGGTTTAACTAATCCAGAATTAATTAGTTTAATTAATTACTCAATTAATTTATTAACTAATTATTTAGTAATTAATTTAATTCATTTTATTTCCATTTTAACCTCTGTTTTATTTTAAAAAAGTTCCTTTTAGGGGTGGGGGCCTCCCACAAAGGGGCCCATGGCTAAGCGGGCGTGGCGAGGTCTTGGCGTTACGATTCGGCACTGCCCATTCGAGAAGCGAATCAGGGCGGATCGAGTAGCGAGGCGGCCGAGCTGGCCGACCCTGTGCCTTGGCCGTGATGAGCGACGCCAGGGAGGCGACAGTAGGCGATTCTTGAGCTCGGCAGACGGCCATGAGAAGAAGTCGAGGTTCGATGGTCAGGCGGAGAGGAGGCGCCCGAGCAGGGGGGTATGGGAGGCCTTGGGGCTCGGGTCAGCTTGTGTCATGACAGGTCAGCCGACGGGGGAAAGAAGGGGAGAGGGGCACAGTGGCCGGGCGAATCAGGCCGAGGCCACTGGCCGGATCCGGCAGGGGGAGAGGAGGAGGATCGGGAGGGGCGTCGGTCTTGGGGAGGCCGGAGGGAAGAGGAGGAGAGGGGCCTCACTGGCCAGGGGAGGGCCTCGGCCGGTGGGCTCGGTGGAGGTCGGGCAGGCCGCGGGAGGAGGTCGGGGCACGCCGGAGGCGAGGCCGAGCCGGACCCGCGGTGGCCGGCTGCCGGGCTCGGTGGTGGGGCGCGACGGAGGAGGAGGGAGCTCCCGGGCGTCGGAGGAGGAGGAGGACCGAGGCGGCGGGGGCCTTGTGGGTCAGGCGAGGTGGAAGGGCGTGGGTCGGTGGTCTCCTCACGATCCAGACTCGGGTCAGGGGCGAGGGGCGCGAGTGGGGAAGAGTGGGGCTAGGGTTTGGCAGCATGAAGGTGGGGTTAAGCGGCGGTTGGGGCGGTGGGCGACGCCAGAGAAGGGGATGGGCCAAGGGAGAGGGAGGGGGCGGTGGCTAGGCTGGAGGGGTTATCCTCCCTGGTTTATTTTCTTGTTTTTTGTTTATTTATTTATTTATTTTTTTGACAGAATTCGAATCCACGAGTAGTTAACTAACTTGAGCCGGGGTTTCTTGTTGCATAACCTTCCGGGCGTTACACCCAAGGCACCCCAAGGTAATATTCAAGGACAACCAAGAGCCTAAGCTTGGGGATGCCCCGAATGGCATCCCCTCTTTCGTCTTCGTTCATCGGTAACTTTACTTGGAGCTATATTTTTATTCACCACATAATATGTGTTTTGCTTGGAGCGTCATTTTATTGCTTCCTGTTTGAATAAAATAACAAGATCTGAAATTCTTAAATGTTAGAGAGTCTTCACATAGTTGCATAATTATTCAACTACTAATTGATATTCACTTATATCTTTCGGAGTAGTTTGTCATTTGCTCTAGTGCTTCACTTGTATCTTTTTAGAGCACGGCGGAGGTTTTATTTTGAAGAAATAGATGAACTCTCATGCTTCACTTATATTACTTTGAGAGTCTTTAGAACAGCATGGTAATTTGCTTTGGTTATGAAATTAGTCCTAATATGATAGGCATCCAAGATAGGTATAATAAAAACTTCCATATAGAGTGCATTGAATACTATGAGAAGTTTGATACTTGATGATTATTTTGAGATATGAAGATGGTAATATTAGAGTCGTGCTAGTTGAGTAATTGTGAATTTGAGAAATACTTGTGTTGTAGTTTGCAAGTCCCGTAGCATGCACGTATGGTAACCAATGTGTGACAAATTTGAAACATGAGGTGTTCTTTGATTGTCATCCTTATGAGTGGTGGTCGGGGACGAGCGATGGTCTTTTCCTACCAATCTATCCCCTAGGAGCATGCCGTAGTGCTTGGTTTTTTGATGACTTGTAGATTTTTGCAATAAGTATGTGAGTTCTTTATGACTAATGTGGAGTCCATGGATTATACGCACTCTCACCTTTCCATCATTGCTAGCCTCTTCGGTACCATGCATTGTCCTTTCTCACCTTGAGAGTTGGTGAAAACTTCGCCGGTGCATCCAAACCCCGTGATATGATACACTCTATCACACATAAACCTCCTTATATCTTCCTCAAAACAGCCACCATACCTACCTATTATGGCATTTCCATAGCCATTCCGAGATATATTGCCATGCAACTTTCCACCGTTCCATTTATTATGACATGCATCATCATTGTCATATTGCCTTGCATGATCATGTAGTTGACATTGTATTTGTGGCAAGGCCACCGTTCATAATTCTTTCATACATGTCACTCATGAGTCATTGCACATCCTGGTACACCGCCGGATGCATTCATATAGAGTCATACTTTGTTCTAGTACCGAGTTGTAATCTTTGAGTTGTAAATAAATAGAAGTTTGATGATCATCATTAATAGAGCATTGTCTCCAAAAAAAGAGAAAGGCAAAAAAAGGCCAAAAAAAGAAAAAAAAAGAAAGGCCAAATAAAAAAATTAAAAAAAGAGAAAAAGGGACAATGCTACTATCCTTTTTCCACACTTGTGCTTCAAAGTAGCACCATGATCTTCATGATAGAGAGTCCCTTATATCGTCACTTTCATATACTAGTGGGAATTTTTCATTATAGAACTTGGCTTGTATATTCCAACGATGGGCTTCCTCAAATGCCCTAGGTCTTCATGAGCAAGCAAGTTGGATGCACACCCACTTAGTTTCTTTTGTTGAGCTTTCATACATTTATAGCTCTAGTGCATCCGTTGCATGGCAATCCCTACTCCTCACATTGACATCAATTGATGGGCATCTCCATAGCCCGTTGATTAGCCGCGTCGATGTGAGACTTTCTCCTTTTTTGTCTTCTCCACACAACCTCCATCATCATATTCTATTCCACCCATAGTGCTATGTCCATGGCTCACGCTCATGTATTGCGTGAAAGTTGAAAAAGTTTGAGAACATCAAATATATGAAACAATTGCTTGGCTTGTCATCGGGGTTGTGCATGATGAGAGCATTTTGTGTGACGAAAATGAAGCACGGCCAAACTATATGATTTTGTAGGGATGAGCTTTCTTTGGCTATGTTATTTTGAGAAGACATAATTGCTTGGTTAGTATGCTTGAAGTACAATTATTTTTTATGTCAATATTAAACTTTTGTTTTGAATCTTATGGGTCTGAATATTCTTGCCACAATAAAGAAGATTATATTGATAAATATGTTAGCTAGCATTCCACATCAAAAATTCTGTTTTTATCATTTACCTACTCGAGGACGAGCAAGAATTAAGCTTGGGGATGCTTGATATGTCTCCAATGTATCTATAATTTTTGATTGTTCCATGATATTATATTATCCATCTAGGATGTTTTATATGCATTTATATGCTATTTTATATGACTTTTGGGACTAACCTATTAACCTAGAGCCCAGTGCCAGTTTCTGTTTTTTCCTTGTTTTTGAGTATCGCAGAAGAGGAAAACCAGACGGAGTCCAATTGACCTGAAACATCACGAAACTTATTTTTGGACCAGAAGAAGGCCATGGAGTAAAAGAGTTGGGCCAGAAGAGTCCCGGGCTGCCCACGAGGGTGGGGGGCGCGCCTCCCTACCTTGTGGACAGCCCGGAGATCCCCCTGACTTGTTCTCGATGCCAAAACCTCTTATATATACAGAAACCCCCAGAACATAACCTAGATCGGGAGTTCAGCCGCCGCAAGCCTCTGTAGCCACCGTAAACCAATCTAGACCCGTTCCAGCACCCTGCCGGTGGCCATCTTCATCATCCCGGCGCTCTCCATGATGAGGAGGGAGTAGTTCACCCTCGGGGCTGAGGGTATGTACCAGTAGCTATGTGTTTGATCTCCCTCTCTCGTGTTCTTGTTTTTGCTCGATCTTGTTGTTTCGCGTGATTTTCTTTTATTGTTTGATCTTATGATGCTTCTCCCCCTCTACTCTCTTGTAATGGATTGAGTTTTCCCTTTGAAGTTAACTTATCAGATTGAGTCTTTAAGGATTTGAGAACACTTGATGTATGTCTTGCATGGGATACCCGTCGTGACAATGGAGTATTCTATTGATTCACTTGATGTATGTTTTGGTGATCAACTTGCGGGTTCCATAACATTGTGAACTTATGCATAGGGGTTGGCACACGTTTTCGTCTTGACTCTCCGGTAGAAACTTTGGGGCACTCTTTGAAGTTCTTTGTGTTGGTTCAATAGATGAATCTGAGATTGTGTGATGCATATCATATAATCATACCCACAGATACTTGAGGTGACATTGGAGTATCTAGGTGACATTAGGGTTTTGGTTGATATGTGTCTTAAGGTGTTATTCTAGTACGAACTCTATTATAGATCAAACAGAAAGAATAGCCTCGTGTTATTTTACTACGGACTCTTGAATAGATCGATCAGAAAGGATAACTTTGAGGTGGTTTCGTACCCTACAATAATCTCTTCGCTTGTTCTCTGCTATTAGTGACTTTGGAGTGACTCTTTGTTGCATGTTGAGGGATAGCTATATGATTCGATTATGTTATTATTGTTGAGAGAACTTGCACTAGTGAAAGTATGAACCCTAGGCCTTGTTTCCTAGCATTGCAATACCGTTTACACTCACTTTTATCATTAGTTACCTTGCTGTTTTTATATTTTCAGATTACAAAACCTATATCTACCATCCATATTGCACTTGTATCACCATCTGCTCATTGAACTAGTGCACCTATACAATTTACCATTGTATTGGGTGTGTTGGGGGACACAAGAGACTCTTTGTTATTTGGTTGTAGGGTTGCTTGTGAGAGACCATCTTCAACCTACGCCTCCCACGGATTGATAAACCTTAGGTCATCCACTTGAGGGAAATTTGCTACTGTCCTACAAATCTCTGCACTTGGAGGCCCAACAACGTCTACAAGAAGAAGGTTGCGTAGGAGACATCATCCTTGGTTGCTAGTATGAGGCAAACGCCATCAATTTTGCCTCAATTAGTGTTAGTGGCCTTTTGCAAATTGTAATTTTGATATACTGGCTTGGTGTACAAAGTGTGTTCGACGGAGGACACCATTGAGGGAGACCACGGTAAGTCGTTCGCAAGTGCCGCTTTTAGCCGAGACAACCACCTTATTTGCATCCGTGAAGTCCGTTGAACCAAAGGATCGCCAGAATGTACTAGTACTACTAGTACACAATAAGCGCCCGCCGTCGACTTAGTGCGGTGAGGTGGTTTCTCGAAGAAGACGATGGAGAAGTGGAGTCGTGAAGAGTGAAATGATGGTTGCTTCGTCCGTGCTTTGTGATTTGATGCCTCACTGCTTTGTGATTTGTGATAGAAGGGACAGGGGAGTAGACTCTGTGCTCTATACTATACTTGCGTCCAAGCACGGGAGAAAGAGGAGATACCTTGCATTTTTCTGCTCCTTCAATCAATCAATCATGGAGCTTCGGTTCCAACTTTTTGGCTTTGGCAGCACCGTCCACAAATGGTTCCCATTGATGAGAAAAGCTATTTTCACATTTTGCTACACATTGTAGATGCCCTTAACCGTACCACTTGGTTTTGCTCCTGTGTGCTATCTATACAAATCTCAATTATATTGATCTAAAAAATTATAGAATCAAGATTAGTAAAAAGGAGGTGATTTTGCCGCGTGGATGGCGGGGGAGATTTCTTATTTTTAGAGGATGTTGGCCTGGCGGTTTGCTAACATGCGGGCCCACGTGTCAGTGCTTTACCAAGCCGATTCGCGTCCCACATGAGGCAGAACAACAGCAGAAGAAACACGTGGTTAACTTGAAGAAGATGAGGGAGAAGCGGATTCAGCAATGAGTGAAATGATGGTTGCTTCGTCCCTCCAACTTCTTTTTTTACTAGCATTATTATTACTTCGTCTCTCCAACTTAATCTGCGGGAAAGGTGCAGCTTTACGATTTGACACCTCATTGCTCATTACTATGCCGGGCGCCATGGTAGGGTGCTTCACCCCTCTTGCTACCTGCTTGTATTTCGGTATGGCACGTGGACCCGGTAGCTTGATGTCCCACATGTAGGCGAAAGGGACTAGAACATTTATGAAAGCGAGCGCTCCACTCTTATGACGGAGGAGTACACGACACGTATGCCCAAAGGAATTGTCACTTGTATCAGTATACTAGTACTATAGTTTTGCTTGTTTACATACGATCCATCGATACAAACCTGATTAAACAGCAAAGGGCGGATTTTTCCCAGCAGCGGTAGATAATCTTGGCCATACATTTCAAAGGCAATTTTAATGTATGCAAACTGAATAATTAAGTAACAATATGATATCTAGTAAAACTAAAAACACATATGATTTATTGTGTTAGAGTGTAGTAGTAGTACTGTATTGTATAGTTGTTAGATGTAAGTATAGTTGTTAGATGTAACATGCGAGAACATGTAGAGATGTAGTTTTGGAGGACCTACAGAGAGAAAGCATAATACAGTCACCGAACTTCAGAATACGCTCATTACGGTCACTATATACGTTTTGCGGTGATTATACTGATCCTTGCTCACCGTTCGACATCGGATTGAACTCTGTTGACCGCCAAATAGTCTGCGTGGCACCATGTTGACTGGTTAAATTGACCATGTTCCTTATGGGTCCCACCTGTCAATTCGCATTGGAAAAAGGTCAGATAAACACAAATTTACGCAGGCGCGACAAGACTCCAACCCGTGCGCGGGAATCACCTGGTTGTGTATGTGTCTGTCAGGGCCTGATGCGTGCGCATGCACGTGTATGTTGAGCACTTGGGCTTGAGAGTGTGTGTTGGTCGTGTGGTGTGTGCATGCATGCGTGCATGTGTGTGTCTGAGTGTTGCGTGCGTGCGTGGCTGCGTGTGTACGTGTGAGTGTTGCGTGCGTGCGTGGTTGCATGTGTTCGTGTGAGTGTTGCGTGCATGCAGTTCGTGTGCATGCGTGCGTGTGTGTATAATCACCACACCAGCTCATGTGTGTTAAAACAGACGGCTCAACATACCAATACAAGGCCACCTTGTCCGCTGTGCCCGCGGTCATGACTTCGAACCACCGTCCAATATTTTTTTTGTCAATTGTTTTCATTCTTACTAGCAAGATGCCCGTGCATTGCACGTAACATCCAGATAAATTTGTATGACTATTTTAGCTTGTGAGAGAATAAGGATGAACGAGGGAAGGCCTTATTTGCAAATGTGGAGAGGTGTGTGGGTACCTTTTTGCAAAATTGCCATTGTTTTCTTCCTATCCTTCAGATATAAATCGGACGGCCTATATTGCAGGATGGCAGGCACACCATCATCACCAACTCTGTTTTTTATAAGAGTGTAGAAGAGTAGATACAAGCCGACAGGTGGGCCCAATGGTAGTGAGATAATGTGATGCAACACTAGAGGTGCCACGTGGAGCGTTTAACTGGTCAACTAGTCGTGTCTTGAGCAAATACAGAGTTGTACGGTGAGCCCGTGACTGTATAATAACCACAAAACGTAAATGGTGATCGTAATGAGTGGATTCTGAAGTCCAATGTATGTATCGTGCTTTTGCTCCAAATACAATGATCGTCAATGTATATATCGCGAGAGAAATATGAAACATGCATGAATGTGCTGGGGGCTTAATTTTAGAGGACCTGGAGATAGTTTGTGTGCGTACGTGAAAGGGGCGTAGAGGGGGTGTATGCGATCGGGAGAGAGATGCTCTTCGTTTCTCTTTATTATGAATAACTTTATATATAGTATAAAAATATAAAAATTCATAGTGCGGAATAAATATCATTGTGGGCACCATGCAACAAATTAACGTTCATACTCCTCCATATAACTTTGTAATGTTGTATATATGTAGAAATTCTAAAATAATTTTTTGGCCACACTTTATTCAAAAGGAATGCTGTATGTGAAATAAACGTGAAGAGATGGCTTTTTAGATCAATGGGGTACCTGATGTAACATGTGTAAATGTGTAGTTGATGTATCTGGCAGGGCCTAGAGAGGTATGTGCGTGTATTATGTATTCAAGAGAGGCATGGATAGAGGGGCCGGCGGGGGGAGGGGGCGTGGGAGAGATAGCACGAGAAATGAGAGAGGTCTAGAGAGAGAGAGACTAATACGATGTCACGGCGATAGATTCCCTTGAGTATGTATATGCTGGGGGGAGGGGATAGAGGCACGAGGAGATTTTTTCTGTGTGGTGTCTGTGTTGGTATGTGTGGCTGTGAGAAGATAGCGAGACCTGGGGGCAGAGGGTGTGTCACAGCGTGAGGTCTGGTGGGTCGAGGTGAGGCCCTTGGTTCGGTTCCTGCGCCACATTGGTCGGCCCGTGACGCATTTAGGGAGACCCATGGATGACTTGTCGTACAAGACAACAATAGCAGAATTGTGAAGGACTCTGTGTCCACTAACAAAGCTGGCTAGGATTTGTAACCCTGGGTTCTCGGACTAAGGTAACCCCTTATCTCTGATATTACTATTCATCCAACCTAACTTTAAGGGGCATCCTACAGAATGCTCTGCTAGAATCATACTAAATCGATTAGGAAGAGAGGTGTGGGACAATGCGTGAGAGACAGACCTAAAGATAATGTGCGTACAGGAGACACGTAGGCAGGTCTATGTATATAGAAAGGGTCGATGGGGATTGTGCGTGTGTATGCTTGTGAGAGGAAGAGTGCTTGTGATAAAGGTTAGTGAAAACAGTCGTAAATGGTTACGAGAGGGAGGGAGGATTATATCGAGAGCCTGTATGCGAGAAAGACACCTCGGGAGAGAGTGTGTGAGCATGCATGAGAGACCACTGTTGGAGAGTGAAACTACACGTAAAAGACTGATGTACACATTGATTAAAAATATAAATTGTATCCAAATATTCGGATGGGATAATGATATTTGCAATTCGCGTAAGAAACGGTCATTGATCCATCAGACATCTAGATTCTATCGAATTTGAGCATGTCTATGTTATTATTCGGCCTAATTGATCCACATAGTTAGTATTTTGAACTCCAGAAAATGCATCGCTTTAGCAATCGAATATAAACGTGAGTATAGTTCATGTTGTGTGTGTAAAGCACATTATACATACGAAAGTTACACAATGAACATTATAAATAGCTAGCTATGAACTAGTATACATTTGAATTCAACTTAAGGTGGTTTAAAAAAATCGAATTCAACATGAAGTCCATTCAATTATTTGAATTCGATATCATGGCATTTGTAAATCATACCTAAATTATGGGGGCACCAATCTTTTCTCTGATTTTGTACATAATAGCATATATAGTCGTGTACAAAATAAATTCAAATTTAGCTCCTCCATTCCAAAATAATCGTAGTTATAGGATTTTCAAGTGTCAAAATTTCAAAAATAAGCGTCTAATTTAATGAGGTTTTCAAACATACAAGGTCAAATTTAACATTGTCTATTTAGGTCAATCCTCAAAGTTCAGGAGTACTCTAAACGTGAATGCTTCTGTTTCAAAATTTCAAACGAAGCACCAAAAGAGCCTCTACTCGCCCGAAACCGCGTGAGACCAATGTTTGGTAGTAGAAGGAAATTACTTTTCTAACTCCGACCCGTGATATCTACCGGCCCGACGTCCAAAGGTCTAAACCAGGGTAGGTTTGTAGCTTCATCTAGACACCACGCAACTGCCTCCGAAAAACATTCATACACAATGGCCGCCAAAGCACACATGCGCTTGGCCGAAATCGCTCCCGCCCACTATTTGGGACACCTGGGATTACCATCCTACACCCGACCCACAGTAGGTCCGAAATTTAAGAGGGGGCAAAGTTTATACTTTCCCCAAATTTCAAACAAGCGCGTCCCATCTGTTCGTAAAAGCCAAAAACAAGCGCGTCCCTGCATCAAACATGGTTCTCCCTTAGCTCCCCGTCCGATTCCCCATTCATTACTCGTGGGTGCCAAAACTACCTCTCCACCAGCCCTTGAAACCCCGGCGTCCACCGTCCGCCACCCCATCCCACCCATCAACCGCCCTCCTCCATCACGCCGGAGCCGATACCCCGACGTCGTCATCCACCGCAACCTCAACCGCAACACCCTCTAAGGCTAGTAGTTGAAGCCGAGGCCGAGCCGTCCGTGCCCGAGCCAGTTCAACCACGCAGTCCTACGCCTCACCGCTGCCACTCCAACTTTGCCACCGTCCACCGCACCAGAGCTGTTCCTGCTACGCTGTCCTTCACCGCCTCGGATTTGCTTCCCCTCCGCTGACATACGGCCACGGCAACACAGTCAACAATTTGGCCATGGGTTCATCCAAGCCTGCACCCTCCTCCAAAACATTGGTTTCCCCGGCAAAAAGAAGATCGGCGCGACATGTGGAGGCGACCACACTGGCAACCGGAAATGGTACTCCTCTTCCCTTATTCGTGCAAAGCTTATGTCTGCTTGCACGGTATTCATCCCACAGAAGACACTAGTTAACCGCTTCTTCTTGATACTAGATGTTCCTAGTTACTCGCGATGCACAAGGTTACTCCTCATGTACTATTTCACCTTATCTAGAGGTTCGTCGCCCCCCTGGATTTCAATTCCTGATCAGTTGATTCCCAATTAACGGAAGCATTCCCCGGCGTAACAGGTGCTAGTCCGCCTATTACGCCGGGGAAGCAGCGCCTCGGTGTTTATCTTAGGGGCGTGTGGGGCCTAGAGCTGTTGGCGCCCGATCTGGAGGTCGGCCGAGATTAAAGGGATGGCCTAGGGGCACTGCCGAGCACGGCGGTGGAGTGAGGTCGAGGGGAGGGCGGGGCGGCGGAGGCAGGGTCCGCCGGTGGTCACGGGCGGTTCGAGAAAGATCGTCAATCTTGGTGGCGGGAGGTAGATTTATAGGCCATCTGCCCGTTCCTTATAGATTGGATGGTTCATAAAAAAATTGACTGACCTATTTATTATCAATCGACTGTTATCTTGATAGGACCACATGTGGTGGTGTGCTGGAGGAGTACCTGCATTTCCTGTGCTCATATATTACAAAATCATACGAAGTAGAATCTAATTTTGTTTGCCATGCAATGTTGTAGAGCTATCATATGTCTCCTGTCATTTATTTTTCAGCCACCTGCTATCTGCTTTGCTTTTTACAAAGGCACTAGTTACGCACACACTTCACCCATACTCTCACTATTGTGTTTTATGCAAGGGTATTTCAGACTCACGCCTTTGCGTAAGCGAGAAAATAAAAGAGAGAAATTGCTCCAAAGATGGTACGTGGCTAGGCTGCATACACGCTTCAGCCATTTAAAGGCTGCAGTGTCGCAGATGGAGACGGTAACGTAGCTCTGGAGTTGATGACCTCGCTCCCAATGAACCACCATCCTGTGTGCCTCGCTTTTAACCATGGGTGTCATATGTGGTTGCATGTTGCATATGGTCTCTAGCTTGTATTCGAAAGGCCGAAGTCGGTCTTTATTAAGGTAAGGAAAGACATTTTTTACATGAACCACCATCCCAGGAGCATCAGAAGTCAAATGGCTAGTTAGGGCACTGGCCGAGCCAGTGACAAGCCCAACACAGATAGGCATCACCTGGAAGCCAACTAAAAAGCCACGATGGTGGCGAAGGAGCCCGCCTCCCACCAGGCTCTCAGGTCCTAGATGATCATGCTCACCACTCTAGCCGGATGTCTAGCTTGTATTGCTTCCAATTTGGTTAAATTGCATCTGCTTAGCTTACACACTATACCTTTGAATATGACATGCCTTCCTGTTTTTGGTACATACTAGTACATCTGTCTATTAACCATGTTCTTACATCAAACTAATGTTCTTGTGTATCCCTCATCAATCACTTATGATGAGGCAACAACAAGTGGACTACCGTGAGAAAATGTCCTCATTTAAAGATTGCACGTCGGCCTCCCACATGATTCTCAAGAAATGTTAAGGCTAGATGAAGATAGTGAATGTAGCTCTATAGTTGATTACCGCATTTCCCTACACTAGCATCGCAGTGCTTGCTCTAACTTGTCAGCGTGTTATGTGTTTGCATGTTAAATATGGTGTCTAGATTGTAATTCTTCCAATCTGGTTTAATTGCATGTGCTATTCTGCTTTGTTTATACATTATACCAAGTAATGTGACATGCCTTCTTGTTTTTAGTACATAGTACATCTGTCTATTAAGCATGTCCTTACATAAAACTATTGTTTTTGTATCCCGCATAAATCAATATGACGAGACACCTTTAGTATATGCAGTGTGATATTAGTTGCATCTTTCATATGATTTATTGCATGCTTGCCGCTTCTAATTTGTTGAAATGTCATTTATGATGGGACGCTTTTAACTCGGCAGAGTCATATTGGTTGCATCTTTCATGTGGTGTCTAGCTTGCATTGCTTCTTATTTGTTGAAATGGTTTCTGCTTAGTTTACACAAACATTTGTGAATATGCTATGTCGTCCTGTTTTTGGTATTATTCCATCCTGGAATCATGTGTTTGCCTTACATCAAAGTAGTGATTGTCAATATCATGCACGAATGAGTTCTGAAGAGTGAATTTTATTGCTTTTTCTTGTCGGTTTTACTTGACAATTCAAAATCAATAAAGCGGAAGGAGGTTAGCAAGGCAGCGGATGATGGCGCTCCTTCCAAACGGAGGGCCTCTACAGATTCTACTCCTCCATCCCCCCAAGACGATTTCCAAGACAACACATTAATATACACTCAACGTAGTTGTGTTGATGATGAGCACGTCTCCCCTAGTGCACCATCACAGGTGCTCCCTCTAACTTGGCAATCAAGTATATGTGGTTGCATGTTATGTATGATGTCTAGCTTTTATTTCTTCTAATTTTTTTGAATTTCATCTGCTTACTTTTACACATTATACTTGTGAATAAGACACGTGTTCCTGCTTTCTAGAACATACAATATCTGCTCTATCACACCATGTTCTTACATCAAAGTACTACTGTTGTGTTACTGCAACAATCACTTATCATAAGACACATTTGACTTGGGAGTGTGATATAGGTTACATCTCGCATTCTTTTCTAGCTTGTACTACTTCTAATTTGTTGAAATGGCACTTATGACGCAGACAGCTTTTAACTTGGTAGAGTGATATTCGCTGCATCTTTCATATGGTGTCTAGCTTTCATTGCTTCTAATTTGTTGAAATGCCTTCTCCTTAGTTTACACATCATAAGCTGTGAATATGCAATGCTGTGAATATGCAATGGCACTAATGACGAGAGACCTTTAACTTGGTAGTGTGACGTTGTTTGCATCTTGCATATGATTTATTTCTTGTACTGCTTCACATTTGTTTAAACGGCACTTATGATGAGACACTGTTAACTTGGTAGCAATATTTGTAGCATCTTTCATATGGTGTATACCTTCCATTGCATTGCTTCTAATTTAGTGAAATGTCTTCTGCTCAGTTTACACATCATAGTTCTGGTTATCTCATGCCATCCTGTTTTTCGTACATATTACATCCTCCTATCATGTGGTTGTCTAACATCAAGTTCAGTTCATCTGTATCACGCATCAATTTGTTCTGAAGAACTAAATTGTTATTCGTTTTTCTTGTCGGCTTGACTTAACATGCCATGGAGAAAGAGGAAGCGAGACAGAATGACAGGGAAAGGGAAGCGGAAGAATCCTGCAGATTCTCTGCGATGCGATGGTGCAATAGAAGGTCAAAGTCCAGCAGAAAATTGTACCGACAGGGTATCCCGTGCTACATGAGCTGCAGAACAAGCCAAACAGAAACAAATAGCTGCCACCAAACAAGTAGAGACAGCCCTAGTTGTTGCAACACCTTCCACAGTACCACCAGCTGCACGATTTACTCATTGGTCAACTCAGCTAGCATCATTTCCCAAGCTCCCGTGCCACCTAACACTACTTCCGAAGCACTCTTGACACAAGATGAGTTGGCACGATCAGATGAACTTTGTGAGCTTCAACAGCAGGAAGGTAGTTGTTGGAGTCAAGTTACAGTTGCATGCTTCTTTATATGTAGTCTCACGGTTTGATGTACACTCACACTTCCTATGTTTGTTGTTGGACTAGCACCTAGGCGCAAGAGGAAACAAACATCGTGGATAATGCTCGATAGGTTAACTAAATCTAGAGGAGGAAGAATGGATATCCGCTTTGAGACAGGTTTAAAAGGCCACGTGATGCTGCTGTAGTCACCAAGTTAGTATCGAGGCAACGGTTGTCGTTAGGTGTCATGTACGTATCCTCCCAACATGGATTCAAGACAGGAATGACAAAGACGAAACCTAGTTCAACACCTTCCTCGACCATTTATCTCGTAAGTATGGTTATGTATGGAAACTAGTAATATCGCCTTGCTCATTCCAATACTTTCTAGGTTGCTGATAATGAGACTCCCATAATTTTCAGCAGATGAGGTTCTAGTTGGATAGCCAAGATGATGCAACCAGACAAGCTTGCACCCATGTTTTCAAGTCTGCTCTGCGACAATATCGGTATAACTTGAGGAAAACTCACTTTGAAGGCAAGGCTAACAATGAACTTGCCCAAACATCTCCAGTGGAAAATATATCGGATGAAGACTGGAGAGGCCTCGTTAAACACTAGTCCGATCCGAAGTATTAGGTACATTATATATATATATATGTGATCAGATCACATGTTGAAGTCCTATTTACGCATGTGCCACACAAATCTATATTCTTGTAGGTGAACTATTCAAAGAACAAGGCCAACCATACGAAAGTGAAATTCCAATGCATTTACGTGATCTCGCGCTATATTGCACATCGTGAGGCTCTTGTAATTAGCTGTTGTTTCACTCTTTTTGATGTACCATATTATTAGATCTATATTGACTTGTTCCAAATGCAGAGGAAAGCCCACAAGGACCAAAAAGTACCTGAAGCAAATGCTGTGGAAATCTTCAAGGACCGTCACACTAGCAAGACGAAGGGCATGACTACACCAGTCAAAGCCGCTCTTGTAAGTCATTAATCCTCATGCCTTTTAACTACTACTTACTCTGACTCGTGCCTTGAACTGCATGGTTTGCAGCCAATGTCTATTACTCTTTTCAATTTTATACACAATTGTCTTAGCGTATCATTGCACCTTACAAGGTTTAAAAGAGAGGAGTGATGTTCCTTTGATCTTGACCCGTAATCTAGTTCCGTCTTTGGACTTGCCCACACAACGTTACAATTGCCTCGCTTGTCCGTTTCTCGCTTGTTTTGTGATATGAATGATGTCATATTATGCTTACCGTATTATAAACTTTGTCTCTTTATCCTTAGTCATCAATACAATGTGAAGAAATAGACAATACATTAGCCATGGTACATGGTCATATGTTTGGAACCTGGTTTTATTATGTACTTTGTAATAAAATATAACTAATATTTTACATGGGTTCACCAGAATAAGTTCTGTATATAAACCAAAGCTATTTTGCTTGGTTGTGCTGCCTCCTTAATATCTTACATTACGCTCGTACTAATGTAAAACTCAACTTTTCAAAGAAGCTATGGAAAAATGGTGGAACCGCCACCTTACGAAGGTAGCGAGGCAACTATAACACAATGTCGAGTTCTTGCTGCAGTGGGTGAAGTACTGTCCACTAACAAAGGCTAAAAGCACGCCTCGCGTAATACCGGGTTGGTTGTTAAGGCAATCTCGCCCAAACTGCCTCATGATCAAGATATGCAAGCTCAAAACAATGTTATATCTCAAGGCGCTGCATACAAGTCTGTTCCCTAACAGAGACCCTTTGTGAAACAAGGACAGACATTGTTCGATGTCACCAAGATATGCATGGTTTTGAAACCAGACTATCAGACATTTGCTATGTTGTCCAGGAGCCTAGGAGAAATGAAGGCGAAGGTTATGGTGCTCTATCGGACAATACAACATGAAAACGTAACAGTAAGGTAAAATGAACTGAGCTTCTGAACTTCTGGTGGTGCATTTATCTCCAGACTGTTAACTTTTATGCCAACCTTCCTTTTGTTTTATAGTTCTAATTTGTTTTGTTGCGATACAAATTTTTTTCTTAACGTGCAGCCACCGGCTGAAAAAAACAGCAAGCCATTTTTGTATAGTGTAGGGTGTTCCCTATATTTGCACTGGTGGTGCAATAGCCTTAATGGCCTAGCGTTAGTTTCGGGCTTATTATTTCCTAGTCTTCTTTATCCCTGGTTTGCTAGTGGCCGCAACAACCATGGGCCATATACGGACCGTGGTAACCATGACCCTGCTACGGGCCGTAGGATCCATGGGCCTCCTATGGGTCGTCTTTAAATGGGCCTCCAACACGACCGTGCAATCGGTGGGCCTCGGGCCGTCGGATAAATGGGTCTACATGGGCCGTAAACGGGCGTAATTGGTATCGGCCCAGCATGGTAACGTGCCATTAACAGGCTGGAGGACAGCAAAGGCTTAATTGTGCCACAGGCATAACGGGTCGTTAATGGGCCAGAATATAGGACGGGCTGGAAACGGCACAGTGGGTTAACAAGCCAGGAACGGGCCGGCTCTTGCTACGGGCTGAATTTGGCCCATTAGGGGAACAGGCCAGTAACGGCCCGGAAGTAATCGAGGGTCGAAAAGGAGCCCAAGAACGTATGGGCCGTCAGTAGGCCGAAAACTAACACAGGATGGAAACGGCCCATGTGAATCATGGGCCGTTAACGGGTAGAAAGAAATTTACTGTTCATTCTGGGCTAGAGTCACCGTGGGCCTTTAAAGGGCCTAAAGATACGAAGGCCTCATATGGGTCGAAAGACGTCGTGGGTCATACATGGGCCGAAAGTGAAACAGGCTGGTGTTATATTCGACGGCCCACATGACGTTGTTGGGCCGATTTTGGGTAGGCCATAATGGGTCGTGAGTTACCGGGCCGTAAAATGGGCTATTTGCGAAGAGACCGTTAACAGGCTTTTCATGGGCCAGCCCGCTAACTTTTGACCAAGTCAAACGGGCGGCCTTTTTAAGCTAAATGGGCCGGTGGGCCGTCGCCGTACGGTAGACATATCGTAGGGCGCCTATCCCGACCCAATCGACGAGCCGACACGTGTTTCCTCCGGCCAATCGTAATTTTACACGTGGAAATTTCCCATTGGTCCGGGCTGTTTAACGAGTTATCAGATCCAAAACCGGACCTGATAGCTTAACGGCGACCCGTTACGGTGGATGCCACCTGTCGATCACCCTTGACGAAAGCACTTCTGTGACGCGCAATTTATCGCCATGGAAGTGGACACTTCCGTGATGATAATTTTGGTAATGTCATGGAACACTTCTACGACAGCACAGGTATGACTATCTTGATTCTGTCATAAAATTGTCATGGATGTACATGCATGACAGAAAATGTGACCTACTGTGACAAACACGTATCATCACGAAAGTGTATTTTATTTAGTGAATGCTTTGGTCATGTAGTAGTCGGTCTGATAGTCGTAGGGAAATCCAAAGAACATAAGCCAAACAGCAGGACCAAAAGTAGTGGTGCATCTATTGAGCGCCTCATTGTGTGGCACAAAAGAGATGAGTAAATCCTCCTCTTCAAGCTCCAGAGGGGTGGCAACAGCGGTATCTTGAAGAAAAGAATCCGCAAACCCAAAAATCCCAATGCCAAACGGATGGTCACTATCTTCAATGGTAAAAAGCTGAGCCTCATGAAGCAAACCTTGAACAGTAGCACGGATGGCCGCACGGCGGTGTAGAGGAACATAACTGCTAGCTTCAGCAATTGCCAGGAAATCGTGATTCAGAGGGGGGATTGGCCCGACCACCATCCCGCTGCGCACCACACGATCTTCCGGCCCTGGCTCAACGGCAAAGCCCGGTGGAAGGAAAGGGACTGGGTTGAGTGGGTAGTTGGCCATGGCGGATGGATGAGATGGGAGTGGCACGACTGGAGGGGAGGAGCAAGACGAAGGTGGTAGTAGGATGGTGAGGCTGTCGTCTGGGGTAAGTTTGGAAAGGCTGGTTTTCCTGGGGACCCACCTCCATGTCTCATGCCAGCGCTTGGCGTTGCAGGATTGTGCCATGTGGTTATAGGCCCCACAATACTTGCATCTGACCAGGTGGAAGGCCTTGATCGAGCCTGCTTATGGTGGACGGAAGGAGCCCGATAATCAGGATAATCGACCGTTTCCATTTATCCGAGCTATGATTCTAGATACTGAGAGCTGGGAAATCCGTGAAGGGCAATTAATACCCTTGTGATCCGGCGTGGAACAATGAATACATATAACCCTGGCATGGCAAGAAAATCGATTGTGCCCCCATTGAAGGCAGCGAGAGCACAAGTTGGCCCAATGATCGGCTAGAAATGTGATTTCTTTTTCTGAGTAGCTGGCTTGGGCCAGATCTGCCTTGTGTTGGGCAGACAAAGTAGGAGGCAATTTTTTATGAGGAGGCGCGTATTTGAAAGCCGAGGCTAAAAAACTCTGTGGAAATGCCGGATATTGAATCATAACGGGGCAATTAAATGAGCCCAGCCCTAGGAATGATGGCGTTTGATTATCCTCATATTTTGCCAGATCCAAATAAACATACATTAAGTGCAGCCTGTCCTCACGGGGCGCAGTTACTGTTGCCTCATAATGGCGGTTCGAAAAAGACCCAAATTTGATTATTGGAATTTGAGGATCAATTTGTGTCTGAATTGGATGCACACCACCCCTCGATGATGAGGCTTCAGCATGATGAGCATTGGAAAACTTCATGTGCTTGATAGGGTGCAACTCAAATTTGCTAAGCTCCTGGATCGAGGAATGGTTCAAATCGCCCTCATGATCATTCTTAGCAAAACTTGATGAGACCGCAATTTTCTTACGAGCCGAGAACAAGGGCAATTCTTCATCGGCATGCAAGGATAGATTCGCTAGGTGGCTACGGTTGAAAATGGCCATTGAACAAGGCAAATGAAGTCCAGCCAAACACGATCTTTGAGCCCATAGATAAAATGACCAACTTTGTTATTAGCCACCAAGAAACGGAAAACCCGAGGATTGAGTTGAATCACCTTAAAACCAGCACTAATCCCTCCAATGCGGCATTGTAAGGCTATGCCCACAGATTCAACAGACAAAGGGAAGGAAGCAGAGGAAAAAGTGACAACCAAGAAGAATTCCTTGGAGTCCCGAGAGGGTGAAAAATGCATCGTAGATCCAAATTTCTTCCTCACCTGATCGGCGAGAGCAAGACCAGGAGCAAAATCCCAGTGTAGCAAGCCCTCCATACCTTAGCTCCTTAGAAAAGATCGCCATGGGAGTGGTTGGAGCAGGTGGAGCGGGGGGGCAGGGTGGAGAGGAGCGGAGAGGTGGAGAGAGCCATTTCCTTAGGTATGTTAGCAACGGTCATTCTCTCAATAAATTCCTTAGCACAGGCATTATGAGCATTGTTTTCATAGCAATATCTAAGTATGTCAAAATTTTCAGATTTGTATATTGTAATATCATACTTTTCAATAAAAGAAGCAACTTCATAACCACCCTTAAAAGCAACAAATTCTTCAATTTATTTGATATCATAGTAACTATAAACACCCTTTTCATAAGAAGATAAGATTTTATTATCATTAAACTCACATAGGTAGGGAAGGTGTTTTTTAGGGTTCTTAGAGCAACAAGTAAAATCACAAAGTTCACAAAGATTCCAAGCATAACATAGCAAATAATTTATTTTATTCCATAAGAGTCTCCATTTTTCAGACAAACGGTGACACATAAAATGAGCATGCTCATCTAAAGATTTTCCCTCAACTAAACTAGTTGGAGTTTCAGCACGAGCACATATAGATCAAAGATGATCCAAGTAGAAACTTTAAGTGGATCCATATCAATAGATTTTGAGCAAGCAAAGATGCAAGCAAATAGAAGGCACAGGGAAACACAAGCAAAGATAGCAAACAAGAGAAAATACATACGGAAAGAAGGCGAATAAAAAGACAAATATTTTTGTGTTTTTCTGAAAATGTTTTAGAGATGGGGGAGAGGAAAACGAGAGGCACATGGGGAATAATGTAATGCAAGAGATGAGAGTTTATGATGGGTACTTGGTATGTCTTGACTTGGCGTAGATCTCCCCGGCAATGGCGCGAGAAATTCTTCCTGCTACTTCTTGAGCTTGCGTTGGTTTTTCCCTTGAAGAGGAAAGGGTGATGCACCAAAGTAGAGATAAGTATTTGCCTCAGTTAGAGAACCAAGGTATCAATCCTGTAGGAGACAACGCACAAATCACCAATACTTGCACAAACAATCAAACACTTGCACCCAACGCGATAAAGGGGTTGTCAATCCCTTCACGGTCACTTGCAAAAAGTGAGATCTGATAGAGATAGATAAAATAAACAAAAGATAAAGTAAATATTTTTTGGTTTTTCGGTTTATAGATCGGAAAGTAAAGGATTGTAAAATAGTAGATCGAAAATAGACCCCGGGGCCATAGGTTTCACTAGAGGCTTCTCTCAAGATAGCAAATAATACGATGGGTGAACAAATTACTGTCAAAAAATTGATAAAAAAGCGCAAAGTTATGACGATATCTAAGGCAATGATTATGTAATATAGGCATCACATCTGTGTCAAGTAGACTAACTCCTGCCTGCATATACTACTATTACTCCACACATCGATCGACTCCTGCCTACATCTAGAGTATTAAGTTCATGAAGAACAGAGTAACGCTTTAAGTAAGATGACATGATGTAGAGGAATAAACTCAAGCATTATGATGTAAACCCCATCTTTTTATCCTCGATGGCAACAATACAATACGTGCCTCGTTACCCCTACTGTCACTGGGTGAGGACACCGCAAGATTGAACCCAAAGGTAAGCACTTCTCCCATTGAAAAAAAGCCAATCTAGTTGGCCAAACTAAAATAGTAGTTCGAAAAGAATTACAAAGATATCAAATCATGCATAAAAGAATTCAGAGAAGATTCAAATAATATTCATAGATAAGCTGATCATAAATCCACAATTCATCGGATCTCGACAAACACACCACAAAAAGTATTACATCGGATAGATCTCCAAGAACATCGAGGAGAACATGGTATTGAGAATCAAAGAGAGAGAAGAAGCCATCTAGCTACTAGCTATGGACCCGTAGGTCTGCAGTAAACTACTCACACTTCAACGGAAAGGCAATAGAGTTGATGTAGAAGCCCTCCATGATCAAATCCCCCTCCGGCAGGATGCAGGAAAAGGCCCCAAGATGGGATCTCACAGGAACAGAAGATTGCGGCAGTGGAAAAGTGTTTTCGTGGATGCTTCTGGTAGTTTGGGAATATATGTGAATATATAGGGCCAAGGGTTAGGTCTGAGGAGTCCCGAGGAGGCAAGGCAGGCGCCCCTAGGCGCCTCCCCCTTGTCGCCGCCATGCTCTTCTGACTTGATCTCCAAGTCTCCGGGGTGTCTTCTGGTCCAAGAAAAATCATCGCGAATGTTTTATTCCGTTTGGACTCCGTTTAGTATTCCTTTTCCGCGAAGCTCGATAACAAGGAAAAAATAGAAACTGGCACTGGGCTCTAGGTTAATAGGTTAGTCCCAAAAATAATATAAAATATCATATTAACGCATATAATGAAGGAAATATGCCCTAGAGGCAATAATAAAGTTGTTATTTTATATTTCTTTATATCATGATAATTGTTTATTATTCATGCTAGAATTGTATTGACCGGAAACTTGATACATGTGTGGATACATAGACAAAACACCATGTCCCTAGTAAGCCTCCACTAGACTAGGTCGTTAATCAAAGATGGTTAAGTTTCCTAACCATAGACATGTGTTGTCATTTGATGAACGGGATCACATCATTAGGAGAATGATGTGATGGACAAGACTGATGTCTACTATACAACCTTCTTCTTGTAGACGTTGTTGGGCCTCCAAGTGCAGAGGTTTGTAGGACAGTAGCAAATTTCCCTCAAGTGGATGACCTAAGGTTTATCAATCCGTGGGAGGCGAGGGATGAAGATGGTCTCTCTCAAACAACCCTGCAACCAAATAACAAAGAGTCTCTTGTGTCCCCAACACACCCAATACAATGGTAAATTGTATAGGTGCACTAGTTCAATAAGAGATGGTGATACAAGTGCAATATGGATGGTAGATATAGGTTTTTGTAATCTGAAAATATAAAAACAGCAAGGTAACTAATGATAAAAGTCAGCACAAATGGTATTGCAATGCTTCAAAACAAGGCCTAGGGTTCATACTTTCACTAGTGCAAGTTCTCTCAAAAAGGATAACATAATTAGATCATATAACTATCCCTCAACATGCAACAAAGAGTCACTCCAAAGAGTGCCCCAAAGTTTCTACCGGAGAGTCAAGACGAAAACGTGTGCCAACCCCTATGTATAGATCCCAAGGTCACGGAACCTGCAAGTTGATCACCAAAACATACATCAAGTGAATCAATAGAATACCCCATTGTCACCACGGGTATCCCACGCAAGACATACATCAAGTGTTCTCAGATCCTTAAAGACTCAATCCGATAAGATAACTTCAAAGGGAAAACTCAATTCATCACAAGGAGATAGAGGGGGAGAAACATCATAAGATCCAACTATAGTAGCAAAGCTCGCGTTACATCAAGATTGTGCCACATCAAGAACACGAGAGAGAGAGAGAGAGAGAGAGAGAGAGATCAAACACATAGCTATCGGGTACATACCCTCAGCCCCGAGGGTGAACTACTCCTCCTCATGGAGAGCACCGGATGATGAAGATGGCCACCGTGATGATTCTCCTCCCAGGGAGCCGGAACAGGGTCTCGATTGGTTTTTGGTGGCTACAGAGGCTTGAGGCGGCGGAACTCCCGATCTAGGCTTCTTTTCGGGGGTTTCTGTATTTATAGGAATTTTTGGCGTCGGTCTCACGTCAGGGGGTCTCCGGTAGGGGGCACGCCCAGGGGGGTAGGGCGCGCCCTCTACCCTCATGGATGTCTCGGGACTCTTTTGGCCCAACTCTTTTACTTTGGGGGCTTCTCTTGGTCCATAAAAAATCCAGAAAAATAGGTAGGTCAATTGGACTCCGTTTGGTATTCCTTTTGTGTAAAACTCAAAAACAAGGAAAAAACAGAAACTAGCACTGGGCTCTAGGTTAATAGGTTAGTCCCAAAAATCATATAAATGCATATGAAACATCCTAGATGGATAACATAATAGCATGGAACAATCAAAAATTATAGATACGTTGGAGACGTATTGTCGGTGTGGAACGACACCTATGGGATCACAAGAATCCCTACTACGGTTGCCGGGGTGGAGAGTTGCGAGGAGAGCAGGGCTAGTAGACAGCACAAGGATCGTTTACCCAGGTTTGGGCCGCGAGGATGCGTAAAACCCTAGTCCTGCTTTGGTGGGTGTATTTCGAGAGTTCTTGAGCTCTCGAACTAGCCGTGGTCAAGCGTGGTTCGAAAGAGCCGAATCCTCCTCCAGTATGCCATGGGCCTCCTTTTATAGTTGAAAGGGGCAGCCACAGTGACACACAGGAGGTGGAAAGGCGTACAGTGCTCTGAGCTTATCGCTCGTATTACAGGACAAGACGCATTTAATGCGTAGCTTAGGTGTCCCCTTGCTTTATCGGGGACGGGGGCGAGGCCCGTCCCGTCCGTCTCTGCTCCTCCTCGCCTTGACATGCGCCATGGCTAGTGAGGTGCGTGGTGCCATGTAGGCAGCCAGGCAGCTGAGGTGGAGTGGTGGCGGAGCTTCACGAAGATCTGCATGCCGCCACGCAGGCGCTCGATGAGTTGGCCTGGGAGCTGCATGTGAACGGTGGTGGAAGCTTGTCCGGTGCGGGTTTGGCAGTGGCCCCGCTGGCGTCCTTGGCGAGGGCCTTGCTGGGTAGCCCGGCAAGGGTCTTGCCGTGGGCGTTGGCTGCCCGCAAGGACCTTGCCGGGGGTCTGGTGGCCTTCCTTGGCATGGATCTTGCCGAGAATCGTCGTCTTCTAATCCTCATCTGATCTTAAATATGTCTTCACAAAGATCTGCATGCCACCACAGAGGTGCCTTCCCGAGCCCTAGCCCCACGTCGATGATGGTGCAGGGGGCCGTGGGCTCAAGGGTGGCTCGCTCTGTTGGTGCGCGGCGAGCTGTCCTAGCAAGGGTCTTGCCGGGGCCGCTGAGGCCGCCCGGCAAGGGTCTTGTCGGGGGAACCTGCTTCATCCCTCTGCTCTTCGTGGTCTTGGCCTTGGCGTTGCTTGGATTGTCTTGGGCTTCGGCCTTACCTTGGCTCACCTCCCCTGTTCTGCTTGGTGTGGTCATGGGCGCGGCTCCGACTGCCCGTGCACAGGTAAAGGGGTACAAAAGTGTGCCCCTATTTTTGTACACCGACACGTATCAAGCATCCTAAGCTTAATTCCTGCTCATCCTCGAGTAGGTAAATGATAAAAACATAATTTTTGATGTGGAATGCTACCTAACATATTTATCCATGTAATTCTCTTTATTGTGGCAAGAATATTCAGATCCATAAGATTCAAAACAAATTTTTAATATTGACATAAAAATAATAATACTTCAAGGATACTAACAAAGCAATCATGTCTTCTCAAAATAACATGGCGAAGGAAAGCTATCCCTACAAAATCATATAGTCTGGCTATGCTCTATCTTCATCACACAAAATATTTAAATCATGCACAACCCCGATTACAAGCCAAGCAATTGTTTCATACTTTTGATGTTCTCAAACTTTTTCAATCTTCATGCAATACATGAGCGTGAGCCATGGACATGGCACTATAGGTGGAATAGAATGGTGGTTGTGGGGAAGACAAAAAGGAGAAGATAGTCTCACATCAACTAGGCGTATCAACGGGCTATGGAGATGCCCATCAATAGATATCAATGTGAGTGAGTAGGGATTGCCATGCAACGGATGCACTAGAGCTATAAGTGAATGAAAGCTCAACAAAAGAAACTAAGTGGGTGTGCATCCAACTTACTTGCTCACGAAGACCTAGGGCAATTTGAGGAAGCCCATCATTGGAATATACAAGCCAAGTTCTATAATGAAACATTCCCACTAGTATATGAAAGTGACAACATAGGAGACTCTCTATCATGAAGATCATGGTGCAACTTTGAAGCACAAGTGTGGTAAAAGGTTAGTAGCATTGCCCCTTCTCTCTTTTTCTCTCATTTTTTGGGCCCTCTCTTTTTTTGCCTCTTTTTTTTATTTATTTTTCGTCCGGAGTCTCATCCTGACTTGTGGGAGAATCATAGTCTCCATCATCCTTTCCTCACTGGGACAATGCTCTAATAATGATGATCATCACACTTTTATTTACTTACAACTCAAGAATTACAACTCAATACTTAGAACAATATATGACTCTATATGAATGCCTCCGGCGGTGTATCGGGATGTGCAATGAATCAAGGGTGACATGTATGAAAGAATTATGAAAGGTGACTTTGCCACAGCTACGATGTCAACTACATGATCATGCAAAGCAATATGACAATGATGGAGCGTGTCATAATAAACGGAACGGTGGAAAGTTGCATGGCAATATATCACGGAATGGCTATGGAAATGCCATAATAGGTAGGTATGGTGGGTGTTTTGAGGAAGGTAATGGTGGGTGTTATGGTACCGGCGAAAGTTGCGCGGCACAAGAGAGGCTAGCAATGGTGGAAGGGTGAGAGTGCGTATAATCCATGGACTCAACATTAGTCATAAAGAACTCACATACTTATTGCAAAAATCTATTAGTTATCAAAACAAAGTACTACGCGCATGCTCCCTAGGGGATAGATTGGTAGGAAAAAGACCATTGCTCGTCCCGACCGCCACCCATAAGGAAGACAATCAAAAATAAATCATGTCTTGACTTCATCACATAACGGTTCACCATACGTGCATGCTACGGGAATCACAAACTTTAACACAAGTATCTCTCAAAATCACAACTACTCACTAGCATGATTCTAATATTACGATCCTCATATCTCAAAACAATCATATAAGGAATCAAACTTCACATAGTATTCAATGCACTTTATATGAAAGTTTTTATTATATCCCTCTTGGATGCCCAACATATTAGGACTAAATTCATAACCAAAGCAAGTTACCACGCTGTTCTAAAGACTCTCAAAATAATATAAGTGAATGTCGGTGTACTAGAGTAGGGGTACCCTAGTATCCCGAACTTGTGCACGGGCAGTTGCAGCTCCCCGCGGCAAGGCTTGCCGGGTGACCGCCAAGGTCCTCCGTGGTTCCTTTGGAGCCATTCAAGAACAAAGTATTCAAGCCAAGGAGACAAGGCCCCGCAAGAGGAGCTTGCCGAAGGCCAACCAAGGCATCTCAGGAACTTGCCGCTGACGCCACGCTGCTCCCGGCGAGGCCCGGTGAGCGACAAGCTTCCGGACGCGACAAGACAACGACCATGGCAAAGGCGCTTGCCGCGCAAACTACCACTCAGCACTCCGCTTCCAAAGACATCCACCAACGTGTCGCCTGGCACCTTTCGGTAGCGCGTGGCAAGAGGCTGTGCGGCCAGCGTGCGCGGTGGCAAGCGACGCTGACAAGATTGCCATCGTGGCAAGCGGTGGCGTCCTTGACGGTCCCTTTTTGCACTATTTGGGCGACGTAGACGGGCATTTAATGCCTTTGTCCCCTGCCGTCAGGGTTAAGTATGTTACATCGTGCGTGTAGTTGTACCAACCGCAATTCCTTTTCCATTTTGTTTTGTCTACGTTGCCACCTGTCGGAGACCCCTTTAGCATATAAAAGGAGGCCCATGCGCAACGTAGAATGGGGTTCGAAGGAGAAAAACACTCACGCTCGGTTTCATTAGCAGCTAGCGTGTACTGTAGCACTCAGCGCTCCCGAGCAAGAACTCAATACACTCAGACATGCAGCAGTAGGAGTGTTATCTCTCCGGAGAGCTCCGAAGCTGGGTAAACTGCTGCAGGTGCTTCGCCTCGATCCGCTCTTCATGCGATCTTCCGCCCGCCGAACCGAAAGGGGCTCGGTCCGCCGGTCCCATAGGTGTTCGTGGATCAGTTTCCCCGACAACTTAAAATCACTCTTCCATAAAAATTGACAGCTAATCTCGTGAGCGCAAAGTTTCTGTTTTTTACAGCAAGATCGCATTAACTTTCACCCAAGTCTTCCCAAAGGTTCTACTTGGCAAAACCACTAATTAAAACATAAAACCACATCTAACCAGAGGCTATATAGATTATTTATTACTAAACAGGAGAAAAAGGCAAAGAACAAAAATAAAATTTGGTTGCCTCCCAACAAGCACTAACGTTTAACGCCCCTAGCTAGGCATGCTGATTTCAATGATGCTCACATAAAAGATAAGAATTGAAACATAAAGAGAGAATCATGAAGAATATGACTAGCACATTTAAGTCTAACCCACTTCCTCATAGGGATTTTGTGAGCAAACAATTTATGGGAACAAGAATCAACTAGCACAGGGAAGCAAAACAAGCATAACTTCAAGATTTTAAGCACATAGTGAGGAAACTTGATATTATTGCAATTCCTACAAGCATATATTCCTCCCTCATAATAATTTCCAGTAGCATCATGAATGAATTCAATAATATAACCATCAAAGCATTCTTTTCATGATCTACAAGCATATAATTTTTATTACTCTCCATGTAAGAAAATTTCTTCTCATGAATAGTAGTGGGAGCAAACTCAACAAAATAACTATCATGTGAGGCATAATCCAATTGAAAATTAAAATCATGCTGACAAGTTTCATGGTTATCATTATTCTTTATAGCATGCATGTCATCACAATAATCATCATAGATAGGAACTTTGTTCTCATAATCAATTGGAACCTCTTCCAAATAGTGGATTCATCACTAAATAAAGTCATGACCTCTCCAAATCCACTTTCATAATTATCACAATAAGATTCAACACCCTCCAAAATAGTGGGATCATTACTTCCTAAAGTTGACTCTCTTCCAAACCCACTTTCATCAATATAATCATCATAAATAGGAGGCATGCTATCATCATAATAAATTTGCTCATCAAAACTTGGGGGACAAAAAATATCACCTTCGTCAAACATAGCATCCCCAAGCTTGTGGCTTTGCATATCATTAGCATCATGGATATTCAAGGAATTCATACTAACAACATTGCAATCATGCTCATCATTCAAATATTTAGTGCCAAACATTTTAATTCATTCTTCTTCTAACACTTGAGCACAATTTTCCTTTCCATCATTTTCAGGAAAGATATTAAAAAGATGAAGCATATGAGGCACCCTCAATTCCATTTTTTTGTAGTTTTCTTTTATAAACTAAACTAGTCATAAAACAAGAAACTAAAAGATTCGATTGCAAGATCTAAAGATATACCTTCGAGCACTCACCTCCCCGGCAACATCGCCAGAAAAGAGCTTGATGTCTACTACACAACCTTCTTCTTGTAGACGTTGTTGGGCCTCCAAGTGCAGATGTTTGTAGGACAGTAGCAAATTTCCCTCAAGTGGATGACCTAAGGTTTATCAATCTGGGAGGCGTAGGATGAAGATGGTCTCTCTCAAACAACCCTGCAACCAAATAACAAAGAGTCTCTTGTGTCCCCAACACACCCAATATAGTGGTAAATTGTATAGGTGCACTAGTTCGGCGAAGATATGGTGATACAAGTGATATATGGATGGTAGATATAGGTTTTTGTAATCTGAAAATATAAAAACAACAAGGTAACTAATGATAAAAGTGAGCAGAAAAGGTATTGCAATGCTTTGAAACAAGGCCTAGAGTTCATACTTTCACTAGTGCAAGTTCTCTCAACAAGGATAACATAATTAGATCATATAACTATCCCTCAACATGGAACAAAGAGTCACTACAAAGAGTGACTCAAAGTTTCTACCGGAGAGTCAAGACAAAAACGTGTGCCAAACCCTATGCATAGATCCCAAAGTCACAGAACCCGCAAGTTGATCACCAGAGCATACATCAAGTGAATCAATAGAATACCCCATTGTCACCACGGGTATCCCACACAAGACATGCATCAAGTGTTCTCAAATCCTTAAAGACTCAATCCGATAAGATAACTTCAAAGGGAAAACTCAATTCATCACAAGGAGATAGAGGGGGAGAAACATCATAAGATCCAACTATAGTAGGAAAGCTTGCGTTACATCAAGATTGTGCCACATCAAGAACACGAGAGAGAGAGAGAGAGAGAGAGAGAGAGAGAGAGAAAACAAACACATAGCTACTGGTACATACCCTCAGCCCCGAGGGTGAACTACTCCCTCCTCACCATGGAGAGCACCGAGATGATGAAGATGGCCAACGGTGATGATTCCCTCCTCGGCAGGTGCCTAACAGGTCCCGATTGGTTTTGGTGGCTACAGAGGCTTGCGGCGGAACTCCCGATCTAGATTTCTTTTCGGGGTTTACAGATTTCTAGGAATTTTTGGCATCGGTCTCACGTCAGGGGGGTCTCCGGTAGGGGGCGCGCCTGGGGGGGTAGGGTGCGCCCTCCACCCTCGTGGATGTCACGGGACTCTTCTGGCCCAACTCTTTTACTTCGGGGGCTTCTCTTGGTCCATAAAAAATCCACAAATATTGGCAGGTCAATTGGACTCCATTTGGTATTCCTTTTCAGAAACTCAAAACAAGGAAAAACAGAACCGCACTAAGCTCTAGGTTAATAGGTTAGTCCCAAAAATCATATAAAATAGCACATAAATGCATATAAAACATCCTAGATGGATAATATAATAGCATGGAACAATAAAAAATTATAGATACGTTGGAGACATATCAAATACCCATCTGTTAGCTTAGCATAATGTCTACATAGTTCTCGAACCCGTAGGGTCCGCATGCTTAACGTTCGATGACGATTTTGTATTATATGAGTTAAGTGATTTGCTGACCGAATATTGTTCGGAGTCCCGGATGAGATCACGGACATGACGAGGAGTCTCGAAATGGTCGAGAGGTATAGATTCATATATAGGACGGTAGTATTCGAACATCAGAAGTGTTCCGGGGGTACCGGGTACATATCGGGTCACCAAAGGGGTTCCGGGCACCTCCTGGCAAAGATATGGGCCTTATTGGGCCAAGGGCGGGACAGACCAGCCCCTAGTGGGCTGGTGCGCCCCCATATAGGCTGAATATGAGGAGAAGGAAGGAGGGGAAGGAAGAAAGGAAAGGGGAGGATTCGGCCTCCCCCTTTCCTTCTCCCCCCTCTCTTTCCTTCCCCCTCTGACACTTATGGAAGGGGGGAGGCCGACTTGTGGGAGGCGCCTGATACGTCTCCAACGTATCTATAATTTTCTATTGTTCCATGCTATATTATATTCTGTTTTGGATGTTTAACGGGCTTTATTATACACTTTTATATTAATTTTGGGACTAACCTATTAACCGGAGGCCCAGCCCAAATTGCTGTTTTTTTTTGCCTATTTTAGTGTTTTGCAGAAAAAGAATATCAAACGGAGTCCAAACGGAATGAAACCTTCGGGAACGTGATTTTCGAAACAAACGTGATCCACAGGACTTGGAGTGGACATCAAGCAACAGACGAGGAAGCCACGAGGTAGGGGGCGCGCCTACCCCCCCCCCCCTAGGCGCGCCCTCCACCCTCGTGGGCCCCTCGTTGCTCCACCGACATACTTCTTCCTCCTATATATACCCATATACCCTGGAAACATCAGATACGCAGCCAAAACCCTATTTCCACCGCCGCAACCTTCTGTACCCGTGAGATCCCATTTTGGGGCCTTTTTCAAGCGCTTCCCACGGGAGGGGGCATTGATCACGGAGGGCTTCTACATCAACACCATAGCCTCTCCGATGATGTGTGAGTAGTTTACCTCAGACCTTCGGGTCCATAGTTATTAGCTAGATGGCTTCTTCTCTCTCTTTGGATCTCAATACAAAGTTCTCCTCTATTCTCTTGGAGATCTACTTGATGTAACTCTTCTTTTGCAGTGTGTTTGTCGAGATCCGATGAATTGTGGGTTTATGATCAATTTTATCTATGAACAATATTTGAATCTCCTCTGAATTCTTTTATGTATGATTGGTTATCTTTGCAAGTCTCTTCGAATTATCAGTTTGGTTTGGCCTACTAGATTGATCTTTCTTGCAATGGGAGAAGTGCTTAGCTTTGGGTTCAATCTTGTGGTGTCCTTTCCCAAGGATGTTAGGGCAGCAAGGCACGTATTGTATTGTTGCCATCGAGGATAAAAAGATGGGGTTTATATCATATTGCATGAGTTTATCCTCTACATCATGTCATCTTGCTTAAATCATTACTCGTTCTTATGAACTTAATACTCTAGATGCATGCTTTGGATAGCGGTCGATGTGTGGAGTAATAGTAGTAGATGCATAATCGCTTCGGTCTACTTGTCGCATGACGTGATGCCTATATACATGATCATACCTTGATATTCTCTTAACTTTTCTCAGTTATATCAATTGCACGACAGTAATTCGTTTACCCACCGTAATACTTATTGTATCTTGAGAGAAGCCACTAGTTAAACCTATGCCCCCCCCCCCCAGTCTATTTTCCATCATATTAATCTTCCAACACTTAGCTATTTCTATTGCCGTTTATTTTACTTTGCATCTTTATTTCTCTTTATCATAAAAATACCAAAAATATTATCTTATCATATCTATCGATCTCACTCTAAATAAGTGACCGTGAAGGGATTGACAACCCCTTTATCGCGTTGGTTGCGAGGTTCTTATTTGTTTGTGTAGGTGCGTGGGACTCGAGCGTGGTCTCCTACTCGATTGATACCTTGGTTCTCAAAAACCGAGGGAAATACTTACGCTACTTTATCGCATCACCCTTTCCTCTTCAAGGGAAAACCAACGCAGGTCAAGAGGTAGCAAGAAGGATTTCTGGCGCCGTTGTCGGGAGTCTACGACAAGTCAAGGCATACCAAGTACCCATCACAAACTCTTATCCCTCGCATTACATTATTTGGCATTTGCCTCTCGTCTTCCTCTCCCCCACTTCACCCTTGCCGTTTTATTCGCCCTCTCTTTTCCATTCACCTCTTTTTTGCTTGCTTCTTGTTTGCTTGTGTGTTGGATTGCTTGCTTGTCACGATGGCTCAAGATAATACTAAATTGTGTGACTTTACCAAAACCAACAACAATGATTTTCTTAGCACTCTGATTGCTCCTCTTACCGATGCTGAATCTTGTGAAATTAATGCTGCCTTGTTGAATCTTGTCATGAAAGATCAATTCGCCGGCCTTCCTAGTGAAGATGCCGCTACCCATCTAAATAGCTTCATTGATTTGTGTGATATGCAAAAGAATAAAGATGTGGACAATGATATTGTTAAATTGAAGTTATTTCCTTTTTCGCTTAGAGATCGTGCTAAAGCTTGGTTTTCGTCTTTGCCTGAAAATAGTATTGATTCATGGAATAAGTGCAAAGATGCTTTTATCTCTAAGTATTTTCCTCCCGCTAAAATAATCTCTCTTAGAAACGATATCATGAATTTTAAGCAACTTGATCATGAACATGTTGCACAAGCTTGGGAGAGGATGAAATTAATGATACGTAATTGCCCTACACATGGTTTGAATCTTTAGATGATTATACAAAAAATTTATGCCGGATTGAATTTTGCTTCTAGAAATCTTTTAGATTCGGCCACGGGAGGCACTTTTATGGAAATCACTTTACGAGAAGCTATTAAACTCCTAGATAATATTATGGTTAATTATTCTCAATGGCACACCGAAAGATCTACTAATAAAAAAAGTGCATGCGATAGAAGAAATTAATGTTTTGAGCGGAAAGATGGATGAACTTATGAAATTATTTGCTATTAAAAGTGTTTCTTCTGATCCTAATGATATGCCATTATCTACTTTGATTGAGAACAATAATGAATCTATGGATGTGAATTTTGTTGGTAGGAATAATTTTGGTAACAACGCGTATAGAGGAAACTTTAATCCTAAGTCGTTCCCTATTAATTCCTCTAATAATTATGGTAATTCCTACAACAATTCTTATGGAAATTTTAATAAGATGCCCTCTGAATTTGAGACCAGTGTTAAGGAGTTTATGAATTCGCAAAAGAATTTCAACGCTTTGCTTGAAGAAAAATTGCTTAAGGTTGATGAATTGGCTAGGAACGTTGATAGAATTTCTCTTGATGTTGATTCTTTAAAACTTAGATCTATTACACCTAAGCATGATATCAATGAGTCTCTCAAAGCCATGATAATTTCCATTGATGAGTGCAAAGAAAGAACCGCTAGGATGCGTGCTAAGAAAGATTGCTTTGTGAAAGTGTGTTCTTCTAGTTTCTATGAGAATAAAGATGAAGACCTAAAAGTTATTGATGTGTCTCCTATTAAATCTTTGTTTTGCAATATGAATCTTGATAATGATGGGACTGGAGATGAGTCAACTTTAGTTAGAAGGCGTCCCAAAAATTTGGTGTTTTTAGATCTTGATGCAAAAATTGGTAAAAGTGGGATTGAAGAGGTCAAAACTTTAGATACCGATGAACCAACTATCTTGGATTTCAAGGAATTTAATTATGATAATTTCTCTTTGATATATTGTATTTCCTTTTTGCAATCCGTGCTAAATTCTCCTCATGCTTATAGTCAAAATAAAGCTTTTACTAAACATATCGTAGATACTTTGATGCAATCTTATGAAGAAAAACTTGAGTTGGAAGTTTCTATCCCTAGAAAACTTTATGATGAGTGGGAACCTACTATTAAAATTAGAATTAAATATCATAAATGCTATGATTTGTGTGATTTGGGTGCTAGTGTTTCCACGATCCCAAAAACTTTGTGTGATTTGCTAGGATTCTGTGAATTTGATGATTGTTCTTTAAACTTGCACCTTGCGGATTCCACTATTAAGAAACCTATGGGAAGAATTAATGATGTTCTTATTGTTGCAAATAGGAACTATGTCCCCGTAGATTTCATTGTTCTTGACATAGATTGCAATCCTTCATGTCCGATTATTCCTAGTAGACCTTTCCTTAGAACGATTGGTGCAATTATAGATATGAAGGAAGGGAATATTAGATTCCAATTTCCGTTAAGGAAAGGCATGGAACACTTTCCTAGAAAGAAAATAAAATTACCTTATGAATCTATTATGAGAGCCACTTATGGATTGCCCACCAAAGATGGCAATACTTAGATCTATCCTTGTTTTTATGCCTAGCTAGGGGCGTTAATCGATAGCGCTCGTTGGGAGGCAACCCAATTTTATTTTAGTTTTTTTTGCTTTTTGCTTCTGTTTAGGAATAAATAATTGAACTAGCCTCTGGTTAGATTTGTTTTTATGTTTTAATTAGTGTTTGTGCCAAGTGAAACCTATAGGATCTTCTTGGATGATAGTTATTTGATCTTGCTGAAAATTCCAGAAACTTTCTGTTCATGAAAACAATTGTTAAAAATCATCAGAACATGATAAAATACTGATTCCAATTGCAGCAGAACAATAGACAAATTATTTAGGTCTTCCTATTTTGGTAGAATTTTTTGAGTTCCAGAAGTTTGCGTTAGTTACAGATTACTACAGACTGTTCTGTTTTTGACAGATTCTGCTTTTCATGTGTTGTTTGCTTATTTTGATGAATCTATGGCTAGTAAAATAGTTTATAAACCATATAGAAGTTGGAATACAGTAAGTTTAAAACCAATATAAATAAAGAATGAGTTCAATACAGTAACTTGAAGTGGTGTTTTGTTTTCTTTCGCTAACGGAGCTCACGAGATTTTCTGTTGATTTTTGTGTTGTGAAGTTTTCAAGTTTTGGGTAAAGATTTGATGGATTATGGAACAAGGAGTGGCAGGAGCCTAAGCTTGGGGATTCCCATGGCACCCCAAGGTAATCTAAGGACACCAAAAGCCAAAGCTTGGGGATGCCCGGAAGGCATCCCCTCTTTCGTCTTCGTCCATCGGTAACTTTACTGGGAGCTATATTTTTATTCACCACATGATATGTGTTTTGCTTGGAGCGTCTTGTATGATTTGAGTCTTTGCTTTTTAGTTACCACAATCATCCTTTCTGTACACACCTTTTGAGAGAGACACACATGATTCAGAATTTATTAGAATACTCTATGTGCTTCACTTATATCTTTTGAGCTATATAGTTTTTGCTCTAGTGCTTCACTTATATATTTTAGAGCACGGTGGTGGATTTGTTTTATATAAATTATTGTTCTCTCATGCTTCACTTATATTATTTTGAGAGTCCTACAAAACAGCATGGTAATTTGCTTTAATTGTGAAATTAGTCCTAATATGCTAGGTATTCAAGATAGTAAAAACTTTCTTATGAGTGTGTTGAATACTAAGAGAAGTTTGATGCTTGATGATTGTTTTGAGATATGGAGGTAGTGATATTAAAGTTGTGCTAGTTGAGTAGTTGTGAATTTGAGAAATACTTGTGTTGAAGTTTGCAAATCACGTAGCATGCACGTATGGTAAACGTTGTGTAACAAATTTGAAACATGAGGTGTTATTTGATTGTCCTCCTTATGAGTGGCGGTCGGGGACGAGCGATGTATTTTCCTACCAATCTATCCCCCTAGGAGCATGCACGTAGTGCTTGGTTTTTGATGACTTGTAGATTTTTGCAATAAGTATGTGAGTTCTTTATGACTAATGTTGAGTCCATGGATTATACGCACTCTTATCCTTCCATCATTGCTAGCCTCTTCGGTACCGTGCATTGCCCTTTCTCACCTTGAGAGTTGGTGCAAACTTCACCGGTGCATCCAAACCCCTGATACGATCACGCCTATCACACATAAGCCTCCTTATATCTTCCTCAAAACAGCCACCATACCTACCTATTGTGGCATTTCCATAGCCATTCCGAGATATATTGCCATGCAACTTTCCACCGTTCTGTTTATCATGAAACGTTCATTATTGTCATATTGCCTTGCATGATCATGTAGTTGACATCGTATTTGTGGCAGAGCCACCATGCATATTATTTCATACATATCACTCTTGATTCATTTCCGTTCCTGGTACACCGCCGGGGGCATTCATATAGAGTGATACTTTGTTCTAGTATCGAGTTGTAATCATTGAGTTGTAAATAAATAGAAGTGTGATGATTATCATTCATAAAGCATTGTCCCAAAAAAAGAGAAAGGCCAAAAGAAAAAAGAAAGGCCCCAAAAAAAGAAAAAAAAAGGGGCAATGCTACTATCTTTTTCCATACTTGTGCTTCAAAGTAGCACCATGATCCTTATGATAAATAGTCTCTTGTTTTGTCACTTTCATATACTAGTGGGAATTTTTCGTTATAGAACTTGGCTTGTATATTCCAGCAATGGGCTTCCTCAAATGCTCTCGGTCTTCGTGAGCAAGCAAGTTGGATGCACACCCACTTAGTTTCTTTTGTTGAGCTTTCATACATTTATAGCTCTAGTGCATCCGTTGCATGGCAATCCCTACTCCTCACATTAACATCAATTGATGGGCATCTCCATAGCCCGTTGATTAGCCGCGTTGATGTGAGACTTTCCTTTTTGTCTTCTCCACATAACCCCATCATTATATTCTATTCCACCCATAGTGCTATATCCATGGCTCACGCTCATGTAATGCGTGAAATTTGAAAAAAAAGTTTGAGATAACTAAAGTATGAAAAAATTGCTTGGCTTGTCATCGGGTTGTGCATGATGAGAGCATTCTTGTGTGATGAAAATGGAGCATGACCAAACTATATGATTTTGTAGGGATGAACTTTCTTTGGCCATGTTATTTTGAGAAGACATAATTGCTTAGTTATTATGATTGAACTATTATTACAATTATGTCAATATTAAACTTTTTTCTTGAATCTTTTGGATCTGAATATTCATACCACAATTAGGAGGGTTACATTGGAAATTATGCTAAGTAGCATTCCACATCAAAAATTTTGTTTTTATCATTTACCTACTCGAGGACGAGCAGGAATTAAGCTTGGGGATGCTTGATACGTCTCCAACGTATCTATAATTTTTTATTATTCCATGCTATATTATATTCTGTTTTGGATGTTTAATGGGCTTTATTATACACTTTTATATTATTTTTGGGACTAACATATTAACCAGAGGCCCAGCCCAAATTGCTGTTTTTGCCTATTTCAAGGTGTTTATGAAAAAGAATATCAAACGGAGTCCAAAAAGAATGAAACCTTTGGAAACGTGATTTTCGGAACAAACGTGATCCAGAGGACTTGGAGTGGACGTCAAGCAACACAAGAGGAAGCCACGAGGTAGAGGGCGCGCCTACCCCCTGGGCGTGCCCTCCACCCTCGTGGGCCCCTCGTTGCTCCATCGACGTACTTCTTCCTCCTATATATACCCATATACCCTGGAGACATCATATACGAAGCCAAAACCCTATTTCCACCGCCGCAACCTTCTCGCATTCGTGAGATCCCATCTTGGGGCCTTTTTCCGGCTCCCACGGAGGGGGCATTGATCATGGAGGGCTTCTACATCAACACCATAACCTCCCCGATGATGTGAGAGTAGTTTACCTCAGACCTTCGGGTCCACGGTTATTAGCTAGATGGCTTCTTCTCTCTCTTTGGATCTCAATACAAAGTTCTCGTCGATTATCTTGGAGATCTATTTGATGTAACTCTTCTTTTGCGGTGTGTTTGTCGACATCCTATGAATTGTGGGTTTATGATCAAGTTTATCTATGAACAATATTTGGATCTCCTCTGAATTATTTTATGTATGATTGGTTATCTTTGCAAGTCTCTTCGAATTATTAGTTTGGTTTGGCCTACTAGATTGATCTTTCTTGCAATGGGAGAAGTGCTTAGCTTTGGGTTCAATCTTGCGGTGTCCTTTCCCAAAGGATGTTAGGGCAGCAAGGCACGTATTGTATTGTTGCCATCGAGGATAAAAAGATGGGGTTTATATCACATTGCATGAGTTTATCCCTCTACATCATGTCATCTTGCTTAAAGCATTACTCTGTTCTTATGAACTTAATACTCTAGATGCACGCTGGATAGCGGTCGATGTGTGGAGTAATAGTAGTAGATGCAGAATCGTTTCGGTCTACTTGTCGCGGAGGTGATGCCTATATACATGATCATACTGATACGTCCATTTTGCATCATGCTTTTATATCGATATTTATTGCATTATGGGCTGTTATTTCATGTTATGTCACAATACTTATGGCTATTCTCTCTTATTTTACAAGGTTTACATGAAGAGGGAGAATGCTGCAGCTGGAATTCTGGCCGAAAAGGAGCAAATATTGGAGAACTATTCTCAAGCAACTCCAAAAGTCCTCAAACTCCACGGAATATCTTAAAATAAATAAAGAAAAATCGTCAGCTAAAGATGAAGGCCAGGGCCCACACCCGCTCACGAGGGTGGGGCGCCCTGGGCGCCGCCCCTACCTCGTGGCCCCTGGTGGCTCTCCGATGCCCATCTTCTCCTATATGAAGTCTTTCGATGAGAAAAACATTAAGCAACCTTTCGACGAGACTCACGCCACGAGGTGGAACCTTGGCGGAACCAATCTAGGGCTCCGGCAGAGGCTGTTCATTGCCAGGGACACTTCCCTCAGGAGGGAAATCATCGCCATCATCATCACCAACGCTCCTCTCATCAGGAGAGGGCAATCTCCATCAACATCTTCACCAACACCATCTCATCTCCAAACCCTAGTTCATCTCTTGTATCCAATTCTTGTCCCCAAGTCCGGGATTGGTGCTAGTAGGTTGCTAGTAGTGTTGATTACTCCTTGTAGTTGATGCTAGTTGGTTTATTTGGTGGAAGATCATATGTTCAGACCCTTTATGCATTTTATTACCCCTCTGATTATGAACATGAATATGCTTTGTGAGTAGTTACGTTTGTTCCTGAGGACAAGGGAGAAGTCTTGCTATTAGTAGTTGTCGGTGTCAAAACCGGCGGATCTCGGGTAGGGGGTCCCCAACCAAGGCCCAAAGGCGGATGGTAACAGGAGACAAGGGACACGATGTTTTTACCCAGGTTCGGGCCCTCTCGATGGAGGTAATACCCTACTCCGCTTGATTAATATTGATGATATGGGTAGTACAAGAGTAGATCTACCACGAGATCGTAGAGGCTAAACCCTAGAAGCTAGCCTATGGTATGATTGTTGTTAGATCCCTCGGACTAAAACCCTTCGGTTTATATAGACACCGAATAGGGTTAGGGTTACAAAGAGTGGGTTACAATTGGTAGGATATCTACATATCCATATCGCCTAGCTTGCCTTCCTCTCCAATGAAACTCCCATCCCGACACGGGGACGAAGTCTTCAATCTTGTATCTTCATAGTCCGTGAGTCCGCCAACGATGATAGTTCGGGCTATCCCGGACACCCCCTAGTCCAGACTCCCTCAAGGTAGCCTCCCTAACCAGGCTTCAATGACGACGAGTCCGGCGCGCATATTGTCTTCGGCATTGCAAGGCAGGTTCCTCCTCCGAATACTTCATAGAAGATTTTGAACACAAGGACAGTGTCCGGCTCTGCGAAATAATTTCCACATAACACCGTAGAGACAATCTGCTGACGTATTCCGCAGCGTGCCATCACGCCACGGCCATGTCTTCGTTCGAATCGTTTTCTTGTACCGCCTCGGTAGCGTTTAGCGGCGGTTTCCTTGGCACGTATTGTCAAAGCAGAGATCGTGTCCCCTTATTCAGGGATTCTCATCAATACGGACGTGGGTAACCCAACCGCGCCATTGATTACGGCACTTGGAAGATAAGAGAGATTTACCAGGCTGGTGGGGGCGCTTTGTTGTGTCCGTCCACATAAGGGGATAAGGATCCACCTTTTCACCTTTGCTCATCCATTTCCGCGCACTCAAGCTCCAGCGCCCAAGTCCGCACATCTCTCCTCAACCTTCTCCAGCCATGTCCGGAGCGGGAGGCAAGTGGATGGCCTCCTCCGTCACGGAGGGGCACATCACAAGGCTGCGGGAGGCCGGATACTTGTCCAGCGACATCGCGTGTCGGCTCCCCACCAAGGGGCAGCTCATCCCCACCCCCAGGCCCCATGAGAGGGTGGTGTTCCTCACCCACTTCCTCCGCGGACTAGGTTTTCCACTTCACCCATTTGTCCGGGGCTCATGGTCTACTACGGCCTGGATTTCCACGATCGGCCCCAAACTTCATCCTCAATATCTCGATGTTTATCGTCGTGTGCGAGGCCTTCCTCCATCCAGCCCCACTTCGCTTATGGTTGAAGACCTTTAGCGTCAAGCCGTCAAGATAGTGGGCGGCCGGTTGCCGGAGTGCGGAGGCGCCATGGCGGGCAGGATGCCCAACATTACATGGCTTGAGGGCTCCTTCGTGGAGACCATAAAGGGGTGGCAATCGGGGTGGTTCTACATCACCGAGCCGCGCGACTCCAAATGGGCGGCGGCCCCCGAATTCAGATCTGGTTCCCCCACATGGCTCACATCATGGAAAGAGACGGGCCTGACGTGGGGTGATTCGGAAGAGCTGGCCGGACTCCAAACCTGTGTCCGAAACCTGGTGGACAAGAACCTCAAGCTTGTCAACGTAGTCCGTGTTATGCTCATCCGCCGGATTCTCCCATGCCAAGAACGGGCCTTCAATTTGTGGGAGTTTGATCCGCATGACACGGACCTTGAGCCGGGCTCTTTGACACCTACGTGCGAAGATGCACGGAAGGTGTTGTTCAAGGCGCTGAAGCTCCGCATCCGCCATCGAAGATCGCGGATTCCGCCGCAGTGTCAAGCCAGCGAGGTAAGTTATTTTGCCCTTTATGGGATTCTTTTTTCATAGTTTGACTCTATACGGGATCTAAAACTCCCTAACCTTTGACAGATCTGGTTGAAGACGTCCGGACAGATTAATCGTCTGCCTCCTTTGCCGAAGACCCGAAGTGGACGCCCGCTTGACGGGCTGCTGGTTCCGGCACCTCACGTGGTGATGGAGAAGAAGGCCAAGAAGGAGGCCACGGGAACTCAAGGAGCTCCGGCACCGGAGTGCTGCACGAGTTAAAGCAGAATCCTCTCCCGAGAACGAGGAGGAGGAAAGAAGCCTCTCCCAGTGAAGAAGAGAAGAAAAGGAAGGCCGCCCCGACTGGGGAGGCCGGAGGGTCCAAGAAGGGAAGAACCCTTCCTCCGGACGTCCCCACCAATGCCAACGATGACAAGGAGGAGTGGCCCCGAGGCCAAGCCCTGGCGAGATCGTAAGTGTCCTGATACCCATGGTTTTTTATTCATTGCATAGTGTTCTCTAATGCCAACAATCATGCAGCCTGCCCAAAAAGCGAGCTTCGCCTCCGTCATGGTCCGTGGAATTCGTCCAAGTGGAGAGCACTTCTCTTCCGCCGCCTCCTCGCCTCGCCACGACGACGCCAAGGTGGGGCCTGAGGGGGCCTGGTCAAGAGGAGGTGGCGCAGAGGCGCCACAAGGCAGCCTCCTGCACTCCAGCGAGAGGAGCAAGACCCCTCAGGGGGCTCTAAGCCCGAACCTTGTCCGGACTCCATACCGAACCTTCAGCTGCTCCAAGTCCTAAGCGGCCCTTCAGAAGAAGGGTAAGACGCCTGTGTCCTCCGTCCAACCGAGGCACCGGACAGCATCTTGGGCGCTTAACAGCGCCTCCATCGAAGAGGAGCACCGCACTGTTATGAGTGCGGTGATCCAGAAATTCAGTCCACCAAGAGCGGGCTGACTGAAGCCTGCGACAGCCTTCTAACAGGCTTTGAGGTAAGTTTTCAATATATGTAAGAAGATTACCGCATAGACAATAGCCCCTGATGCTTGGTTCGGTGTTCGGAGAGAAAAGCCGGACTAAGGATCTAAAAAGATATACGCAGGAGTCTAACATAATTATGTCAATATGGGAATGCAGGCTGCCCTGCCGACCTGCCGCCAGACCGATCATGGAGGTCAATGTATTAAAGGAGAGCCTCGAGCGGTCCGAGAACAAGCTCGGCCAAGCCAAGAGGCAGCTTGAGGACAAGGAAGGTAAGTAATACCTTATGGAATTGTTAAAAATGTGGTTGCAAAAGATAGCAGGAATAACGTGGGTACTGCAGGGGCCACAAACGAGGTGGCGACCCTGAAGGAAGCGGTGACCGCATGCCGAAACAAAGCGGCATGAGCGCACCGAGCGAGAGAAGGGGAGGTGCGGTCATGGAGGTACGGCAAGAGCTCCAGTTCTCGTGAAAAACACGAGGGTTTGGAGCGTGACTCAAGACCCGAGAGTCCGAGCTTGCCTCGGCTCTTGAGAGTGCCAAGGCCGCTAAGGTCAAGCCTGAAAGCCCTCCAGGAGATTGAGGCGATGAGGAAGATAGCGGCGGGTAAGGCATTCTTTATACAAAGCAAGAATGTAAAAGTCAATTATCTGCTACTTACCCGAATCCGGAGCTCTCCAGGAGCCTTCGCAGATCTGCCCGGCAGTGTATCTGATGCCGCCGCTTTCTACCGAGCTGAAGAGGGGAGCTCGACGGAGAAGGTGTTCTGGTCTCAGTATGCTGAGGCCGAACATCCGGTGCCCCTGAGCGACCAGCTGAAGCAGCTGGTCGAGCTCCATAAGGTCGCCGAACAGGCCATGAAGGGCCTCATAGTTCGGCTGTGGCCAACGGAAGCCATGCCTGGGAGCTACTTCGGTCTAGTGCGGCGGCTGGTGGACGCCTGTCCATGGATTGAAGTCATCAAGCGCTCCGTCTGCATTGAAGGTGCCCGTAGGGCCCTTGCCCGTGCTAAGGTGCACTGGGGCAAGCTGGACGGTGAGAAGCTTGTGAAGGACGGACCACCACCGGGCAAGGAGCATCGCACGCCTGAAATGTATTATGAGGGCGTCTTGAAGGGTACCGCTGATAGCGGGTGAATGCTCCAAAGATGTAATTTTTGAATAGACTCGCGTTTGTTATCCCGTACGCCAAAACTTGTTCATATGCGCTTAAGCAACGCTTGTTAATTTAAAATATTACCTTCGTAGCGGCTGTTTATCAAAATTTGAGAGATGGCAAGTCGTTGGCTTCAGCCCCCATGCCACGAAAGTCTTTGGGGTGTTCGGGATAAACTTGAGCTCTTGTTCCCATTCTTGGGTCCTTCGAGGGAGGCGCTCAACGCAACGTAACAAGGCAACGGACTTATAGTGCTTGAACACTGTGACTTAGCCATAGAATTCTATAATTTTAAATTTCGGCGAAGCCCCTAGTATTCGAAGACCGAGTTCGGGCGCTATCCACGCCTTTGGCCGGACAATGCCGGTTCCTCGCTCTAAGCGGCATAAGTCTTTAGGGACCGAAAAACCTCTCGAACAGCGACCAGCTCTCGCCCTATCATGACGGTCAGTTTTAGCTTTCTCCACTGAGGTGCTCACCCAGCTCAACCGAGGCACAATCGCAGTGGTTCTCCCAGCGCTACCTTAGCCGATATAACGGAACGTAAGGTACCAAAACATGGGAGCCGGGCGAACCCTACTATTGACCCAAGACATGATTCGAGCCGATGCATATAATGTTATAAGTTCGGGTGCCACACTTGTGAAAGTCTTCGGACTTGTCACACCAAGTTTTTGGGGTACATAAGCCCCTGGTGTGGTGGCCGTACCAAAGTGTACGGGTGCAACATGTCATAGATGAACATATACAATGGGAAAGAAAGCAATATTAGGCAAGAGCTATATATTGTTTATTCGAAGGAAACTTCAAATAAAAGCGTAATCGATACAAATTTGGCGATAAGCAAGGTGCAGGACTTTTGACATGTCCCCTTCCGAGGTAAGTTTGCGGTGTGGTATGTAAAACAGGTGTACTGCTCGTAATAGAGACCACCTGGACACTTGACGCAGTTTTTCTGCTTCCCTGGCTGTTGTATCGTGTAGTCGGAGCGAATGCCGGACAGGGCTTCTGGAGAACAGAGTCCTGAAAGTAAAAAAAGAAGAAAAAAAGAAAGAAAGGAATGACACAAACGGTAGCCCCTAGTGCGGTCTAGCCGCATTCTGGGCACGCCGTGGTCGTGGCCCGTCCCCTATGCCCATGGTGCTTGAGCGCAATTACGTGCGCGTAATCTGCTTGGCTTCATGAGTTCGCGAGGGCTGGGGTTAGGCGGATTGCTACGCTTGCTCGGATCGTGCCAAAGCGATCTTGTTGTAGGTTACTCGGCGCGGCTTGACGGTGTCCGGACGTTTAGTAGCCGCACTCGAGAATTGCCTTAAGAAGCTGTTACGCACTTCGCCGCAAGGGCGGCCGTATGCTCCTCCGCTCGAGGGAGCGTTGATGTTCCATTGACCGTGATAACGCCTCGAGGGCCTAGCATCTTGAGCTTGAGGTACGCATAGTGTGGCACCGCATTGAATTTTTGCGAATGCGGTTCGCCTGCAAAGGCGTGATAGCCGCCATGAACGGGACTATGTCGAAGATTAACTCTTCGCCGGAAGTTATCCGGGATCCAAGACCACTTCGAGTGTAACCGAGCCTGTCTGATTGGCCTCTACACTGGGATGACGCCTTTAAAGGTCGTCTTTGTGGGTTTAATCCTTGAGGGTCTATGCCCATTTTGCGACCGTATCCCGGTAAGCAGGTTCAAATTTCAGTCATGGCCCATCGTGACTCTAGTGAGGTGGAATCCGTCAATGATTGGGTCAAGAACCAATGTGGCGAATCCGCCGTGGCGGATGCTAGTGGGTGGTCCCTTCGATCAAAAGTGATCGGGCAGGAGGACCACAGGTTGAACTTTGGGGCGATCGCTCCATCGCATATACGTCCCTTAGTGCACGCTTCCGCTCCCTTTTGGGTATGTGGGTTGCGTATATCATGTTCACCGTCCGCACTTGTGGGGAAAGCCCTTCTGTCCTCTATTGTTCGGCGGCCGGGGCTCCTCCTCATCATCGCTAAGCAGCCCTTGTCATTGAGTTCGCATTAAACTTGCTCTGCTTGCTTGAACACCCAACAATCCCTGTTGGTGTGGTTGGCTAGTTTTTCTGGGGTGCCATGTATCCGCACAAGCGGTCGAGTATTCGGTCCAAGTTGGACGGGCCCCTGGTATTTCTTTTGAATGGCTTCTTCCACGACCGAGTTTAGAGCCTCTGAATCCGCATTTACCGTCAGATCTTCAGCATTGTCACCGCTAATGCGGGCGTTTATGCTTGTTGCGACGCCGACCTGCCATTGTTGTCCTTGTTATCCGAACTACCGTGGTGTTTGGCCAAGTTGTTGCTTCGAGCTAGCTAGCTGTCCTCTCCAGCAAAAGCGGGTCATGAGTGTGGTGAGGGCTGCCATGGATTTCGCTTTTCCTCTCCTAGGTGCGGGCTAGCCACTCGTCGCGGATGTTGTGTTTGAAGGCTGCTAGTGCCTCTCCATCCGCATAATCGACGATCTGATTTTTCTTCGTTAGGAACCGGCCCGTAATTGTCTCGCCGATTCTTCCGGCTGCTGAATTATATGGCTAAGGTCATCTCAAGGCTGCGGGTGATCGCACATATGTGCCACAGGAAGTTATCGAGGAATGCGGCTTCCTGTGTCCTCCCAACAACCGATTGACTCTGGCCGGCAAGCTGTTGAGCCAATGCCGAGCTGGTCCTTTAAGCTTGAGTGGGAGGTATTTGATGGCATGTAGATCATCACCGCAAGGGCCATGTGGATATGGAGGAGATAGTCCTCGATCTAGACCGCAGGATCTGTGGTACCATCGTGATGATTCGATGTTTACGGGTTTGAAGCCCTCGAGGGATTTGATGATCCATTACTTCATCTCGTGAAGCATAGTGGGTGTCTTGGCGCCTCTGTATTGGGCTATATCACGACATATAGCTCATATGAGCTTTGTTCATCATTTCGCCCGCCGGGGTTCTTTGTATCCGGCGCGTGACGGTAATCATCCCAGTCGTTAGGTGCCCACGCGATCTGTAGATCGATCTTGTTTGCTTTGCCTTATCCTCCAAAGTATATCTCGCCAAGTCGCGCCGTTCTCCCGTGCCTTGGTACTTTTTGAGCGGGCGTCGGGCGTGGCTTGAGCGGAGGGCCGAGAGGCTTCTCTGTCATGACCACGGGTGGCCGGTCTGCCATGTCGTCTTGGCTGGTGATGCGGGTGCTTCCTCCTGATCGAGGCAACGGCCTGCGTTTGGGGTAGCTTTTGGAGGCGTTCGAGTTCGTACTCTTGGCTGCAAGGACTTCGGTCCATCTGTCAGCTAGCAAGTCTTGGTCAGCTCTAAACTGCTGCTGCTTTTTCTTGAGGCTACTTGCCGTGGCCATGAGCCTGCGTTTAAAACGCTCTTGTTATGCGGGATCCTCAGGCACAACAAATTCGTTGTCGTTGAGGCTTGCCTCATCTTCGGAGGGAGGCATATAATTATCGTTCTCTACCTCTCTGTCTGCCTCTCTATCATGAGGGCTGGCTTCTCCCTCCTCCGTGTTGAATCACCGGAGGGGTTGTCTTCACCTTGTCAAGGTGTTATTATCTCCCGTGCCGGAATCACCGTTTTTGCTGTGGCGGGATTTAGAGCGGCGCCGCTGACGCCGGCGCTTGGGCTGTTTCTTAGAGGGATCATCCTCCGCTGTTCCATCGCCATTCCCATCTTTTGGGATGTCCACCATGTATATGTCGTATGACGAAGTGGCCTTCCAAAGGCCCTATAGGTGCTGGTTCTTGGTTGTCTCCTGCATCGTCAGTCCATACCTGGCCGATGTCTTCGAGTCAAGTCGAGCATGTCGGTTAAATCATGGATAGTGGCTACAAAGTGGGTGGTGGGTGGGCGTTGAATTTCTTCGTCGTCCGCATCCCAACCCTCCTCCGACCATATTCCGCCGTGGCTCTCCGATAAAGAGAGAGACTTTAGTGAATTCAGGATGTCGCCAAAGGGCGAGTCTTGCCGAAGATGTCCGCCGATGAACTCCATAACCGGGCGCCTAATCGGATTCTACCGGTAGGGGCGGGAGGTTCGAGTCCGGAGAGGAGTCCCAGACTCGTGAGTCACAGTGCTTTGCAAAGGACAGTGGTTGTGTTCGCTCAATCGCCGCAGAGATTGTAGCCCCGAGGCGGTGTCCAGCCACTCGTCCTCGATCGGTAAGTCGGCTCGAACTAAGGGTCGGAGCGGACGCCAAGCGCTCTGGTGACACCGTTCGCCGGCAGTAGCTAGATCATACCCATCGAGACAAGCGGCGCGCGCTATTGGTGGCTCAATCCACGAAGATCAAATCTCCGCGGATGTCAGCCGTGTGGTTCAAACTCCCAAATCTGACCTGATGGCCAGGGCGTAGCTTTCGATCTGCTCCGGATGGCCAAGTGAATTGCCCGCGGTGCAAAGCCGCCAAATACGTAAGATCTGTCCGGGAGAAAAGTCTCACCACCAGACGCGTCGTTATTGATGATCGAAGGAGCCATCGGCCTCTGGTGACGACAGAGGAACTCTCAATGAAAGCACCAATGTCGGTGTCAAAACCGCGGATCTCGGGTAGGGGGTCCCGAATCGTGCGCCCGGTGGATGGTAACAGGAGACAAGGGACACGATGTTTTACCTGTGTTCGGGCCCTCTCGATGGAGGTAATACCCTACCTCGCTTGATTAATATTGATGATATGGGTAGTACAAGTGTAGATCTACCACGAGATCGTGAGAGGCTAAACCCCTAGAAGCTAGCCTATGGTATGATTGTTGTTCGTCCTACGGACTAAAACCCTTCGGTTTATATAGACACCGAATAGGGTTAGGGTTACACATAGTCGGTTACAATTGGTAGGAGATCTACATATCCGTATCGCCAAGCTTGCCTTCCACGCCAAGGAAAGTCCCATCCGGACACGGGACGAAGTCTTCAATCTTGTATCTTCATAGTCCAGGAGTCTGGCCAACGATGATAGTTTGGCTATCCGGACACCCCCTAGTCCAGGACTCCCTCAGTAGTCATGTGAATTTGGTATTCGTTCGATATTTTGATAAGATGTATGTTGTCTAGCCTCTAGTGGTTTTATGTGAACGTCGACTACATAACACTTCACCATTATTTGGGCCTAGAGGAAGGCATTTGGAATTAATAAGTAGATGATGGGTTGCTAGAGTGACAGAAGCTTAAACCCTAGTTTATGCGTTGCTTCGTTAGGGCTGATTTGGATCCATATGTTTCATGCTATGGTTAGGTTTACCTTAATACTTTTGTTCTAGTTGCGGATGCTTGCAATAGAGGTTAATCATAAGTGGGATGCTTGTTCAAGTAAGAACAGCACCCAAGCAATCGCCCACCCACATATCAAATTATCAAAGTACCGAACACCGAATCATATGAGCGTGATGAAAACTAAGCTTGACAATATTCCCATGTGTCCTCGGGGAACGCTTTTCCTATTATAAGAGTTTGTCCAGAGCTTGTCCTTTGCTACAAAAAGGATTGGGCCACCTTCCTGCACTCTTTATTTACTCTTGTTACTTGTTGCTCGTTACAATTTATCTTATCACAAAACTATCTGTTACCACTTATTTCAAAGATTTGCAGAGAATACCTTGCTGAAAACCGCTTATCATATCCTTCTCGCTCCTCGTTGGGTTCGACACTCTTACTTATCGAAGGACTACGATAGATCCCCTATACTTGTGGGTCATCAAGACTCTTTTTCCGCGCCGCTTGCCGGGAGTGTAGCGCCTTTGGTAGGTGGAATTTGGTAAGGAAAATTTTATATAGTGTGATGAAATTCTATCGTCACTTGTTACTATGGAAAGTAATTCTACGAGGGGCTTGTTAGGGTATCTTCACCCGTCCGATGAGAGCAAAGAGTTGCTCCTCAACCCTCATCGAACCTATTGAAAATGAAACTCCTTTTGAATTTCCTTCGGTATGATGGAAAAACTGGTAGCTAATACTTTTACGGAGATGGAACAAAGCATCCCGATGAACATCTACTCTATGTGGATGAAGTTTGTGGACTATTTAAGCTTGCGGTATACCCGATGATGTTGTTAAGAAGAAGGTTTTCCTTTATCTTTGAAGGGATACGCATTGACATGGTATAGGCTATGTGATGATACGAGATCGTGGAACTATAAAAGATTGAAATTGGAATTTCATCAAAAGTATTACCCTATGCATCTTGTTCACCGTGATCACAATTATATAAATAATTTTTGGCCTGGCGAAGGAGAAAGCATCGCTCAAGCTTGGGGGAGGCTTAAATCAATGTTATATTCATGCCCCAATCATGAGCTCTCAAGAGTGACAATCCTTTAGAATTTTTATGCTCGGCTTTCTGATAACAATCGCACCATGCTCGATACTTCTTGTCTTTGGCTCTTTTATGATGAAGACTATTGAATTCGGATGGAATTTATTGGATAGAATTAAACGTAACTCCTACGAAGATTGGGACCTCGACGAAGGTAAGGAGTCAGGTATGACACCTAAGTTTGATTGTGTTAAATCTTTTATGGATACCGATATTTTCCGTAAGTTTAGCACTAAATATGGACTTGACTCTAAGATAGTAGCTTCTTTACGTGAATCTTTTGCTACTTATGTTGATCTCCCAAGGAGAAGTGGTTTAAATATCATCCTCCCATAGAAGTAAAAGTAGCTGCACCTATTAAAGTTGAAGAAAAGACTGTCACTTGTAATGATCCTATTGTTCCTACCTCTTATGTTGAGAAACCACCTTTCCCTGTTAGAATAAAGGATCATGCTAAAGCTTCAACTGTGGTTCGTAAAAGCAATATTAGAACTTATACACCTCCTGAGCAAATCAAAGTAGAACCTAATATTGCTATTGTTAAAGATCTCTTGTCCGATAATATTGATGGGCATGTTATTCAGTTCTACGGTGAATCTGCTAGAATTGCTAAACCTTGTGCTAAAGACGAACATAGACATGTGGTAGGCGTGCCTGTTATTTATGTTAAAATAGGAGATCATGGTTATCATGGCTTATGTGATATGTGTGCTAGTGCTAGTGTTATACCTTATAACTTATATAAAGAAATTGATGTGTGTGCTAGTGTTATCATGGCTTATGTGATATGTGTGCTAGTGCTAGTGTTATACCTTATAACTTATATATGAGGTTATCATGGCTAAATTGCACCCACTGAGTTAGAAGATATTGATGTTACAATTAAACTTGCCAATAGAGATACTATATCTGCAATGGGAATTGTTAGAGATGTTGAAGTCTTGTGTGGGAAAACTAAATATACTGCTGATTTTCTTGTTCTCAGTTCCCCACAAGATAGCTTTTGTCCCATTATATTTGGTAGACCCTTCTTGAACACTTTATTAATGCTAAGATAGACTGCAAAAAAGAATGTTGTTACTATTGGCTTGGATGATTTGGTTCATGAGTTTAATTTCTCTAAATTTAGTAAACAACATCATGAGGAAGAATTGCCTAGTAAGGATGAAATTATTGGTCTTGCTTCTATTGTCGCATTACCTCCTAGTGATCCTTTAGAACACTATTTGCTAGACCATGAAAATGATATGTTCATGAATGAAAGAAGGAAATAGATGAAGTATTCTTTAAGCGAAACCTATTACGCAACACAATCTGCCTGTTGAAATCCTAGGGATCCTCCTCCACCCAAGGGTGATCCTGTTTGAGCTTAAACCGTTGCTCGATAATCTTAAATATGCTTATCTTGATGAAAAGAAAATATATCTTGTTATTATCAAGCTAACCTTCAGAGCATGAAGAAGAAAGATTATTGAAAACTCAAGAAGCACCGTGCCGCTATTGGATATACTCTTGATGATCTTAAGGGCATTAGTCCCACTCTATGTCAACATAAAATAAATTTGAAGTGGATGCCAAACCAGTTCGTGATCCTCAACGACGCTTGAATCCTAAAATGAAAGAAGTGGTAAGAAAAGAAATACTCAAGCTTACGGAGGCGGTATAATTTATCCCATTGCCGATAGTCGTTAGGTAAGTCCTGTCCATTGTGTCCCTAAGAAGGGAGGTATTATTGTTGTCCCTAATGATAAAGATGAATTGATCCATGAAGAATTATCACAGGTTATAGGATGGTAATTGATTTCCATAAATTAAATAAAGCTACTAAGAAAGATCATGACCCCTTACCTTTTATTGATCAAATGCTAGAAAGACTATGCAAACACACACATTATTGCTTTCTAGATGGTTATTCTGGTGTCTCTCAAATACCTGTGTCGGCCAAAGATCAATCAAAGACTACTTTTACATGCCCTTTTGGTACTTTTGCTTATAGACGTATGCCTTTTGGTTTATGTAATGCACCTGCTACCTTTCAAAGATGAGTGATGGCTATATTCTCTTACTTTTGTGAAAAGATTGGTGAGGTTTTCATGGACGACTTTTCCGTCTATGGATCCTCTTTTGATGATTGCTTGAGCAATCTTGATCGAGTTTTGCAGAGATGTGAAGAAACTAATCTTGTCTTGAATTGGGAAAAGTGCCACTTTATGGTTAATGAAGGTATTGTCTTGGGGCACAAAGTTTCCAAAGAGGTATTGAAGTTGATAAAGCCAAGGTTGATGCTATTGAAAAGATGCCATGTCCCAAGGACATCAAAGGTATAAGAAGTTTCCTTTGGTCATGCCGGATTTTATAGGAGGTTCATTAAGGACTTCTCAAAAATTTCTCGGCCTGAACAATTTATTACAAAAAGATGTACCATTTGTCTTTGATGATGATTGTGTAGAAGCATTTGAAATACTTAAGAAAGCATTAGTCTCGCACCTGTTGTTCAAATGCCACCGATTGGAATTTACCTTTGAAATTATTTGTGATGCAATTGATTATGTTGTAGGTGCTGTTCTAGGGCAAAGAGTTGATAAGAAATTAAATGTTATCCATTATGCTAGTAAGACTCTAGACAATGCTCAAAGAAATTATGCTACTACCGAAAAGGAACTTTTAGCATTTGTATTTGCTTGTGATAAATTCAGACCCTATATTATAGATTCTAAAGTAACTATTCACACTGATCATGCTGCTATTAAATATCTTATGGAAAAGAAAGATGCAAAACCTAGACTTATTAGATGGGTTCTCTTGCTGCAAGAATTTGATTTGCATATTGTTGATAGAAAACGAAATGAGAACCCCGTTGCTATGTATAACTTATCTAGGTTAGAGAATGTTCTTGATGACCCACTACCTATTGATGATAGCTTTCCTGATGAGCAATTAAATGTCATAAGTACTTCTCGTAGCACTCCATGGTATGTCGATTATGCTAATTATATTGTTGCTAAATTTTTACCACCTAGCTTCACATACCAACAAAAGAAAAAGTTTTCTATGATTTGCGACATTACTTTTGGGATGACCCACATCTTTATAAAGAAGGAGTACATGGTGTTATTAGACGTTGTGTGCCTGAGCATGAACAGAACATATCCTACGCAAGTGTCACTCCGAAGCTTATGGAGGACACCACCGGGAGATAGAACCGCACATAAGGTATTGCAATCCGGTTTTATTGGCCTCACTCTCTTCAAAGATGCCCGTAAGTTTGTTTTGTCTTGCGAAGGAATGTCAAAGAATTGGTAATATTAGTAGACGCCAAGAAATGCCTATGAATTATTCACTTGTTATTGAACCATTTTAATGTTTGGGGCTTTGATTATATGGGACCTTTTCCTGCCTCTAATGGATATACACATATTTTGCTGTTGTTGATTACATTACTAAGTGGGTAGAAGCTATTCCAACTAGTAGTGCTGATCATAACACTTCTATTAAAATGCTTAAGGAAGTTATTTTCCCAAGGTTTGGAGTCCCTAGATATTTAATGACTGATGGTGGTTCACATTTTATTCATGGTGCTTTCCGTAAAATTCTTGCTAAATATGACGTTAATCATAGAATTGCATCTCCATATCACCCATGCCTAGTGGTCAAGTAGAATTGAGCAATAGAGAGCTCAAATTAATTTTGCAAAAGACTGTTAATAGGTCTAGAAAGAATTGGTCCAAGAAACTTGATGATGCATTATGGGCCTATAGACCTCGCATATAAGAATCCTATGGTTATGTCTCCGTATAAAATGGTTTATGAAAAGCATGTCACTTACCTCTCGAACTAGAACATAAGGCATATTGGGCTATTAAAGAGCTCAACTATGATTTCAAACTTGCCAAAGGAGAAAAGGTTATTTGATATTAGCTCACTTGATGAATGGAGAACCCAAGCTTATGAAAATGCTAAGTTGTTTAAAGAAAAGTTAAAAGATGGCATGACAAAAAGGATACAAAAGCGTGAGTTTAATGTAGGTGATTATGTATTGCTATACAACTCTCGCTTAAGAATTTTGCAGGAAAACTTCTCTCTAAATGGGAAGGTCCCACGTTATCGAGGAGGTCTATCGCCCGTGCTATAAAAAATCAACAACTTCAAGGCACAAATCCAAGGTGGTAAACGGTCAAAGGATCAAACATTATATCTCGTGTAATCCCATAAATGTTGAAATCAGAACCCTGGAGGAATACATAAGGGACACTTTCTGCATCGCTTCCGAGACTCGAAAAGGAATAGGTATGTGGTATGGTAAGTAAACCGACTCCAAAACAATTTTTAAGGCAATATTCGTTTGGAATATTTAGAAAAATAGAAAAATAAGTGGCAGTCCGGGAAGGACACGAGGGCCTCACGAGGGTGGTGGGCGCGCCCTACCCCCCTAGGTGCGCCCCCCTACCTCGTGAGCACCTCGTGTGCCCTCCGGACTCCATTTTCTTGCACGATACGTATTTTCGTCGGTAAAAATTCATTATATATTCTCCGAAGGTTTTGACTCCATATCACGCAAATATCCTCTGTTTTTGTTTCGAGCTATTGCTGCTGCAGTTTAGAGCAAGATGTCTTCTCAAGAGTCAATCGGGGAGAGCCGGGTAGCTAACCCGGCACCGGAACCAAGGGAAAACAGCGACGCTGACCACTTTGGGCCAGCAACGGAGGAAGAGATGGAGTCTGACCTGATGAGGGTAGATGCCATGGAAGATCAAGAAGTCACCTCTCGCCTCCGAGCCGGGTTTACGATGGGGAATCCATGTATCTCAGCTATTCCAAACTGGTTATCCCTTCCAATGTTAGATTTCTTTCTTATGAAAATATGAGGAGGAGTGTCTCTTGTTCTCCTGTACTATGAAATAATGGACCTCAAGCAGCAAGTCAATAAGCTTCAAGGAGGAGAACCGTATCTTGAGGGAATCATCGCCAAGAATATTACACCAACAACAAAGAAGGAGACATAATGATATGGGTATGGGCACTCCCCCTTGGCAATCGCCAAGCTTGGGGAGGTGCCTGCATCGTGATCACCATCACAACTCCTATCTTTATCGCTTTTCTTAGTTCGATCCTTTTAGTAGTATCTTGATTTAGTAGAATAAAGTCATGGCATGATCTAGTTTTGAGCTTTGCTTTATGATCCCTCTTGTAATCGAGTCTCGTGAGCTATATAATAAAGATTAGTGTTGGAGTCAAGGGCTTGATTATTTTGCCATGATCTTGGGTGAATAAAAGAAAATGAATAAAAAGAATCAAAGAGTTCATATTGATCTTATTGAAAGTAATGACTTCACATAGAAAGAGTATGATCATTAAAAGTTGTTGGGAGTTGGCAAATATAGCTTTGGTCATCGCTGTAAATTAATAGGAAGTAATAAGGAAAGAGAGGTTTCATATATAGATATATTATCATCGACATCTTTTATGATTGGGAGCACTCATTAAAATATGACATGCTAAAGAGTTGAGGTTGGACAAGGAAGACAAACATAATGAGTTATGTTTTCTTACATCCGAGATAAAGTATGTTGTCATGGATCCTCTAACGTGTTGAGCTTGCCTTTCCCCCTCATGCTAGTTAAATTCTCAAAGCACCAAGTAGAGATACTACTTGTGCTTCCAAATACCCTTAAACCAGTTTTGCCATGAGAGTCCACCATATCTACCTATGGATTGAGTAAGATCCTTCAAGTTGTGATCGGTGCAAAGCAATAAAATTGCTCTAAACATGTATGATTGATTGGTGTGAGAAATAAGCTTTATACGATCTTTGTGACGGGAAGTAATAAAAGCGACAACTGCATAATAAAGGTTCATATCACAAGGGGCAATATAGAGTGACGCTCTTTCACATTGAGATTTTGTGCATCCAACCATAAAAGCGCATGGCAACCTCTCGCTCTCTCCGCAAAGGGCCTATCTTTATTATTATCCTCTACCTTATGCAAGAGTCACGGTGATCTTCACCTTTCCTTTTCATTTTATCCTTTAGCAAGCCCAAGATGTTGGAAAGAACATGATATACATATTCTAATTGGATGTAGGGGAGCATGAATTATTATTGTTGACATTACCCTTAAGGTAAAAGGTTGTGGGGCAAAACTATAAGCCCCTATCTTTCTCTCGTGGTCCCATTAAAATCTTAGTAACCACAAGTATTGCGTGAGTGTTAGCAATTATGAAGGACTAAGTGATAGTTGAGTATGTGGACTTGCTTTTAAGCTCCATATAGACTCTTTCCGATGTTATGATAAATTGCAATTGCTTCAACGACCGAGGTTATAATTTTTTGGTGCTCAATAAGGTTTCGATTCATACTTTCGCATTGTGAAAAGATCATCACTTGAACATAAGTAATCATATGACAAAATCTATATATGTTGTTATGAGAATAATCATGATGTGCCTTCTATGTTGCAGATTTTATTTTACTATCGACGCCTCTACCTCTGCTCAAACACATGAGGACATATTTATTGTTGAGTCGGGCTTTTCGCTTGTGGACAAAGCGAGGTCTTAAGCTTGGGGAGTTGATACGTCCATTTTGCATCATGCTTTTATATCGATATTTATTGCATTATGGGCTGTTATTTCAACGTTATGTCACCAATACTTATGGCTATTCTCTCTATTTTACAAAGGTTTATATGAAGAGGAGAATGCTCAAGCAGTCTGGAATTTCCTGGGCTGGAAAAGGAGCAGAATATCGGAGACCTAATTCTGCGCCAACTCCAAAAGTCCCAAACTCTACTGAATATCTTAAAATAAATAAAGTGTGACGCCTTTGAGATAATCAAGCTACAAAAGTAGTCCCCTACTAATGATGAGACACATCACCTTCTCGTCAAGCGTAATTAATCTCTAAGTTGATTCGAAACCGCTTTGAATTTAAATCCTAAATCAATCAAACGACAAAAAAGTTTTCAAAAATACTTAAACTAAAATAAAATGGTCAGGTCAGCCAAAATATGGCATAGGTAATTATAGTACAGAAAACTTACATTTTATAAAATGCCTAAATGCACTTTTAAATGAAATAAAATAAAAGTGAAATAAACAAAAGAAAAAAGGTAAAAAAGGAAAGCAACCCCCCCATCACTGGGCCTCCGGCCCAATAGAGCTACATCCAGGCCCCAGTCAGCCGGCCCTCCACTGGCCAAAGATAACCCCGCCTCCCCCACTCGGCCGAACCCTAACACGCCACCCACTCCCCCCACTGCGCCTCCCTCCCAAAGACGCCTTTCTCTCCTTCCCCGTCTGGATCGGGGTAGAGAGGCTCCCGACCCACCTCTCCACCGACATGCAGGGTTGCAGCCACCGGTAGGCGCCGCATACGCCTTGCCTCCTCCCTGACTCACTCAGCGCCCTTCTCTCTCCTCGTGACGATGTCTCCGCCTGACGCCAGTGCTCCTCCGGCCCTCCGCCTCCTCTCGATGCTCGATCGAGGATCATCGCCTCTGACTCCACCGCCAGACATGCGCCAAAGGAGCTGGCCGGCCGACCTCGACCTCGCCAGGTGGCCTCGCAAATCGTCTCTCCTCGACTCACTGGACCGATTCGCCCGGCCGCCCCCTGAGCTCCGCAGCGCCTCCTCCTCCTCAGCCCGGTCCCTCCGACCTTCCTGTGAGCTCGCGCCGCCATGATCCCCACCGAACGCTCGGGGTGAGATAGAGGCTCCCGCCTTCCTCCTCTTCTCCCTTTCGCCTGCGAGGCTCCTCCCTCCCGTGGCGCGCCACTACCGCCCACTCCCTCGCGTGCTGCCCAGGTAAGGGCGCTTTGCGCCAGCCCGCGCACCTGGCGCCCAGACGCGCCCTCGCCGCATTCCCCAGCGAGCTCGCGAAACCCTTTTCCGCTGGTGCCGCCAGCCAACGCCGCTCGATTTCCGCTCAACATACGCCCCCACGGCCACGGCCTTACTCACTTCCCGCCACACGCCTCGTATCGCCCGCCGGCCCGCTGTCAAAGGCGTAGCAGCCATCGCCGGAGCCACGCCCGGCGAACTCGTGGCAGCCAAGCCCTGCCACGGGCCCGCTTTCGTGCGATCAAGTGTGACGCCTCGCGTCGTCCGGCCACGTCTGCCACTGCCGCCGTAAGACGCTCATGCCCAATGCCTGCGGTTCTTTGGCTATTCTTTGGCTTCTAAGCGGGGCACTCAATCGGTCAAGTGCTCAGCCGCTCACTTCAGTACCGGTGCTCGCCTTGCGGCTGAGCCACGACGAGTGGGGCCTCACTTTCCAGACATTTAATTAAAATAAGATTTAATAAAAAAATAAATAAATAAAATAATTAAAATATTAATTAGTTAATTAATTAAAGAATTAATTAGCTTAATTAATCTCGATTAGTTGAACTAATTGTAAATCAGTGATTAGATTAGTTAAATCCTAATTAGAGTAAATAAAGTATAGCATCTTGGGACCCGCATTATGTTGACGCATCACTAACGCCTCTTTTGCTGACTAACGCCGTAAATCTTGACGTCATCTTGGCCGAACAGCTAGCGCCGACGCTGCAATCGCTCGGATAATGTTTAATTTAAATAATTAAATAATCCCTAAGAATTGAATTAAATCTTTTAAAAATCATATAAAATATGGCAACCGTAGCTCAGATGAAAATACTTTTCTACATGAAGAAGTTGGGTTTCGGAAACGGCCATTTGTGACGAATCTTGACACGCAGCCCGTCTCTGTCTCCACCACACATCCCTTCCTAGCATAGCTTAAACATGCACAACTTTTCCTTCCTGGCTCATCTGTCTTCTATATCTTTCTTCAATCCTCAATACTTTCCTGGGATGTTTTTTTTCCCCCTTCATTATGACATCGCTTAGCGCTCATGTTGTAACACTTCTAGCCCCGCTTATTGTCTTGTTATGCATATGTTTGCGTGTATTTATCTGTTTCTTTCCCTCTTTCTCTTCCCGGTGACCCCGAGATCGCTAGCCGATGTTCACCATGTGGATCGACTCATGTATGCTGACGATTTACGCACTCTCCTTGTCTCGAGCAACCGGTAAAGCCTCTCTTCAGTCACCAAAGGGTGATGTCGCTTATTCTACTCTATAACGCTTGCGTGTAGAGTAGTGTAGCATGTTAATGTCAAGAGTACCTATCTCTGATGCATAGCCTGTCTCTTGTTACTCATCAAGGTTACCTTACACAGCAATCCTATATTAGCTTAGTATAGGGGATGCTGGTATTTCCATCTCGTGGGTCCCTACATTCTTGTCAAATGCTCCGGCCGTACATATTTATTGATGAGCCGTGATCACCGGGAGGTGATCACGGTGCTCCTATACATGATACATGTGGAGACTAAAGTGTGAATTGGCCTACCGTGGAGCACCCGCTGAGTGGATCTTTGTATGAGCGGAGCCAGGGGGGCGGAGTTGAGACACGCTTAGGAGTAGAGTGTGCCTGCCCCGTTTCTGATGGCGCTCAAGTGATGCTGCTGCAACACGCTTAACGCAGATCTGTGGTATTTGATCTGGAAGTTGGCTACGAGCCTATACGCATTCAACCAACTACGGGAAAGATATGGGCACTGGGCGCCGTGAGTATCACCAGATTGGCACTTCGTGACGCGTACCGATTGAGTGGCTGGCGCCACGGATTGGAACGTGATAAGCCCTGCTTCTTTTGTATTAAGGGGCTAGTTACTGCCGGCACAGACGTCTGCATAACGTGCAGGTGATGCTTTCGAGCGTATTAGGCGGGCCTACCTCGGCAAGCGCTTAGGTTTAGACTGAACAGCGTCTTTGGCCTGCTACAGTGAGCCTAGGTGGGGTCAAGCGGCGTGTTGATCTTCAGCGGCGGGCATGACCCGAGGAAAGTGTGGTCCGCAAAATGGGATGAAGCGGTTAGGTAAAGTTAAAAATCTTTGCCAGGTGGGAAGTTAATCTGACCGAATAGCGTGATCTTCTGGTGAACAGGTGATCGACTGACTTTGGAGTTGCACCTTGACCTTATTGACAACTAGAACCCAGGATACCAATAATAAAACAGCACCCTTCCAAGTGCCGAGCATAACCCATGTGGTGGCTCTCTCACCGAGGGGTTACATGAGGAGGGGGATGGCGGGTAGGGATTACAAGCTTTATGCGATGCTACTTCTGGAGATGCTACTTGAGGACTTCAGCCACCTTTCTACATGTTGTAAGACGGAGGCTGCTAGAAGGTAGTCTTCGGGCAAGGATTAGATATCCCTCTTATTCGGTATTCTCAGCTTCAAATTAATCGATATGGCCCTTTTACACATATATATCCAAGTATATGTAGTGTAGTCTTTGTTTCATGGTACTTTGAAGGAGTAATCACGGGTTGCCTTTGTTCCCCACTTTTCCCCTTTCTCTACCCGATTGCATGCAACTGCAGACGGTTGAGCCTGTGGAGCTGCATTGCCACTGCCGATGATTTACTACTAATCGGAGGTGCCTACTTAGCAATGCAGCAGCCCACCGACGACACTCGAGAAGTTTAGGAGGATCCTGTGCAGTGAGGCCCGCTACTTCTTTTCAATCAGATCCTACTTTGTGCTAGCCTTCTCTTAAGGCAAACTTGTTTAACTTATGTCTTTACTTTATATTATTGCTCACGACTCTTGTGTCCTCGAGCATTTGTATTCGAGCCTCTCGAGGCCCCTCGGGCTTGTAATATAAAGCTTGTATGATTTTTTTTATTTGTGTCTAGAGTTGTAGGTTGTGATATCTTCCCGTGAGTCTCTGATCTTGATCGCATACATTTTATGCAGTATGATTAGTGCACGAATAAACCGAGGGCGCCACGTATGTAGTAGCCTTCCCAATGGCATGGCTTGTCCGAGGACTGCTCTAAACAAGACTTAAGACTTGGTTAACAAAAGCATGAATATGACCTCTAGGTAGGTCATTGAGAAGTACTAAAGACAAGTACTGAAGATCAAGTATCAAGCCATCGAAAAGTGAAGACTCGACAAGCTCCATGCCGGCAAGCTCTCACTACTTGTCCACCGCTCCACCTCACCAACACGCTACCACCCGCCAAGTAGGCTGTGGCGGGCGTGCTGCTTGGTGAGCTCCGTCTGGCACTTGTCACCACCGCCGAATGATAAACTTTAATGACACTCATCCTCGAGCGACCAAGATAATATGAGGAAGTTGGGCTTAATGCCACTAAGGAGAGGCTATCTCGTTGTCGGGCAGCATCACCGGTGCGACACCTCATGGCGCATTTAATGTGTTTGTTGCGAGTCCGCCAGAGTTAGGTATTTAGCACTGTGAGCAACTTTTACCTTGTGTAAAGATTGTTTTACCAATCGTATGCACTCCCTATCATCTATAAAATGAGGCCCATGGCTACTTTTACAAAGGTCAACACTTTGCTCATTTACACCACACGCCAGAGTCAGCACTTCCCCGCCAAGACACCTTACAAGGGCAAGTTGCACTCCTTGTACTTGAGCTCAAACACATCCAATAGACAAAGAAGGAGTAGGGTTTACGCACATCACAATGTGGGCCTTAAATCTTCAGGTGTAAAACTTGTGTGTGTCTAATGACTCTCGCTTCTTTGTGCGCATGGATCCCCATACACGAACCGCAAAGGGGCCTTTGCCGATCCCATAAATCATCGTACGCACAGTAGAAGCCCCATCACCAAAAGGCTTGGGCCATAGCAAAACAGTTTAGTACTCCATCCTGAAGTAAATTCGGGTTCAGTAGTCAATCAATTGTTGCACTGAAGAACATACCAATAGTTTGGTGACGCTTGCCGCAATCTATCATCAATTGTCCCATGAACTGCTGACGTCCGCCGCCAACCACGGGCGGCAGATCCCTACCGATTCAAGCGGCCAAACCACAAAGACCCAAAGACACCCTAGTGATTCCCTCGCCCTCCCTCCTCCATTTCCCTCCCATCGATTCGCCTCTTTGTCGCCCCTGCAGGGCGATACACCGGGCGAAACCCTAGCACCACACAGGACACACCTCAGCCGCTCCCCACTGCTGTTGCCATCGCACAGAGCTATTAATGGTGATGGGCCCCGTGTCAAGGTGCCGATCGAAGGTTGCGGGCGGCGACTCCCTCGGCAGCTGGGCAGCGTTGTTATGAGTTGGCCAGGCGCTGGGCCGGGCATGTGCATCCCTGGTCATGGGATGTATGCGGCCCACCCTCGCCCATCTTCCCGTGAGGGGGCCGATCATGGCATGTGGGAGAAGGCGGGTCAAGCTGGGATCTCTCGAGGCAACGCCCCGGTAGCAGATGAAGCACCTTCTCATCCACAGACTACAGGTCGGGCATGGGCTATCTGGGGCGGCGCAGAGGGATTCGGGACCTAGTGCCCAGATTCGACAAACGCAAGAACGGCGTTGCTGCCGCTGTAAGGGCAATGACATCACCATGTGGCGGTGGTGCTCCAATGTAGAACCCTAATTGGGGCGGGCGGCCTTCTTCTTTGATTTGCATGTAACTCGGGGTCGGAGGGTGACTTTGAGTGTGGATCTCGAGGTGGCGACGGCCTTTGCCGAGGCTTGTGGTGGTATGGGACATCCGCTCCACAACAAATCGGGTTCATGCGTCTTGGCAGGTGACACATGCATCTCTTTTCGAGAGTTAAGTAGTGGAAGGCTCGACAATCATGGGCGGATGCACCACCGGGCGGGTGATACGAACGACATCTTATGGGACGCTAATTCATGCTCAAGCACGCTTAAGAGCTGCATGGTGGCTCAAGCGAGGTGTCACATTTAGCCTGCTGTCGCTGGATCGCAGGTGGTGTGGCAAAGAGTGTGAGGCAAGCAAAGACGGGACGCCGTTGCTGTCTTCTCGTTGTCTTCCGTGAGGTATCCGCCATCGAGGCATCTTTAGGGTAGGATAAGGACGGATGCCACGATCATTCAATGATTGAAGTTTATGCACTTCGGTGGAAACACAAGATCTTTGACCGGGTTACGTCGACGCGCGCATGTGTCGTGTCCTTGTTAAAGGTGATGGATTGAAGCCAAGCTTTGAGGATGAGAATCCGGAGTTCAACCTTGGTCGACTCGTCAACATTAGCGCATGTGCGGTGATTCTCTCTTGAAGGCGTAGCTTAGGAGTTGTGTTTTTTTGTTACTGATGTTCTTGTAACATAGAGCCGGTGACTATCTGGTGGAGTTACTGTCGTGAAGCATGCGACTTCTTCTTTTGCTTTTTTTCCAGGTCGATGTTGTTCGGCTGCTGGATTTGCATATTTAATAATATGGTTGTGTGCATCAAGAGATACAGAGGCCGGGATATTTCTCTTTTGGAAAAAATATCAATCAATTAGTAAACGTAACGCGGTTCAGGGTCAGCATGGCATGTACACACATAAGGACACGAGCGACCTTCCCTCCATATGTAGTTCACCGGTTAAATTGAACTAATATATCCATCAATATAACCCGGTTCACCGTTGAAAATTGTCAGATCACGGGTTCCGGCAAAACCCTCAAGGTTCGAACACTGGGTGCGCAAGGGAGATTTCCTCCCCATCGAGCCCACGCCCCTCTAGCTCGCTAAGATCTCGCATGGACTAACTCAATCTAACTCGCAACACAAGGACACAAGATTTATACTTGGTTCGGGCCACCGCTGTGGTGTAACACCCTACCCAAAGGTGGTGGTGGTGGATTGCCTCATGGGCTGATGATGAATAGTACAGGGAAGAACAAACCTCCCTGAGGTTGAGGTGTTCTTGTGCTTGGCTTAATCCCTTAGGTGGGTGAGATGCCTCTCAATAAGCTGTTTTGAGATGCCTCACTGCGGGTGGCTAGTCTCTACTTATATAGGCCCTGGTCCTCTCCCCCAAATATTGAGCAGAAGGAGCCAACAACGGCCAATTTGAAAGGGGGACAGCTAGCAAATGCCTATCCTCGACAAAGCGGCCGGGCCGCTAAAGGCTCCGTGGTGACGCCTGCCTTGGCTCACTGGTGACCTCTGGCCCCACTGGCCCCGCTGGTCTTGGTCTCACAGGACCGGATATGGAAACCTTTGCTTGATGCCTCTGGGTGACTCAAGCCCCTGCGCTTGCCCCTTAGCACCAAAGGGGAAACAAGGACGCCAGCGCTACCGGGCGCCTCGGGCCGATCTTTGATCGTCATGGCTCACGCCACGATAGCCTCGCGAGGTTTACTCCCTGCCTTGATTTCTCCGCCTCACGAGGCAGCCCGTGAGGCCGCCTCTTAGAGGTTCTTTATACGTCCGCCTCATGAGGCTTGGCCCCTTGCGAGGGTCTTGAATGCCTTGTTGATGAAGATGGGCCGACAGCTCGCAAAGAACAGCCCACGCCTGCGGCCGCATGCAGTGCAAGTATGGGCCCCCTGCTCCCGTAATCGCCGACAGTAGCTCCCTCGGGCCTGGGCAGGCGCTGGCTTGGCTTCAAAGCCAAGCCAAAGGTCAAGCGCGAGCACCGAGGGCTCCCAAAAGCTCTGCGCGGGCCTTTGATTGATGCGTAGTGCTTGATTGATGTGGGCGCTCCGCTTTCCCCACGCTGCCTCTAAGCAATCGCTCTACTTGACAATTCTCGCGACATGCAAGGAAAAACCATCATTACCTCGTGGATCGCGGGAGGCGCTTTACCGCCTTCTTCGCTAGTAAATGGAGAGGGGCAGAGCCCCCATCGCCCATCTCTTCCTTGTTCGCTTGCTTCTTTCTTCCTTCCGCCCATTGCTAGTACTAGGCCCGATGGCTTCGCATCCAAAGGTTCTCCGCTAACGACGAAAGGAAAGGCTCCTCGCGATGATCCAGTACGCCCCGTAGAAGAAGAGGCCGCTCATCATCGTGACGCAGGCGAATTCGGCAGTGGTGGCGAGGCCTTGGTGCGAGTGGCCCCCTCTAGGGTATCCGCTGCCCTTGTACGCCCAAGCCAGGGGTGCAGGAGGAAGGAGCAACGAAGCAGGTAAGCTCACATGGCCATGCCCGCGTTAGCCGCCATGCGACGGTGACACGCGCCGTCTGTTCCCTTGAATCCACGCCACGGATTCTCGCTACGAAGCTTGTAAGCTATGGGCGCCGATGCCCCTAAGCTCTTGGATCCGCTCTCCACTCGGTTCTTCTCTCGACGTGATGCCGCCAAGGGGGCCCCTCGAGCTCGTTGCAAGATGTCGACCGGTGGATACCCGGCGAACCGAGCAGAGGTCGAAGCGGTTCCACCAAGCAAGATCTTCATCACCCGCTGCTAGGGGCGAGATTATGGGTTTGTCCGTATGTAATGGCGCCTCGCGATCCACTTCGAAAGTATGACGGCGCCCACACTTTTTCTTCAAGGTTCGATGCGGAGGGCCGCCGCTGAGTGTTGCCCCAGAGGGAGCGCCAGATGATGCGCCTCCGCCGTGGCTAATACTTAGCAGCAAGTTAGCAACCCATGGAGTTCAATGGCTTCTCCGAAGCTCTACGAGACTCGGAGACAAGCGATGACAGCCACATGCCCCCAAACTCTCGCTGGCCGCAGGCTCGGAGTATGGCCTGCCGTATGCCCACGCCGGGCCGATCCGGGATGGGGTCGACGCCGCCTCCAGCCGCCCACTGCTGATGATGGCGCCATCTACAGGAGGGTGTAGATAGGATTCCCTAGGTTCCCATCTCTTGTTCCTCGCGAGGAGCTAAGGAGTGCCCCGTGGGGGCGTGCAAGGGCGCAGGTGATGTCTTTTTGTGTATATCTTCCTTATTATGAAAATTTGTGAACGACAGTCCTGTTAAGGCTCGGTCCCCTTTCCAACCTCGCGACAACTTATTGCTCTACCGACAGTCCCTTGGTCCCCTCAGCAGGCCGCAGCCTGTCACTGGTATGCTGTGTCGCTTGTCAGGTCAAGGCCAGGAGGTGAGCGGCCCGAGGTTCAGTAAGAGCCCCTGAGGCGTGATGCTCAGGAGGTCCCCTTTAGTGCTCAAGCAGCTATGGCAAGGCAAGAAAGGGTCGCGACGTGGCCGCGGCGAGTGTGGTCGCGCGAGCGTGAAACCCTAGGCTCCAACAATTAGTTAGCCCGAAAAGTGACTTATCTTGATGGTTTTGGGGCCGAGTCCCTTGTGATGCGCCAGCCCAGGCGCGAAGCCACCGCGACATAGCTAGGTCAGGCCCATACGAGTCTCCCTTCTCCCATGTTCTCCTTAGTGCTCTACATCCTCGTGTTCCTACCTCGAAGCGAGCTCACCGCCATGCCCATTGGTATGCTGTGTCGCGGCAGTGGGCTAAGGCTGTGGGGTGAGGGATCGAGAGAGCAAGAAGAGCTCCCGAGTCGCGATGCTCAGGAGCCCCCCTTTAACGTGCAAGCGGATCGCACGGAGAAGAGGAAGCCATAAAAGTCCGCCGCTATCCTCCTCGTGGGATCCTCGCGAATCAGCCGACAAGGAGAAGCATGGTTTTCCATTATGGTTGTTAGTTCCGCCCAAGCTGCCATTTTCGCGAGGAGGCGCATTTACACCGAGGGCCTCGGTGAGGTAACGTGCACGGGCGTAAGCCATGAAGCCGTAGCTCAGCCGCTCAGATTTGTCGATGTTGCAGGGACGGACCCATGCACAAGCATCGTGCCAGCGTGAGCAGCCCCCGTGGGAGGCGAGAGTCAGGCAGGTGACGGTGTAGATAGGTTAGACATGAAAGCAGCAGGCTTAAGTAAATGCACGGGAGATACATGCCACTGGGGCAGGCCCGAGTGGTTTGGGGATGACGCAGCCCGAGGGGCGCTCCCAACAGGGTAAGCTAAAGACATAAAAAGGGATACATGCCACAGGACGGACCCACACTTCCTGGGAATGATGCAGTCTTTAGGGGCGCCCCAAACCGAATGAACTTGGAAAATGTCACCGTTCTCGCTTGATGAAGAGATGTCGGGCAGTCAAGGTATGCGGCGGTGGATTGTTCTCACGAGCCATCGGGGCCTCGAAGCCTCGAGGCTCGAGGCCTCGTGTGGTTCCCCGAGGACCGCCTCCATCTTCTCGCCAGACGGCATGGTGCCTGGCCTCCAGAGCCGCCAGGACACGCCGCAAGTTGCGCTGATAGGCTGACGACACGCTCGGCATGCCGAAAGGCATGCGAATGTAGTTGTGTGGTGGACCCTCGCAACGGCCCATGGCGAAGGCCAGAAAAGCTCCTGAGAAGCGGCCCTGTTGAGCCCTGGGACGTCAATGCAGACGCGTAGCCCGGCATCCTTGTCGGGATGGGGAGCTGCGCCTCATGAGCGGCGGTTGCCGCGCATGGCCCTTGTATCTTGCAGTTCCTGAGTGGTCTTGGTGATGAATTCCTGAGCGGTGGGCGCTCCTCGCCCCGTGTCCTCCTGAGGGAAATGTGCCATGAAGCACGCCTCCAAGTGGTGTCCAGGCGCCTCCCTCGTGATGTTGGCAAGGTCTGAGACCCTCTAGAAGAGAGCCCCTGAGCCCTGCTTCAGGAGGGCGCCGGGCGCCGCCTATCCCAGCGATGAAGGGAGGCACCCTAGAGCGGCCAGCTGATCCCGACGAGGTTCCAGCCAGATGCCACCCTCCCCGAGGTCCTGCATGGCGCAGCCGCTTCTTCTTCTTGGGATGGCCTCCTGAGGGCCTCGCCTTGCCGCTTGGTCGCCGATCTGCAGCATCAAAGGCATGCCCGAGGGAGCACACCGCGTCTCTTTCTTCGCATGGGACTGTGATGATTCCGCCGCTTCCTGGCATCTTGAGGACGTTGTAGCCGTGGTGGGTCATCGCCATGAACTTGGCCAGGGCTCGATACCCGAGGATGGCATTTTACGGCACACGGATGTGCGCTGACGTCAAGTCGGCGGGCCTCGTGCGTAGTTCTTGCGCTTCCTCCGGCGGTGACAGGTGGCGGACCTGCCCTATTGGGGTGGTGGAACCATCGGTCACTCCGAGAAAGGCTTGGTAGGCTGAAGCCGGTCATATGGCACTTGGAGGTTGTCGAACGTGAACGACGGACAGTGACATAGAGCCCCTGTGCACGCCGCCGATGAGGGTCCCGGTAACTGCACGCTGTCGATGACTCGTGAACAAAGCATTGGGAGGGTGCTGCAGCTAGCTGCAAGCACTTGAGCTGATCTCGCCGAGTTGAAGGTGATGGCTCACCGGGACCACGTGAGCAAAAGTGTGGCCTCAAGCTTGGGGAGGACCGATTCACTTCATGAGCAAACTGCTTGAAGATACACTGCTAGGGTCAGCCTGGCCCACGCCAAGATGCAAAGGCGAGTAGCGTTCTCCGGAAGCCCCCCAGCCCCTCGGCCCCGATGGTGGTCGCCATTCCTTCTTGGTGGTGGCGGTAGCGGGGAGACTGGCGTTGCCTCGAGGGCGATCCTCACGAGGCTGGTCCTCTCCAGCGCCTCGCAAGGATGATCTCGCCAGCCGTCCTCACGAGGTCGGTCACGCCACTCCCGGGCAAGGGCCACGGTCCCCAAATATTGCCACCACGCCCCTCCTCCTCGTCCGTAGCCCTGGTCGCCGCGCCGAGGCATCGACCAAGTGTCCTTCATGAATGGCTCGAGCTCGACAAGCAGTGTTGTGGGTATTCAGGTTGTGAAAGGCGCAGAACGGTCGGCTGCTCTTGGATGACTCGGCTGGTCTCTCGCCGCTTGGTGTCCAGCTCGCTGAAAGCACGGCTGCCCTTTGCACTTTACGCCCTGGCCTTGGCTTTCTCTCTCCGGTCCGGCAGCCGGCAGCTCGAGGGAGGGAGAGGCGCCTTCTCAGCTCTTGCGCACTTGGTCGCCAAAGTTGAACAGCTCCGAGATGTGCACAACTCCTCGTGGATAGCGAGCTCTTCCTTCATCTTGATGTCGCGGACGCCATCGAGAATGCAGAGATGATGGCCTCGTCTGGCCACCTTGGGGATCTTGAGACGTAATGTTGTTGAAGCGCTGGATGAACTTCGAGGGTCTCTCCTCGTTGTTGCTTGACACGGCGCAGCAGTCTCGCGCCGGGGCGGTCGCGAAAAGTGTCTCGAAGTTGGGCGTAATAAGCGGTTGTGTCGCATCTTGTCCTGTGGAGGAGATCTAGCCCGAGGCAGTTCAAGAGCCTATGAACGGGCGCCGCCTTTGGCGTGCTATAGGGAAACCAGTTCGCCATGTCCTTTTGTCGCCGCTGGTCTCTCTTTGCTCAGCTCAGAGCTGCAGGAACTCAAGGGATCATTGGTGCCGCTGCATCGGAGGAGGCAGGTCCGCTTGAACATGCCCACCAGTAACGCCACGCAACTTCGGGGTGAAGGCGCTGGCAGCCAGCCGTGGTCGCTGGGCCCGCCTTTGGAGGTGGAGCTTGGTCTTGATGCCAACGCGTTTCCACAAAGAAGCGCACGGGGCCCCTGCCGCGCAGTATTTATCCTCCGGCGCGGGCGGTGCGAGGAGTGGCGGAGCGTTTCTTGCGTCGAGGGACTTCTTGGCAGCTTTTTCTTCACGCTGCGGGCGCTGGCACGCGGGTCGCGTCTGGAGCCACGCGCTTTAGCGCTGTGGCGCCGCCTTTGGGGCGGAGGGTGGTGGAGGCGCCTCAGGAGCTACGCCGTCAGAGTCAAGCGGAGGGTGAGGAGGAGAGAGGGACGACGCAGGGGAGCCTTCGCGCGCTGGACGAAGCTCGGCGATGCGGTTTGAGCCAGGCCTCGTAGAGGTCGCCGATCGGGCGGTAGCGCAGGAGCTCGTGGCGCCATGAGAAAGCGCGCCTGCAGGCGCCCATGGGAGCGCCGAGCATGGGACGAGGAACCGCCGGGTCAGCCGATGGAGTGGCGGTAGCGTCTGGCCCCGCACTGCACCGAAAGTGGTGTAGCGAGGACGCTTGCTGCTCATTCCCCGCCAGACCGGTGGTGGCGTTGGCGGCAGGAGACGGAGAACGACGAGGTGGCCCACTGACGGGAGCCATCTGAGCGACGCGGGTGGCAAGGGCAGCCCGGCGCTCAGCACGAGCACGACGAGCATCCGCCATGCAGGCGACGGAGCAACTGGACACGAGTCGACGGAAAGGAAGCTCCGCAAGCACTTTACCGGGCGCCGCCAAATGTCGGATCACGGGTTCCGCAAAACCTCAAGGTTCAACACCGGGTGCACGCGAGATTTCCTCCTACCGATCTCACGCCTCTAACTCGCTAAGATCTCGTGGACGAACTCGGACGAACTCACAACACAAGGACACAAGATTTATATCGTTCGGGCCACCGCCAGGTGTAATACCTTACTCCAAAGGTGGTGGTGGTGGATTGCCTCTGGGCTGATGATGAATAAGATAAGGGGAAGAACAGCCTCCTCGAGGTTGAGAGGTGTTCTTGTGCTTGGCGAATCTTAGGTGGGGTGAGATGCCTCTCAATAAGCTGTTTTTGAGATGCCTCTACTGTGGTGGCTAGTTCTACTTATATAGGCCCTGGTCCTCTCCCCAAATATTGAGCAGGAAAGGAGCCAACAACGGCCAATTTGAAAGGGGACAGCTAGTACAGCTTATCCTGACAAAAGCGGTCTTCGCCTGCGAAAGGCTCTAGTGGTGACGCCGTCTTGGGCTCATGGTGACCTCCGTCCTACCGTCCTGCCGGTCTTGGTCTTGTTGCACTGATATGGAAACCTTTGCTTGACGCCTCGGTACTCTGCGCCTGCGCTTGCCCCCTTAGCATCAAAGGGAAAACAAGGACGCTGCGCGCGCTGGCGCCCGCCTGATCTTGATCGTCATGGCTCACGTCACGAGAGCCTCGCGAGGTTTACCCTGCCTTGATTTCTCCGCTCCTCGCAAGGCAACCTGGTGAGGCCACTCCTGAGGAGGTCTTTCATCGTCCACCCCACGAGGCTTGGCCCCTCGCGAGGGTCTTGAATGCCTTGTTGATGAAGATGGGCCGTACAGGTCTGCAGCACAGCCACGCCGTGGGCCGCAGGCAGGCAAGTCTGTGGACCCCCGTTCCCAGAACGCCGACAAACAAGAAGAGAAGATATGCTTCCTCTTGACCTGCTAATCGACACGACTTTGATGGAATTTTTCTCCCTGATAATACAATGCATGAGCATGGTCAGCATGCAGCCGCGCGCCGCTACTTGTGAAGCGCTGATATGTGTAGCACGATGCCAGAAAATTCGTCACCCCCATTCGGAGACCAAAAGCGCAGTCAAAAGCAATCGCGCACGAGCTAGCTAGAATTCTTAATCCATTAATCTCGTCAAAATATCCAAGCACGAAACAACAAATCCACGTACGGAACTGCGTATGTATGTAACACCACCAGGAACACGCACAACTTGAAAGTTGAACCGGCTGCAGAAGAAGACTTCAAACCATGCACAGTACACCGCGTGTTCTCAATATAAGGGAGCTCGTGGTGCCAACCATTCTTCATCAAACAAACGAGTTGGACCTGCCCAATCAATCTTGAGGCTCTCCAAAGCTGAGATCTCATCTCTTTCACTGGGAACGTATGACGCGACGAGAATGGCGGCGGCGATGGCGAAGCTGGCGGTGATCTTGGTGCATATCTGCGGCGTCCTAGCGGCCGCGAGCAGGACGCTGTGCGGGGCGACTGGCTGGAGGACAGCGTTCAGACGGTGGTGATGCAGATCCTCGGCGACTCCAAGTCCGGGGGAAGCGGTGGCACACACTGCTGCTGACCGCGCGAACGAGTCGCTAGCTAGCTGCACATACATTCCGCTCTTTTGTGTGAGGTTGTCTATTTCCGAAAGAGGATGGTGAAAAGTCGGAGCCTCTGCATCGATCAATGCACATACCACAACACCATATATTCAATTAGATCATGTGATTAATGTTACGACATTCAGTTCGTTCATTCTTTCTAAATAAACTTGTTTTCTTTTTGCGGGAGACTAGATATTACTTATTGATGGCCGCTTGGCTGGATTGGGAACAGTGATTCGGGTATTTTGAATATTGCGCTTCTACTACGAAGTATCGAGTTTGAATATGCATTGCTTGAACTGAGATTTGTGCTGTTTGGATATGCATAGCTGGGACCTATGAGCAGCTCAAACAGAATCGTAAAAATGGAAACAAAAAGTTGTCACATTGTTTAATTATACCGAAAAAGGCTTTCGCCCCGCTTTATATATAAAGCAAACCGCCAGAGCCAAGCATCCAACAAGGTTCACAAACATATACACATAAGGTCCACAAACACACATAGTATTAAATGATATTAATAGGGAAAAGCCTTGTGTAAACTATTTGTAACACACTCTTTTCTTATAATTGAAAGGCAGCGCTCCTGCCAGTTTCTCGCTAAGGGCACAACTCAACAAGCCCTGAAAGCACAAAACACACACACACACACACACACACACACACACACACACACACACACACACACACACACACACACACACACACGCACAGCAGCCCGAAACAGCAAGCCTAATCGGGCTCCGGTGGAGGGGGCGGCAGCGGGGGCGCCACGCAGAAGGCCATTGAGCAAAGGTCGGCGAGGAGGGTGTCGATGGCGTCCCGGTCCTGGGAGCGGCTAAGCAGCCACCAAAGCTGCAGGTAACCACACAGTTTAAAGATCGCGTCAGTCGCACATCGAGAAGCACTTTTTGAATGACAAGCTTGTTGCGGATGGTTGAGGGAGTCCCGGACTAAGGGGTCCTCGGGCGTCCAACCTATTATCTACTTGGCCAGACTGATGGGCTGTGAAGACATGAAGACCGAAGACTGCACCCGTGTCTGGCCTGGACTCTACTTAGCGTGGAAGGCAAGCTAGGCGACCTATTGTGAAGATTTCCTCCTATGTAACCGACCTCATGTAACCCTAGATCTCTCCGGTGTCTATATAAACCGGAGAGCGTAGTCCGGATAGGACAGATTCATTACCATATTCACATAGGCTAGACTTCTAGGGTTTAGCCATTACGATCTCGTGGTAGATCAACTCTTGTAACACTCATATTCATCAACATCAATCAAGGTGAAGTAGGGTATTACCTCCATAGAGAGGGCCCAACCTGGGTAAACATTGTGTCCCCGCCTCCTCGTTACCATCGCATCCTAGACGCACAGTTCGGGACCCCACCCGAGATCCGCCAGCTTTGACAATCGACATTGGTGCTTTCATTGAGAGTTCCACTGTGGCCGCCGCCAAGAGGGTTGGTTAGTGACTACTTTGTTGTCAAGGATAATATCATCTTCGAGGAGCCCCGCCCCAGGCTGCACTCCTCCGCTTCGGCTTCGCTCATGATCGCCCGCCAGCCTTTAAGCCGACGATGACCTCTCGTCATCGAAAATCGCCTCCGCTGATCCTCGAATATTTCCGCCTCGCATGGATCCAGTGGAGTTGTCATCGTTGAACGAACTCCTGGATCGCATGGCCGCCTTGGGGGTGATCGGGTCGGGCTTAAACCCGACCAGAGAGAAATTAAAACTCCACCGATCACCCATCAGATAGCGGTAGTCGAGGAGTGGAGCAACTCTTCCACTATATTGAAGACGAACTATGTTCGGGTCGCCGATCTTGAAGAGCCGGATATTTTTCGGAAGAAAAGCATGTCCCTTCCTCCGAACATAGAGTCGGATAACGAGCCTAAAAAATCAGTCATTATCCCGGAGCCCGAACTGTCCGGCCCGGTAGACCTCCAAACTCCGGATCCAAAATCGGGTCAGGGTTCGGACTCAATTCCACCCACCCACCCGGACATAGACGCCTCAGAGCATCAAACAACAGTCTCGTGGAAACGGTCCACCACTTCTGGGCCAGATTCCTCTTTGTTAAAAACAAGGTAAAAGACTGCCGCGACGAAGATGCGATAGCAGCATTCTGCAACAACTGCGCGGACGAAGGTATCCTTAACGCCATTAATCGCCGCCACATACCAAAGTTCGCTGACCTAGCAACTATCGTGATAAAAGTACAAATGATGGAAAGCGCTCGAAAACTCAGTAGCTTGCTAGGAACCATCCCGGCCCCCTACAGCTTAAAAAAGGACGCCTAATACGGCACGCCCAAATTAACAACAAAAACATAAAACCCATTACGTTGCACGGCAATCGCTTCGAGGGATGGCTCAATGGCCCATGCAAAATACACATGACACCGGATACCGTGGCAACCCACAGCCTTAGAGCATGTTGGATACTTCGGCATGTAGCCAAGAGCGGCGAGGATATCCTTATCAAGGACACCCTAGAACAGCACCCTCCAGCAAACGACGACACTTGAGTATTGACAGTCTTCGAGACATTCGCTTCAAACAACAAGCGTAAAAGGGCCTCGCGCGATCTTCGCCAAGTTTGCCGTGTCAGCTGCAATTGACCCTCGAACGGCACGGCCATAACCTTCAACGCCAAAGGACAAACCTAAATACAGTATTAGTCCGAAGCGCCACTTACCCTAGTCCTCAACGATCAGGTACCTGGCCGACTTCTACAAAAGTCCTCGCGGACGGCGGCATGGACTAAACCTCATTTATGAGGACACGCCCACAAGATGGAAATAGACAGAGCCGATCGAGAAAAGCAAAGACAACCTTTTCGAGGTATCATTACCAGCCGGGAAGCTCGTGTACAGGAAAAATTACACTTGATGTGGTGTTCGCATCGCCGGAGAATTATTATCGGTCCAAGAAATAACTTTCCGTGTGGCCCCTTTCAACAAGGTACCATGCCCTCGTTAGGGCGAGAAGCCTTCATGCGCTTTCAAGCCATACCTCATTATGGGTATATGAAGCTGAAATGCCCGGCCTAATGGAATAATCACCTCGCTGCTGATCCGGACATAGCACTCGCCACGAGAATAAAACCGCATCCTTGGCCCTCGAGGCATTGTCTCGAGGCCCTATGCGTCGAAGAACTAACCGCACTATGCTCCACCATGGATAAGGACGATGTGATCCTCGACAAACGACTCCAAATCCACTTCCTTCAAGCCGCCAGAAGAAATAGTCAAATTTAGGTCCATCCAATGCACCAAGAAGACAGCGCCTATTGGAGCACAACTCATCCCTCGCAATGACGCCACATTCACGAGACTTCCCGCGAAAATCGATATATTCGCATGGCATCCTTCCGATATGCCAGTGAATCCCGCCATGAAAGTTGGCGTAACATAGCCTCAACATACTAAAGGGATATAAGCCGGTTAAGCAAACTTCTCATGGGCGCTTTTTCCCAACCCAAACGACAAGCTATGGGGGAGGAGCTAGCCAAACTCATCGAGGCCGGATTCATCAAAGACATTAAACATCCGGACTGGCTGGCAAACTTGGTAATGGTACCAAAGAAGGATAAATCCTGGCGCTTATGTGTCGATTTCAAAGACCATAACAAGGCTTGCCCTAAGGATCCCTTCCCTCTTCCACGCATTGATCAAATCATTGACGCTACCATAGGTCACGACTCGTTGTGCTTCCTTGATGCATATTCCGGATACCATCAAATAAAAATGAAGGAGTCCGACCAAGCCGCAACAACATTCATTACACCATCCGGGCCGTTTTGCTTCAAAACCATGCCTTTCGGGCTCAAGAACGCCGGCGCCACCTACCAGCGCATGATCCAAACATGCCTCGAGAAACAGATCGGCAAAAACAGTTGGAGGCTTCACGTGGACGATGTCGTCATCAAAACTAGACACGCCGAACACTAATAGATCGACTTATGCCTCACATTCGACAACCTCCGCACATACGACATCAAGCTTAACCCTAAAAGTGCGCCTTTGGCGTCCCCGCCGGTAAACTCTTGGGCTTCATCGCTTCCAATAGAGGAATTGAAGCAAATCCAGCCAAAATCCGAGCTCTGTCTGGCACAACCGCTATGCCAACCGAACTCAAGCAGGTCCAAAACTTGTTGCGCGTATTAAGCTTTAAGCCGCTTTATCTCCAGGTTGGGAGAAAAGGCGCTGCCACTCTATCACCTTCTACGGCGCACTAATAACTTCGAATGGACAAACGCGGCGATGGCCGGACTGGAAGAAATAAAAGCCCTTCTGGCAAACAACCCAATCCTGGTCGCGCCAAACGCCGGCGAACCAATGCTCTCATACATATCGGCAACACACCAGGTGGTGAGCACCGTACTCGTCGTCGAACGAGAACAGATCGGCACAAATTCTTCGCTTCCAAGCCGGTATACTACGTGATCCACCGCCCCTCACACCATGCAAATCCTGGTACCATCATTATCAAAAATAGCATATGCAGCTCTTCATGGCATCTCGTAAATTGTGACACTACTTTCGTGGAGTGCTCTATCACGGTGGCCTCCAAGTGCGCCCTCAATGATATAATTAACAACAGGGTGCAACGGGCCAGATTGCCAAATGGGCCGTTGAGCTCTCGCCATTCGACATCACGCATTAAACCACGCCAAGCCATCAAATCTGTGTAATCGCTGACTTCGTCATTAATGGACAGAAGTCGAACTCCCTAAAGAGTACGGCACGTATTCTAACCGGGTGATGCATTTTGACGGCTCCAAGATGTCGGCGGGGTTAGGGCGGGCGTCAGATTAACGCCCCCACAGAGATATCGCCCAAGACGTACTCCAAATATTATACACAGACTCCAACAACGCAGCCGAATACGAGGCCTTGCTACATGGCCTCCGGATGGCCGTATCAATGCGCAAACAACGCCTGGAGGTGCGCGGGGACTCAAACCTCGCAATATCCCAAATAAATGGAGACTTTAATGCCAAAGATCCAAAGATGGCAGCTTATTGCAATGCCGTTTTGAAGATGTCGGCTCGGTTCGAGGGACTCGAATTTCACCACATCGCCCGCGAAAGTAACCAGGCGGCAGAGGTCCTTGCTCGCATCGGTGCTAAGCACGACCCGGTCCCACCTAACATCTTCCTTGAAAGGCTCTTTAAGCCATCCGTGGTATGGCAAGGGGGAGATAGCAACGACAGTCCCGTTCTGAACACAAACACAGATAACGAACACGCCGATATCATCGGAGGCTCAACCACCGAAGTAACACCATCGGCCCACCTCATCATGGCAGTAATTGCCCCATGGGCCGAACCATTCGTGGCCTACTTTAATAGGAAGGAGCTCCCAGAAGATCAGAACGAGGCTCGTCGCATAGTCCGGCGTTCGAGGCCTATAAAGTTCACGAAGGAGAGCTCTACAAGAAAAGCACTACCGGAGTTCTTCAAAGGTGTATCTCCGAGGAGGAGGGGCGGAAACTCTTGGCAGAAATTCACGCCGGTCTTGGTGGGCACCACGCCGCAGCCCGGGCACTTGTCGCCAAGGCCTTCCAGATAGGATTTTATCGCCCACGGCCCGGCAGCATCGCAGAGGACCTCGTCCAACAGCTGGGTGTTTGATGCGAACTCTTTGCCAACCAAAGCTATATGCCCCCAACCGCTTCTACAAACAATCCCCATTACATGGCCCTTATGCGGTCCTGGGCTTGGACATGGTCGGACCCCTTAAAGGGGGAGGCCATAAGAAAAAATATCTGTTGGTCATGGTGGACAAATTCACCAAGTGGATAGAGGCTAGAGCAGTTAAAACGGCCGAGTCCGGACCGGTGATTGCATTTATATCCGATGTGGTACACCATTACGGTGTACCACACAACATCATCACCGATAACGGTTCGAATTTCACAGCTGATGAGGTGAAAACCTGGTGTGTTAATCTGGGCATTAAGCTCGATTACGCCTCTGTCTACCACTCGCAAACAAACGGTCAAGTCGAGCGAGCTAATGGTCTTATTATGAGCGGCAAACCCATTACGTAGCGGGTCTTTGAAAGAATCGCATGGGACAAGACCGGTCGAGGAGCTCAACTCCGTGCACTGGGGTCAAGTGGACCACGCCCAACCGTACTGCCGGATACACACCTTTCTTCATGGTGTATGGTGCAGAGGTTGTATTGCCCTGTGATATTATACACGACTCACCTCGAGTGCATACGTACAAAGAGAAAGAGGCCGAGTTGGATCGGCAGGACTGCCTAGATGCCTTGGAGGAGGACGCGACGTCGCCAAAGCCCGCTCAAAGATTTTATCAACAAAGAGCTCGAAGATATCAAAAGTAGAAGTACGGGCCAAGACTTACAACGTTGGCTTAACTCGTTTCTACGCTTGCCGGAGAATAAAAAGGACAAACTCATGCCCACATGGGAGGGTCCTTCATAATTGACGAGTCCTTACTGGGGAGCGACTGCCTTCGTGGACGCGACGTACAATCGCCTAGAGCCGAACCTCCCCGAATGCGGCCAGACTCCGAAGGTTCTATGCCTAGCGCCGAACCCTTTGTTAGTCTCCTTCCCCCCTACAATTTCCATAACTCTTTCCCCCTTTTACACAAATTTTTTCACTTTAGAGCTCTCATTCGGCTTGACCGAATACTGCTGATGTACACACTTTTACAAACATACGCCCATTATACCTGGGGGCTTCTTTTAACAGAAGCTTGTTACAATTTCCTGCCGAGCATTAAGCTCATCACACATACGCGTCTTTCCCGTATGTCTTTTCTTCACCATTATATGCATCAATATGACTTAAGTTTTGGCCAAGATGGGTTGCCTGGCTCCTGTGCTTACCCCTACGTTCCAGATTGTTCGGCTAGGTGGTAAAGGGAGCACCTATGCGATTGTTACTGCCGGGTCATCCGGATGTGTACCTCAGACTGGCTGAAGCCGAAAGCTAGCATTCTTAAGGGAATATTCGGTGGGTGGACGAAAAATATTTTTTGCACTCACTCTATTGTGAACCCCCAGAAGTTCCACACACTGTGATTTTTACATCACAATTCGGACATGTCTACTAATGCATGCACACCCAGGGAAAGGAAACCTTAACGGAACTATTCTCCCTGGAAGATGTTTCTTACAATCTCAATGTAATATAACATAACTAGCCGGATACAACTTGTATGTTCAAGCAACTATGACCCCTATTCGGCCGTGACGGTATTTGGAAACACTCCGCACCTTCGGGTCCGGAGGTCGAAGCGAAAAGGTCTGCCATGACAAATGATATACAATTCGGCTAGAAATTCCACATGGTGAGGAAAGTACATAGTCACTTGGACTCAAACACTTCTGCCTCTATACCATCTAACATGCAGTCTAATTTACAATCCTGTTGGGAATATTAGGCGGCCACCTCTACTTGGTCATATACTAAACTAACGGGAATTTCTTCCCCATTCGACCCTACTGGTCCGACCCGCGCCATGTGATTAGGATCAAGCTTGGTGTACCGAGTTTTCGCCATGTCCCAAGCCTCTCGCGCACCCTCTCGGCAGGCCGATATCTTCCATAGCCGGATATGTCGCTGCGCTCCTTTAAACAGTTCTACAAGCTCCTCCATACTTCCTGGAGGGGAGGCGGATGGCCATAGAGCCTTGGCAACACTCCGCATCGCCGGCCGAGCCTGTTCGTGCACTCGCGATAGCCCTTGCAGCAGATCGGTCGATGATCCGGACACGTCCTCTTCAGGACGGCCCGTCAATATACCTGCGATCACAACTATATCAGTTTCATAAACTGCCGAACTACTTTCAAAATAGTTCAGATACGTACTGAATATGCCGCCCCGCAGCTTCTTGTTCTCCTTCACAGAATCGGCTAGCTGGGCCCGCACATCTTTCAGCTCTTCGCCTAGCTGGGTCTTGCAATCCTGGAGCTGGTTTTTCTCAATAATGGCTCGCTTTCAAGACACGCATCATCAGTAGCTTGTAGCCTTTTGGCTTCTTTCTCATTCGCTTGCGCGATTTCCAATGCCTGTTTGAGTCCCCCTGACCATTATGTCATGGTATAAGCAAGACTGTTAGTATTCTGGGCATATAAGTATATTTTCTCGTTGGAGGGAATATTGCGAATTGACGCCTCCTTGAACTCTTTTTAGTTCGGGCGGTAGCAACATTTAGCTAAATCCGACATTGTTCCAACTCTTGGGATAGCAGGTTGTTCTTCTCTGTAAGAACCTGGTCATACAACGGTCCTTAAATCAATTGTACCAACTGCTTTCGGTCCCGGGGGCTACTGGCATAGGCTATCCTTTTTTGACAAAGTAACCTTACCTGCACATCTGTTAGATATTGCCTCGTGGCTTTTCTAAACCCGTCTCGAGCAGCTCGGATGTATGCGTCGCCCGAGCTAAAGGCATTAAATGCCTCGTCCGAGAACTTCGGGTCTCGTGAAACAGCCCTGCAGCGCCGATGATTCCACGGCGCTCTCTGCGCTCGAGTTGGTAATGCGGACATATTGTCCGAACCTCGGGTCAAGGGGCGCAGTCCAGCTTTGTTCCTACATCGCCCCTGCCTCCCCAACCGCATCTAAATCTTGGTTGTTGGGAACGCGTCGTGGCGGACCCCAGTTACGCTTCTGGCCGAACCTTTTTCCTGTAATCAAACAGGCGCATAGGTCACAGTTGGATACGGCCACTGAAAAATATATTTATCCATACCTCCTCGATGAAGGCCTAGCGGTGCCTTCAACGTCCCTCCTCTTCGAAGATCTGTCCAGCGCAGGAACCGATTTCCTTGGTATCACCGAACGCCTCCCCTGTAGAACGCACGAAAATGCAGTGGGTGAGGCAGAGTAAGAGCACCCTTTCAGAGAAGGTGTTTCTTGATTACTTACCGTGATGAAGCAGTGAAGAAGACCAGTAGAAGTCGGTGATGATGGCCACTTCGTGCCATCATAGCTCGTCTGCAGTAAAACACCCTCCATGAAGCACCACAAATATATCCGGATCCTCTTCAAACCCGGATCAAGCTCCCGGTTGTGATCCTCCGCTGCGGGCGGGACTATGAAATCCTCGGTGACCTTTCACGCCGGTCATAAGCAAACAAGCTAGAAATTTATCAAAGGCAATTCGAGATGGAAGGAGTAAGCAGAGGGGTTGGGCCTTACCTAACCGGGAGGATTATACATAGAGTACCTGCCTCTACAAGTTTGATGCGAAGAAATTCCTTTCCTCCCTTTGAACAGTTCGGCTAATATCTTAGCCAAAGCGGCAGGGGTGTCCGGACCTTTCCGGCCGCAATGAGAGGGGTCATCCTCCCCATTGTAGTGCCACATTGGAAGCCCTCTGTATTGGAGCGGCTGGACCCCTCGTCTATGGAGATCGCCATAACCTCAATAACTGTTAGCCCGGACTGAGCGAGTTCTTTTATCTTGCTCATCAACTGACGAACCTCCGCGCCGTCATCCTCTTCAAGGCTCCGGGGATGCCAACTGTGGCGTTTCTTCAGCAGGATGCACGCAAATTCAGGAAGACCCTTTCGAACCGGGTCGAGAAGCGCGACGTCCTCAATATAGAACCATTCCGAGGGCCATTCATCAGGCGCCTTCCTTGGAGTGCCGTATAGATATCCGGTATTGGCGACGCGCCATACTTCGGCTCCGCCCACTTCAAATATCGACTCTTCGTGGTTGCGCGGGATGAGACAGAACAACTTCCTCCACAACTCGAAATGAGCCTCGACGCCCAAAAATAATTCGCATAAGGCGACGTAACCCGCAATGTGCGTAATAGAGGCCGGAGTGAAGTTGTGCAGCCGAGGCCGTAATACTCCGTAAGCCCTCGGAAGAACGGATGGATTGGAAATCCAACGCCTCTTAGCAGGTGAAGGGGACAAAACACACTCGCTCTCCCCCACGGATTGGGAAGTCCTCCGCCTCGAGTCCCCTCATTGAAGGAAGCTAGCCCGTTCGAACAGGGGACTAGATCCGCAGGGGAAGGAATCTCGCTTGCAACTTTATCCATTGGCTATGAGACACGTAACACCTCTCCCACTCGCCTTTCTCTCGGGCCGATGAGCGGAGGAGCTGGGAACACTAGCCATGCCGAATGGTTTCTCCTAAGCAGTCTCGATTTCTTCACATACCGAATGGATCTAGGATCCAATCTCTTTAAATAGGCGCTCTTCCTCGCATGGACGAGGTGTTATTCGCAAAATACCCTGACTTTCCACATCCGCTCGACACGTGAAGGGTGAAGATTAGTTAACGTACAGAAGCCAAGGAGGCGACATTGGATCAATGGCCAAATATATTACTTGGAGAGGGAACCCGCCTTGCAACGACGAAGACTATCTACACGCCGAACACCTCGTCATTGAAGCCTGGTTCGGGGGTTACTTAGGGACTCCTGGACTAAGGGGTCCTCAGGCGTCCAGCCTGTTATCTACAAGGCCGGACTGATGGGCTATGAAGACATGAAGACCGAAGACTGCACCCGTGTCCGGTCTGGACTCTACTTAGCGTGGAAGGCAAGCTAGGCGACCTACTGTGAAGATTTCCTCCTATGTAACCGACCTCATGTAACCCTAGATCTCTCCGGTGTCTATATAAACCGGAGAGCGTAGTCCGGATAGGACAGATTCATTACCACATTCACATAGGCTAGACTTCTAGGGTTTAGCCATTACGATCTCGTGGTAGATCAACTCTTGTAACACTCATATTCATCAAGATCAATCAAGCAGGAAGTAGGGTATTACCTTCATAGAGAGGGCCGAACCTGGGTAAACATTGTGTCCCCGCCTCCTGTTACCATCTATCCTAGACGCGACAGTTAGGACCCCTACCGAGATCCGCCGGGTTTGACACCGACAATGGTCCAAAGTGTCCAGGCGAGGACCCCAACACACAGCCATCTAATGTGGCGGTGGCGGGGGGCAGAGGCGTGGATCTCGGCTAACAGGTCCGGAAAGTTGGTGTTACACCACTGTCCATCGATCGTCTCGCGAAAGCAAGACCTCATGAATTGGGCCGTGGAGCAGGAGAAGAAGATGTGATTCGCATCGTCCACTGTGCCACAGAGGCGGCACATCCCATCTCGTGGGCCATTATGCTTGAGGACCTCCACCCCAGAGGGTAGGCATCCTTAAATCCGCTGCCACATGGAGATCCTAATCTTTAGAGGGAGTCGGATGTCCCAAATCAGGCTAAAGGGCTCAGGGGCCGATGAAGGAGCGATGGCCGATGAGGGAGTCCTGGATTAGGGGGTCTCCGGACAGCTGGACTATATCCTTTGGCCGGACTGTTGGACTATGAAGATACAAGTTTGAAGACTTCGTCTCGTGTCCGGATGGGACTCTCCTTGGCGTGGAAGGCAAGCTTGGCAATACGGATATGTAGATCTCCTCCTTGTAACCGACTTGTGTAACCCTAGCACCCTCCCGGTGTCTATATAAACCGGAGGGTTTAGTCAAAATGGGGACAACAACAATCATACCATAGGCTGGCTTCTAGGGTTTAGCCTCTACGATCTCGCAGCAGATCAACTCTTGTAATACCTATATCATCAAGATCAATCAAGCGGGAAGTAGGGTATTACCTCCATCGAGAGGGCCCGAACCTGGGTAAACATCGTGTCCCCGCCTCCTATTACCATCCGCCTTAGACGCACGATTCGGGACCCTCACCCGAGATCCGCCGGTTTGACACCGACAATGGTCCAAAGTGTCCAGCGAGGACCCCAACACACAGCCATCTAATGTGGCGGTGGGGTGAAGCGGCGTGGATCTCGACTATGTGTCCGGAAGAAGTTGGTGTTACACCACTGTCCATCGACCGTCTCGCGAAAGCAAGACCACATGAATTGGGCCGTGGAGCAGGAGAAGAAGATGTGATTCGCATCATCCACTGTGCCATAGAGGCGGCACATCCCATCTCGTGGGCCATTATGCTTGAGGACCTCCACCCCAGAGGGTAGGCATCCTTAAATCCGCTGCCACATGGAGATCCTAATCTTTAGAGGGAGTCGGATGTCCCAAATCAGGCTAAAGGGCTCAGGGGCCGATGAAGGAGCGATGGCCGATGAGGGAGTCCTGGATTAGGGGGTCTCCGGACAGCTGGACTATATCCTTTGGCCGGACTGTTGGACTATGAAGATACAAGATTGAAGACTTCGTCTCGGTCCTGATGGGACTCTCCTTGGCGTGGAAGGCAAGCTTGGCAATACGGATATGTAGATCTCCTCCCTTGTAACCGACTCTGTGTAACCCTAGCACCCTCTCGTGTCTATATAAACCGGAGGGTTTAGTCCCAGGACAACAACAATCATACCATAGGCTGGCTTCTAGGGTTTAGCCTCTCACGATCTCGTGGTAGATCAACTCTTGTAATACTCATATCATCAAGATCAATCAAGTAGGAAGTAGGGTATTACCTCCATCGAGAGGGCCCGAACCTGGGTAAACATCGTGTCCTCCGCCTCCTGTTACCATCCGCCTTAGATGCACAGTCGGGACCCCCTACCCGAGATCCGCTGGTTTTGACACCGACATTGGTGCTTTCATTGAGAGTTCCACTGTGCCGTCACCGTAAGGCTTGATGGCTCCTTCGATCATCGGTAACTATGCGGTCCAGGGTGAGGTTTTCCTCCCCGAACAGATCTTCGTATTCGGCGGCTTCGCACTGCGGGCCAACTCGCTTGGCCATCTAGAGCAGATCGAGAGCTATGCCCACCGCCACCGTCGAGGTTCGAAACTTGAACTACACTGCCGACATCCGCGGAGACTTGATCTTCGACAGATTTGAGCCCATGCCAGGTGTGCCGCACGATCACGACGAGCATGATTTAGCTCTGCCGTCGGACAGTGTTCGGGAAATCACGCTTGCAATCGCTCTGGTCTTCAATCCGGAGCAAATTGCGCCATCTGAGGACGGGTGGATAGACCCCGCCATGGAGGCCGCACTCTCAGTGGCGATAGAGCCGGATACTGACTTCACCCCTTACGAGAGCCGTGTTGCCAAACCATTGGATTCGTCTCCGGCCACGGACTCCGAGCCGCCTGCGTCCGTGCCTATCGAATCCTATTGGGCGCTGATCATGGAGTTTACCTCCGCGGATATCTTTCAGCACTCGCCCTTCGGCGACATGCTAAACTCGTTAAGGTCTCTCTCCTTGTCAGGAGAACCTTGGCCAAACTATGTCCGGCTAGAATGGGATACGGACGACGAAGAAATTCGCTACCCACCCACCACCCACTTAGTAGCCACTGTCGACGATTTAACCGACATGCTCGACTCGACCAAGACATCGACGGTATGGACGACGATGCGAGAGATTTAACGAGGAACCACCGCCCACGTATACCTGGACCGCCACCTCATCATACGATATATATATATGGTGGATACCCCCAAAGAAGGCAATGGCGACAAGACAGCGGAGGATGACCCCTCCAAGAAGCAACCCAAGCACCGGCGTCAGCGGCGCCGCTCTAAGTCCTGCCATAGCAAAAGCAATGGTACCGGCACAAGACACAATAACACTCCGGATAGAGCCGAAGACGATGACGATCCCCTCCAGCCAGATTTAGAGCAGGAGGATGAATAAACTAGCCCTCCCGGGCAAAGGTGAGATGGAGAAAGCGGAGGATGACAATTACATGCCCTCTCAAGACGAGGTGAGCCTCGGCCGACGAAGAATTTATCGTGCCTGAGGATCCCATCTAGCAGGTGAGCGCTTCAAGCGCCGGCTTATAGCCACAAAGAAATAGCACGAAGAAAAAAGCAACAACAAATGCCTTCGAGCTGATCAAGATCTCGCTAGCGCATGGATGGACCGAAGTCCTTATGCGGCGAGGAATTGAACTCGAACGCCCAACCAAGAGTTATCCAAAGTGCAGGGTGCTACCTCAACTAGAGGAGGAAGCATTGAAACCTACATCACCAGCGTATGATGCGGCTGATCGGCCACCTCGTGGCCGAGAGGGAGAGGCATTTCAGCCCGAAGTCCAGCCCGCACCCCGCCGCCAATCAAACAAAAATACCAAGCGCTGGGGCAACACGCGGGACCTGCGAGGTGTATTCGAAAACAAGGCAAAGCTTGCAAGATCGATCTACGGATCACGGGGGCGCGCACCAACACGTGACGATCGTCACACCAGATACACTAAAAGTAAATCCGGCCGAGCCGAACATGGCAGACAAGATTCGTATGAACTGCGTCGTGATATAGCCCAGCACAGAGGCGCCGCACACCCCCTATGCTTCACTCATGAAGTAATGGATCAGGAATTCCAAGAAGGGTTCAAACCCGTAAACATTGAATCATACGATGAAAGTATGTTCCACAGACGCCAAGGTACTCTGGATAGAAGACTTCTTCCTCCACATTCACATGGCCCTTGAGGATGACCTACATGCCATCAAGTATCTCCCACTAAAACTCAAAGGGTCGGCTTGGCATTGGCTCAATAGCTTGCCGCAAACTCCATCGGAAGCTGGGAGAGCTGGCAGGCATTCCCTGGACAATTTCCAGGGCACTTATGTGCGGCCGCCGGACGCTGACGGTTTAAGTCATATAACTCAGCAGCCAGGGGAATCGGCCAGGAAATTCTGGACCCGGTTCCTAACCAAGAAGAACCAAATAGTCGACTCTCCGGATGCAGAGGCCCTAGCAGCATTTAAGCATAATATCCGCGATGAATGGCTTGCCCGGCACCTCGGTCAAGAGAAGCCAAAATCCATGACATCCCTCACGACACTTATGACCCTCTTTTGTGCGGGCGAAGATAGCTGGTTGGCTCGTAGTACCAATGCGGCAAGCAAACCTGGCATATCAGAAGCCAGGGATAGCAACGGCAAACCACGACGCAACAAACACAAGCGCCGCAAGTATGGTGAAAACGCCGAAAATATGGCAGTCAATGCAGGATTCAGGGGCTCAAAGTTCGTAACGGAAGGGCCACCCAGTAAAATTCGGGTCCGTCCGGCTGGACCGCATACTCGATCGCCAATGCCAAATTCATGGCACCCTAGAAACGCCACCACCCATACCAACGAGAGAATGTTGGGTCTTCCAACGAGTCAGGTGGCAGCGCCAAAAAACGAAGGGATCTCAAAGCGACGATAGCGACGAAGAGCCCAGACCACCGAACACAGGAGGGCAAAAGAAATTTCCCCCGCATATTCAATCGGTGAATGTGGTAAATACCACCCAAATTACCAATGCGGACCGGACATGTATCCTTAGGGATGGCAACTCAGCGGAACTAGTCGTCCCACAATACAAGCTGGGGCCGGTCACCTTCAACCGCACGGATCGTCCGGTTAACGCCAATCAGGGCAATCCAGCCACACTAGTCCTCGACCCAATAATAGACGAGTTCCACCTCACTCGAGTCCTTATGGACGGCGGTAGCAGTCTCAATCTGCTTTACCAAGATAAAGTGCGCAAGATGGGCATCGACCATTGGGCGATCAAACCCACTAAAGCCACTTTCAGAGGCATTATACCAGGTGAGAGACTTGTTGTACAGGCTCCATCACCCTTGAGGTAGTCTTCGGACCACCAGAAAATTGCCGTATCAAAGAGTTAATCTTCGAAATCGTCCCTTTCCGCAGTAGTTACTGGCATCGCCGGACGAACCGCATTCGCTCGATTCAACGCGGTGCCACATTATGCCTACCGTAAGCTCAAGATGCCCAGTCCACGCGGCGTCATCACGATTAATGGCAAGGCCGAACCTTCCCTCAGCACCAACATATACACCACTGCCTTAGCAGCAGAGACAACAAGCAGCACCTTGCAGCCGAACCTCGAGCTGACGTCCAGGCTTCTGGACACCATCAAGGGACTCCGAACTACTTCGCGGAAGGATAGCCCAGCCCGTCCAGGGCTCAACTAAACACTACGGCAAAGGCCAGGACATGCCGAATCCAGCGGCTCAACCGCCCTCCGGCACATAAATATTTCTTACATTTCCTTCGCAGGTTCACCTTTGCGCCGACCAGGACGGGCTACACGGAGGCAGCTTGAACACATAAGGGAATCCTTAGACATTCCCCACAGTGACTGTCCAGTTATAGTACGGATCCGCACTCAGCCTCTTCCCCCTGGTCTCAGCAGGTTCCGCAATCATATTCCTTTTTTTACATTACTTATACGCATAGACGTACTATTCAAATACAACATGTGGATTTATGTGATGTTTACCTACTATTATTTCTCGTTGAAATAATTTTCTCAAGTGGCACCCGTACATAGCGATATGCCTTCAAATATGCCAGGGGTTTCATTTTACCCATAACACGGCAGTAAAGTCCGAACACCTTCATGGAAGCTCGGCACCCCGAACTTATAGCATTATATGCATCAGCTCCGAATCATGTCTTGGGTCAATAGTTGGGTTTGCCCGGCTCCCATGTTTTGTTACCTTACGTTCCGCTTATATCGGCTAAGGTAGACCGGGAGAACTATCACTGCGATTGTATCCCGTTCTTCCCGGACGAGCACCTCAAAGAGAGAAAGCCGAAAACTGACTGTCATGATACGGCGAGAGCTGGTCAGCTGTTCGAGAGGTTACAAAATCTTTAAAGATTTCTCCTGCATAATGCCATAACCAATGCAACGTGCGATGGATCGGTTCTTTCTCTGATCAGGTGCTTATAGAGCCCCTAGTATGGTGTCCCGAACAGCAGGGGCTGCGCCGACCATACTAAAGCTCCTATGGCTAAGTGAGAGTGATAAAGCCCTATAGTCCGATTGCCTGGTTCGTTGTGCTGAGCACCTCCTTCGAAGGACCCAAAATTGGGATAAAGGGTGCTCAGGTTTATCCCGAACACCCCCGTACTTCTTACGTGGGGGCAAAAGCCGACGACTGGCCAACTTTCAGGTTTAACATATAAAACGGCCGCACAGGAGGGTAAACTTTTATATAACAGGCGATAGATAAACGACCTTGTTCGAACACTACAAAGGACAACATGATTGGCACTCACGGAAATATAATGTCCTTGGTGCATAGCCCCGCTGCAAGGTAAGATCCTTTCAGGACACTCTCATAATACAATTCGGGCTTGCGGTGCTCCTTCCCCTCTGGCGGTCCTTCGGTCATCAGCTTTTTGGCATCCGTCTTCCCCCAGTGCACTTTCGTGCGGGCGAAGGCCATTCGCGCACCTTCTATGCAGACCGACCGCTTGATGAAGTCAAGTCGAGGGCAAGCCCTTACAAGCCGCTTCACGAGCCCGAAGTAGCGCGCTTGGAATCGGCTCCGGCGAAGGCCATAGCCGGATAACCAAATCTTTCATGGCTAGTTCCGCCGCCTTATGCGCTTCGACCAGCTGTTTGGTGATCGGCAAAAGGCACCGGATAATTCGGTGCCAAATCTGCGACCGTAAGAGCTTATCTGCGCTTTTCCTTTCTTCGGCTCGGTAGAATTGAGCGGCATCTGATATGCTGCAAGGTAGCTCGACAAATACCCCTGAGACATCCGGATTCAAAATTAGAAACATAAGCTTTCCCCCCAAATACTTACTCTACAGGGAAAAGGCCTTACCGGCCGCGATCTTTCTCGCCTCTTGGGTCTCCTACAGGGTGCTTTCGGTTTCCTTCCGGGCATTGCTCATGGCCTGATGCGCCTTGGTGAGTTCGCCTTCCTTCTCCGTTAAACTCTGCTCCAAGGTCTCGCATTTCCTCACGGCCTCTTGTAGCTCCTGCTCAGCTTTAATAACCCTGGCCTCGTGCTTCTCACGAAGAGCCTGCTCGATGGTTGCCTTTTTCTCGGCCTCGGCCATGCCTTCTTAAGGGCTTCGACTTCGGTCACAATCCCTAGCGCAATGTCATAAAACTCAGTTCATACTGAAAATTGATTCGCAATAAAAGAGACCAAGACTTGTGCATACCTTGTTTATCCCTCAACTGCATTTTCAATTGTCCAAGTTCTTCTGTGGCCCGCTCCAAACTTTGATTCAGCCAGGAGATCTCCGCAGGATGAGAAGAAGCAACCGTTACAGACACCTGCTTATAACAGAAGAGAAATAGATGCCATTTAATGAGTCTTCCTGCGAACATACAATTCGATCCTCGGTTCTTTCTTTCACCGAACAGAGTATCAGGGGTTACTATCTATACTATGACACTCTTCGATAACTCATAAAACATACCTCAAAGCCTTTTATAAAGGCTGACATAGCTTTATTCAGTCCACTCTCAGTTGACTGAATCTTCTCAATCACCGCACCCATAAGGGCACGGTGTTCTTCAATGATGGAGGCATCTTTCAACACCACCAACAAAGCATCCGACACTTCTGGGTAGACAGAGGTCGCTGATGGAACAGGCACGCCCCCTCTCGAAGGAGGCTGCCTGCTTGATCCTAGAGTCGTATAGGTCTCCAGAATCGCATTCGGCTGGGAGCCGAACTTAGGATCACTCCCGCCGTCAGCCCCTATGGGAATCTTTTCCCTCGTGTGTCCGGCCCCTGAGGTTTGACCTCCAGGCGCTGCCTTCACGGTTTTTTCCTTTCCTCCTTGGCGGGGGTCCTTCTGGGACAAAGCCTCGGTGTTATGCACCTGTTTGGAAGAAGGGGCCTTTGGGAGCGTCCCGCTCTCCATAGCATTTGAGCTTATCAGGTCCTCTGATAAGGATTGTTTGGTGCGGGACCTCGCCGGACTACAAAAAATGTGGCTTAGATTAAAACACTAAGTCACGATGAGTCCGGACGCCTAAAACGTACTGATTTCATACACTTACGGAAGTTCGCCAGTGGGTCAAGGATCCCATGCCGGGCGGCTTTACGTGGCGGCGATTGACTCCTCCTAAGAGGGCCTTTCCCCTTTAGCAGCCCGGCCTCCAAGTGTGCGGAGGCCGTCCTCTTCTTTCTTCCCCCCGCAGGGGATTTGTCTTCCTCCTCCTCATCCTCTTCGAAGGCAGAATGGGCATTGTAACCTTCGGATATTGTGTCCGAAGTGCCGTGACGACGAAGGCCGCCCCAGGTCCTTTTGGCCTCCTTCTCGGCCGTCTTCTTCGGCACCTTGTAAGGCGCCGGAACCAACATCTTCGTCAGAAGTGGGATGGCCGGTTCTTCGGGCAGCAGGGCCGGACAATGGATTCGCTCCACCTTCTTCGTCCCGTCCTGGGAGAATTGTATAAAACACGTTAGGCACTTCCTTTGGGTTACGCGGATAGAAAAGTTTGATAACTTACTAAACTTGCCGGGCGGGACAGTTGGAACCCACGGTCCTCGGCGGAATCCGGCCACGATTTGCTGGACTTGAAAAGCACCTTCCAGATGTCCTTGTGCGAGGAGCCGAAAAGCGCTCGCAAGGTTTGGTGCCTGGCCGGATCAAACTCCCATAAATTGCAAGTTCGGCGCTGACAAGGCAAGATCCGGCGAACTAACATCACCTGGACCACATTGACAAGTTAATTGTTCTTGTCTCCCATATCTTCAACACGCGTCTGGAGCACCGACAGTTCGTCGGACGAAGACCGGTCCAGGCCTTTCTCGACCCAGGATGTAAGCCGCAGGGGGGCGCCGGATTGGAACTCGGGAGAGGCGGCCCACTCTGTGCCGCGTGGCTCAGTAATATAAAACCACTATTATTGCCACTCCTTGACAGAATCATTAAAGGTTCCCGTTGGCCATATGACGTTGGGCATCTTGCTCACCATGGCGCCCCCACATTCGGCGTGCTCGCCGCCCACCACCTTGGGATTCACATTAAAGATCTTCAGCCATAAACCAAAAAATGTGGAGAAAAGCCATGCACACGACAACAGATGTCGAGATGTTGAGGAAGGAATTAGGGGACAGATCGTGAAGATCGATCCCATAATAATACATGATGCCGCGAACAAACAGGTGAAGGGGAAACCCCAGTCCGCGGACAAAGTGAGGGAGGAATACAACCCTCTCGTGGGGTTCCGGAGTAGGGACGATCTGTCCCGCCATCGGGAGACGGTGGTTGATTTTCTTGGTCAGATACCCGGCCTTCCATACCTTTTTGATATCCTTCTCTCGGACGGTAGAGGCCATCCATTTGCCTCCTGCTCTGGATCTGGACATCTTCGGAAGACCTTTTGTGGTCAGGGAAGAGGAGCGCTTGGGCGTTGGAGCTTGAGCGGAGGGGAATGAATCGAGAAGAAGGCGTGGGTGAAAAGAGTAGATCCTTGTCCCTTTATAAGGGCGGAAGAGGCGATGTGCCTCCCCACTCTCCTGGTAAAGCCTCTTATTTCCCAAGCACCGTAATTGATGCCGCGGTTGGGTTACCCACATCCGTATTGATGAGAATCCCGTGATAAGGGGACACGATCTCTGCTTCGACAAGACGGGCCAAGGAAACCGCCTCGTGATATGTGCGGTGGCTGGTTGTGAAAAATGGTTCGAATAATGACCGGGCCGTGGTGTGGTGTCGTACTGCAAAATGTGTCAGTAGATTAGATTTGTGGAAATATTATTCTCTCTACAATGGTATGTGGAATTTGTTTTGCAGAGCCGGACACTATCCTTGTGTTCAAAATCTTCTATGGAGTATTCGGAGGAGGAACCCGCCTTGCAATGACGAAGACAATCAAGGCGCCGGACTCATCGTCATTGAAGCCTGGTCCAGGAGCTCTTGAGGAGTCCTGGATTAGGGGGTCTTCGACAGTCGAGACTATATCCTTTGGCGGACTGTTGGACTATGAAGATACAAGATTGAAGACTTCGCCTCGTGTCCTGGATGGGACTCTCCTTGGCGTGGAAGGCAAGCTTGGCAATACGGATATGTAGATCTCCTCCTTGTAAATCGACTACATGTAACCCTAGCCCTCCTCCGGTGTCTATATAAACCGGAGGGCTTAGTCCGTAGGACAACAACAATCATACCATAGGCTAGCTTCTAGGGTTTAGCCTCTACGATCTCGTGGCAGATCAACTCTTGTAATACTCATATCATCAAGATCAATCAAGCAGGAAGTAGGGTATTACCCCCATCGAGAGGTCCCGAACCTGGGTAAACATCGTGTCCCCCGCCTCCTGTTACCATCCGCCTTAGAGGCACAGTTCGGGACCCCCTACCCGAGATCCACCGGTTTTGACACCGACAACCGAGTATATGGATTTTATGGAGAAGCAACCGGTGGACTCCAGCCGCCAAGATATGGAGTCAGGAGTACCCTCGATGTCCATTAACACAAGGGCGATGTCCTGGAGGAGGGAGTCCTAGGCGGCCACCTCAAGGGGACCGAAGGGGCGCCGGAAAGCGAGTCGCCCTAAGTCAATAAGGGTCGTCTGGACAGAGACCCGAGGGTCAACCGCTATGGAGAATAATTCCGGGAATCGAGTGGCCAGGGGGGAGTCCCCCACCCAACGATCGAACCGTAACAATGTCGTGAACCCGGTGCCAACCGTAATGGACGTGCTGCCAATTCGAGGATCGGGAGTAGCCGGATCACCGCCGCCATAACTGGAGCCACCAGAAGCTACCGCGTAAAGCTAGGGGTTGACCACGAAGGTACTTATTCAGGATGATGGTTAGCCAGAGTCCCCCATCCCCATTGGCGATTCTCCAAATCCAGCGGGTCAGGAGAGCAATGATCATGCATCAAGAAGACAAGATCCCAAGACCTCCATGGTCATTGGGCTTGCAAATGTCAGGCCAGCTCACCATATGGTATTTCTGCTTCTCGCCCTCGCTTGCCCAGAAAAACCTGGACTGGTACTTGGAGATCTCCTGATGCAAAGTCTCATGAAGGCTATAGAAGCTCATGATGAATCATAAGAGGCTGGACAGAGAGGAGTTAGTGAGAATCACCCTGGCCGCCTTCGAGAGCCACCTGCCCTTCCACGGCTCCACCCAGTGCTGCATACGAGTCACCGCCGGGCGGAGGTCAGCCACGCACGGGCCTCGAGTCACTAATGGGTATCCCCAAGTAAGAGGTGGGGAAAGTATCCAGCCGACAATTCAGCCCGGTCGGCCATGGCTTGGGCTTCCTCGAGAGTAGCCCTGAATAATCACTTCACTCTTATCGGGTTGATTGTGAGCCCGTACATTTGTTGGAAGCAGAGGAGGAGGAACTTCAGATTAGTGATGTCGGATGCGGAGCCCTCCACCATCAGTATGGAATCGTCTCCGTATTGTAGGAGGGAGACCCTTCCCACTCCTACCAGGTAGGGAACTACGCCATGGATATGGCCAGCAGATTTGGCCTTATCCAGGATGACGGCAAGGGCATCGACCACCATGTTAAACAGAAACGGGGAGCACGGGTCGCCCTGGCGTACCCCACAAAGGGTGGGGAAGTATGGCCCAATCTCGCCGTTAATGTTAACCACGGTCCGACCGTAGATGACAAGCTGCATAACTCTGGTCACCCACCAATCATCACAGCCCTTGCAGAGCAGGACTTCCCGAAGGAAGGGCCGGTGAACAGTGTCATAGGCTTTATGGAAGTCGAGCTTCAGGAAGACCGCCCGATGGTGCTTGGACCGGACTTCGTGAAGGACTTCATGGAAGACTAACACCCCATCCAGGATAAACCGCCCTTGGATGAAAGCGGATTGGTTGGGGTGGGTAATGATGCCCGTGAGAAGGGTCACCCTATTGGCGTACCCCTTGGCCAGGATCCGAATATCACATTGATCACGGTGATAGGCCGAAACTGGCAGATGTCAGAGGCGCCCGAAACTTTGGGGATAAGTGTAATGACCCCATAGTTTAGGCGCCCGAGGTCCATGGCCCCCGAGTAGAATTCATCAAAGAGGACCATGACTTCCGGTTTGATGGTCTGCCAGAATGTTTTGAACAACGTCACTGTGAGCCCATCCGGTCCCAGGGCAGAGGAGGGGTTCATGCCCTTTCTGGCCATGAGGACCTCGTCCTCGGAGAATGGCGCCACAAGGGTAGCATTCGCCTCGTCAGGAAGTAACTGGGCAGCCGACCAAGTGTCGGGGGCTAGTGCAGCCCCACTGATAACCCACAAGTATAGGGGATCACAACAGTTTTTGGGGGTAGAGTATTCAACCCAAATTTATTGATTCGACACAAGGGGAGCCAAAGAATATTCTCAAGTATTAGCAGTTGAGTTGTCAATTCAAACACACCTGAAAGACTTAATATCTGCAGCAAAGTATTTAGTAGCAAAGTAGTATGGAAGTAACAGTAACGGTGGCAAAAGTAACAAAGATGGCAGTTTTGTAGTAATTGTAATAAAGGCAACGGAGAAGTAACTAAGAAAGATCAATATGTGAAAAGCTTCGTAGGCATTGGATCAGTTGATGGATAATTATGTCGGATGCATTCCTCATGCAACAGCTTATAACATAGGGTAACACCGAACTAGCTCCAATTCATCAATGTAATGTAGGCATGTATTCTAATATAGTCATACGTGCTTATGGAAAAGAACTTGCATGACATCTTTGTCCTACCCTCCCGTGGCAGTGTGGTCCTATAGGAAACTAAGGGATATTAGGGCCTCCTTTTAATAGAGTACCGGACCAAAGCATTAACACTTAGTGAATACATGAACTCCTCAAACTATGGTCATCACCGGGAGTGGTCCCGATTATTGTACTTCGGGGTTACCGGATCATAACACATAGTAGGTGACTATTGACTCGCAAGATAGGATCAAGAACTCACATATATTCATGAAAACATAATAGGTTCAGATCTGAAATCATGGCACTCGGGCCCTAGTGACAAGCATTAAGCATAGAAAAGTCATAGCAACATCAATCTCAGAACATAATGGATACTAGGGATCAAACCCTAAGAAAACTAACTCAATTACATGATAAATCTCATCCAACCCATCACCGGCCCAAAGAAGCCTACGATGGAATTACTCACGCACGGCGGAGAGCATCATGAAATTGGTGATGGAGGATGGTTGATGATGACGACGGCGACGGATTCCCCTCTCCGGAGCCCCGAACGGACTCCAGATCAGTCCTCCCGGGAGAGATTAGGACTTGGCAGTGGCTCCGTATTGTAAAACGCGATGAATCCTTCTCTTTGATTTTTTTTCTCCCCGAACATGAATATATAGAGTTGGAGTTGAGGTCGGTGGAGCCTCAGGGGGCCCACGAGGCAGGGGGCACGCCCCCACCCTCGTGGACAGGGTGTGGGCCCCCTGGTGTTGATTCTTTTGCCAGTATTTTTTATATATTCCAAAAATATTCTCCATGAAGTTTCAGGTCATTCCGAGAACTTTTATTTTGGGCACAAAAATAACAGCATGGCAATTCTGCTGGAAACAGCGTCATTCTGGGTTAGTTCCATTCAAATCATGCAAGTTAGAGTCCAAAACAAGGGCAAAAGTGTTTGGAAAAGTAGATACGTTGGAGACATATCAACTCCCCCAAGCTTAAACCTTTGCTTGTCCTCAAGCAATTCAGTTGACAAACTGAAAGTGATAAAGAAAAACTTTTACAAACTCTGTTTGCTCTTGTTGTTGTAAATATGTAAAGCAAGCATTCAAGTTTTCAGCAAAGATTATGAACTAACCATATTCACAATAACATTTAGGTCTCATGTTTACTCATATCAATGGCATAATCAACTAGCGAGCAATAATAATAAATCTCGGATGACAACACTTTCTCAAGACAATCATAATATGATATAACAAGATGGTATCCCGCTAGCCCTTTCTAAGACCGCAAAAATAAATGTAGAGCACCTCTCAAGATCAAGGACTGACTAAACATTGTAATTCATGGTAAAAGAGATCCAACATACAAATATACTCAATGTAAACTAATAGTAATGCATGCAAATGACAAAGAAGGTTTCCAATTGGTGCTTTTAATAAGAGGATGATGACTCAACATAAAAGTAAATAGATAGGCCCTTCGCAGAGGGAAGCAGGGATTTGCAGAGGTGCCAGAGCTCAAGTTTTGAAACAGAGATAAGCAATATTTTGAGCGGCATACTTTCATTGTCAACATAACAACCGAGAGATCTCGATATCTTCCATGCTACACATATTATAGGTGGTTCCCAAACAGAATGGTAAATTTTATAGTCCCCCACCACCAACAAGCATCAATCCATGGCTTGCCTGAAACAACGGGTGCCTCCAACTAACAATAGTCCCGGGGGAGTTTTGTTTGCAATTATTTTGATTTGGTTTGAGCATGGGACTGGGCATCCCGCCATCGCCATTTTTCTCGTGAGTGAGGAGCAGAGTCCACTCCTCGTGAGAATAACCCACCTAGCATGGAAGATACAGATAGCCCTAGTTGATACATGAGCTATTCGATCATACAAAACAGAATTTCATTTGAAGGTTTAGAGTTTGGCACATACAAATTTACTTGGAACGGCAGGTAGATACCGCATATAGGAAGGTATGGTGGACTCATATGGGATAACTTTGGGGCTTATGGAAGTGGATGCACAAGCAGTATTCCCGCTTAGTACAAGTGAAGGCTAGAAAAAGACAGGGAAGTGACCAACTAGAGAGCGACAATAGTCATGAACATGCATTAAAATTAATCAACATGGAGTGCAAGTATGAGTAGGATATAATTCACCGAACATAAATATCGTGGAGGCTATGTTGATTTTGTTTCAACTACATGCGTGAACATGTGCCAAGTCAAGCCACTCGAATCGTTCAAAGGAGGATACCACACTATCATACCACATCACAACTATTTTAATAGCATGTTGGCACGCAAGGTAAACCATTATAAACTCCTAGCTAATTAAGCATGGCATGAGCAACTATAATCTCTAATTGTCATTGCAAACATGTTTCATTCATAATAGGCTGAATCAGGAACGATGAACTAATCATATTTACAAAAACAAGATAGGTCGAGTTCATTCCAGCTTTTCTCATCTCAATCAGTCCATCATATATCGTCATTATTGCCTTTCACTTGCACGACCGAACGATGTGGATAATAATAATAGTGCACGTGCATTTGACTAAGATGGAACCTGCAAGCATTTAATACAAGGGAGAAGACAAGGTAATATGGGCTCTTTGCTAAATCAACAATAATGCATATGAGATCCACTCAACATTTTCATTATGGTCTTCTCCTCTCGTCCCCCAAAGAAAAGAAAAGAAAAAAACCTATTTACAAGGGAAAGATCCCAACAAGCAAAAGAAGAACAAGAAACATTTTTGGGTTTTCTTTTAACTACTACTACTACAGGCATGGAAAGTAAACTAGCTAAAAGCTACAACTAATTTTTTTTTGTTTTTCTTAAGGTTTCTCAAACACACAAGAAGAAGGCTTAAAACAGAAAATAAAATAGCATGGATAGTACAATGAAAAAGTATGAGCACCGACAACTGGCATGAGTGTGTGAACATGAATATAATGTCGCTGAGAAATACGTACTCCCACAAGCTTAGGCTTTTGGTCTAAGTTAGTCTATGCCCAAGGATCAAAGGTGCTCTCTCCGGTGTACGGAGGAGTGTCCTCTGGGTGCCACTGGTTGGCGACCTCCTTCGGATCCCACTGATAAACAGACTGCCGATAAGGGTCAGGAAATGGCTTTGACTCAGGCTCTGGGGATCGTGTTCGCTCCCAATATGCAAAAATGTCATCGGGCAGGATGTTGTATGTGCCTGAATGAATGTTAAACAAAGAAGGTGCAGGCAAGGTAATAATCTGACAAGTCTTTTCACTGAATACCAGGTTATAAATGAGTCTCTTCTCTTTATCATCGCAAATAAAATCATGTGCTACCATACTTGTATAGTCTAAGAAAATAGGGGGCAGCACCTTTTCTTCTTTCTGATAGTGTCTAATAGGTATCTCAAAATATTTAGCAAGACGTGAAGCAAAGATACCTCCAAAAATGGGGCCCTTTGTACGGTTTAGACTCAACCGTTTAGCAACCATAGCACCTAAACTGAAAGTTCTGTCACGGAGTAAAGCATGGCGCAAAATGGCGAGGTCAGGAGCACTAAGGTCCCCACTGTTCCCGCGGCCAATTAAACATCTACTAGCAAATATTGCATAGTAACGTAGAACAGGAAAATGTATGCTAGTAGTTCTTGCATCTGACACTTTTCTCGTTTCCCTACAAAGCAATCGTGATTAATAAAGTCTCGCCACATCCCTAGGATGTGGTTCCTCAACGCTGCCTCAAAAAGGCAACTTGCAAACCGCATAAAAAATCATAGAGTGACATCTCCTTAAACTCATCATATAAATAAAAATCCATTGAAGGTGGTGATCTCCTAGCATGGAAATGAAAATTTTGCACAAAAATATTAGTGAGTAGGAGATACTGTTCCAGTTGGTCATGGAGGAAGTCGGTGAGGCCTGCATTCTCAGCCAAGTAATAAAAATCCTCATAGATTCCGACGGCTCTCAAGAACTCATTACAAGGCCATTCACATGGCTGAACCTCCGCAGTGCGAGGAAGATTATATTTGGGCTTCTTATTCTCTTCACTTTGCTTATCCTTCGAGCTTCGGCTTGAAGAGCCTCTCAAAAATCTCTTCAACATTTTCTCCCTCTGAAAATTTCTGAAATTTTTAGTGACTCAAAATAAAAGTGAACCAAACTCAACAAGATTGATAGCAACTACTCCCACAAGTGCCTAGAGGATATATCATGCAGTAGAACTACTTGGGACCATAAAAATTTAACATGCAAGCTCAAGAACAATGTCACCTAAGTAGCAAAAATTTGCAATAAATAAAGCACTAGAACAAAAACTAATTGGACAATTGGAGGAGTCACATACCGAAGATCATTCCCCCAAAGCAATTTTGTGAGTGGAGCTTTGAGCAAGGAGATCGAAAATGGCAGCAAAATGAGCTAGAACGCGGATTTGAGCTAGGGGAGGATTTTTTTTCTGGAGGAAGAAGAAGTGTGTGGGTGCTGGAATAAGTGGAGGGGGGCCACGTGGGGCCCAAGAGGCAGGGGGTGCGCCATGTGCCCTCGTGGCCATGTGGTGGCTCCCCCTAGTGTGTTCTTAGTGCTAGATATTCTTAAATATTCTACAAAAAATCATATTTCAATTTCGGGGGATTTGGAGAACTTTTATTTTCGGGGTACTTTTTATTGCAAGGACAATTCAGAAAACAGAAAGAAAATACTATTTTTGCTTTATTTAATCTAAATAACAGAAAGTAAAAGGAGGGTACAGAGAGTTGTGCTTTCTAACTTCATCCATCTCATGCTCCTCAAAAGGAATCCACTAACAAGGTTGATCAAGTCTTGCTAACAAACTCTTTCCGAATCACATGAAACTGGAGAATTCTCGAATAACACTTAGTTACCTCAACAGGGATATGAACAGCCCCAACAATAAGAATATCATATTTCTTTTTGACAGTAGGAAGAGGAAATTCAAAACCTCCAATAGTAATCATTGGAATTTTTCCAATAGAATTGATACTGTGGACTTGAGGTTGTTTCCTAGGAAAGTGTACCGTATGCTCATTTCCATTAACATGAAAAGTGACATTGCCTTTATTGCAATCAATAACAGCTCCTGCGGTATTCAAAAAGGGTCTACCAAGGATAATCGACATACTATCGTCCTCGGGAATATCAAGAATAACAAAGTCTGTTAAAATAGTAACGTTTGGAACCACAACAGGCACATCCTCACAAATACCGACAGGTATATCAGTTGATTTATCGGCCATTTGCAGAGATATTTCAGTAGGTGTAAACTTATTCAAATCAAGTCTATGATATAAAGAGAGAGGCATAACACTAACACCGGCTCCAAGATCACATAAAGCAGTTTTAACGTAGTTTATTTTAATGGAGCATGGTATAGTTGGTACTCCTGACTCCAAGTTTCTTTGGTATTCTACCCTTAAAAGTATAATTGGCAAGCATGGTGGTTTCAGCTTCCGGTGTCTTTCTTTTATTTGTAACAATTTCTTTCATATACTTAGCATAATGATTCATTTTAAGCATATCACCAAACGACACGTTAAAAAAGATAGGTCTAATCATTTCAAAGAAAGCGCTCAAAATCCTCGCCATCCTTTTTCTTGGATGGTTTAGGAGGAAAAGGCATGGGTTTCAGAACCCATGGTTCTCTTTCTTTACCGTGCTTCCTAGCAACGAAGTCTCTCTTATCATAACGTTGATTCTTTGATTGTGGGTTATCAAGATCAGCAGCAAGTTCAATTTCTACATCATTGTTATTGCTAGGTTGAGCATCATCATGAACGTCATCATTAACATTATCACTGGGTTCATGTCCATTACCAGATTGTGTTTCAAAGATCGTAAATAGAAATATCATTGGGATTCTCAGGTGTGTCAACAACAGGTTCACTAGAAGCATGCAAAGTCCTATCATTTTTCTTTTTCTTCTTTTTAGAAGGACTAGGTGCATCAACAACATTAGTTCTTTGAGAATCTTGCTCAATTGTCTTAGTGTGGCCCTCGGGATACAAAGGTTCCTGAGTCATTTTACCCCCTCTAGTCATAACTCTAACAACATTGTCATTTTTCTTATTATTTAATTCATTGAGCAAATCATTCTGAGCTTTAGGCACTTGTTCTACTTGAGTGGTAACCATAGAAGCATGTTCACTAATAAGTTTAAGTTCACCTTTAACTCTAGACATATAATCACTCAAGTGTTCAATCATATAAGCATTACGTTTCAATTGTCTACCAACATAAGCATTGAAGTTTTCTTGTTTAACAATAAAATTATCAAACTCATCTAAGCATTGGCTAGCAGACTTATAACGAGGAATATCACCTTCATCAAATCTATAAAGAGAATTTACCTTTACTACCTGTGTCGGGTGATCAAGACCATGTATTTCTTCAATAGGTCGTAAATTCTTAACATCTTCAGCTTTAATACCCTTTTCTTGCATAGATTTCTTGGCTTCTTGCATATCTTCAGGATTGAGAAATAGAATACCCCTCTTCTTCGGAGTTGGTTTAGGAGTTGGTTCAGGAAGTGTCCAATCATTTTCATTACTCAGCATATTATTCAATAGCAATTCAGCTTGATCAACAGTTCTTTCCCTGAAAACACAACCAGCACAACTATCCGTGGTCTCTGGAAGCATCGGTTAGTCCATTATAAAAGATATCAAGTATTTCATTTTTCTTGAGAGGATGATTAGGCAAAGCATTAAGTAATCGGAGAAGCCTCCCCCAAGCTTTTGGGAGACTCTCTTCTTCAATTTGCATAAAATTATATATTTCCCTTAAGGCAGCTTGTTTCTTATGAGCGGGGAAATATTTAGCAGAGAAGTAATAAATCATATCCTGGGGACTACGCAGACAACCAGGATCACGAGAATTAAACCATGTTTTAGCATCACCCTTTAATGAGAACGGAAATAACTTAAGGATATAGTAGTAACGAATTTTTTCCTTATGAGTAAATAGGGCGGCTATATCATTTAATTTAGTAAGATGTACCACAACAGTTTCAGATTCATAGCCATAAAAAGCATCAGATTCAACCAGAGTAATTATCTCAGGATCGACAGAGAAATCATAATCCTTATCGGAAATACAGATAGGTGAAGTAGCAAAAGCAGGGTCATATTTCATTCTAGCATTCAAGATTTTTCTTTCAGCTTAGCTAACAGTTTCTTAAGATAATATCTATCTTTGCAAGCAAAAAAGTCTCTAGCAGTTTCTTCATCCATAACATAACCCTCAGGTACATCAGGCAATTCATATCGCGGGTGGGGGGGGGGAATCTTCATCATCACTTTCATCAATATTATCAGTTTCAATAATTTCATTCTCTCTTACCCTAGCAAGTTGTTCATCAAGAAATTCACCTAATGGCACAGTATTACCAGGCATAGAAGTAGTTTCATCATAAGTATCATGCAAAGCAAAAGTGGCATCCTCAATAACATACGACATATCAGAATCAATAGCATGATTGGGTTTAGGTGTCGCAAGTTTACTCAAAAATGTAAGGTGAATCAAGTGCGAGAGCTAGATGGCGCTCTCACCTCCCCTCGTAGTTGAGGGATAAATCTTGGTTTTTTCGTCTTTCAAGTTCCTCATAGTGATCAGCAGATATAAATCCCAAGTGACTCAAAGAATAGAGCTATGCTCCCCGGCAACGGTGCCAGAAAATAGTCTTGATAACCCACAAGTATAGGGGATCGCAAGAGTTTTCGAGGGTAGAGTATTCAACCCAAATTTATTGATTCGACACAAGGGGAGCCAAACAATATTCTCAAGTATTAGCAGTTGAGTTGTCAATTCCACCACACCTGGAAACTTAATATCTGCAGCAAAGTATTTAGTAGCAAAGTAGTATGGAAGTAACGGTAACGGTGGCAAAAGTAACAGTAGCAGTTTTGTAGTAATTTTAACAGTGGAAACGAAAAAGTAACTAAGAAAAGATCAATATGTGAAAAGCTCATAGGCATTGGATCAGTGATGGATAGTTATGTCGGATGCGATTCCTCATGCAACAGTTATAACATAGGGTGACATGTAACTAGCTCCAATTCATCAATGTAATGTAGGCATGTATTCGAATATAGTCATACGTGCTTATGGAAAAGAACTTGCATGACATCTTTTGTCCTACCCTCCCGTGGCAGCGGGTCCTATTGGAAACTAAGGGATATTAAGGCCTCCTTTTAATAGAGTACCCGGACCAAAGCATTAACACTTAGTGAATACATGAACTCCTCAAACTATGGTCATCACCGGAGTGGTCCCGATTATTGTCACTTGAGGTTACCGGATCATAACACATAGTAGGTGACTATTGACTTGCAAGATAGGATCAAGAACTCACATATATTCATGAAAACATAATAGGTTCAGATCTGAAATCATGGCACTCGGGCCCTGGTGACAAGCATTAAGCATAGCAAAGTCATAGCAACATCAATCCCAGAACATAATGGATACTAGGGATCAAACCCTAAGAAAACTAACCCGAATACATGATAAATCTCATCCAACCCATCACCGTCCAGCAAGCCTACGATGGAATTACTCATGCACGAAAAATGACACCATGGCAATTCTGCTGAAAACAGCGTCAGTCCGGGTTAGTTCCATTCAAATCATGCAAGTTAGAGTCCAAAACAAGGGAAAAAGTGTTTGGAAAAGTAGATACGTTGGAGACGTATCACCCACCCCTACGGGTAGGGGAAAATAGGGCTTTATAAAAGCCTTCGACATGGGCTCGAATGTCCGAGGTGCAGACGAGAGGGGTATCCCCATCCCACAAACAGTGGATGGAATTCCGACGCCTCCGCCCATTGGCAATCGCTTGGAAGTATGCCGTATTGGCGTCCCCATGGAGCACCCACCGTTGTGTACCGCAGAGCCTCCAGTATGCTTCTTCATTCGTGTAGATGGTCGAGAGCTGATCCTCGAGATCATATCTCAGCATCCACTCATCCGGGGATATCCCGGATGTGTCTACTGTAACGCCCCGGACACACCCGCTGGTGGTCGTTACTCCTGGCGGGATCTATACTGGCCCAACAGATCAATACTAGTCTTTTCTGCGCACTTTGTCCTCACTTGCGCGCACCGGAGCAACTTCGATTAGGTCACTCATCCTGAATTACTCCAAGTTGAGCACGCTTAACTTTGGAGTTCTGTCCGAATGGGCTTCCGAAAAAGAAGGAATTCCTTATTGATATGGGCAGTCTATAATCCCTATTAAGCTAGGCTATCACATACACTCCCACTCAAAGGAACCGACGTCCTTGTCGGGCCACAGGAATGTTCCCTCTTGGCACATACGTCGGTGCATCCAGTCAGGAACATGTGCCATGCCTTGTGCATGACGGGTCACAAATGTCAGGCACAACATGACCGCGCACCTGTCCGCAAACATCCGTGTAACCGCGAGGGTTGGCTCTGATACCAACTTGTAACGCCCCGGACACACCCGCTGGTCGTCGTTACTCCTGGCGGGATCTAGAATTGGCCCACAGTTCAATACTAGTCTTTTCTGTGCACTTTGCCCTCACTCATGCGCACCCAGGAGCAACTTCCCGGTCGGTCACCCATCCTGAAGTTACTCCAAGCTGAGCACGCTTAACTTTGGAGTTATGTCTAAATGGGCTTTCGGAAAAGAAGGAATTCCTAATTGTTATGGGTAGTCTATTGTCCCTATTAAGCCAGGCTATCACATCTACGCGGGCGTCTAGGGCTTGGATGGCAGTCAGGAGGGCTTTCTTGCGCTCACAGAGATTCCGGCCAAGGTTCGTGCCCCACCCCTTCATAAATTGGCCGGCGAGCTTGGCACAGAACTGCCACGAGTCAACGGCAGACAGGGAGCGATGGGGAGATGTTCGTGCGGAGATCCATCTCGCCCTGACCGCCTCGACAAATCCCGCCTGGTTGAGCCAGAAGAGCTCAAACCGGAATCATGGAGGGATGGGGGGCGCTCGTTGGAGGAGGAGAGGAGGAGTGAGACGTGGTCGGACCTGATCTGGGTGATCGCATGAAGCGAGGCCAAAGGGCACCGAAGTTCCCACTCCAGGGAAACTAGGACGCGATCCAGAATAGATCGCGTTGGGTCCGCTTGACGGTTGGTCCAAGTAAACCTGGCACCCGTCCTATCTACTTCGCGGAGGCCAAGCTCCGCGATGCAGACATTGAACATCTGCATGTGGGGGAGGTTGATCTGGTCGTTGTTCTTCTCATCAGGGGAGCGGATGAGGTTAAAGTCGCCTCCCACCACTACAGGCAAGAGGGAGGCGGAGATCTTCCTCTGAAGCTCGACAAGGAATGTTGGGGAACGGCGGTGATCTGCCGGGCCATAGACAATCACGACCTCCCATTTGAAGTTGAGAGCCCGTTCAAAGATCTCCATACTAACAAAGAATTTGCCCTAGTCCATGCCACCCACCTCAAAGGTGGCATCCTTCATGCCTAAAAGGATGCCACCCGAGTGCCCGGTGGTCCCACTAGAAGGGAGCCAGTGCCAAGCGAATAGGTGGGGGCTAAGACCATCAAGCTCGGGGAGGGAAAACTCTGTATGCATGGTTTCCTGAATGGCTATAATGTCAATGTGCTCGTCTCGCATATGGCCGAAACCACGGATGTTCCAGAAGAGGACCCGCATTAGGCTGCCATCGGGGGTTGCTTGACCCCAGAACACGGGAGGCGCTCTGCGCCCGGAGGAGGCTGCAAGCAGGGAACGGGTGCGACCACGGATCACCTCCTCCGGCACCATTGGAACCACCACCACGAAAGGGGTGGCGGTCGGTTCTGCGGGTTGGCGGAGGAGGCGAGCCCGAGTTTCGGCAAGTCTGCCATCTAGGATCTCATGGGCCCGGATGGCCTCGATCTGCTCTAAGGGAGGGGCAACTTCCCCTCTGAAGATGATGGCCAAGTCGGTGGCCACCTTAGTGAGGTGGCCAAGGGGAACGGCCTCAAGTGCAGAGAAAGAGCAATTGGAAGAACTGGGGGGGATTGAGTCCGCACCTGGCTCGAGGTTCTTGGCCACCGCCCGAAGCTCGGCGTGCTCAGGGACGGACGGGGCCGGGAGATCTGCCGAATGGACTGCATCGAGGTGGGCACTACGGCGGGAGGCAGTCACTGGCGTCGAGGTGGGCGGTCCATGGCGATTCCATCATCCGTGGGGGTGCGATGTAGCGGGAGTAGTCACAATGTCGGGAACCATCCCTGACGAGCCTTTAGAGAGGCGAGGGGTCTTTAGCGGCCACCGGAGAGGGAGGCAGGCGGCAGGCTCCAGGATGCCCACGGGCCGGACCCTCCACGGGTGGAGGAGCATCTTGGTCGTGAGGCGGACCACCACCATCGTTGCCCGTGGGATCCGCGGGAACCGGTCCACGAGGGGGCGAGGGCGGCGGGCACGGCAAACCCAGGCAGAGGGCGGAGTCGGTGGGCAGGGAGCATGGCGATGAGGGCGGGAGGACGAGCAAGCCCACGCTGGAGATGTCGATGGACGCCTCCGACGTGGGTGGAAAGGCTGGCGGGGGGCAGCCAACCGAATGCCGGCCTCGAAGTCGGTGGCCGTCACTCGGGTGCGCCCGGACCCAGAATCGGCTCGGCCCGGAGGAGGGATTGGACGGCTCGCAGGAGGGGGAGCGGGAGTGCTCCGATAGCCTTCATCGTCCGGGTCGTCATGGCGAGAGGGGCGAGGGCGCCGGTGGTGGGAGTCATCGTCACCACCCGTGCCACCCCCATGGTGACCATCATCGGAGAAGCGGGGGCGACCGACGTGGTTTGGCGGCTCGGGGCAGATCTTGAGGTCGAATCCCTGGTCGTTGAAGAAAACACGGACTGAGGCGCGTAGCTTGGAGGAGTCCAGGGATTTCACCTTGACCCGTACCTCCTCCTCCTTGCGAAGCGAGAACTCATCGACTACCACCACCTTGCCGAGGATCTTGGACATACTGCGGATTACCCGCTCGGACCGGGCAATATCGGGGAGGACAGCGATGAGGATCCAAGCCGTGTACACAACCGCCACCGCCTTGGGATCCCACTTCGGCTCCGAGCTGTCCACCACCAGGACCAAGGTGATGTCGGTCGGCGGATCACCGCCGCCTCGCGAGCCATCGGATTCGATAATGTGAGCAGTCCCTATCATTGCTTCTCTAATTTGCAACAAGACCATTGTTGCAAAACGTCATCTTCTCTAGTTTCATGCAACAGGACCCATGTTACAAAATCTCTACTCCAATTTTCCGTAACAAGGTCTTTGTTGCCAAAAATTGCAACAACAACTTCCGCCGCCACATCTAGTTTTTCACAACAAGACCCTTGTTGCAAAAATTATAACATCATCTCCGGCCGCCTGAAGCACTTGCACATTCGTCATTCCGCAACAACGCTGTTGTTGCAGAAACATGTCTGGGAGGTGTTGTAAACAACGACATGGGGTGGGCGCTAGTAGTGGACGTGTACGTATGCACGCGGTGTTGTAGTTGCTGCCAGCGTCGATGGTTACAGGACGGCAGTGAGATTGATGGCGATCCACAATCGACACGGCGGATCTCACCGGATCCATCGATCCGGTCAACAAGGAGGCGTTTGGTGGCAGATATCCGATATGGATTGCGCCCAGCAACGACGACCCTACAGTAACGGCGCGCCGCTTGGCCACCGTCGCCCTCCCTAGTCCGTGCCTTGCGGGATCTAGCCTTCTTTGGTTTGTAACAAAAGGCTACTTGCAAACTACCTTCCTGAAACAAAGCACCAGTTGTAGAAACGTGGAGAGGGTTGCTCTCGGCCGTCTGATGAAAAGTACATCTGATGGACACGGAGGCGGTGGATGCTCACACGAGATCAGTCGGCTGAAGGCAAACGTTTTTCCTAATTATACGGTATAGTATACCGGGGAAGCTTTGTCTAAATATATTTGTTTCGAAAGTAAAGAACCTCCTTTTGCACTAGCTTGAGGTTATTAAAATGCATTGAGAAAATTTACAGGTTACCTTGTAAAAATAATTGAGAAAAAATACAGTGCCCTGAGGGATTATCCGATCAAATTTTAATTAGCACGACAAGATATAGATAACTCAACTAGATTATATGTATCGCTTTTTATAAAAAAAATCTACATGTTTGTTAAGTAAATGATATTGAGGATCTATATGCTTTTGGTGAACTGTATTGTGTTGAATTAATTCTATAATCTACTTCAGGCACTTGAGATGTTATTCATACTTTGGTACTATATTCGTTTTAATAAGTGCTTGTGTGCATCGCTTGATGCAGAAGCTGGAGTAATAATCTACTATTGGAAAAGTACACCAGAATGAAAACATTGGATAGTCGAATAATATTTCTACCGCAGTGCTAAATAGCTTAGAAATATTACTTGCGTTGACTTGAACAGAAGTAGTTAGGTAACAAAGAAGTAGCCATATTTGAATCTTTAGTTTTTCTAGTTTCAAATTAATAACCATCAAACTTTATCAATGGACACCATTACATATCCGGTGTTCTCTCTGGGGTAAACCGAGCGAACGATTGTGAAACAAATGGATGTTTTCGTTCGCTCAAAAAGAAACACACCGAGAGAACGCTTGAGAATTGCCAGGTGAAATAGGTAAATTTATCATGCTATTGTATAAGGATTTGCCATGTCTAAAGTATAAAAAAGTTTGTCATTGAATTGTCATGCGTTTTTTAGGAATTTGTCATGATTGGAACATGAAGAATTGCCATCCTAAAAGAAGGGTGAAAATTGTCATGCTCAGGATTTGCCATGCTGGCTGAAGGAAATTCCATGCCACTCAGCTAAAAACGGTGAAAATTGTTATGCTCGGATTTGCCATGCTGGCTGAAGGGAAATTCGATGCTACATCAACGAATAAAGTTGAAAATTTCCAACTCTAAGAACAAAAATTGTCATCCCAAATGCGTTCACTCGGAATGCCATCCTAAACGAACCGTTTAATGTCGTCAACTCATAGTTCACTCAAAGGATGCATTGGGCCAAACATTTTAGGATTCCCGCATGGGACCCGACATGACTGACGATATTCGCTGAGAAACGCTAAAATCTTAAGACACTTTTTTTAAATCATACGAGCCATCAAAAAGCTCTGAGTCTTGAAAGTAGAAACTAGTAGCGGAACCCCAATAGACGCTGCCTCTGTGAGTTGAATTTTGTGATTTGTTTCAACTGAATCACGAAGAACAGAAGGTAAAATACACAGAGCTGAGAGCAACTCCAACCGGGCGATTCATTTCGTCCGCTCATGTTTTGTCGGGTCACCGCGGACAAAAACGTTGGCCCAAGGCGTCGAACCAAATCCAAAATGTGTCCGCTTCTGTTCGCGTCGAGGCATTGCACGGACATGAAGCGAACGCGCGGCGCTTCTCCTATGTGTCTGACGCGGCCCCACATATCGGCCGGCCAACCGTCACATGCGGTTGTAATTAACGCAACCACCTATTAAGGGCCCGCCTAGCAATGTGTGGAAGGGCAGCATGCCCTGTTGGGGAACGTAGCATGCAATTTTTAAAAAATCTACGCTCACGCAAGATCTATTGTAACATCCCAAAATTCTAAGTTTTGGAATGTTATATTAAATAAATAGTTTTGATTGTTTTTTTGATTGTGGTGTGGTTGCTTGTGTGAAATTGAGTGAAATTTGAAACTTTTTGAAAGTTAAATGAGAGGGAATAAAATGACTTTCCCAAACCTTCACCTTGCATTTATAATCTCCATGAATTCAAATTCATTTCATCACAAAACCCTGAGTGAAGATGATATGACTTCTTCCATTTGAATAAATGAAAAGGGTTTTGAAAAGATTTGAATCTCATTTGGAAATATTTCAAATTCAGAAACTTTATGCAACTCAATGATTTTCATGAGTGAAGATAAAATGACTTCTTCAAAACATATGAAATATGAGTTGGAAGTTTAAAAGAATCGTAATTAAAGTCCCTTCGAAATTAATTTTAGTTTGGAGTTATGTGATTTTTATTCAAATTATTTTTCTCCAACAATAAAATATATGGAAAATAGGGTAAAATGATTCCCTACATGAGAAAATTGGAGAGAAATAAATTTGAAATCATTTTGGTATTTTTAAAATGATTTCTATTGGGTTTTATTGCAACAGTGGCACTCTTTGCTTTATTCAAATTTTTTGGATGTTATTTTACGCTAGAAAAATGTTCAGGTTGTAGAAAATCCTTTTCTGAAAATTTTGATATATAATATGCCTGTGTATTATTTTATTTTATTTTATTGTTTGTTAAAAAAACGTTCTCCGCCGACTGGCTGCCCGGCTAGTGTCGCGGCTACCAGCCAATCACCTCACCTCAACTGCCCCCGACATCGAAGGCGTCCGGCGTCACAGACGCCGCTGCCTCGTGGTCGTGGAGGACTCCTCCTCCTGCCCTTTCCCCAAGCCACCGCCGCCTCCCCCTGGCCTTTAAATAGCCAGACCGCTTCGCCTCGACTCCTTGCCGCCAGTTACAAATCGCCTCACATCAAGAAGTCACACCGCCGGAGCTCGCTTGCCGCCGCTCACAAGCCCAGACGCTTCGCCATCACGCTTGCCATAGCCGCCACCACTGCTGCTGCAGCCGCTTAACGCTTGAAGTCAAAACCGTTGCCATAAGTTGATCACGACCCGACCGATAAAAACCGCCGGTCCGATCTGGTTTTCCTTTTAGGTTTGGTTTTTGTTAAAACCCGGTTTTTAATTTAGTTCAGTTAAGTAACGAACATTTTCTGTTTAGTCAGTTTTAGCGAACGTTTTCGTTCATTAGGTTTTCGTAGCGGACGGTCATCCGATTTTTTTCATTTTCTGTTTTTTTTGCCAGGGACCTAGATGCAATTAGTTTATTTACAGTTTAGCCCCTAGTTTTCAATTGATCACAACTTTTAAACCGTTTGTCCAAATTCAACAAAACCAATGCCAATTTCTTCGTCTTGATCCCCTCTGTCCAAATAACCAACTTAATCATATTTTTGAAAGTTTAAAATTTGATTTCAAACAGATTTGAATTCAAACTTCTTTTGTTCATAATTCGAGTTTTATAACTCAAATTTATTTGATTCTTTTTGCTATTTGAAGCTCTTGACCTAAACTTTCTGATAAGACCAAATTCACCCAAATTTGGTACTATTAGAAAAAAAATTCTGTTGCAAGAGTTAATTGCTTTTTTCGAAGTTTTCTGAGATCGTTTCTTCGATTCTTTTGCATGAGTGCTAATGTATGCAATTGCTTGCTCACGATAGATTGAACGAAGTGTGACGAGTAGAACTATCAGGAGTTATGAGTGCGACGAATCTTCATCAATAGTACAAGGCAAGTTCACACTTTGATCATATCCCTTTATTACCTAGTTTTTATGCATTAGTTTCAACCCTCAAACATTGCATGAGTAGGATTGGTAACATGTGGGTGTGGGAAGTAGTTGATTGAGGTAGGAACCTATTGTCTTTCATTCAACCTTGGGTTTATACGCTATGCTTATATTGCTTTGCTATGCTCGTAGACGTGGATTGGTATGTGAGATTCATGAAAGATGTGAGAGTTATATTTAACTAAGGGAAACTTAAGGTGGCTACTTTAATACACATCTGGATGGATTGGTTGGGGCATCCTGGGGATACAAGTGGCTTGCCGGGGCACTGGGAATCCAAAGGTCATTCTAGGAGATCCCGGTATCCGTGAGATCATCCTATGGTTCGCCACCCAGGCTCAAAGGGATCATAAGATTAGTCATGCTAGAAAATTCGTGTGCAGACACAAGCCATTATGGGCTCTGGCATAGTTGAGTAAGTTGTGGGAATCCTTTCCATGATGGGCTAGCAGATGTAGGGGATTGTAGGTGTATCGGCCTATCTATCGGTTAAGGGGACCTCTCCGGAAAAGATCATGTCTCGGTCATCCGTTTCTCAAACATCATGCAGTGCGAGAAATACGACGGAGGAGATCGAGTCTTGTGGGGAAAAGTGTGCATACCTCTGCAGAGTGTATAAACAAATCATGATTTGTCGTGTCCCCGGTTATGGACATTTTGAGTATCTGGTACTTGAATTATTATGTTGATCTCATCACTCTATTTAATGAAATTGTTGGGTTATTAATGATTTGGGATTGAGTTGGGGTTACCTTCTCAATAATTTCAACAAACTTTGTAGTTAAATAAAATATACTCCTTTGTTGTAGGAAAAATTTAGCTTTTTGCAAAAATTAGACTTAGAGCCTCCACCAGCCAAATATGCATATAGAGATAGCCATTCTCATTTTTGTCCTATGGTGTGAATTTGGAAGTACATTCAATGTACTGACCTATATGGCTGCAACGTCTCATGTTGTAGGATTCTTACGACGAGTAAGTAATACATTAGGGTTATGATGTCTACACTCAACTTTGTCGTTGTCGTTGTTGGGAACTCCACAACTTCGTTGTTACTTCCGCTATATGGATTGAGGTAATAGTATTTACGTTACTTTATACATGTGATTTACCTCTGTTATAAATCCTCGAGTAATCGTGTATGTCAAAGATACCGATCCGGGGATGACACTTAAGCATAGAGACTTGATCCATTGAATTGGTCGCTACATCTATCTTGGAGATGCATACCAATGAGAGGGGGAGAGTGTCTCCACGTACCCTCGTAGACCAAAAGCGGAAGAGTTTCACAACGCAGTTGATGTAGTTGAACTTTTTCTCGTTCCGACCGGTCAAGCACCGAACGTACGGCACCTCCGAGTTCTACACACGTTCAGCTCGATGACGTCCGTTGAACTCTTGATCCAGCAAAGTGTCGAGGGAGAGTTCCGTCGGCACGACGACATAGTTACGGTGATGGTGAAGTGATCCGCTCTGGGCTTCGGCTAAGCACTACGTGAATATGGCGGGGGGCGTAAACTGTGGAGGGGGGGGGGGGCGCCGCACACGGCTAGGAATCAATGTTGTGTCTTCTAGCGGTGCCCCCCCCCCACAAATATATAGGTGGGAGTGGGGGAGGGGCAGGCGCCCCAAGTAGGAGTAATCCTACTTGGGCGCCTCCTCCAAGTCGGCCTCCCCCCCCCCCTTCCATATCCAGCGGAGGGGGAAGGAAAAAGAGGGGGAAGGAAAGGAAAGGGTGAGGCGGAATCCTCCCCTTTCCTTTACCATTCCTTCCTTTCATTATCCTCCTATTCGGCCTATAGGGGGCGCACCAGCCCCTTTTGGGGCTGGTCTGTCCCTCTCTTGGCCCATTAGGCCCATATAGCTTGTCGGGGGTTGCCCGGAACCCCTTCCTATGACCCGACACGCATGCACCCCGGAACACTTCCGGTGTCCAAATACTATCGTCCTATATATGAATCTTTACCTCTCAAACATTTCGACACTCCTCGTCTAGTCCGTGATCTCATCCGGGACTCCGAACAACATTCGGTCACCAAATCACATAACTCATATAATACAAAATCGTCATCGAACGTTAAGCGTGCGGACCCTACGGGGTCGAGAACTATGTAGACATGACCGAGACATCTCTCTGGTCAATAAGCAATAGCGGAACCTGGATGCTCATATTGGTTCCCACATATTCTACGAAGATCTTTATCGGTCTTACCGTAATGACAACATACGTTATTCCCTTTGTCATCGGTATGTTACTTGCCCGAGATTCGATCGTCGCTATCTTCATACCTAGTTCAATCTCGTTACCGGCAAGTCTCTTTACTCATTCCATAATGCATCATCCCACAACTAACACATTAGTCACATTGCTTGCAAGGCTTATCATGATGTGCATTACCGAGAGGGCCCAGAGATACCTCTCCGATACTCGGAGTGACAAATCCTAATCTCGATCTATGCCAACCCAACAAACCACCTTCGGAGATACCTGTAGAGCATCTTTATAATCACCCAGTTACGTTGTTTTGATTGATAGCACACAAGGTATTCCTCCGGTATCCGAGAGTTTCATAATCTCATAGTCAAAGAAATATGTATATCACATGAAGAAAGCTATAGCAATAAAACTGAACGGTCAACATGCTAAGCTAATGGATGGGTCTTGTCCATCACATCATTCTCCTAATGACGTGATCCCGTTCATCAAATGACAACACATGTCTATGGCTAGGAAACTTAACCATCTTTGATTAACGAGCTAGTCTAGTAGAGGCTTACTAGGGACACTGTGTTTTGTGTATGTATCCACACATGTATCAAGTTTCCGGTTAACACAATTCTAGCATGAATAATAAACATTTATTATGATATAAGGAAATACAAATAACAACTTTATTATTGCCTCTAGGGCATATTTCCTTCAGTCTCCCACTTGCACTAGAGTCAATAATCTAGTTCACATCGCCATGTGATTTAACACCAATAGTTCACATCTTTATGTGATTAACACCCATAGTTCACATCGCCATGTGACCAACACCCAAAGGCTTTACTACAGTCAATAATCTAGTTCACATTGCTATGTGATTAACTCCCAAAGAGTACTAAGGTGTGATCATGTTTTGCTTGTTAGAGAAGTTTAGTCAATGGGTCTGACACATTCAGATCCGTATGTATTTTGCAAATTTCTATGTCTACAGTGCTCTACATGGAGCTACTCTAGCTAATTGCTCCCACTTTCAATATGTATCCAGATCGATACTCAGAGTCATCTGGACCGATGTCAAAGCTTGCATTGACGTAACTCTTTATGACGAACTCTTTATCACCTCCATAACCGAGAAATATTCCCTTAGTCCTCTAAGGATAACTTTGACCTTTGAACAGTGATCCACTCCTGGATCACTATTGTACCCCTTGCCAAACTCATGGCAGGTACACAATAGGTCTGGTATACAGCATAGCATACTTTATAGAACGTATGGATGAGGCATAGGGAATGACTTTCATTCTCTTTCTATTGTCTGTCGTGGTCGGGTTTTGAGTCTTACTCAACTTCATACCTTGCAACACAGGCAAGAACTCCTTCTTTGACTATTCCATTTTGAACTACTTCAAAATCTTGTCAAGGTATGTACTCATTGAAAAATTCTATCAAGCATCTTGATCTATCTCTATAGATCTTGATGCCCAATATGTCAGCATCTTCACCGAGGTTTTTCATTGAATAACTTCTTATTCAATTATCCTTTTATGCTTTCCAGAAAAATCTACATAATTTCCAATCAACAATATGTCATTCACATATACTTATCAGAAAGGCTGTAGTGCTCCCACTCACTTTCTTGTAAATCTGTGCTTCACCGCAAGTCTGTATAAAACTATATGCTTTGATCAACTCATCAAAGCGTATATTCTAACTCCGAGATGCTTGCACCAGTCCATAGACGGATCGCTGGAGCTTGCACATTTTGTTAGCACTTTTAGGATTGACAAAACCTTCTGGTTGCATCATATACAACTCTTCTTTGAGATATCCATTTGCCAGATTTCATAATGTGGCAATTGCTAACATGATTCGAACGGACTTAAGCATCTCTACGGGTCAGAAAGTCTCATCGTACTCAACTCCTTGAACTTGTCGTAATCCTTTTTGTGAAAAGTCGAGCTTTGTGGACAGTAACATTACCACCGGTGGCAGTCTTCCTCTTGAAGATCCATTTATTCTCTATGGCTTGCCGATCATCGGGCAAGTCAACCAAAGTCCATACTTTGTTCTCATACATGGATACCATCTCGCATTTCATGGCCTTAAGCCATTTTGCGGAATCTGGGCTCATCATCACTTCCTCATAGTTCGTGAGGTTCGCTATGGTCTAGTAACATGACTTCCGGAATAGGATTACCATACCACTCTGCAGTGCGGAACGTGCTGCGGTTGACCCTACGAGGTTCGGTAGTAACTTGATATGAAGTTTCATGATCATTATCATTAGCTTCCTCTCTAGTTGGTGTAGGCATCACGGGAACGGTTTTATGTGATGAGCTACTTTCCAATTCGAGAGAAGGTACAATTACCTCATCAAGTTCTACTTTCCTCCCACTCACTTCTTTCAAGAGAAACTCCTTCTCTAGAAAGGATCCATTCTTAGCACAAAAAACTCTTGCCTTCGGATCTGTGGTAGAAGGTGTACCCAACAGTTTCTTTTTTGGGGGGTATCCTATGAAGACGCACTTCTCCGATTTGGGTCCGAGCTTTATCAGGCTGAAACTTTTTCACATAAGCATCGCAACCCCAAACTATAAGAAACGACAGCTTAGGTTTCTTGCCAAACCATAGTTCATACAGTGTCATCTCAATGGATTTAGACGGTGCCCTATTTAACGTGAATGCAACTGTCTCTAATGCATAAGCCCAAAACGATAGTGGTAAATCGGTAAGAGACATCATAGATCGCATCATATCTAATAAAGTACGGTTACGACGTTCAGACACACCATTACTGTTGGGGAATGTAGTAATTTCAAAAAAATTCCTACGCACACGCAAGATCATGGTGATGGCATAGCAACGAGAGGGGAGAGTGTTGCCTACGTACCCTCGTAGACCGTTAAGCGGAAGCGTTATGACAACGCGGTTGATGTAGTCGTACGTCTTCACGATCCGACCGATCCAAGCACCGAACGTACGGTACCTCCGTGTTCAGCACACGTCCAGCTCGATGACGTTCCCCGGGCTCCAATCCAGCAAAGCGTCGGGGATGAGTTCCACAAGACGACGCAAGGCAGGACGATGATGATGTTCTACCGCAGGGCTTCTCCTAAACTCCACGACGATATAACCGAGGTGGAATATGGTGGAGGGGGCACCGACACGGCTAAGGAACAATCCAGAGATCAACTTGTGTGTTCCTAGGGTGCCCCCCGCCTCGTGATATAAAGGAGCAAGGGGAGGCCGGCCCCTTGTGGGCGGTTAAGGAGGAGGAGTCCTCCTCCTAGTAGGAGTAGGACTCCCCTTTCCTACTCCTACTAGGAGGGAAAGGAAGGGAAGAGGGGAAGGAAGAGGGGCACCGCCCCCCCTCTAGTCCAATTCGGACCCGGAGGGGAGAGGGGCCTTGACCCACCCTGGCCGCCCTCTCTCTTTCCACTAAGGTCCATGTGGCCCATTAACTCTCCCGGGGGTTCAGTAACCTCCCAGACTCCGGTTTTCTCCAAATCACCCGAACACTTCCGGTGTCCGAATATAGTCGCCCAATATATCAATCTTTATGTCTCGACCATTTCGAGACTCCTCGTCATGTCCGTGATCACATCCGGGACTCGAACAAACTTCGTACATCAAAACTCATAAACTCATAATAAAACTGCCATCGTCGTAACGTTAAGCGTGCGGACCCTACGGGTTCGAGAACTATGTAGACATGACCTAGAACTATTCTTGGTCAATAACCAATAGTGGAACACGGATGTTCATATTGGTTCCTACATATTCTACGAAGATCTTTATCGGTCAAACCGCATAACAACATACGTTGTTCCCTTTGTCATCGGTATGTTACTTGCCCGCGATTCGATCGTCGGTATCCAATACCTAGTTCAATCTCACCGGCAAGTCTCTTTACTCGTTCCATAATACATCATTTCGTAACTAACTCATTAGTTACAATGCTTGCAAGGCTTAAGTGATGAGTATTACCGAGAGGGCCCAGAGATACCTCTCCGACAATCGGAGTGACAAAACCTAATCTTGAATTATGCCAACTCAACATGTACCTTTGGAAACACCTGTAGAGCACCTTTATAATCACCCAGTTACGTTGTGACGTTTGGTAGCACACAAAGTGTTCCTCTGGTAAACGGGAGTTGCACAATCTCATAGTTGTAGGAACTTTGTATAAGTCATGAAGAGCATAATACCAACATACTAAGCGATCAAGTGCTAAGCTAAGCTAACGGAATGGGTCAAGTCAATCACATCATTCTCCTAATGATGTGATCCCATTAATCAAATGACAACACATGTCTATGGTTAGGAAACATAACCATCTTTGATCAATGAGCTAGTCAAGTAGAGGCATACTAGTGACACTATGTTTGTCTATGTATTCACACATGTATCATGTTTCCGGTTAATACAATTCTAGCATGAATAATAAACATTTATCATGATATGAGGAAATAAATAATAACTTTATTATTGCCTCTAGGGCATATTTCCTTCAATTACGCTATGGTGTCCCAGGTGGCGTGAGTTGTCAAACTATTCCACATTGTTCTAAATGAAGGCCAAACTCAGAATCTCAAATATTACCTCATGATCAGATCATAGAAACTTTATTTTCTTGTTACGATGATTCTCCACTTCACTCTGAAATTCTTTGAACTTTCCAAATGTTTCAGACTTGTGTTTCATAAAGTAGATATACCCATATCTGCTCAAATCATCTGTGAAGGTTAGAAAATAACGATGCCCACCGCAAGCCTCAACACTCGTCGGACCGCATACATCGGTATGTATTATTTCCAATAAGTCATTGGCTCGCTCCATTGTTTCGGAGAACGGAGTTTTAGTCATCTTGCCCATGAGGGAGTGTGCGATGGTGATCTTATCAACCTTGAAATCACTTTCAACACACATCATCACCTCGCTATTAACTAGTCTCTGCAATTCCTGTTTCGAGTTACTAATCTTAGCAACTGAACCGGCATCAAATACCTAGGGGCTACTACGAACACTAGTAAAATACACATCAATAACATGTATATCAAATATACCTTTGTTCACTTTGCCATCCTTCTTATCCGCCAAGTATTTGGGGTAGTTCCGCTTCCAGTGACCATTCCCTTTGCAGTAGAGGCACTCAGTTTCAGGCTTAGGTCTAGCTTTGGACTTCTTCACGGGAGTGGAAACTTGCTTGTCATTCTTCTTGAAGTTCCCTTTCTTTCCCTCGCCCTTTTTATTGAAACTAGTGGTCTTGTTAACCATCAACATTTGATGCTATTTATTGATTTCTACCTTCGCTGATTTCAGCATCGCGAAGAGCTCGGGAATCATTTTCGTCATCCCATGCATATTATAGTTCGTCACGAAGTTCTAGTAACTTGGCGATAGTGACAAGAGAACTTTGTCAATCACTATATTATCTGGAAGATTAACTCCTACTTGATTCAAGCGATTGTAGTACCCAAACATTCTGAGCACATGCTCACTAGCTGAGCTATTCTCCTCCATCTTGTAGGCAAAGTACTTGTCAGAGGTTTCATACCTCTTAACACGGGCATGAGTCTGAAATATCATTTTCAGCTCTTGGAACATCTCATATGCTCCATGGCGTTCAAAACATTTTTTAAGTCCCAGTTCTAAGCCGTAAAGCATGGTGCACTTAACTATCAAGTAGTCATCATACCGAGCTTTTCAAACGTTCATAATGTCTGCATCTGCTCCTGCAATAGGTATGTCACCTAGCGGTGCATCAAGGACATAATTCTTCTATGAAGCAATGAGGATAATCCTCAGAACACGGACCCAGTCCGTATCATTGCTACTATCATCTTTCAACTTAGTTTTCTCTAGGAACATATCAAAAATAAAACAGGGGAGCTATACGCGAGCTACAACAAAAACCCACCTTTAACAACGGATACGTAGCAACGAAACATAATATGTGTTGTGGGTGGTCCACCACTTCCCACCTCCCATGAAGAGGTAACCTTCCCGTACTCATCTCCACATTATCTGGAAGTACCACCGCATCCAAATATCACGCAACGAAAAAGAGTGAAATATTTTATATCAACCACCTCTCTGCGCTGATTAGGTGATTCCTTTCTCACGAGCTTCGTGGCCACAAAAGCTGCAGCCACAACCTCTGACTCCGGCTAGATACAAGGCTCTCCTCATGTACCGCTCACCATCCCATTCCCCCTTCGCTTTTCTCTGTTCTTGTCCCGCGGCGAGTTCCTCCGTGCTGTCGCTCAACCTCCCGGCTCCGCCTTACTGCTCTCCTCCGATCCCCAGCCGTCGCGACGTCCTCCGCTCCCCTGCTCACCCGCTCATGGGCTCGGGAACCCCTCACTGCTATTCTCCGATCCATTGCCGTGGCGACGTCATCCACGCCCCTACACGCGCCCCCGCAGGAACCCTAGTCGCCATTGTTTGCTAGCGCGGCTCCCCGCCTCCTCTCGCTTTATGCGCCCACACTACCACAGATCCATGCGGCCGCCAGCGGCTCGGGCTCGGCCGTCTTTGTTCCACATCGAAGTCCTCGACTGCGTCTTTGTTCCACATCCTCGACTACCTCGACCGATGGCAGGCAGTTCAGTTTTCAGTAAGGCCTTCCTCCTTCGAATAATATTTACACAATGTCGAGATAATGGGAACTGACCCGGATCAAAAAATGATTTTGAAGAAGCATACATCATTTGGACTTATTGATGGATTATTTCATTTTCTGCTAGATTTATTCAGCATATTCTTGACAAATTTACCCTGTTCCCTAAAGATTATAACACAGTAAGTTCCATGTTGTTCAAATTCCAATGGGTTTATTTACAGGCTGCAGAGACAACAACGCTTCTATGGTCACAGGCTCAAAATTACCGCCTGTAAGATCCCTTGTGTTATTTCTATATCTGCTATGTTTATGTTGTACCAGAGATCTTCTCTAATAGTAGACAATTACAATAATTTGTAATAAATCATCAGTGTGACACCTAGAAGCATATTGTCACCCCAGTTTTAGATGTTCAGGGGTGGACTTTTTTCTTCCGTGGTTGAGCGATTCACCACTTGTCTGTACTCTGTACCCGTTGATTCGGGAATAAATTTTGTAGCATTTCAGCAATAGTTCTTTCTTGTGATGCATTAGGTTGTAATTTTCTTGATTCTATGTGTGTGGATAATTAATCAATATCTTTGTGAGGATGATCATGGTAGATTAGTTAAATAAGTCGATGGTACCTCTAGATATCCTAGTTAATAGTCTATATATGAACATGTCATCAAAGAACATTTCTTCAAGTATCAGTTAATAGGCGAGCAATATTATCTATAACATCATGATTATTTTCAAGAGACAAAAAAAACTCTCCTTATTAGTGTTATGAATCCTTACTGATTTCTGTCACACGCTTGTGTAGTACTATAGGAATAAGCCCACATGCATCTATCTGTCCTAATATTTCTTTTTATTGTATAATCTTTAGTTTCATCTTCCCTCACTGGTTCCGAAGTTGACTACGTGCTTCAAACCCAACATGCTTGTTTGTTCTTTCTCCTAACGGTATATCTTCCGGACTTGTGCATACTGCAATTAAGAGATATAAAAATCAACACTTATATAAAGAGGCCCTAAAAAGAATTTAAAGCCTCTGGAAAATTTAAATACTAAACTATGTATGTATAATCAAGATTATTGGTTACCTATTACCATTTAATTGGTTCCAGAATTCATATCATTGTTCACATATATACTGTTTAGATAATCATTTCTGTAGTAAATACATACTGATGGTTCAAAATGAATAGGCTCATCCAATTGTTCAAACATCTTAGTGTTTTAATATGCAGCTTCTGATCTGAACGAGTTCGTAACTCGTGTGTCGCAAATTTGAGACAATAGAATGTTATCAGTTTGCAGGAATTTTCAAGACTTGAAGTCTCTGTGTTTGTACTTTGTAGCATGGTGATGTCCCATTTGCTAGTGTTTATTATGATGATTCATATACTAAGGTTATGCAAGATGCAAAATTTATTTAGTACACAAATATAGGTTGCATCTGCATTTTTATTGATAAACTACTGTTGATTTTTTTTGTATTCACATTATTAATTATCCCCACATCTATATGCAAATCAATGTGTAAGTCATATTTGTGAGCATGTATCACAATACCTAATTTAGACACACCCAAATTTAGCCAGGTGCGCATTATTTTCTTTTAAGTACAGTATCTACATGATTTTTTAAGGGGGTACCTCGTGTCTTACTTAGTATGTTCTTTTTAGGTTTATGTTACTCAGTCGACATATAACATTTTGTTCATAGGAAAACAAGGATCAAAAGTGTTTGTCAGATGTAGGCTAGTACTCTCCCTTTTTTTTACAGAATAGTACTCTCTCTTTCTACATACAGAGCTAGTAATGTCATGACCCTCAACCTTTCTTTGTCTCCGCCATAACTTTCTGCTCTATTGATATTCTGTATCATAAGTTACTAATCTTATTCCTTTGTTGTTCTAGATTGCCAAGATAAATTCAAGATGCATGGATGTTGATTGCAAGGTCAAGAATGGCTATTTTACCACAAAATTAGAATGTCATTTTCAAGTGTAATGTTTAAAACAATATAGTTGATTGAATGGTCAAGAATTTGGCTAGTACTAGATGGTTTCACATATGTAATATTTGTATCGTGTTCTTTGTAATGCAATACATTATTTTTAATATATTATGAGGATTCCTACTTATTGTATTCTCGCTCCTATCCATCTGCATTGGGCTAATAATTTTGGTTCATAGTATATAAAATACCATTAAATTGTTCACATATGTCAAAGCATCTAGCCGTTGCAATGATATGGTATGTCCATTTGAAACTCGTTTGTGTGGAGTAGTCACCAACGCATGTGAAGCCTTGCTATGCTCCAGCTCTATACGTTGTTGTCATGCAACGCTTCTGCGCGTGGTTTAACAACAGATGTATACATGTTGTTGTAGACCATTGCAATGCCACCAACGGCAACGCATACTAATCCGTTGGGGTAGACCTTAGCAACGCATATATGGACATACGACAACGCATCGATGCGTTGCTAAAGGGGGGTTCTTGTTGTAGTGCGCTATAGATCTACAACATAGATATGAAAATACTATCAGGACTAAGTTCATGATAAATTAAGTTCAATTAATCATATTACTTAAGAACTTCCACTTAGATAGACATCACTTGAGTCATCTAAATGATTACGTGATCCAAATCAACTAAACCATGTCCAATCATCACGTGAGATGGATTAGTCTTCAATGGTGAACATCTCTATGTTGATCATATCTACTATACAATTCACGTTCGACCTTTCGATCTCCAGTGTTCCGAGGCCATGTATGTACATGCCAGGCTCGTCAAGTTTAACCCGAGTATTCCGCATGTGCAAAACTGTCTTGCACCCGTTGTATGTGAGCGTAGATCTTATCACACCCGATCATCACATGGTGTCTCAAAGACGACGATTTAATCGCCGTAATGGTGCATACTCAGGGAGAACACTTATACCTTGAAATTTTAGTAAGGGATCATCTTATAATGTGTAGCGACCTGACCTCAGGCGGTCAAGCCTACGTGTTCTTTGTGCCATCCACGGATCGATTATCTTTGCACACACAAGTACATCAATGTATATATCAAAGTGCAATCACATGTATAATTAACGTAAAACTGATATATACCTCATAAGTCACAATGAAACAAATAGTCGGGTGTGGAGTCCCATCAACGCCATCGGCAGGTTGAGTGTAGGCCGTAACCACAGATCGTAACTCTTACTGCGTTGAGGAAATATCTGCAACATGATACGTTGCAGCCGTGTAGGTCAAGACATTGAATGTACCGCAAGATCACAATAAGAGAAAACAGATGATAAACTATACTATATGCAGTATGGCTTTGTGGCTCTGTATCTGAGTTTTGTTTTGCATAAAAGCTGGTTTTATTTTCCCTACATCAAAGGAATAAATGAAGTCTATACTATAGAGTTTTCTATCATGACATGGTTCCGCCAACCGATGTCTCATATCCCACAATCATCATAAGTTGCCCACAATTAAGTTATCAATCCGGTGTTGAGAGTTCTGAGATAGATCCAAGTCCAGAGGCTCAAATTGTCCGTAACCAGGGACACGGCTAATCGATTAGGTTTACACCCTCTGCAGAGGTTTGTACACTTTACCCGCAAGATTCGATCCCTCTTTTACGTTCTCGCCGCAGGTGTTTGAGAACAAGATGACCAAACATGGTCTTCCGAAGAGTTCCTCGACCAGCATCAATACTCATCCCATCCTACCGTAGTTCTACATCTGCTAGTACCGTCCCCAGCCAGAGTCACAACTAAGGTCAACCAAGCGAGCCCATAATGACTTGCGGTTTGCATGTAAGCTTCCTGCATGAAGTATTCTTCCGCTCTCTTTGAGTCTGGGTGAAGCTTTCCATAAGATGTCATGGCGCTTCTCCATGCATCCCGGCCAACCACTTTGGTTTCTCCAGGTGCCCGTCAACCGTCCTTCACCCAAAGTGGTGTGTATTGAATTCTTGTCTCGAGTCTTGAAGTCTTGAGGCCTTGAAGATGCACGATCCTTGCAGATTCCATCATGGAGTTGTCGCCATTGGCGTAGATCCTGCATTCTCACACCACTCTCGTGCACTCATACCAAACCCCGTCTACTATAGCGTAGCATCAAAATAAATAACGTCCCGGGCTTGGTAACAGGGTGATGGGTTCCTACCTCATGCATACTACTCAACTACAAGAATACAATAACATTACTGAGGGGGGGTTGCAAAGATGCCACTAAATGCAATAAAACATAGGTATGAAAGTATGGTCAAAGTGAACTTGCCTTGTTGACGATCTTCGAAAACTAGGGATTCGTAGTAGCAAGCTTCGCACTCCGGAAATTCTACCGAGGCAAACAACAATCATAATAAGCATATAGCATATGATCACTTATCATAATAGCATGCTAACATAGCACACAAAACAAACGAATCAAAAACCAAAGGAAAACTCGAAGAAATCCAACTCAATGTTTTCCTACTTCAAGCAACAACTAAAAATAGTTTTACATAACAAAAATTTTCTTAACAGAACCTAAGCATGGATTTATGCTACCTAACAGAAAAGAATTCATCAAGCAACTAGTAGCAAAAAGAATCATCTTAAAAGCTATTTTAAAACTCCTATTAGGCCTAATTCAAATTCTAGTAGGAAAAATAAAATAAAAGTTTTATTTATTATAAATAAAAGTTCATGCTCTAAAGTGACAGAAACTAACCTAGAATAATCTATCACACATGAAAAATAAATTCATTTGCTAATTAAAACAATAGGAAAAACAGTAGCTAGTTAATTAATTAAAATAACATGATTCTGATTAAAACTATTTTTTTATTAATCCTAAAATGCCCAAATAAATTCCTTACGGTTAGGTAATGTCAAAACAAAGTTGTGACAAAAAGAATCACTAAAAATAATTTTCCTAACTCATTTTATAGCAGAATTACTATTCTGTCTAAATCTAAAATAAAGCAATTTTAAATAATTTTAACATGCCTAATTATATTTTCTACAGAAACTATAAGAAATTTGCAAACCAACAAAAAAAGAATCACCTAAAAATATTAAACAGAATAAAAGATATGAATTTTTCAAAATAGGAACTATTCTGTTAAAACGGAAAACAAAATTAAATGAAAAAAAGCCTAATGGGCCTAAAGCTGTAATTTGGCGTAATATAACCTAAAAGGGGCCTAGGGTTAAACTAGTCGGGCCGCTAAAAAATAAACCCTAACTTAAAAACTAAACCCACGAACCGGCCGGTTTTTATTAAAGAAACATTCTTCTGTGTTCTAATCCTAGCCGTCGAGGATGAATCTGACGGGGAGGGATCTCCGGTGACTCACGGCGCTTGGCGGCGGCCGGCGGGCGGCGATGAGTGCGTTGAGGGCTCGATCGTCGGGAGGTCGACGGAGTGGCTTACCGGTGACGAGGTCGGGAGGCGCCCTGTGGAGTCGGTGGGGGTTTGAGTGGCTAAGGCGGCGTAAATGGCGGCGCGGATGGCTCGGCCCACAGCCTGTGAGAGGAAGAGGGGTCCCATGAGGGGCTAGGGGGAATGGGGTGAGGCGACGGCTTATATAGGCGGGGCCTCGGCTCAGAACTGGGGCGATCGGGAGGATCGGGATCCCAGATCTCAAGGATCCGCGATCGGCGGCTGACTTGCGTGGGCGGGAGGTTGAAGAAGGGGTGGGGTCCGCTGGCGGTGGGGAGAGGGCGCGGGCGGGTCGACCCAAGCAGGTTCAGGCGAGGGTGGCCTGGCCCGCTTCTTCGCTCATTGGCTGGTGGCCTCCTGGGCACTGGTGGGCCGCCTGGTGGGTTTTGGTGGGCAGGGGCCTGGTGGCGCTTTGAGGGGGTTTCTATTTTTAATTAAAACAAAAACAGAGATATCTTTTAAAATATAAATATTTTATATAGGACATATATATACCAAAATGATCGGGGAATATTCCCTATCGCTTGAACATTTTTCCAAAGGCGTAAATCCAAACTTTATAAAATCCATTTTTTCAAATTCAAATAAATCTCAAGTTTGAATTCCAAACTTTTGGCATTGTTTTCCTCTGATATTTTTGGAGTGTCATGTTTACTCCTCTCATACTTTTGCTCAAGTATTTATCAGGCATAGTTTGATATTATTCCCACTTGTCAAAGTTTGAATTCAAATTCCAAAACTCAAATTTGAAAGGGGTTTCAAGGCACTTTCAAATGACTTTCAATTTGATACTTTTTAACTTCCAACTCATATTTCATATAATTGAAGAAGTCATTTTATCTTCCCTCATGAAAATCATTGAGTTGCATAAAGAAGCTTTGAATTTGAAATATTCCCAAATGAAATTCAAATCTTTTCCAAAACCCTTTTCATTTCAAAATGGAAGAAGTCATGTCATCTTCACTCTAGGGTTTTGTGTTGGAATGAACTTGAATTCATTGGGATCCAAAAAGGCAAAGGGGAAAGTTTGGGAAAGTCATTTCATTCCCTCTCATTCAACTTTAAAAAGTTTTCAAATTCCACTCAATCAATCAAACAAACAATCTGACAACAAGCATAGTTATTTATCTAATATAACATTCCAAAATTTAGAATTTTGGGATGTTACCGCCGTACTAAGCAAAATAAGATGCATAAAAGATAAACATCACACGCAATCAAAATATGTGACATGATATGGCCATCATCATCTTGTGCCTTTGATCTCCATCTCCAAAGCACCGTCATGATCTCCATCGTCACCGGCTTGACACCTTGATCTCCATCTTAGCGTCGTGGTCGTCTCGCCAACTATTCTTCTACAACTATCACTAAAGCATAGTGATAAAGTAAAGCAATTACATGGCATTTGCATTTCATACAATAAAGCGACAATCATAAGGCTCCTGCCAGTTGCCGATAACTTCTACAAAACATGATCATCTCATACAATAATGTATATCACATAATGTCTTGGCCATATCACATCACAACATGCCCTGCAAAAACAAGTTAGACATCCTCTACTTTGTTGTTGCAAGTTTTACGTGGCTGCTATGGGCTTCTAGTAAGAACTGTTCTTACCTATGCATCAAAACCACAAGGGTGATTTATCAAGTTTGCTGTTTTAACCTTCAACAAGGACCGGCCGCAGTCAACTTCAATTCAACTAAAGTTGGAGAAACAGACACCCACCAACCACCTTTATGCAAAACTAGTTGCATGTCTGTCGATGGAATCGATCTCATGAACGTGGTCATGTAAGGTTGGTCTGGGCCGCTTAACCCAACAATACCGTCGAATCAAAATAAGACATTGATAGTAAGAAATATGAGGATCACCGCCCACAACTCTTTGTGTTCTACTCGTGCATATCATCTACGAATAGACCTCGCTTGGATGCCACTGTTAAAATTTCCTACGCTCACGCAAGATCTATCTAGGAGATGCATAGCAACGAGAGGGGGAGAGTGTGTCCACGTACCCTCGTAGGCCGAAAGCGGAAGCGTTTGACAACGCGGTTGATGTAGTCGAACTTCTTCTCATTCCGACCGATCAAGCACCGAATGTACGGCACCTCTGAGTTCTGCACACGTTCAGCTTGATGACGTCCCTCGAACTCTTGATCCAGCAAAGTGTCGAGGGAGAGTTCCGTCAAGACGGGCGTGGCAGGACGGTGATGGTGAAGTGATCCGCGCAGGGCTTCGCCTAAGCAGTACGTGAATATGACCGGAGGCGTAAACTGTGGAGGGAGGCACCGCGCACAACTAGGAACCAATGGTGTGTGTTCTAGTGGTGCTCCCCCCCCCCACATATATATATATATATATATATAGGTGGGAGAGTGAGAGGGGCTGCAAGGGCCGCCCCAAGTAGGAGTAATACTACTTGGGCGCCTTCTCCAAGTCGGCCTCTGATACGTCTCCAACGTATCTATAATTCTTGATTGTTCCATGCTGTTTTGTTATCAATCTTGGATGTTTTTTAATCATTTTATAGTCATTTTATATCATTTTTGGTACTAACCTATTGACATAGTGCCAAGTGCCAGTTGTTATTTTTTCCATGTTTGTACATCGCAGGAAATCAATATCAAACGGAGTCCAAATGCCACGAAACTCCATTATGATTTTTTATGGGCCAGAAGGAAGGCAATGGGCCCTGGTTGCACCTAGGGGTGCCCACGAGGGGGCACAACCCACGAGGGACGCCAGAGGCCCAGCGCCGCTCTGGTGGGTTGTGCCCACCTCGGGTGCCCCTTGACCGCCTCTTTGCTCTATAAATACCACAATATTCCAAAAACCCTAGGGGAGTCGTCAATTATTCATCCAAATTACTTGCAGAGTCCGTAACCACCACATCCAATCTAGACACCATCACGAGGGGTTCACCACTTCCATTGGTGCCTCTCCGATGATGCGTGAAGTAGTTCTTTGTAGACCTTGAATCCGTAGTTAGTAGCTAGATGGCTTTCTCTCTCTCTCTCTCTCTCTCTCTCTCTCTCTCTCTCTCTCTCTCTCTCTCTCTCTCTCTACGGCTGAATTCTCAATACAATGGTCTCTTGGAGATCCATATGATGTAACTCTTTTGCAATGTGTTTGTTGGGATCCGATGAACTTGAGTTTATGATCAGTTATATCTTTTTATATCCATGAAAGTTATTTGACTTTCTTTGATCTCTTATATGAATGATCTCTTATAGCCTCGTATTTCTTCTCGGATATTTGGATTTTGTTTGGCCAACTTGATCTATTTATCTTGCAATGGGAAGAGGTGCCCGGTAGTGGATTCGATCTTACGGTGCTCGATCCCAGTGACAGAAAGGGAAATGACACGTATGTATCGTTGCTACTAAGGATAAAAAGACGAGATCTGTATCTACCGCCATATAGATAAACGGATCTTGTCTACATCATGTCATCTTTCTTACTGCATCGTTTTTCCATGAACTTAATACACTAGATGCATGCTAGATAGCGGTCGATTTGTGGAGTAATAGTAGTAGATGCAGGCAGGAGTTGGTCTACTAATCTTGGACGTGATGCCTATGTAATGATCATTGCCTGGGTATCGTCATAATTATTTGAAGTTCTATTAATTCCCTAATGGTAATTTGTTTACCCACCATTTGCTATTTTTCTCGAGAGAAGCCACTAGTGAAACCTACGGCCCTTGGGTCTTCTTTCTCATATATTTGCCTTGCGATCTACTTTGTCTTTGCATTTTTATTCAGATCTATTAAACCAAAAAATACAAAAATACCTTGTTGTGTTTTATCTTCATTTATTTTATTTGGCGTTCGATCTATCAATCTACTATAATTTACCTCACGTCCGCTTGCCTATCTTGAGGCGCTGTACCCCGGAAGGGATTGACAACCCCTTTAACTCGTCGGGTTGTGAGGTGTTGTTGTTTGTGTGCAGGGGTTGTTTACGTTGTGTTGCTACGGGGAGGATCTTCAACATAACCAGGTTCCTAATCACAAATCTCATCTCCTTGCAATTTACATTATTCGCCATTTGTCTCTCGTTTTCCTCTCCCCCACTTCACAAAAATTTGCCGCTTTATTCGCCTCTCTTTTTCCGTTCGTCGTTCTCTTGCTTTCTAGTCTCAATGGCTAGCGTCCCTACTCCTCCTTTGTCACCCGATTTTGAAGTCTTGTACTTCAAGCAAAGACAAGGAGAAAAATTTGAAAGATGTCTGGTATAGGCTTATGGAATCATATCGTATTTCCAACTTAAAGAGGGACGCCAAGGTTTTGCTTCGTAATTTTTTACATAGGGTTGACTTTGCATCATAGACAACTTCTTGATTTTGCCACTAAATGAAATTTATTGAACCTGGTGCCAATGCTGCCTATGAAATCTTAGAGGGAATTTTGGGAATTCCACCTCAAAAGAGGGGCTTTCATTTTATCCCCGAGGGAGCCCAAATGCTGGACAAACTTGGTGATTTGCATAAACATATGGTTGAAATACAGAAATACAATAAACCCCTCAAACACCTTAATGGTAGTATCAATCGCATGAATACTCTGATTACTCTTTGCAACAAGCGATTGGACATTTTGGATCTTAAGATGGTTTCTTTTCTGGAGAATTTGGGAAAGCGTAAAGAGCCTCCCGGGTTTGAGAAAACCCTTACAAAAGTTGTCAAAACTTTGGAAGACAAACTTAGATCCTTGCTTTATGCCTAGCTAATGGCGTAAAATTATAGAGCTTGTTGGGAGGCAACACAATGAATAAAATTTATTTTTGCTTTTCTCTTTTTGTTTTTGAGTGTTAGCACAATTTTGCTACTGTTATGATTGTCTTTTTATGTTTTAATTATGGTTTGTGCCAAGTAGAACCAATAGGATCTTCTTGGGTGATAGTTGTTTGATCTTGCTGAGAAAGACAGAAAATTTGTGCTCACGAAAGTAATTGTTAAAATTCACCAGAACATGATAAAATGCTAATTCTTTTTGCAGAAGATCAATATACAAATTATCCTGGTTGTCCTAGTTTTTCAGAATTTTTGGAGTTCCAGAAGTATTCGAACAAATCGGATAGCTACAGACTGTTCTGTTTTGACTGATTCTATTTCCTTTGTGTTGTGTGCTTATTTTGATGGTTCTATATGGTTTTCTTTGATGAGTTTTTGCCATAGAAAAGTTGGAATACAGTAGATACAATACATGAACAAAATAAGAATTGGTTTGATATAGCACTTATAGTAGTGGTTTATTTTTCTTACACTAACGGATCTCACAGGGGTTTTGTTGGGTTGTGTGTGATTGAAGTTTTCAAGTTTTGGGTTATCTTACGATGGATGAAGGAAGGGTATAAGAGCCTAAGCTTGGGGATGCCCCGGCATCCCAAGCTATTATCAAAATATGAGCAACCAACTAAGCTTGGGGATGCCCCCGAGTGGCATCCCCGCTTTCTTCCAAAGACTAACGGTATTTTACTCGAGGCTATATTTTTATTCGTCACATGGTATGTGTTTTGCTTGGAGCGTCTTGTATGATATGTGTCTTTTCTTGTTTTATTTTTTTTAAGTCATCAATCCTTGCTGGACACACCTATTTCAGAGAGCGAAATTTATGTCATGACTTGTTAGAATTGCTCTATGTACTTCACTTAAATCTTTTATGAGCTAGGACTTGCTCTAGTGCTTCACTTATATCTTTTTGAGCACGGTGTGCTTTGTTATTTTTGAAGAAATTCTCTCTTGCTTCACTTAGATTTATTTGAGAGTTAGTAAAATTTTGAAGAAATTCTCTCTTGCTTCACTTAAATTATTTTGTGAGAAAGAAAATTTGTTATGCTCATGATCTTCACTTATATTTGTTTGAGCTTATGAAAAGCAACACATGAAAATTAGTCCCAAAGTGATAGATATCCAAGAAGGATAAAGTAAAAAATGTCATGAAGATCATTGGACAAAATAAACTTGATTCTTAGTAATAGTTTTGAGATATGATGATGTGATATATGAGTTATGTTGATGAGTAATTGTGCTCTAGTAGGAATATTGGTGTTAAGGTTTGTGATTCCCTATGCATGCACGAAAGTCAATAATCATGCAATCAAAATTATATCCTAATTATGGTGCATTATTCGGTGTTAATTATGCTTAATGCTTGCTTATGATATTATTCATTTCTTGGTTGGTCACTTCCCAATCTTTTGCTAGCCTTCATTTTGCACCAAGTATGATCGCTACTTGTGCATCCAAAATCCATTAAACGAGTTGCCACATGAGTCCACTATATCTACCTATATGCGATATTCTTTTGCCGTTCTAAGCAAATTTGAATGTGCCATCTCTAATTTTTGAAAATAAACTTCTCTTTTGTGTGTTTGTTCGCTCGCGAAATGGTAACGGGTGGCTAATATTTTCCATGCTAGATGTGTTATTCTCAAGATGAATGTTTATTCACTTGTCATTGCACGAGAGTAAGGCAAAGGTCTTAGGGATGCCCAGTCCCGAAATGAAAAATGAACTTACTTTATGTTATCAAATAATAAATTCCTTGGAAAGTGTTGGTATGGTGGGCACCCGTGGATATGGTTAGCCATGGAAAGTGAAAGTATGGTTGAAAAAGTAATAAACTTTAATTTTTGTTTGGGAACCACCTATGGCATATCTAGCATGGGAAGTGTTGGAAACTCTAAGTCATTTTCGTTGGTGGGATGGATACACCTCCCAAAATGTTTTTATCTCTAATTTTTCGCTTTGAGCTCTAGCACCTCTACAAATCCCTACTTCCCTCTGCGAAGGGCCTTTCTTTTACTTTATGCAATTTTTATTTTGAAATTTGAGTCTCCATCTTCTCTCATAAAAAGCACTAATTAGGAGGCAATATGATCGTGCTCAAGTATTGTGTGTAGTTAATATTCGGTGTTTCATGAATGGATCAATGTTTGAGCATGATGGGCTAGGGATAACTTATTTTAGCGTTGATAATTTGAAAGACATGGTTTCTTGTTGACATGCTTGAGTTTATGATCCATATGATGTAACTCTTTTGCGGTGTGTTTGTTGGGATCTGATGAACTTTGAGTTTATGATCAGTCATATCTTTTTATATCCATGAAAGTTATTTGAGTTTCTTTGATCTCTTATAGCCTCGTATTTCTTCTCCGATATTTGGGTTTTGTTTGGCCAACTTGATCTATTTATCTTGCAATGGGAAGAGGTGCCCGGTAGTGGGTTCAAGCTTACGGTGCTCGATCCCAGTGACAGAAGGGGAAACGACACGTATGTATTGTTGCTACTAAGGAAAAAAAGATGGGATCTATATCTACCGCCATATAGATAAACGGATCTTGTCTACATCATGTCATCGGTCTTATTGCATTACTCTGTTTTTCCATGAACTTAATACACTAGATGCATGTTGGATAGCGGTCGATGTGTGGAGTAATAGTAGTAGATGCGAAAGGTGAGTCGGTCTACTTATCTTGGACGTGTTGCCTTTGTTATGATCATTGCCTGGATATCGTCTTGATTATTTGAAGTTCTATCAATTGCCCAACAGTAATTTGTTTACCCACCGTTTGCTATTTTTCTCGAGAGAAGCCACTAGTGAAACCTACGGCCCCAGGTCTTCTTTCTCATATATTTTCCTTGCGATCTACTTTTCCTTCGTATTTTTATTCAGATCTATTAAACCAAAAAATACAAAAATACCTTGCTGCGTTTTATCTTTATTTATTTTATTTGGCGTTCTATCTATCAATCTACTACAATTTACCTCACGTTAAACTTGCCTATCTTGGAGGCTACCCAGAAGGGATTGACAACCCTTTTAACTCGTCGGGTTGCGAGGTGTTGTTGTTTGTGTGCAGGTGTTGTTTACGTTGTGTTGCTTGGTTCTCCTACTGGTTCGATATCTTGATTTCATAACTGAGGGAAATACCTACCGTCGTTGGGCTACATCATCCCTCCCTCTCCGGGGAAATACCAACGTAGTTGCAGCTACCATCAGCCTCCCCCCTTCCATATCCATCGGAGGGGGAAGGAAAGAGAGAGGGGGAGGTGAAGAAAAGGGGGAAGCCGAATCCTCCCCTTTCCTTCTCCCTTCCCTTCCTTTCCTTCTCCTCCTATTTGGCCTATAGGGGCGCACCAGCCCCTTTTGGGGCTGGTCTGTACCTCTCTTGGTCCATTAGGCCCATATAGCTTGCCGGGGGTTGCCCTGAACCCCTTCCGGTGACCCAATACGTACCCGGTACCCCCGGAACACTTCCGGTGTCCAAATAATATCGTCCTATATATGAATCTTTTCCCCTTGACCATTTCGAGACTCCTCGTCATGTCCGTGATCTCATCCGGGACTCCGAACAACATTCGGTCACCAAATCACATAAATCATATAATACAAAATCGTCATCGAATGTTAAGCGTGCGGACCCTACGGGTTCGAGAACTATGTAGACATGAGCGAGACATCTCTCCGGTCAAGAAACAATAGCGGAATCTGGATGCTCATATTGGTTCCCACATATTCTATGAAGATCTTTATCGGTCGTACCGTAATGACAACATACGTTATTCCCTTTGTCATTGGTATGTTACTTGCCCGAGATTCGATCGTCGGTATCTTCTTACCTAGTTCAATCTCGTTACCAGCAAGTCTCTTTTCCATAATGCATCATCCCACAACTAACTCATTAGTCACATTGCTTGCAAGGCTTATCATGATGTGCATTACCGAGAGGGCCCAGAGATACCTCTCCGATACTCGGAGTGTCAAATCCTAATCTCGATCTATGCCAACCCAACAAACCACCTTCGGAGATACCTGTAGAGCATCTATATAATCACCCAGTTACGTTGTGGCGTTTGATAGCACACAAGGTCTTCCTCCGGTATCCGAGAGTTGCATAATCTGATAGTCAAAGGAATACGTATATGACATGAAGAAAGCTATAGCAATAAAACTGAATAATCAACATGCTAAGCTAACGGATGGGTCTTGTCCATCACATCATTCTCCTAATGATGTGATCCCGTTCATCAAATTACAACACATCTCTATGGCTAGGAAACTTAACCATCTTTGATTAACGAGCTAGTCTAGTAGAGGCTTACTAGGGACACTGTGTTTTGTTTGTGTATCCACACATGTATCAAGTTTCCGGTTAATACAATTCTAGCATGAATAATAAACATTTATCATGATGTAAGGAAATATAAATAACAACTTTATTATTGCCTCTAGGGCATATTTCCTTCATTCCCGTCCTTTTTAATGAAAGTGTGCGTCGGGGCCGGCCTCATCCACTTCCAGTCCACATCTGGCCACCTTTACTCCCTCGTCGGCGAATACAAAACCCTAGCCAGCCGGCCCGAAACCCTAGCAGGTGTAACATCCTAAATTTTCAATTTGGAATGTTATACATTAGATCATCATTGCATATCATATTTTAATGCATTTTGGTTTGATCCTAGAAATTCTACGCAACTCAAGGACCCACGGAGAGAGTTGGGGATTTCATTATTTTCATATTCGACTTTTTCTCGAATTTTGAAAAGAGGATCGTTTGATTTTAATTATTTTCTCTTCGTATATTTCTTTTATAAAAAAATAAAAAGAGAGAGGATAAAATGACTTCCTCAAAATAAAGAAATATCGGAGATTTAATATTAAAGTCAAATAAGATTTTTATTTGGAGTTTTATCGCTATTTTATTTGAATTAGGAAAATATGCGTTTTTCAAAATTGCCTTTTAGGCCAAAATAAATGATCACCTTTTCTGGCCTATTTTTAGAGGACGGGGAAAATTTATTTCGGGATTTTTGCAGCCAGTTTAGTATTTCTTTTCTTTCTTTTTCTGCACGTCGGAATTATTTAAAAAAAAAGTCAAACCAACTCCAGGCCGTACCCGAGCGGGACTCCGTCCGGGGGGCTTTATAAGCAGCCGCCCCGAGCACGCGAGGCCCGGCCAGCCGCGCACCGCCCCAAACCTAACCCGCGCCGCCCGCCGCCTCGCCTCGCCGCCACCTTGCGGCGCCCACGTCGCCGCCGCTGCCGTCGCCCGCCGCTGCCCGCCGCCGTTCACCGACCGCCCGGTAATGTCGCTACTGCCGCCTCGGTCTTCGCGAAAAACTGATCGTTTTTTTTTTCAAAACCCTAGATCCACTTTTTTAGTTTCGGTTTGGTTTTTTTTCGGTTTAGTTATTTAGCGAATGCCCGTTCGTACGTTCATTTTAACGAACGGTTTTCATCGTTTAGCCGCAGACAGCGAACGTTCGTTCGTTAGCCTATTCGTCAGCTTTTCTTTTTCTCGGACTTTCCGCGATTATTTTCGATCGTGATTTCTGATCTGATTTTCGTTCTAGTATAAATTTTCGCTCGTTTATCGGAATCAGGCGATTCAAGCGCCTAGAGTTTCGTCTCGAAACCCTCTTTCTGTTTAACGAACTTAAACAAGATTCTGCTACTATAAAATTTGACTTTAGTCCAGATGAGTAACCGAAGCTTGTTTCTTTCGCCGTTTGAGTTTTGTTGCTTCGTTTGATTTGATTCTTTTTGCTAACCGGAGTTCTTGAGTTGAATTCTCTGGTTAGATCTCTTATTTGAGTTTTACCCGTGCCCTTGCTTGATTGCTTATTGTATGCTTGTTTGTTTGCGATAGAGTACCCGGAGTGCGAAGCGTGCTACTACGAGTCTCTAGGTTTCGCGGATCATCAGCAAGGCAAGTAACACTTTGATCATACTTCTTTACTACCCAGTTTTACTGCATTAGATCAATACTCAAACTATTGCATGGTTAGGATCTGATTAAATTGTGGGTTTGGGAGGTAGATGAGGTAGTACCTATTCACCTGTTTATTATCAAACCTTTGGGAGTTACTTCTACGTCGCTTATATTGCTATGCTATGCCTGTAGACGTGGATTGGGTTGGAGTGTATTCATGACATATGTGAGTATTGTTAAAAGTTAACTTAAGGTGGCAACTTGAATACACATCTGGGTGGATTGAGGCACCTGGGGAGTTCCAGTGATTGCCTGTATTTTTTTGGAAATCCCGGGGTACCGTGTGATTCTCCTATGGACTGCCACCCAGGCTCAAAGGGATCATAAGATTATTCATGCTAGAAACTTCCGTGTGCAGACACATGCCATTATGGGCTCTAGCATAGTTGAGTAAGTTGTGGGAAACTTTTCCATGATGGGCTAGCAGATGTAGGGGATTGTAGGTGTACGGCCTATCTATCGGTTAAGGGGACCTCTTCTAAGGATCTGTGTCTCGGTCATCCGCTTTCTCAAACATTATGAAGTGCGAGAAATCCAACGGAGGAGATCGAGTCTTGTGGGGAAAAGTACACAAACCTCTGCAGAGTGTACAAACTAATCATGGTTAGCCGTGTCCCCAGTTATGGACATCTTGAGTATCTAGTTCTTGGATTATCATGTGGATCTCATCACTCTTAATTATATAATTTGATTGGGGTTAATGATTATTTTTAATTGGGATTGAGATGGGGTTTACCATTCTCAATGTTTAACAACCACCATGATAGTTAAATAAAAATTTATTCCTTTGTTGTAGGGGAAAATTGGCTTTTCGCAAATCATATTAACCATACAGCCTCCACCAGCCAAATATGCATGTAGTGATAGCATTATTCCGTTCATTACTCTTTTGTGTTACATTGCCAGCATATTCCATGTGATGACCCATTTTCGGGCTGCAACGTATCATGTTGCAGACTTTTTCGCAACGAGTAAGGAGCCTTAGGTCGTGGTCTTTCACTCAAGGATGCCGTTGGAGTTGATGGACTCACTTTATCTTCCAAGCCTTCCATTTGTTATCGTATTAGATGGCCTTAAGCCATATTTATTGTAATAAGTTCTCTTTTGAGACATTCGAGGTAATAAGTGTGTGATTGCTACTCTGTTATAAATCCTTCAAGTACTGTGCGTGTCAGCATTACCAATCCAGGGATGACATTTATGCATAGAGATCAGACTGTTTGAGGTCTCGTCGCTACAAAGATGGTATCAAAGCACACACTGACTGTAGGACACGACCACTAAGCTAAAGCCCTAGATCACTACTCTCTTCTCATTTCTAACATCTCTCCATTTTCTACTCTTTAGGATGGCGGATGCAAGAATCAAGTTCACGCAACCGGATGAAGACACCCCATTTGGACGCCACTTGAAGGAAGTCACTTGGTACCTGAATATTGGAATACCAAGCTTCACCAGGACTTACAATGCTACTTTACCAGAAGAAGAGCACTGGATGATTCAAGTTCAAGTTCCAGGAAGGACATTCACGCCAGTCACTGAGCCCATAGAGTTTTCCTTTGATGCACCAACCTGGAGTCTAGGAAAGAGTATGGCAGCTCACATTACCATGGGACGCATTGGAGAAGTTTACCATAATGATCTCAAGGACACTATCTACCAGATTTGTGGGCGCCGAGGTGAGCAATGGGAGATGATCAGCCTAGGAAGGATAGATCGATTGCCTCTTTCATCCAGGAGTTAAACCAGCACATTCGACGCCAGGAGAACCAGATGTGCGCAGGCATGACAGATTTGAAGAAGGCGATGACAAGGATCACGGAGCTGGAGGAAGAACTCAAGTCTACACGCGATGGATATGAGGAGGAAATCGCAACACTATTGGAGAAGAATGACGACCTGATAAAGAAGATCGGAATATTCATGGGAGATCCCGCGCCAAGAGGAGAAGACGACGATTCCACCTGCCCAGAGAACTACATCATCATCGACGACACCGATTCGGACCCCGACGATAGCGATGATGACTATGTTGATGAAGCTGGAGCGGATATCATGGAGTCTTCGACCGATCAATTTTTCTAGTCGACCACCATATCAGTAGTAGTATTCCACCATGTATATAGTATAGTCCGAGCACTTTTGTAACGATAGTTCTAGACCGATTGTATGCCCTTGATTGATTGAGTGAGTGATATGTTTGTGTTTGTCTCATGTGCATATGGGTAGTGTTTTCCCCCTAGACCTTATTCTACTCTGTTTTCTCATCTATTCTAAACCCAGTAGATGCCTCCGAGACGCGACAATGGATTTGCTTTCCCACTGGAGCTCACTCAGTTGATCCAGCAGCAGAATGCATTGATGCATATACTAGTCCGTAATCGTAACTGTGGAAACAACAACAACAACCCACCACCACCACCACCAGTTGATCGCTTAGCCCGTTTTCTTAGGCTGAATCCGCTGGTGTTCTCCAATAGCATCGAGCCGATTGTTGCAGATGATTGGCTTCGCAAGATTGAAAGGGAGTTGACTACTGCAGGATGCACAGATGCGGAGATAGTGCGTTTTGCCGCACATCAGCTTGATGGACCCGCAGCATCCTGGTGGGAGAAGTTCATAGTCACTCACCCCATTGACACTGTGACATGGGACCAGTTCCAGCAGGCTTTTCGCACTGCCCATGTACCAGCAGGAGCTATGGCCATGAAGAAGCGTGAGTTTCGCAACTTACGCCAAGGAGGGCGCATCGTTGGTCGTAAGATGTGGATGAATTTAGTAAGCTAGCAACGTTATGCCCCGGATGACGTCGCTTCTGTGATGCTAAGAAGGAGAAGTTTATGGAAGGACTGAATGATGAGCTGAGCATGCAATTGATGGTGGCAAATTTCAATAACTACCCGGGGAGTTGGTGGATAGAGCTCTCATGCTTGAAGGGAAGCGGTGACAGATTGACAAGAGGAAGTATGGACAAGGGAAGTATAATTACGGAGCCCAAAGAGAGACCCCGTTTCACCCCGAACTCGGGAGGACTTGTTCATAACCATGGAGGCCACACTCATAATGGAGGAAGTTCGCACAATCATAGTGGCTCCAAGAATGGTAATGGTAATGGAGGAAGTAAGGCGTGAACCGTTCCAACCCGGCAACACCCGCCAAGAAAGATCTAAGCCACGTTACTTGCTACAAGTGCCAGAAGACCGGACATTACGCCAATGAATGTCCTGAAGCTAAAAATGGAAACGGCAATGGAAGCTTTAGGAAGAAGTCCAACCCTTTCAACAGGGGATAAGTGAACCACGTTAACGTGGAGGAGGTTGAAGCCGAGCCAAATGCAGTAATAGGTAAGTTTTTGGTTAAGTCCTTTACTGCAGTCGTACTTTTCGATACTGGTGCCTCGCATTCATACATATCAAGGGGATTTGTGGATAAGTATAAGTTGCCCACTAGAGTTCTTAAGACACCCATGCTAGTAACCTCACCCGGAGAAGAGTATATGGCAAGCCATGGATGTTTTCAGATGCCATTGACCATAGGTAGGCATGCTTTTCCCCTCGAATCCGATAATTTTGGAGTCGCAAGGTTTGGATGTGATTACGGGTATGGATTGGCTATCGATGTATGGAGGAAACATCGATTATGCCCTTAAAAGACGATTTTGCTCACCACCCCGTATGAAGAAGAATCAAGTATGTATCCCGACATGTGCGAATAGGACTCAAGTAAATTCCTTATCGGGAGTTGTGCGGGAGGAAGTACCGGTGGTGAAGGATTTCCCGGATGTATTTCCGGAAGAGTTGCGGGCATGCCACCGGATAGAGACATTGAGTTTTGATTGAGCTTTTGCGAGCCTGAGGCCAATATCTAAGAGACCGTCTGTAATGCCCGCAAAGGATTTGGAGGAAATTAAGAAGCAAATTAAGGAGTTCTTGGATAAAGGTTATATCGCCCAAGTTCGTCACCTTGGGGATCACCAGATTCTAGTGGAGAAGAAGGATGGATCGTTAAGGATGGTTGTTGATTATCGAGGATTGAATGAGGTGACGATCAAGAACAAGTACCCACTACCGATGATCAATGATTTGTTTGACCAGCTGCAAGGAGCTAAGGTGTTTTCCAAGATCGATTTGCGATCAGGGTACCACCAGCTGAAGATTCGAGAGCAGGATATACCTAAGACAGCTTTCACCACGAGGTACGGGCTATATGAGTATACCGTTATGTCATTTGGCCCGACTAACGCACCGCCTATTTTATGAACATGATGAACAAAGGTGTTTATGGATTTTTTGGATAAGTTAAATGCGTGGTGTTCATTGATGATATACCGTCTACTCAAAGAATGAAGAAGAACATAAGGAGCACTTGCGTTTGGTACTTGGGAAGCTCGAGAGAACATCGCTATCGCCAAGTTCGTGAAGTGTGAGTTTTGGCTAAAGGAAGTTGGATTCCTTGGACATGTTATATCCGGAGAGGGAATAGCGGTAGACCCCACCAAGGTTGTCACCGTGACAAATTGGGAGTCACCCACGACAGTTGGAGAGATCCGGAGTTTTCTTGGACTCGCAGGATACTACCGGAGGTTCGTTGAGAATTTCTCAAGGATTGCAAAGCCTATGACGGAGTTGTTGAAGAAAGACACCAAATTCAAATGGACTGAGGAATGTGAGGCCAGTTTTCAGGAATTGAAGAGACGCTTGGTTACATCACGGTGTTGATTACACTTTGATCAACGCAAGGATTATGAAGTGTATTGCGACGCTTCTCGTTGAGGACTTGGATCCGTACTTATGCAGGAGGGAAGAGTTGTTTTATATGCCTCACGACAGCTTAAACCCCATGAGTTAAATTATGCTACGCATGATTTGGAGTTAGCACCCGTAGTGCATGCGTTGAAGACATGGAGACATTTTCTCATCGGAAACCATTGTGAGGTATACACGGATCACAAGAGTTTGAAGTATATCTTCACGTAGAAGGAGTTGAATCTCAGGTAGAGGAGATGGTTAGAGCCCATTAAGGATTATGATATGAGATTGCCTTATCATCCCGGAAAGGCTAACGTAGTAGCCGATGCGTTGACCCGCAAGAGTCATGTCAATACACTCATGAATGGAGAATTACCCAAGGAGTTGGCAGAAGACCTTCGCGAGCTATGTTTGGAGATAGTTCTGAGAGGATATGTAGCAGCTTTGGAGATTCAGTCTACTTTAATGGATAAGATCAGAGAAGCTCAGAAGACGGACAAGGAGATAGCCGAAATAAAGGGAAGAATGAGCAAAGGAAAAGATAAAAGATTTCGTGAGGATGAGCACGATACCTTATGGTTTGAGGACCGAGTATATGTGCCAAATGATCAGGAGATCTGGAAGTTGATTCTGCAAGAGGCCCATGATTCGCCATATTTGATTCACCCAGGAAATACCAAGATGTATCTGGATTTGAAGGATAGTTTCTGGTGGACCGGAATGAAGAAGGATATTGCGGAGTATGTAGCGGTTGTGATGTATGTCGTAGAGTGAAGGCGGAACATCGAAGCCAACGGGATTACTACAGCCCATTGCCGATACCCGAATGGAAGTGGGATAAGTTAGGCACGGACTTTATCACGGGATTACCCAGACTCGTTCGTGCTATGACTCGATATGGGTTGTAGTCGATCGTTTGACGAAGGTAGCTCACTTCATCCCGGTGAAGACCACTTACACCAAGTGCTAACTTGGCAAAGATATACATGACCGAGGATGGTATATGCATGGAGTTACGAGGACCATTGTATCGAGATAGAGGAACCCGGTTTACTTCAAAGTTTTGGAATCAGTTGCATGAAACTTTGGGAACCGTGCTAGAGTTCAAGATCTGCGTTTCACCCGCATTTGGATGGACAGAACTGAAAGAGTCAATCAGATTACGGAGGACATGTTGAGAGCTTGTCGCTAGACTATGGATCTAGTTGGGACGATAATTTTTCGTATGCACGAGTTCTCATACAACAACAGCTATCAAGCCGGTTTGAAGATGGCCCTTCAAGCATTATGCGGAAGAAGGTGCAGAACACCATTATTGTGGGACGAAGTTGGAGACCGACAGCTGTTTGGACCAGATTTGATTAAAGAGTCTGAAGAGAAGGTTAAGCTGATTCGCGATATACTCAAGCTAGCCCAGTCCGAGCGAAGAGCTATGCGGATTCTAAGCATGAGAGCGATTTCTGAAGTTGGAGACAGTGTATCTTCGTGTATCTCTACTTCAAGGAGTAAAGCGCTTTGGAGTTAAGGGAAAGTTAGCACCACGTTTTGTGGGACCATACAAAGTTTTGGAACTTATGGGAGAAGTTGCTTACACGTTGGAATTACCCGAAGGATTGTCAGGAGTTCACGATGTGTTCCACGTTCTCGATTGAAGAAGTGCCACGCAGAGGTGGTTGATATACCTCGAGAGAGATATAGTGTCACCGGAAGCGTCTGATTGGATAGTGATTTGACATATGAGGAGAAACCGGTCAAGATACTCGAGTTTGCTAGTCGAGTCTGCACGCAGAAAGTAATCAAGTTCTGCAGAAAGTTCGGTGGAGTCACCATCTTTGAAGATGAAGCCACACGGGAGCGAGAGGAAGACCTACGGAAATATCACCCACACCTATTTTCTAGCCAACCCGAATCTCGAGGGCGAGATTCATCTTAAGGGGGGTAGGTTTGTAACATCCCAAATTTTCAATTTGGAATGTTATACATTAGATCATCATTGCATATCATATTTTATTGCATTTTGGTTTGATCCTAGAAATTCTACGCAACTCAAGGACCCACGGAGAGAGTTGGGGATTTCATTATTTTCATATTCGAGTTTTTCTCGAATTTTGAAAAGAGGATCGTTTGACTTTAATTATTTTCTCTTCGTATATTTCTTTTATAAAAAAAGGAGAGAGGATAAAATGACTTCCTCAAAATAAAGAAATATCGGAAATTTAATATTAAAGTCAAATAAGATTTTTATTCGGAGTTTTATCGCTATTTTATTTGAATTAGGAAAAATATGCGTTTTTCAAAATTGCATTTTAGGCCCAAATAAATGTTCATCTTGTCCAGCCTATTTTTAGAGGACGGGGAAATTTTATTTCGGGATTTTTGGAGTCCGTTTAGTATTTCTTTTCTTTCTTTTTCTGCATGTCGGAATTATTTAAAAAAAAGTCAAACCGACCGGGCATTGCAGCGGGACTCCTTAGAGGATTTATAGCCGCTCGAGGCCCAGCCCAACGCACCACGCCCAAACCTAACCCAGCGCCATTGCTCACCGACCAGCATGGAGGTAGTCGCCACGGCCTCGGTTTCAGCGAGAAAACCGATCGGTTTTTTTTCAAAACCCTAGAACCTTTTTTTTCAGTTCGGTTTTTTTCGGTTTAGTTATTTAGCGAACGCCCGTTCGTACGTTCGTTTTAACGAACGGTTTTTATCGTTTAGCCGCAGACAGCTAACGTTAACGTTAGTTCGTTAGCATTACGTCATTTTCTTTTTCTCGGATTTTCCGCGATTATTTTTCGATCGTGATTTACGGTCAATTTTCGTTCTAGTATAACTTTTAAGCTCGTTTATCGAATCGAGCGATTCAAGCGCCTAGAGTTTCGTCTCGAAACCCTCTTTCTGTTTAACCAACTTAAACAAGATTTTGCTACTGAAAAATTTGACTTCAGTCCAGATTAGTAACCGAAGCTTGTTTCTTTCGCCGTTTGAGTTTTGTTGGTTCATTTGATTTGATTCTTTTTGCAAATCGGAGTTCTTAAGTTGAATTTTTCTGGTTAGATCTCTATTCGAGTTTTACCCGTGCCCTTGCATGATTGCTTATTGTATGCTTGTTTGTTTGCGATAGAGTACCTGGAGTGCGAAGCGTGCTACTACGAGTCTCTAGGTTTCGCGGATCATCAGCAAGGCAAGTAACACTTTGATCATACTTCTTTACTACCCAGTTTTACTGCATTAGATCAATCCTCAAACAATTGCATGGTAAGGATCTGATTAAATTGTGGGTTTGGGAAGTAGATGAGGTAGTACCTATTCACCTGTTTATTATCAAACCTTTGGGAGTTACTTCTACGTCGCTTATATTGCTATGCTATGCTTGTAGACGTGGATTGAGTTGGAGTGTATTCATGACAGATGTGAGTATTGTTAAATAATGGTTAACTTAAGGTGGCAACTTTAATACACATCTGGGTGGATTGAGGCACCTGGGGAATTCCAGTGATTGCCTGTATTTTTTGGAAATCCCGGGGTACCGTGTGATTCTCCTATGGACTGCCACCCAGGCTCAAAGGGATCATAAGATTATTCATGCTAGAAACTTCCGTGTGCAGACACATGCCATTATGGGCTCTAGCATAGTTGAGTAAGTTGTGGGAAACTTTTCCATGATGGGCTAACAGATGTAGGGGATTGTAGGTGTACCGGCCTATCTATCGGTTAAGGGGACCTCTTCGGAAAGACTGTGTCTCGGTCATCTGTTTCTCAAACATTATGAAGTGCGAGAAATCCAACGGAGGAGATCGAGTCTTGTGGGGAAAAGTGCACAAACCTCTGCAGAATGTACAAACTAATCATGGTTAGCCGTGTCCCCGGTTATGGACATCTTGAGTATCTAGTTCTTGGATTATCATGTGGATCTCATCACTCTTAATTATATAATTTGATTGGGGTTAATGATTATTTTTAATTGGGAATGAGATGGGGTTTACCATTCTCAATGTTTAACAACCACCATGATAGTTAAATAAAAATTTATTCCTTTGTTGTAGGGGAAAATTGGCTTTTCGCAAAACATATTAACCATACAGCCTCCACCGGCCAAATATGCATGTAGTGATAGCAATATTCTATTCACTACTCTTTTGTGTTACATTGCCAGCATATTCCATGTGTTGACCCGTTTTCGGGCTGCAATGTATCATGTTGCAGAACTTTTCGGGCGGCGAGTAAGGAGCCTTAGGTCGTGGTCTTTCACTTTCGATGATGCCGTTGGAGTTGATGGACTCACTTTATCTTCCAAGCCTTCCATTGTTATCGTATTAGATGGCCTTAAGCCATATTTATTGTAATAAGTTCTCTTTTGAGACATTCGAGGTAATAAGTGTGTGATTGCTACTCTGTTATAAATCCTTCCGATCGCGTGCGTGTCAAGATTACCGATCCGGGGATGACAGATTATGCACAGAGATCGACTGTTTTGAGGTGCGATCTTCTGACGAGCAAAGCCATGGGCTTCTTGACAAGGAGGGGAAGGGAGGTCCAGCACCAGCGCGAGATCTTCCCGCGGTTCCCTCCTCCGTCGCCGCCGGCCAGACGCGGCACACCGCGGCAACGAGAGCGGCTATACATACTAGTGCACCAGGCGCGGTGCCACTGGGAGTATCGCCAACCGTAGTATGCTGATGTGAAGCGCCACCACGGTGCATCTAGCGCAGCGGCGCATCCTCATCCTTCCGATGACGCTAGTGGTCCGCGGGACGACGCAGAGGAGGTTCGCCGGTTGCGCGAAAGCTCCTACGCTGCGAGAAGCGGTGCACGCGCCCGAACTGTCCCAATAGGGAACGCTAGTTTGCGCTAGAGCACCAGGAGGAGCGCTGCCACGGTGTCCATGTCGGCCATGACGTTGACCCGCCGCCCCCGCAGGTATTGCCAGAGGATGAGGAGGCGGAAGAGGAGTACCAAGCTGCCCACGAGGAGTCCCTGCAGCACACGCTGGAGGCTACCGGCTCGACGAGGATGCCCGTTGGGATGAGCTGGAGCACGCCCTTGCCTTGTTCGCAGCAGGGGACTCCATCCAGACACCCCTCTTCGCCCCGCCACCGCCGCAGGTGCCGCCCCTCGTCGAGTCCAAGGCCGAGCCGGAGCCGGAGCGCGAGCCAAAGCGGTCGCCGCCGCCCCCACTTGTCTTGAGAAGTCTTATTCGTGGACCGGCCAGCTCCGCGAGTGGGTGAGCGCGCCTCCCTCCTACTACGTCTCCATGCCGGAAGAGGAGGCGGTCCACCTTGAGCGCTGGAAGGCGCATTGCCTCGCCGAGAAGGAGGCCGACGGCGAGCGGCAGATGCACCGGGAGCAGCAGCTGCGCCGGGGCGAGGAGGAGGAGTGCCCGCCTCGCTCCTATGCCGCCGCCAGAAGACGCCGGAGGAGGCTGCCCCGCGCCTATCAAGCTGCCAGCGTTGATTTGAGGTGGGCCGCCTCCGTCTTCGTCGACCTTGCGGCGGCGATGGCGACGGCAACAGAGCAAGATCAAGGCGGTCTACTAGGGCAGTGTGTGGGCGTTTAGAATTTTTTTAATGTTTAGCTAATGTTTAAGTGGACTTTGGCCGGTGGTTGACCAGCCATTATGTATAATTATGCATTATTAAGTCTGTTTCAACCATGTTGGCAAAAATGGGTATGTCTCCCGTTGGACGCACCTGCTGACACAAATCAAAAAGCGAACGCACTCGTTCGCCTGACCGACCCAAACGAACGAAAAAGGGACATAGCGCGCGTACGCTTTGGTCGCCCGGTTGAAGTTGCTTTAAAGATAAATGCATCCAAGTAACCGACTAAACAAAAAAAAAGTTTACATCGACATGAACAAAATCATATTCATATATACTGCTATATATAGTATCATAATTTACACCTTCACAATATAATAAATAAACAATGAATAAGATAAGCATGATTCAAACACTGGTGGCCTGTATCATGCTCCAGAATGAACGAATGAATGAACGAAGTGGTCAGAGGGGCTAGCTTAGCCACTATGGACGCTTGGTGAAACTAGCAGCAGTGCGTCGGGGGGCTGGACCCTGACTGCTTGATGCCGCCGAGCATCCGTGTCACCGTCCCGATACCGCCCTCCCTCCATCCTTCACCATACAACAGCCACGCAGCCGAAGCGAGGTGGGCGCTGAAGATAAGCGTCAAGAACATGAGCAGCAACATCACCTCCGCAATCCTCGCCATCGCCATTGCTCTGTGTCCCAGAGAGAGACGGAGAGAGACTTGTCTCGTAGTATTTCAACTGTGAGCAGTTCTGGCGCGAACTAGATAGGCTTTGGTCGATCTGGAGAAATCATGGCATGGGTGAGCTTGCTTATATAGGCGTCGCTGGGGTTCAGAGTCGCGCACGTACTGTTTCGGCAGTGTGCATGCGGTCTGCAAGGTTTCAACGCCTGTGTTCTCGCTTGGAGTAGCATGCTTGGCCTTTGGCGCCAAGTTTCTGACCTGTTCTGCAGGATTCAAACGCGAGGAACGAAGAATTTCCTCGTGGTAATATTTGTTTTTTCTCCCCTACTCGGGGGATTTTGGTCTGAATCGGTGGCCTGCTCAATACGTACACATCAGTTTCTTGAATCGTTCTTCCTAGCTTGTTGGACCTTGGAACTTTCAGTTAAGGTGATAGAATGCGCGTTTGAATTCCATTCTCTATTCTTTCAGAGGTCAAAATAATAAAAGTCAACTCATCATTGGTCCAAACTCAAGTGGTCAGCACTGAGCAGTACACATGTAAGCAACTCTTCGCAAATGCATGACGGTTACCCCATCAACCATCTCATGCAAGATGTAACCACGATGGTCGATGGAGGACCGAGTCGCATATCATGGGACTTTTTTTTTGAGGTGTCATATCATGGGACTATACCTGGCAATCCATCGGGCCGGGCCGGGCTCAAAGCCCAAGGCAGAAAACCTAGACTAGGTTCCGGCCCGACAATGAAAAAGCCCGCCAAGCCTCGGGCCTTGGGCCGGGCCTCTTCCCTAAAACGCAAAGAAGCCAAGCCTAGGCCTGGCCCGTGTGCTTCACGCTCAAAACTTAGGTCCAGGCCCGGCCCACATGCAAGACCGGGCCGGCCGGGCCAGGTATACATGGGACATGAACAAAATATCCATCCGTGAGAAAATATTAAGAAAAAATGTTTAAAAAAACTTTGTAAAGTTTGAGAACTTTTTTAAATAATATGAACATTTCAAATACTAGATAAATATAACATAAAAATATATTTCATGATAGATCTAGTGATACTTAGTATTGTAAATATGGCGTTCTATCTAGTGCATCCAGGATGGTTTGTGAATCCCTGTATCTATCGACTCCTCGACCGCCTGCTGCAAGAGACTTGTGTGGGAAGCGAACACAGCCCGTTGCAAAGTAAACAAGGACCAAGTCTATGGATTTTATTGTTCCTGTTTAATGTTTCTAGTACTTGCAAATTGTCGCTTGTGAGCTTATCCGTTGCAGATTGTAGCTTGTGAGTTCAGAGACTAGTGAATGTAGCTCACTACATGAATCGGGAACTTTGCCGTCTTCCATGGTAGACGACAAAGGCATGCTTGGCGGACGGTAAGGCCTTTACCGTCAGCCAGCAGATGACAACACATCCGGCTGAACAAACTACGGCAAAGGGCTCTTTGCTGTCTACTGGCAGACGACAAAGATGCAAAGGCCTTTGTCGTCTGCTGGCAGACGGCAAAAGGCCTGGACGACACACGTGGTAGCTTAGGTCCGTAGGGGGTTAACGACGTGTTTTGCCGTCTGCGGCGAATCAAACACCTTGCATCTTTTTGTCGCCCGCGGCAACAGACAACAAAGTGCCCATATAGGCCAGCCAGATGCCCCCAAGTAGCCGCCACGTGGCATGTTATGCCGTCTGCTAGCAAAGCGACGGAAAGGGAGGGGCGGCGACGGGCGGCGCTCCTCGAAGCGGCGGCAGGCGGCGCTCCTCGGGCGGTGGGCGGCCGATCCGCTGCCAGCGGGAGGCTCGGAGAAGGCGGCGGCAGGCAGGGGAGGCGGCGACAAGGCAGGAGGCGGCGAAGCGGGGAGAGGCGGAGACGGCGGGATGGCAGGAAGGGGCGGCGACGGGCGGCGATAGGCCGAAGGTGGCGAGGAGGCGGCTGACAGAGAGGTGGGCCGATGAGGTGGCGGAAGCGGGCATGGCCTTGACGGCGGTGCTTGTCGGGCACTGGAGGATAAAGAGGAGAACAGAGAGAGAGGCGATGGCGGTGGCGGCATCAAGTCAAAATCAAAGCGTTGTCGTCCATTTGCTCCTTTGTCGTCTGCTAGTAGACGGAAAGAGGGGGCCGTTAGGGTTTAATGGGTCAAGCCAAACCCCTCTTTGTCATCCGCTAGCGGATGGCAAAGCTTCTTAACGTCTCACTAGCAGACGGCAAAGAGTTACTAATGGCGAAGCCACCCTTTGCCGTCTGCTAGCTCTTTGCCGCCTGCTTTTCTAGTCGATGGCAAAGCCACTTTTTACCGTCTGCCAGCAGAGCGGCAAAGATGTGGGCGACGTATCTTCTTATTCCAAAAGAGTGGCTTGTTGTGAATGAAAAATTCAAAAATAAACAAATTTCGTTGATTTGTGGTGTTTCGTGATACATGATGCAATATAACTCAACTAGGGCATACTATAACTTGTGCTTATGCATTCCTTGTGATTCTGAATTCCTACTTTTTTCACATATATTCACAAACAGGAAAATGCTGCTGAAAATTCCACACCCCTTGAACTGAGCAGGTGTTATCTTTACCTCTGCTTGTTGTTGCTGCTACTATGACACCTAGCTTCTGTGCCAACTATTAGTTTTCTCTTAGGAAAGGCTATAGCTTTGTAATCATTAAACTTGCTCTATCTACATTAATGGAAACAGCCAGTGGCGGAGCTAGCCGAAATCACGGGAGGCGAAACATAAATCATCAATGTTTGGGGGGCCAAATGCTAAAAAAATCTAATCTAACCCCTCCTTAAAACAAATTCTCCAGGAATTGATCCAAGGCTGGGGGGCACCGGCCCCCTGGCCTCAACATAGCTTCGCCACTGAAAACAATCCAATGTTGCCCTTTTGTCAAACATGAAAAAGAAAAGATGATGTTTTGCTGCAACCTTCCAAACCACTGCCAAAATGCTGAACACCCACCACTGTTTAACATGTTTTGACGGATGCTATTGTGGAGGTTGACGTGGATTTGGCAACTGAGTTGTTCGTTGCTTGGTTCATATGCTACCGCCAAACTTTCACATCCGATGCATACTACCGCTTGCACATACACCTTGTAATAATTGACGACTCGATGAACTCTTGGTGCTTTTACTATTATACAATTGAATAAGGGGATGAATGCTCACAGTCGACAAAGTTTCTTGTACATGTATTTCTCTGGGTGATAGATGCCGATTGTTTGCATAAAAAACAGAGAGCATGCTTCGTGTTTAAACATAATGTAAGATGGTGCACTTGCTACTTGCAACACTCAATTTAATACACATCAAGTCAGAGAAAATAAAAGGACGACAGTTTGACAAAACACATAATTCCTTCAATTACAAGAATTCAGTGCATCAAGAATTAACAATAACTCATATAAATTCATGTTTTCACGATGACTAGGGGCATTCACCTTACTATTCTTAGCTTCATTGTGCCAAGTTCGATACTCCCTCAGTTAGGCCTTCTTTGTTCGTAGGATATTTGTAGGAATTCTATAGGATAGAATTTTCAAAGAAAAGGATAGTAACATTGTCCCTTCTCTCTTTTTCTCTCATCTTTTTTTTATTTGGGCCTTTTTCTTTTTTATGGCCTCTTTTTTTTCTTTTTTTTCCGGAGTCTCATCCCGACTTGTGGGGAAATCATAGTCTCCATCATCCTTTCTTCATTTGGGACAATGCTCTAATAATGATGATCATCACACTTTTATTTACTTACAACTCAAAAATTACAAATCAATAGTAGAACAAAATATGACTCTATGTGAATGCCTCCGGCGGTGTACCGGGATATGCAATGAATGAGTGACATGTATGAAAGAATTATAAAGGTGGTTTTGCCACAAATACGATGTCACCTACATGATCATGCATAGCAGTATGGCAATGATGGAGCGTGTCATAATAAATGGAACGGTGGTAAGTTGCATGGCAATATATCTCGGAATGGCTATGGAAATGCCATAATAGGTAGGTATGGTGGCTTTTTTAAGGAAGGTATGTGGTGGGTGTATGATACCGTGAAGGTGCGCTTGTGATTAGAGAGGCTAGCAATGGTGGAAGGGTGAGAGTGCGTATAATCCATGGACTCATCATTAGTCATAAAGAACTCACATACTTATTGCAAAAAATTATTAGTTATCGAAACGAAGTACTACACGCATGATCCTAGGGGGATAGATTGGTAGGAAAAAAACCATCGCTCGTCCCCGGCCGCCACTCATAAGGAAGGCAATCAATAAATAAATCATGCTCCGACTTCATCACATAACGGTTCAAAGATACATGCATGCTAATGAATCACAAACTTTAGAACAAGTATTTCTCAAATTCACAACTACTCAACTAGCATGACTCTAATATCACCATCTTCATATCTCAAAACAATTATCAAGTATCAAACTTCTCATAGTATTCGATGCACTTTATATGATAGTTTTATTATACCTATCTTGGATGTTCATCATATTAGGGACTAATTTTATAGCCAAAGCAAACTACCATGCTGTTCTAAAAGACTCTCAAAATAATATAAGTGAAGCATGAGAGATCAATTATTTCTATAAAATTAAACCACCACCGTGCTTTCAAAAGATATAAGTGAAGCACTAGAGCAAAATTATCTAGCTCAAAAGATATATGTGAAGCACATAGAGTATTCTAATAAATTCCGATTCATGTGTGTCTCTCCAAAAGGTGTGTACAGCAAGGATGATTGTGGTAAACTAAAAAGCAAAGACTCAAATCAAGATGCTCCAAGCAAAACACATATCATGTGGTGAATAAAAATATAGACTCAAGTAAAGTTACCGATAGACGAAGAAGAAAGAGGGGATGCCTTCCGGGGCATCCCCAAGCTTAGGCTTTTGGTTGTCCTTGAATTTTACCTTGGGGTGCCTTGGGCATCCCCAAGCTTAGGATCTTGCCACTCCTTATTCCATAATCCATCAAATCTCTACCCAAAACTTGAAAACCTCACAACACAAAACTAAACAGAAAATCTCATGAGCTCCGTTAGTATAAGAAAACGAATCATCACTTTAAGGTACTGTAATGAACTCATTCTTTATTTATATTGGTGTTAAACCTACTGTATTCCAACTTCTCTATGGTTCATACCCCCCGATACTAGCCATAGATTCATCAAAATAAGCAAACAACACACGAAAAATAGAATCTGTCAAAAACAGAACAGTCTGTAGCAATCAGATTTGTTCGAATACTTCTGGAACTCCAACAATTCTGCAAAACTAGGAAAACCTCTAAAATTTGTATGTTGATCTACTTCAAAAAGAATTGGTATTTTATCACGTTCTGGTGAATTTTAACAATTATTTTCGTGAACGCAAAGTTTCTGTCTTTTTCAGCAAGATCAAACAACTATCACCCAAGAAGATCCTATTGGTTCTACTTGGCACAAACACTAATTAAAACATGAAAACATATCTTAACAGAAGCTAGATGAATTATTTATTACTAAACAGAACCAAAAAGCAAGAAACAAAAATAAAATTGGGTTGCCTCCCAACAAGCGCCATCGTTTGACGCCCCTAGCTAGGCATAAAGGCAAGAATAGATCTAGGTGTTATCATCTTTGGTATGCAATCCATAAATGGCTCTCATAATAGATTCATAAGGTAATTTAATTTTCTTCCTAGGAAAGTGTTCCATTCCTTTCTTTAAGGGGAATTGGAATCTAATATTTCCTTCTTTCATATCAATAATTGCACCAATCGTTCTAAGGAAAGGTCTACCAAGAATAATAGGACATGTAGGATTGCAATCTATATCAAGAACAATGAAATCTACGGGCACATAATTCCTATTTGCAACAATAAGAACATCATTAATTCTTCCCATAGGTTTCTTAATGGTGGAATCCGCAAGATGCAAATTTAAAGAACAATCATCAAATTCACGGAAACCTAACACATCACATAAAATTTTTGGGATCATAGAAACACTAGCACCCAAATCACATAAAACATAGCATTCCTGATCTTTAATCTTAATTTTAATAATAGGTTCCCACTCATCATAAAGTTTTATAGGGATAGAAACTTCCAATTCAAGTTTTTCTTCATAGGATTGCATTAAAGCATCAACGATATGTTTGGTAATAGCTTTATTTTGACTATAAGAATGAGGAGAATTTAACATGGATTGCAACAAGGAAATACAATCTATCAAAGAACAATTATCATAATTAAATTCCTTGAAATCCAAAATAGTGGGTTCATTGCTACGTAAAGTTTTGACCTCTTCAATCCCACTTTTACCATTTTTTCATCAAGATCTAAAAACTCCGAATCATTGGGACGCCTTTTAACTAAAGTTGACTCACCTCCAGTCCCATCATTATCAACATTCATATTGCAAAACAAAGATTTAATAGGAGACACATCAATCACTTTTAGATCTTCATCCCTATTATCATGAAAACTAGAAGAACACGCTTTTACAAAGCAATTTTTCTTAGCACGCATCCTAGCGGTTCTTTCCTTGCACTCATCAATGGAAATTCTCATAGATTTGAGAGACTCATTGATATCATGCTTAGGTGGAATATATCTAAGTTTCAAAGAATCAATATCAAGAGAAATTCTATCCACGTTCCTAGCCAACTCATCAATCTTAGGCAATTTTTCCTCAAGCAAAGCATTGAAATTCTTTTGGGAAATCATAAATTCTTTAACACTAGTATCAAAATCAGAGGGCATCTTATTAAAATTTCCATAAGAGTTGTTGTAGGAATTACCATAATTATTAGAGGAATTACTAGGAAATGGCCTAGGACTAAAGTTTCCTCTATACGCGTTGTTACCAAAATTGTTCCTACCAACAAAATTAACATCCATAGATTCATTATTATTCTCAATCAAAGTGGACAAAGGCATATCATTAGGATCAATAGGAGCACTCTTATTAGAAACAATTTCATAAGTTCATCCATCTTTCCACTCAAAACATTAATCTCTTCTATCGCGTGAACCTTTTTACTAGTAGATCTTTCGGTGTGCCATTGAGAATAATTAACCATCATATTATCTAGGAGTTTAGTAGCTTCTCCTAAAGTGATTTCCATAAAAGTGCCTGCCGCGGTCGAATCTAAAAGGTTTCTAGCAGCAAAATTCAATCTTGCATAAATTTTTTGTATGATCATCCATAAATTTAATCCATGGGTAGGGCAATTACGTATCATTAATTTCATCCTCTCCCAAGATTGTGCAACATGCTCATGATCAAGTTGCTTAAAATTCATAATATCGTTTCTAAGAGAGATGATTTTAGCGGGAGGGAAATACTTAGAAATAAAAGCATCTTTGCACTTATTCCATGAATCGATACTATTTTTTAGGCAAAGACGTAAAACCAAGTTTTTTAGCACGATCTCTAAGCTTAAAAACGGAAATAGCTTCAATTTAACAATATCATTATCCACGCCTTTTTTTCTTCTTTGCATATCACACAAATAAACAAAGTTGTTTAGATGAGTAGCGGCAACTTCACTAGGAAGGCCAGAGAATTGATATTTCATGACAAGATTCAACAAAGCAGCATTAATTTCACAAGATTCAGCATCAGTAAGAGGAGCAATTGGAGTGCTAAGAAAATCTTTGTTGTTGGTATTGGAAAAGTCATACAATTTAGTATTTGTCTTGAGCCATCATGACAAACAATCCAACACACAAGCACACAAGAAGCACGCGGAAAAAAGCGAACATAAAACGAGGGCGAATAAAATGGCAAGGGTGAAGTGGGGGAGAGGAAAACGAGAGGCAAATGGCAAATAATGTAATGCGAGGGATACGAGTTTGTGATGGGTACTTGGTATGTCTTGACTTGGCGTAAGCCTCCCCAACAGCCGAGAAATCCTTCTTGCTACCTCTTGAGCATGCGTTGGTTTTCCCTTGAAGAGGAAAGGGTGATGCAGCAAAGTAAGCGTAAGTATTTCCCTCGCTTTTTGAGAACCAAGGTATCAATCCAAAGAGGAGGTTACACGCATAAATCGCCTCTGCACCTACACAAACAAATAAGAACCTTGCAACCAACGCGATAAAGGGGTTGTCAATCCCTTCACGGCCACTTGCAAAAGTGAGATCTGATAGAGATAATAAGATAAATATTTTTGGTATTTTTATGATACAGATTTGAAAGTAAAGATTGCAAAATAAAAGACGGAAGAAATAGTAAATTGATAGGAAAATAATATGATGGAAGATACACCCGGGGGCCAAAGGTTTCACTAGTGGCTTCTCTCAAGATGGCATAATTTACGGTGGGTGAACGAATTCTTCGTCGAAAGCAATTGATAGAAAAAGCTTATAGTTATGAGAATATCTAGGCATGATCATGTATATAGGCATCACGTCCATGACAAGTAGACCGAAACAATTTCTGCATCTACTACTATTACTCCACACATCGACCGCTATCCAAAGATTCATCTAGAGTATTAAGTTCAGAAGAACAGTAACGCATTAGGCAAGATGACATGATGTAGAGGGATAAACTCAAGCAATATGATATAAACCCCATATTTTTATCCTCGATGGCAACAATACAATACGTGCCTTGCTGCCCCTGCTGTCATTGGGGAAGGACACCGCAAGATTGAACCCAAAGCTAAGCGCTTCTCCCATTGCAAGAAAGATCAATCTAGTAGGCCAAACCAAACTGATAATTCGAAGAGACTTGCAAAGATAACAAATCATACATATAAGAATTCAAAGGAGAATCAAATATTGTTCATAGATAATCTTGATCATAAACCCACAATTCATCGGTTCTCGACAAACACACCGCAAAAAGAATTACATCGAATAGATCTCCAAGAAGATCGAGGAGAACTTTGTATTGAGATCCAAAGAGAGAGAAGAAGCCATCTAGCTAATAACTATGGACCCTAAGGTCCTGTGGTAAACTACTCACACATCACTCCGGAGAGGCTATGGTGTTGATGTAGAAGCCCTCCGTGATCGATTCCCCCAAGGTGGAGCGCCAAAAAGGCCCCAAGATGGGATCTCACGCATGTATAAGGTTGCGGCAAAGTGGAAATAGGGTTTCGTGGTGCTCTGATGTTTTCAGGGTATATGAGTATATATAGGCGAAAGAAGTAGGTCGGTGGAGCCACGAGGGGCCCACGAGGGTGGGGGGCGCGCCTACCCCCGTGGGCGCGCCTCCCTGCCTCGTGGCTTCCTCGTTGCTTCCTTGATGTCCACTCCAAGTCTACTGGATTGCGTTTGTTCCAAAAATAACTCTCCCGAAGGTTTCATTCTATTTGGACTCCGTTTGATATTCCTTTTCTGCGAAATACTGAAATAGGCAAAAAAAACAGCAATTTGCAATGGGCCTTCGGTTAATAGGTTAGTCCAAAAATAATATAAAAGTGCATAATAAAGCCCATTAAACATCCAAAACAGATAATATAATAGCATGGGACAATAAAAAAGTATAGATACGTTGGAGACGTATCAAGGCACTCCACACTCCTATCATCGAGGAGACCCCCGAGGCTCGGGCCATGGAGGTTGTGCGCCTAGCCACTTTGGCTGAGCGCACGCGGCTGGAGAACCTTCAACACTCACTCGACGAGCGCGCTCGACGACAGATCCCCGAATCCAGTTGACGTCATCGGCAATTGTTCCCTTTGAACCTCGTGTATACCGCACCTTATTCGGAATCTTACAGCCGCGGCCCAGTGATAGCGTAGTCGATTTAGCCGGTCCCAATCGGAGGCTAGTAGAGGCTCGATGCGTAGATCCGAGCATTACTCAAGGCGGCCAGTGAGCGAACAGCGTTTCTCGGTCGTGCTTGGGATCCACCGCAGGTCTTTGGTGGCGGATACAGTCCAATCGGCTCACGGCCCAAGATCGCCTCTGCGGCATGAGGGATGAGGGCACCGCCAGGAGCAGTATCTGGGTCGGAATCATGAGCAGTATGATCATCGACTCAGCCATGATGACTGCCGTCGAGTGCCTACGCCCCCTCCGAGGGGCGGGTCATACGCCCTCGGCAAGAGTGATGATAAGCGCCCAGATAGCGATGGAGCGGAGGGTTCCATCAACCCAAGGGAGCCCGGGTTTGATGCAAGGTCAATTCTTGTACAAGGTCCGGTCGTGATAAACCGGGCACGAGAAGAAGAAATTTGGCGGAGATCTTCCGACTGGCAGCAGAGTACACGTCTCCGGACCTGAGTGCTTCAGCAGAGCTATCAGAACTGCTGAGATCCCTCCCAACTTCAGGTTGGCAACGGGAGTGAGCAAGTACACCGGTGAGTCAAAGCCTGACACTTGGTTGGAAGATTACCGAGTGGCTGTGCAGATTGGTGGTGGTAATGATGAGGTAGCCATGAAGCATCTTCCCCTGATGTTGGAAGGTTCAGCCAGAGCTTGGTTGAATCAATTGGCCCCTGGTAGTATATACAGTTGGGAAGAGTTGGCCCGAGTGTTTGTCAGAACATTTGAAGGCACTTGCAAACGTCCCGCAGGGCTAGCTGAGTTGCAGCATTGTGTACAGAAACCGAATGAAACCTTGAGGGATTACATTCAGAGGTGGACCACTTTACATCACACAATGGAAAATGTGTCTGAACACCAAGCAGTTTGCGCCTTCAAGGAGGGCGTTCGGTACAGAGAGCTTAACCTGAAATTCGGTCGGACAGGAGACATGACCCCTAATTCAATGATGGAAATAGCCACTCGATGCACGCTTAACGGCGAGGAAGAGGACCGACTCAGAGTGGCAAGAGCAAACCAGCCGCCCAGACACCGGAGGAGGTAATTCCAAACAGAAGCGCAAAAGCCGAGCTGCCAAAGAGGCTCGGAGAGGCCACAGCCAGACCCAAGGAAAATTCAAAGGAAAGCCTAAGGGCCCCTGGATCCCCAAGAAGGTGAAAGATCAAGCAGAAATGATTTGCTAGATTTGCCGTGTCATATACACACCAAGAAGGATGAATAGGGGAAACCTGATTTATCCTAAGCATACCACTCGGCAGGTTGATTCCTTATCCAAGAATTCCAAGAGGGCCAAATTTCAAAGGAGAAAGAGAAGGAATCGATAAGGATAAAGACACAGAGGAAGATGGTGGTTACCCCAATGTCAATGCCACTTTGGTGATTTTTACGACGTTGAGAGCAAAAGTCATCAAGGTCATCAACAGAAGTATATATGGTTGCCCCGGCAATGACAACATATCTGAAGTGGTCGAAGACTCCTATTACATTTGACCAGTCCGACCATCCAGCACATGTTGCAACCCCGGGGCGGCAACCGTTGGTGGTTGACCCAGACGTGGGGGCACTTTCGACCGGGCAAGGGTTACGATGGATGCTTGGCGAAGGCCTCAACATTTTGTATCTTTGAGACTCTCCGAGATGGGCATTCCGATCTCCGTGCTCGATTGAAAGCAATATGCGATTCCATGGTGTCATCCACTGGAAGAAAGATGATTCACTTTCGGCGGATCACTCTTGACGTGGTTTTCGGTGATTCGAAGAATTACCGCAAAGAAAAGTTGACATTTGAAGTTGTGGATTTTCACAGTGCTTATTGCTACGTCTCTGCGGTATCTATAATTTTTTATTGTTCCATGCCAATATTCTACAACTTTCATATACTTTTGGCAACTTTTTATACTATTTTTGGGACTAACATATCGATCCGCTTCCCAGGATAGCCTCGCTTGTTGCATGTTTTATGTTTCATAGAAACCCAATATCAAACGGAGTCCAAACGGGATAAAAGCGGACGGAGAATTATTTTGGAATATTTATGATTTTTGGGAAGTAAAATCAACGTGAGATGCTGCCGAGGGGGCCATGAGGCAGGGCGCCCTGGACCCTCGTGGGCACCACAGTAAGGCGGTTGACACTCTTCTTTGCCGCATGAGAGAGCTAATTTTATGAGAAAAATCTGGGCGAAGATTCAACCCAATCGGAGTTACGTAATCTCCGGATATAAAAGAAATGGTGCCGTATGCGTAATCAGAGAACGCAGAAATAGAGAGAGACAGAGAGACAGATCCAATCTCGGAGGGGCTCTCGCCCCTCCCATGCCATGGAGACCAAGGACCAGAGGAGAAAGCCTTCTCCCATCTAGGGAGGAGGTCAAGGAAGACGAAGAAGAAGAAGGGGGCCTCTCTCCCCCTCTCTTCTGGTGGCGCCGGAACACCGCCGGGGCCATCATCATCACCGCCATCTTCACCAACAACTTCACCGCCATCATCACCAACTCTTCCCCCTCTATGCAGCGGTGTAACCTCTCTCTTACCCACTGTAATCTCTACTTAAACATGGTGCCCAACGCTATATATTATTTCCCAATGATGTATGGCTATCCTATGATGTTTGAGTAGATCCGTTTTGTCCTATGGGTTAATTGATGATCGTGATTGATTTGAGTTGCATGTTTTATTATTGGTGTTGTCCTATGGTGCTCTCCGTGTCGCGCAATCATGAGGGACCCTCGCTGTAGGGTTTGCAATATGTTCATGATTTGCTTGTGGTGGGTGGCGTGAGTGATGTAAGGCTACACACCGAGTAAGTAGGTTGTTTGCGTATGGCATAAAGGGGACTTGATACTTTAATGCTATGGTTGGGTTTCACCTTAATGATCTTTAGTAGTTGCGGATGCTTGCTAGAGTTCCAATCATAAGTGCATATGATACAAATCGAGAAAGTATGTTAGCTTATGCCTCTCCCTCAAATAAAATTGCAATAATGATTACCGGTCTAGTTATCGATTGCCTAGGGACAAATAACTTTCTCGTAACAAAAAGCTCTCTACTAAAACTAACTTTCTCCGCAGCAGGAGGGAAGTCAAGGAGCATCTGTGCGCGTGCCAAAGCTTCCGCTAGCGTGGGCGACGGCGACAACTGCGTGGATCGCGGCGCGCTTCGACTTCTAACTACGTTAGAAGGAGCTCCGTTACGACCCGGCGGCTGCGTGCCATATCCGCCAGCGCTTCGGCAAGTGTGCTGGACCCCTTCATCTTGCGGGTGACGCACAGGGCTCTTTCCACGGCGGTGCCCAGGGTCACCAACGTGGTGACGCTGCTCGGCGTGCACACCATGGGAAGAGCGCGCGGTGGTCGCCGGTGTGAGCGCCTTGGAGGTTGCTGCGCCGCCCGGAGGTGGCACAACGACACTCCTGGAGGACCCCGCACCGCCTGCGGGGGGCCCGGCTCCGTCTTTGGATCTGGCGACGCGGCGTCGGGTCGTCTGCCTTGAACGACGCCGCCGCCAGCTCTCGCGGCACAGGCGATGTTGGTGCTCATGGACCACGGCTCGTCTCGTCGCAACCGGTCCATCGCTTTCAAGCACCGGGACGCCCGCTCGGCTCCCAACGAGCCGATCGCTGCGTGGTCGTGTTCTTCTTAGGAGCCATGGCGATGAAGAACTGCTAGGCTAACTACTAGACCAATTTCACAATTGCGCCCCTACTCGGGCGCCGCCAAAGATGTCTGGTGGAACGACACCTATGGGATCACAAGAATCCCTACCACGGTTGCCGGGCGCTGGGTTGCGAGAAGAGCAGGGCTAGTAGACAACACAAGGATCGTTTACCTGTGTTCGGGCCGCGAGGATGCGTGAAACCCTAGTCCTGCTTTGGTGGGTGTATTTCGAGAGAGTTCTTGAGCTCTCGAACTAGCCGTGGTCGGTCACGTGGTTCGAAAGAGTCAATCCTTCACTAGTATGCCATGGGCCTCCTTTTATAATCAGAGGGCTGCCACAAAGTGACACATAGGAGGTGGAAAGGCGTCTGATTACTTTCTGAGCTTATCGCTCGTAGACATGTGACAAGACGCATTTAATGTGTAGCTTAGGTGTCCCCTTGCTTTTATTGGGGACGGGGTGAGGCCCTGGCCCCGTCTGCGCCGCTGCTCCTCCTCGCTTCGACCGCACGCCGGCTAGTGATGCGCGGTGCCATGTAGGCGTAGGCAGCTGAGGTGGCGCGTGGTGGAGCCTTCACGAAGATCTGCATGCCGCCACGCAGCGCCGATGAGTTGGCTCGAGCTGCATGTTGCCACGCAGGGCCCGCCACTGGTTGGGCTGGCAAATGATGTGAACGGCGGTGGAAGCTTGGTTGGCGTGGGCTGGCGGTGGCCCTCGCCGGGCGTTCTTGGCGAGGGCCTTGCTGCGGGTGGCCGACAAGGGTCTTGTTGATGTGGCCCGGCAAGGGTCTTGCTGGCCTTATTGTCGTTCCCGGCAAGGGCCTTGCCAGGGGTCTGGTGGCCTTCCTCGGCAAGGATCTTGCCGAGGATCGTCGTCTTCTAATCCTCATCTAATCTTGAATATGTCTTCACAAAGATCTGCATGCCATCACAGAGGCGCCTTCCCAGCCCCGCCCCACGTGGATGATGGGCGCTGGGGACCGTGGGCTCAAGGGTGGCTCGCTCTATTGGTGTGGGGCGAGCTGCCCTAGCAAGGGTCTTGCTTTGGCTGCCGAGGTTGCCCCCTGCAAGGGTCTTCGGGGAACCTGCCATTCCCTCTCTCGCTCTTTGTGGTCTTGGTCTTGGTGTTGCTCTGATCACCTTGGGCTTCGTTCTTACCTTGGCTCACCTCCCCTGTTATGCTTAGCGTGACCGTAGGCGCGGCTCCGACTGCCCATGCATAGGTAGAGGGGTACAAAAATGCACCCCTCTTTTTGTACACCGACACCTACAAAGTTCAGCGCCCAGTGTATTATATTTCTGAAGTCTTGACTCCATCCAAGCAGAGATATCCGCATTATCAAAAGCTTGTTTATGGAATTTATTTGACGACAAAGAAAGTTGCACACTACTTTTTAGATCACTCAGTTTCAGTCGTCAGTGATGCTCCATTGTCAGAAATTCTGAACAACAAAGATGCAACTGGTCGAGTGGCAAAGTGGGCGATTGAACTCCTTCTGTTGGATATCAAGTTTGAGGCAAAGAAAGATATCAAATCCCAAGCAATAGCAGATTTCCTCGCCGAGTGGAGTGAGCAGCAACAACCGACTCAGATTCACTCGGAACATTGGACTATGTTCTTTGATGGGTCCAAGATGCTGAATGGTTCCGTGCCGAGTAGTCCCGGTATCCTCGCTGAGGCGACAAACTCAGTTATGTTCTCCAGATTCACTTTAATTCCTCCAACAATGAAGCTGAATATGAGGCACTTCGCATGCAGGTTATGTATGGCCATTTCTCTCTGGCCATTCATCACCTAATGGTTTACGGCGACTCGGATTTAGTGGTCAATCAAGTGATGAAGGAATGGGAGATCAGGAGCCCAACTATGACTGGCTATTGCAATGCAGTGAGAAAGTTGGAAAAGAAGTTTGAGGGGTTAGACCTCCACCACATACCCCCGAAAGTCAAGAATCAAGCGGTGATGATCTGGCGAAGATAGGCTCCAAGCGCGAGCCTATTCCCAGCAATGTGTTCTTGGAGCATCTCCACACTCCGTCAGTTCAAGAGGATCTTTTCACAGAAGAGCCCCCGCAACCAAAAAGTTCTGCTGATCCGACTGAAGTCGAAATCACAGCCGTGTTTAACCTGATCATGGAGGTTTTGGTCGTCACTCCTGACTGGACAGTGCCATATATTGCATATCTGCTCAGGAAGGAGCTTCCGTAGGATGAAGATGAGGCCCGTCAGATTGTCCGTCAGTCCAAAGCCTTTATCGTGATAGGTGGACAGCTTTAAAGAGAGAGTGTTACCGAGTTGCTCAAAGGATACGTCTCCAACGTATCTATGATTTTTTGGGACATTTACATCTATGCCCCTAATTTGCGCCCACTCTCAGATTTACCCCTAATTTCAAAGCCTGCTCAAATTTGCCCCTCCGCCGTTAGGTGCACTTTACGTAATGCCCTTCGCCGTTACCGTCCGGTCAAAGCAGTCAACGGCATTGACCGCCTCAAAAAATAGCAAAAATAATCTAAAAATCTGAAAATTTGTGAGATCAAAGATACTCAGGTTCGCAAGGTGCGTGCAAATTTTCGTCTTTGTTTGGGCATTCCGAGCTCGTGTCAAAGGAAAAATAGTAAATATGTAAGCCTCGTGAATGAAATTCAAAAAAATAGCAAGAAAATTCAAAAAATATGAAATTTTTTACGTCCAAAGTGGCTATGGTCTAAAAGCTGCGTACAATTTTTGTTGTATTTGGACATTGGAGGGGCTTGTGGAGAAAAAAACAAATCTGGCTCGGGAAAAAAAACTTGGGAGAAAATGACTATTTTGTTTTTTCTTGCGAGAGCTCCTCGCATGTCATTTGATCACAAAAACTTGCAAGCACCTTGTGCACCTAAGCCTCTTTGATGCCAAGAAGTTTCATATTTTTTTGAATTTTCTTGCTATTTTATTTCAAATTTACTATTCACAAGTGTGCATATTAACTGTTTTTCCTTGCCACGAAGCTCCCTGAATGTCCAAATAGCACAAAAATTTGCACGCACCTTGCGCACATGAGTATCTTCGATCTCACAAAATTTTAGATTTTTAAATTTTTTGCTATTTTTTCAGACGGTCAAAGTTGTTTGACCGGACGGTAACGGCGCAGAAGGGCTTTTTTGTAAGGGCACCTAACGGCGGAGGGGCAAATTTGAGCAGGCTTTCGAATTAGGGGTATATCTGATTAGGTGGTTCGAGTTAGGGACAGAAATGCAAATGGCCCTAATTTTTTATTGCTCCATGCTACTTTATCTACTGTTTTGGACTATATTGGGCTTTACTTTCCACTTTTATATTATTTTTGGGACTAACCTATTAACCGGAGGCCCAAATTTCATTTGTCGCTTTTTTGCCTATTTCAGGTGTTTCAAGAAAGCGGAATATCAAACGGAGTCCAAACGGAATGAAACCTTCGAGGAACGTGATTTTCTCACCGAACATGATCCAGAGACTTGGACCCTACTCCAAGGAACAAAAGAGGCGGTCACGAGGGTGGGGGCGCGGCCTCACTCGTGGGCCCCCTGTTGCTCCAATCGACGCATTCTTCCTCCTATATATACCTACGCACTCCTAGATCAAATACGGAGCCAAAAACCTAATTCCACCGCAAGAACTTTCTATATCCATGAGATCCCATCTTGGGGCCTGTTAGAGCTCACGGAGAGGGCCGTCATCACAGAGGGCTTCTACATCATCATCATAGCCCCTCCGATGAAGTGTGAGTAGTTTACCTCAGACCTTCGGGTCTAGATGGCTTCTTCTCTCTTTTTGGATCTCAATACAATGTTCTCCCTCTCTCTTGTGGAGATCTATTCGATGTAATCTTCTTTTTGCAGTGTGTTCGTTGAGACCGATGAATTGTGGGTTTATGACCAGCTTATCTATGAATTATATTTGAATCTTCTCTGAATTCTTTTATGTATGATTGAGTTATCTTTGCAAGTCTCTTCGAATTATCCGTTTGGTTTGGCCAACTAGATTGGTAGTTCTTGCAATGGGATAAGTGCTTAGCTTTGGGTTCAATCTTGCGGTGTCCTTACCCAGTGATGTAAAGGGTTGCAAGGCACGTATTGTATTGTTGCCATCGAGGATAACAAGATGGGTTTTTTATCATATTGCATGAATTTATCCCTCTACATCATGTCATCTTGCTTACAGGCGTTACTGCTTTTTAACTTAATACTCTAGATGCATGTTGGATAGCGGTCGATGAGTGGAGTAATAGTAGTAGATGTAGAATCGTTTCGGTTTACTTGTCTTGGACGTGATGCCTATATACATGATCATACCTAGATATACTCATAACTATGCTCAATTCTGTCAATTGCTCAACAATAATTTGTTCACCCACCGTAGAATACTTATGCTCTTGAGAGAAGCCACTAGTGAAACCTATGGCCCCCGAGTCTATTTTCATCATATCAATTTCCATCACTTTAATACTTGCTTTGTTTTTACTTTGCCTTTTACTTTTCACTTTGCATCTCTATACCAAAAATACCAAAAATATTATTTATCATCTCTATCAGATCTCACTCTAAATGAAGTGACCGTGAAGGGATTGACAACCCCTAATCGCTACCGGGTTGCGGTAGCTATCGCTTTGTGCAGGTACGAGGGACTTGTGTGTGGCCTCCTCTTTGGATTGATACCTTGGTTCTCAAAACTGAGGGAAATACTTACGCTACTTTGCTGCATCATCCTCTCCTCTTCGGGGAAATCCAACGCATGCTCAAGAGGTAGCAAGAAGAATTTCTGGCGCGCCGTTGCCGAGTCTCATAAAAGTCAACATACCAAGTACCCATCACAATCCCTATCTCTCACAATACATTATTAGCCATTTGCCTCTCGTTTTCCTCTCCCCCACTTCACCCTTGCCGTTTTATTCGCCCTCACTTTCCCAATCTCCTCCTCTCTTTTCCGTTCGCCTTTTCTCGCTTGCCTTTTGTTTGCTCGTGTGTTAGTTTGCTTGTTTGTCGCGATGGCTCTACCTAGATTTGGTGATTTTCACCTTAAAAGGTTGGAGGAGATCGAAACCAATGTCGAAATTTATGGTTCTACAATTTGAGCATAATAATTTCTTTAGAAACGAGCTTAAGGAACAAAAAGGTTTTATGAGTTATATGAATAAAGAGCTCGATGATATATCTAAAGAATTTGATGGTATAAGATCCCAAATTGCTCGTCTTGAAAAGTTGACAGCTGAAATTTTGGATATGCAAGCTACCTTAGTCAATAAGATGGCCGCTAAACCGAACTCCTATGAAAATCACGATGAAGATCTAAAAGTTATTGATGTGTCCCCCATTAAATCTTTGTTTTGCAATATGAATCTTGATGAAACTGAATATGATCTTCCTTTACCTAGAAGGCGTTCTAAGAATTCGGAGTTTTTAGACCTTGATGATGAAATTGATGAAAGTGGGATTGAAAGAAATAAAAACCTAGATGTTGCTAAACCCTCTATTTTGGATCTCAAGGAATTTAATTATGAAAAATGCTTTTTAATTGATTGTATTTCCTTGTTGCAATCCGTGCTAAATTCTCCTCATGCTTATAGTCAAAACAAAGCCTTTACCGAACACATTGTTGATGCCTTGATGCAATCTTATGAAGAAAAACTTGAGTTGAAAGTTTCTATCCCTAGAAAACTCTATGATGAGTGGGAACCAACTATTAAAATTAAAATTAAAAATTATGAGTTTCATGCCTTGTGTGATTTGGGTGCTAGTGTCTCTACTATCCCCAAAACTTTGTGTGATTTGCTAGATTTGCGTGACTTTGATGATTGCTCTCTAAACTTGCATCTTAAGTGATTCCACTATTAAAAAGCCTATGGGAAGAATTAATGATGTTCTTATTGTTGCAAATAGGAATTATGTGCCCGTAGATTTTATCGTTTCTTGATATAGATTGCAATCCTTCTTGCCTTTATTATTCTTGGTAGACCTTTCCTTAGAACGATTGGTGCGATTATTGATATGAAGGAAGGGAATATTAGATTTCAATTTCCATTAAAAAAGGGCATGGAACACTTTCTTATAAAGAAAATAAAATTACCATATGAATCTATCATGAGAGACACTTATGGATTGCCTACCAAAGATGGCGATACTTAATTCTATCCTTGATTTTATGCCTAGCTAGGGGCGTTAAACGATAGCGCTTGTTAGGAGGCAACCCAATTTTATTTTTAGTTTTTTTTGCTTTTGCTTCTGTTTAGAAATAAATAATCCATCTAGCCTCTTGTTAGATGTGGTTTTATGTTTTAATTAGTGTTTGTGCCAAGTTAGACCTATTGGATCTTCTTGGATGATAGTTATTTGATCTTGCTGTAATTTCCAGAAACTTTGCGCTCTGTGCCCGAATTATTAAAAATCACCAGAACGTGATAAAATACTGATTCCAATTGCTGCTGATCAATAAACAAATTGTCTAGGTCTTCCAATTTTGGTAGATTTTTTGGAGTTCCAGAAGTTTGCGTTAGTTACATATTACTATAGACTGTTCTGTTTTTGACAGATTCTGTTTTTCGTGTGTTGTTTGCTTATTTTGATGAATCTATGGCTAGTAAAATAGTTTATAATCCATATAGAAGTTGGAATACAGTAGGTTTAACACCAATATAAATAAAGAATGAGTTCATTACAGTACCTTAAAGTAGTCTTTTGTTTTCTTTCTCTACGGAGCTCAAGAGATTTATATTGAGTTTTTTGTTGTGAAGTTTTAAAGTTTTGGGTGAATTCTTTTGATGGATTATGGAACAAGGAGTGGAAAGAGCCTAAGCTTGGGGATGCCCATGGCACTCCCCCAAGATAATCCAAGGACACCAAAAGTCAAAGCTTGGGGATGCCCGGAAGGCATCCCTCTTTCGTCTACTTCCATCGGTAATTTACTTGGAGCTATATTTTTATTCACCACATGATATGTGTTTTGCTTGGAGCGTCTTGTATTATTTGCGTCTTTATTTGTTATTTTACCACAATCATCCTTGCTGTACACACCTTTTGAGAGAGCCATACATAAATTGGAATTTGATAGAATACTCTACGTGCTTCACTAATATCTTTTGAGCTTGATAGTTTTGCTCATAGTGCTTCACTTATATCTTTTGAGCGTGATAATTTTTGCTCTAGTGCTTCACTTAGATCTTTTAGAGCACGGTGGTGGATTTGTTTTTAAAGAAACTTGATCTCTCATGCTTCACTTAGATTATTTTGAGAGTCGTTAATAGCATGGTAATTTGCTTAAAATTAATATATTTGGTATTCAAGATATGTGAAACTTTCTTTTGAGTGCGTTGAATACTAAGAAAAGTTGGATACTTGATAATTGTTTTGAGATGTGGAGGTAGTGATATTAAAGTCATGCTAGTTGGGTGATTATGAATTTAAAGAATGCTTGTGTTCAAGTTAGCAAATCCCATAGCATGCACGTATGGTTAAAGTTGTGTAACAAATTTGAAACATGAAGTGTACTGCTTGTGCATCCTTATGAGTGGCGGTCGGGACGAGCGATGGTCTTTTTCCTACCAATCTATCCCCCTAGGAGCATGCGCTGTAGTACTTGATTTTGATGACTTCTAAATTTTTGCAATAAGTATATGAGTTCTTTTGACTAATGTTGAGTCCATGGATTATACGCACTTTTACCTTTCCGACTTTGCTAGCCTCTTCGGATTGCATTGCATTGCCCTTTCTCACCTTTGAGAGTTGGTGCAAACTTCGCGGTGCATCCAAACCTCATATATTTATATACGCTCTATCACACATAAACCTCCCTATATCTTCCTCAAAACAGCCAACCATACCTACCTATTATGGCATTTCCATAGCCATTCCGAGATATATTGCCATGCAACTTTCCACCGTTCCGATCATCATCATGACATACTTTACTTTTGTCATATTGCCATTGCATGATCATGTAGTTGACATCGTATTTGTGGCAAAGCCACCATGCATTATTTTTCATACATGTCACTCTTGATTCATTGCACTATCCTGCACATCACGAGGCATTCATATAGAGTCATATCTTGTTCTAGTTTCGAGTTGTAATCCTTATGTTGTAATCAATAGAAGTGTGATGGTCATCATTATTAGAGCATTGCCCAATAAAAAAAGGCCAAAAATAAAAAAAGAAAGGCCCAAAAAAAAGGGGCAATGTTACTATCTCTTTTTCCACAATTGTGCTTCAAAGTAGCACCTTGTTCTACATGTAGTAAATCTCATATATTGTGCTTCAAAGTAGCACCTTGTTCTTCATGTAGTGAGTCTCATAAATTGTGCTTCAAAAGTAGCACCATGTTTTCATATAGCGAGTCTCATAAGTTGTCTTTTCATACTAGTGGGAATTTTTCATTATAGAACTTGGCTTGTATATTCCTACGATGGGCTTCCTCAAATGCCCTAGGTCTTCGTGAGCAAGCAAGTTGGATGCACACCCACTAGTTTTCTTTTGTTGAGCATTCATTTATAGCTCTAGTGCATCCGTTGCATGGAAATCCCTACTCCTCATGTTGACATCAATTGATGGGCATCTCCATAGCCCATTGATTATCCTCGTCAATGTGAGACTTTCTCCTTTTTTGTCTTCTCCACACAATCCCTATTATCATATTCTATTCCACCCATAGTGCTATATCCATGGCTCACACTCATGTATTGCGTGAAGATTGAAAAAGTTTGAGATTATTTAAGTATGAAACAATTGCTTGGCTTGTCATCGGGGGTATAGAAGTTGGGAACATCTTTGTGTGATCGAAAATGAAGCATAGCCTAACTATATAATTTTGTAGGGATGAAATTTCTTTTGCCATGCTATTTTGAGAAGACATAATTGCTTAGTTAGTATGCTTGAAGTATTATTATTTTTATGTCAATATGAACTTTTGTCTTGAATCTTTCGGATTGAATATTCATACCACAATTAAGACGATTTACATTGAAATTATGCCAAAGTATCACTCCTCAAGATCAAAAAATTCTCTTTTATCATTTACCTACTCGAGGACGAGGCAGGAATTAAGCTTGGGGATGCCTCGATACGCCTCCACCGTATCTATAATTTTGATTACTCCATGCTACTTTATCTACTGTTTTGGACTATATTCGCTTTATTTTTTCACTTTTATATTATTTTTGGGACTAACCTATTAACCGGAGGCCCAAATTTCGTAATTGTTGTTTTTTTGCCTATTTCAGTGTTTCGAAGAAACGGAATATCAAACGGAGTCCAAACGGAATGAAACCTTCGGGAACGTGATTTTCTCATCGAACGTGATCCAGAGGACTTGGACCCTACTCCAAGGAACAAAAGAGGCGGTCACGAGGGTGGGGGCGCCCCTATCTCGTGGGCCCCTATTGCTCCATCGACGCACTCCTTCCTCCTATATATACCTCACGCACCCCGACAGATCAAATACGGAGCCAAAAACCTAATTCCACCGCCGCAACTTTACGTATCCACGAGATCCCATCTTGGGGCACATTAGAACTCCGCCGAGAGGGCCGTCATCACGGAGGGCTTCTACATCATCATCATAGCCCCTCCGATGAAGTGTGAGTAGTTTACCTCAGACCTTCGGGTCCATAGTTACTAGCTAGACGGCTTCTTCTCTCTTTTTGGATCTCAATACAATGTTCTCCCCCTCTCTTGTGGAGATCTATTCGATGTAATCTTCTTTTTGCGGTGTGTTTGTTGAGACAGATTAATTGTGGGTTTATGATCCAGCTTATCTATGAATAATATTTGAATCTTCTCTGAATTCTTTTATGTATGATTGAGTTATCTTTGCAAGTCTCTTTGAATTATCCGTTTGGTTTGGCCTACTAGATTGGTAGTTCTTGCAATGGAGAAGTGCTTAGCTTTGGGTTCAATCTTGCGGTGTCCTTACCCAGTGACGGAAAGGGTTGCAAGGCACGTATTGTATTGTTGCCATCGAGGATAACAAGATGGGGTTTTTATCATATTGCATGAATTTATCCTCTACATCATGTCATCTTGCTTAAGGCGTTACTCTAGTTTTAACTTAATACTCTAGATGCATGCTGGATAGCGGTCGATGAGTGGAGTAATAGTAGTAGATGCAGAATCGTTTCGGTTTACTTGTCTTGGACGTGATGCCTATATACATGATCATACCTAGATATACTCATAACTATGCTCAATTCTGTCAATTGCTCAACAGTAATTTGTTCACCCACCGTAGAATACTTATGCTCTTGAGAGAAGCCACTAGTGAAACCTATGGACCCCGGGTCTATTTTCGTCATATCAATCTCCATCACTTTAATACTTGCTTTGTTTTTACTTTGCTTTTTTACTTTTCACTTTGCATCTTTATATCAAAAATACCAAAAATATTATTTATCATCTCTATCAGATCTCACTCTCGTAAGTGACCGTGAAGGGATTGACAACCCCTAATCGTGTTGGTTGCGAGTAGCTATCGCTTTGTGCAGTAACGAGGGACTTGTGCGTGGCCTCCTCTTTGGATTGATACCTTGGTTCTCAAAAACTGAGGGAAATACTTACGCTACTTTGCTGCATCATCCTCTTCTCTTCGGGGAAATCCAACGCAGTGCTCAAGAGGTAGCACTCAGCGATTCACGCCAGAAGAAGGTCGAATGATTCTCAATGATATTCACTCGGGGACCTGTGGTCACCATGCGTCCTCTCGGACCATCATGGCCAAAGCATACCGAGCGGGTTTCTACTAGCCGCTAGCAAATGAAATGGCAAAAGAAATAGTCGACAAGTGTGAGGGTTGCCAGTTCTACTCCAACATGTCCCACAAGCCTGCATCGGCCCTGAAGACCATTCCACTCGTCTGGCCGTTTGCTGTTTGGGGATTGGATATGGTTGGACCCCTGAGGACCAGCAGAAGTGGTTTCACTCATTTGCTTGTAGCAGTCGACAAGTTCACTAAGTGGATTGAAGCCAAGCCTATCAAGAATCACGATTCAAGCACTTCCATCAGTTTCATCAGCGAGTTGACATTCAGATATGGAGTCCCTCACAGTATTATCATAGATAATGGCTCCAACTTTGATTCTGATGAGTTCAGAGCATTCTGCGCCTCCCAAGGAACTCGGGTCGACTACGCGTCTGTCGCGCATCCGCAGTCGAATGGGCAGGCAGAGAGAGCAAATGGTTTGATCCTCCAAGGGCTGAAACCCCGGTTGATGTGTGACCTCAAGCATGCGGCAGGTGCTTGGGTAGACGAGTTACCATCAGTCCTTTGGGGATTGAGAACAACACCAAATCGGTTGACTGGTCGGACTCCCTTCTTCATGGTCTATGGGGCTGAAGCCGTGCTACCGAGTGATTTGCTTCACAACGCGCCCCGAGTAGAACTTTTCTCAGAAGCTGAAGCAGAACAGGCTCGGCAAGATGCTGTTGACCTTCTGGAAGAAGAGAGAGAGATGGCCTTGATCCAGTCGACCATTTATCAGCAAGACCTCCGTTGATTCCATGCCAGAAACGTGAGAGGTCAAGCATTTTAGGAAGGAGACCTTGTGCTCCGAGTTGATCAGCAACGACCTCACAAGCTTGCTCCTGCTTGGGAAGGTCCCTTCATCATCACCAAGGTGCTCCACAATGGAGCGTATCACCTCTACAATGTGGAACACAAGAAAGACGAGCCACGCGCTTGGAATTCGGAGCTGCCCCGCCATTTTTATACTTAAGCATTCGGACGAATGAAATGTAATAAGAAGTACCTCTCAGTTTGTTATCAAAGACGCAGTTTTACCGTCTCCTAAATGATTGCTGTTACATACGCATGTGTTCAAAAAACCCGGTGGGTGGCTTAGCTGAACCTGATTCACCTAAGTTTCAAAATCCCACCGAGTGAAGAGCAACCCTCTCACTCAGGGGCTTAGCTGCAGTCCCGTACTCGCCTAAGTTTTAAAAATCCTACTAAGTGAAGAGCAACCCTCTCACTCGGAGGCTTAGCTGCAGTCCCGTACTCGCCTAAGTTTTAAAAATCCTACCGAGTGAAGAGCAACCCTCTCACTCGGGGGCTTAGCTGCAGTCCTTTACTCGCCTAAGATTTAAACCTACCGAGTGAAGAGCAAACCCTCTCACTCGGGGGCTTAGGTGCAGTCCCGTACTCGCCTAAGTTTTAAAAATCCTATCGAGTGAAGAGCAACCCTCTCACTCGGGGGCTTAGCTGCAGTCCTGTACTGGCCTAAGATTTAAAAAATCCTACGAGTGAAGAGCAACCCTCTCACTCGGAGGCTTAGCTACAGTCATGTACTCGCCTAAGTTTTAAAAATCCTACCGAGTGAAGAGCAACCCTCTCACTCGGGGGCTTAGCTGCAGTCCTGTACTCGCCTAAGATTTAAAAAATCCTACCGAGTGAAGAGAAACCCTCTCACTCGGAGGCTTAGCTGCAGTCCCGTACTCGCCTAAGTTTTGAAAATCATACCGAGTGAAGAGCAACCCTCTCACTCGGAGGCTTAGCTGCAGTTTTGTACTCGCCTAAGTTAAAAACCATTCCGAGTGGCCGAGTCACAAATACAATGTACGCTCCATCCTGATCCGCAAGGACGACATGGTGCAGGTCGTGCCCAGCACCTAGTGCTCTTGTCCATGACCCACTCGACGGAGCTGCATCACAAGTATAATGTGTGCTCCATCCTGATCCACAAGGACGACGAGGTACAGGTCGTGTGCAGCACCTACTGCTCATACCCACAACCCTTTCATCAGAATTGCGTCACAAATCCAATGGCAGTTCCGAGTGAAGAATCCAGTTTCACTCGGAGTCAAGAGATTCAAAAATAGCAAAGACAAATACAAGCATATTCAAAGAAAAACCAAGTTCAAATAAGTCTCGCAAGGTTCAGAACCGCAGATAAAAGTGCTCGGGCATCAGGCCCGAAGGAGTTTACCAATTACAAAATCACTCGGCATTCCGAGGCAAATTTAATCAGAGCATAAAGTTTGTTTACTCCGCAGGGGGAGGGCTGGCAGGCTCGACAAACTCGTCCAGGTCGATTTCGTCTGCAATACGAGTGGCTGCTTCAAGGAAGGTCTCCATGAAAGACTAGAAGTGAAGCTTCTTAGTGTTGGCAACATTGAGCGCTGCTAGCTTCTCTTCCTTGGCTTCTTTGCAGTGGACGCGAACCAGAGACAGAGCCACATCGGGCAGATGACTTCTTCCACTCCAGCACTCAACCGGGAATCTCGTTGAGTCGAGTCATCAAAGACTAGAGGTCATTTTGGAATGTCACCCTTGGCCAGAGCGCCGTGTCGATCCGCGACACTGCCACCTTTAATCGTGCGAGATAGTCCATGGCACTAGCAAGGCGAGATTCCAGTCGGAACACGTTCATGGCGGCTTCATCCTTAACAGGGGAGTTTATAGGGTCTAAGCTCGTTTCAATCCTTCCAGTCTCTTCCTCGAAGTTTTGACAGAATTCTGCACGCACAGAGAAATGATGAGTCAACGGTCATGTAATGAGTCGACAGTGGCAAATCAGTCGGACAAGAAAAAGTACCTTCAAGCATAAGGAACAGCTTCTTGGCGAGTCCTCCCTGAGTAAGGTCTCCAACTTTGTCGGTCAGAGCCACCTTGTCCTTCTTTAGCTGCACGACTTCTTTGTTGGCTTCGCTGATGGCAGTCTTCAGTTTGGCGTTCTCTTCTTCTATCTTGCCGACTGAAGCCAGCTTCTTGTCGGCAAGTTCAGTTCTTTCCGCTACCGCTTTTTCGAGCTGCGGAAAGATCAAGGTCCTTCTGCTCCACCGCTTTCATTTTCTCTAAAGAAATAACATTCTTCAGTCGAGCTTGGAGTTGTCTGTTTTCACTACTCACATCTGTTCGAATGGAGTCACTCGGTTCAAAAGGCGAAAAGTAAAGCTGGCAAAGCAAACAGTCGACAAAGTTATTATCTCCCATAGCAGCTACTTCATCCTTAGCCTTCTGCAGATTTTGCTTGGCCAGCTCCAAGTCAAGGTTGAGCTGAATCTGTTTCAGCTCCAAGTTAGCAAACCGAGCCCCGTGCTCACAAGATCTCTGCAGTCAGTGGACAATCAGTCGGCAGGAACAAAGATTCGGTTGCTTCCGAGCGATAAAATACAAGTTCAGTTCGTTACGACAAGAAGAGTTCTAAGACTACTGCTGAATCATACATTCAACAGTAGTCTCGGGGACTACACCCAGTGGGTGCACTTGGCGTGCCCCCACTGGTTCGACCTTTCAATCGACTTGGTCCATCTAGTCAAGAGAAAAAAGAAGAAGAGAAAGAGCAACAGTTATTCTCAGACCACGCCCGATCGCCTGCAATGACTACGGTCTCGGATTACACCGGTGGGTGCACTTAGCGTTGCCCCACTCGGTCCAGATTCCACCGACAAGACCTGTCTAGATCGGGTGGAAGAACTGTAAAAATACATTTCTATCAAGACCCCCGTCGAATCACACATTCGACGGCGGCCTCGGGGACTACACCCAGTGGGTGCACTCTGCGTGCCCCCACTAGTTCAAAGATACAATCGACACAAGCTAGTCGACTCAAGTGGAAAAATTACTCAGCGAAAGTTGAAACACCCAGTGGGTGTACAGATGCAAGGTGCAGACTAATAATAGATGCACATTAAAGGTTTTTTGAGTAGCATATCCTACAGAACAAGCGACAAGCTAAAAGATCAGTCAGAAATTAGCTAACCTGGACGTTGGTCTGGAGTGCTGAGTTGGCGTCATATGCAGCCTGACTGGCCTCACGCACTACCTTCATCTGCTCCATCATAAGGCATGCCTGGCGTATAGCTTCCTTGGCAGCGCTCAATTGGTCCTCTGGGACATGATGGGTGACGAAAAGCGGAGTTGGTGGAACAGTCGCAGCAACCTGGGGATCTGAGGCATGGAGTTGCACGGACAAAGCAGGGACTTGGACAGTCGATGCTGAAGGACGTTCAGTCGACATAGGATCGGCAAAAGTAACAGAAACTCGGTTGAGGTCTCTGGACTGCTGGGTCGCTGGCTCTAGCACTGCCGTCGTCTGAGGTGCCATGCTGGTTGGTACCCTCCTGCCTGAGGTCCTGCCCTTCCTCCCCGTAGGCCGTTGGGGCATATCTTCATCGTCGTCCGAAAGCTCAATGAAATCTTGCGGTGCTGTAAAAGACTCAACCGTGAGAGTTTGGTCGACCAATCGTCCAAGCAACAAAATGAAAGCAAGATTGCGGAAGTCATACCTGCTTTGGAAGTGGCTGCGTCCTCGGTCTCCTCGTCATCCTTGTAAATGTCCATGGAGGTTGCGGAGGTAGTGGCGGTAAAAGTTTTAGAATTCACTCGGTCAAGCAGGAGAATGAGTCGACTGAAGTATAGAAGTTTTCAAATGACGCAAAAGCAAAGATATAAAGCAAGATACTTACGCAGAGGCAACGGGGACGTCCACTTTGATCTTTGGCAAGGCCTTCCAAGTCTTTGTGGGCGCCACCTTGGGCTGCTTCTGAGCCTTCTTCGTCGGCTCGGGAGTGGATGTTCGAGTACGCTTCAACACATGCGCACTCGACGCAACCGCTTTGCCATGCCCACCTGCTGGGTCGTGCGTCTGCTTGGAGCGTCGTTCAAAACGAGGCGGTGATTCGACTTCCTCACCACTGTGTTGGAAATATGCCCTAGAGGCAATAATAAATTAGTTATTATTATTATATTTCCTTGTTCATGATAATCGTTTATTTTCCATGCTATAATTGTATTGATAGGAAACTCAGATACATGTGTGGATACATAGACAACACCATGTCCCTAGTAAGCCTCTAGTTGACTAGCTCGTTGATCAATAGATGGTTATGGTTTCTTGACCATGGACATTGGATGTCGTTGATAACGGGATCACATCATTAGGAGAATGATGTGATGGACAAGACCCAATCCTAAGCCTAGCACAAAGATCGTGTAGTTCGTATGCTAAAGCTTTTCTAATGTCAAGTATCATTTCCTTAGACCATGAGATTGTGCAACTCCGGATACCGTAGGAGTGCTTTGGTGTACCAAACGTCATAACGTAACTGGGTGGCTATAAAGGTGCACTACGGGTATCTCCGAAAGTGTCTGTTGGGTTGGCACGAATCGAGACTGGGATTTGTCACTCCGTGTGACGGAGAGGTATCTCCGGGCCCACTCGGTAGGACATCATCATAATGTGCACAATGTGATCAAGGAGTTGATCACGGGATGATGTGTTACGGAACGAGTAAAGAGACTTGCCGGCAACGAGATTGAACAAGGTATCGGCATACCGACGATCGAATCTCGTGCAAGTACTATACCGTAGACAAAGGGAATTGTATACGGGATTGATTGAATCCTCGACATCGTGGTTCATCCGATGAGATCATCGTGGAACATGTGGGAGCCAACATGGGTATCCAGATCCCGCTGTTGGTTATTGGCCGGAGAGTTGTCTCGGTCATGTCTGCATGGTTCCCGAACCCGTAGGGTCTACACACTTAAGGTTCGATGACGCTAGGGTTATAGGGAAGGTATGTACGCGGTTACCGAATGTTGTTCGGAGTCCCGGATGAGATCCCGGACGTCACGAGGAGTCCCGGAATGGTCCGGAGGTGAATGATATATTGGACGAAGGGTTTTGGAGTCCGAAAGTGTTCCGGAGGTACCGGGTAATGACCAGCATGACCGAAAGGTGTTTCGGGAGCCCCGACAAGTGTTGGGGGGGCTTCATGGGACAAGGGGAGGGGGCAAACCAGCCCACTAGGGGCTGTGCGCCTCACCTATTCCCACGTGACCAGGGTTTGGGGCGCCCATGTAGGGTTCCCACCTCCGGCTTGGGGGCCAAGTCACCCAAAGGGAGATCCCATCTGCCTGCCGCCCCCTGGGAAACCCTAGGCGCCTCCCTCTCCCTTCCCCGATATATAGTGGAGGTTTTGGGGCTGCCCAACACATGAGTCTACCTCTTCCCTGGCACAGCCCTCCCTCCTCCTACACCTCCTCCTCCTCCATAGTGCTTGGCGAAGCCCTGCTGGAGAACCACGAGCACCATCTCCACCATGCCGTCGTGTTGCTGGAGTTCTCCTCAACTTCTCCTCTCCCCTTGCTGGATCAAGAAGGAGGAGACGTCCCCGGCTGTACGTGTGTTGAACGCGACGCTAGCCCGTCCGTTCGGGCGCTTAGATCGGAATCGACCATGATCTGAATCGCTATGTAGTACGACTCCACCAACCGCGTTCTTGTAACGCTTCCGCATCGCGATCTTCAAGGGTATGAAGATGCACCCCCCTCTCTCTCTCATTGCTAATTTCTCCATAGATTGATCTTGGTGATGCTTAGAAAATTTTAAATTTCTGCTACGATCCCCAACACACTGCTCGAGTCGTTATCATTGTCGCTTTCATCTTCAGATCTATAGTCAGCACTCTCGCCTCCGCTTGCCTCTCCCTCCTGGACCTGCTCTCCATTCGGCATGGAGTACATCTCGGTATAGATCAAGCATCAGTCAGGTTCAAGGATAATTACAAATCGGAGCAAGAAGACACTCGGTAATAAAGGTCAGACCTTTTCTGGTTCATTGGTAGCGTCGAGTGGTGGAACCCTCCTAGACCCCCTGGGGTTGTCTTTGTTTCCAGTGATGCCTTGCAACCACTGCACCACTGTCTCCTCAATAACTTCCTTCGGGTGGATCCGAGTGGTGTCTTCAATACATCCACATAGGATGATCACGGGCCTGGAGTGGTTGGATGCGTCGACTGAGAAACACCTCAAGCAAATCCATGCCAGTTACGCCGTCATGGACTAGTTGGACTACCCGTTCGACTAACATGTTCACCTCTGCTTTCTCTGCTGGAGTCACTTTCAAGGAAGAGGGCTGCTGGACTCGATCCATGGAGAAGGGGGAAGGCCAGTCGACTAGCCAGGAGTCGGTTGGCCCTTACAATAAAACCATGTCGACTGCCACCCTCTAACTGAATCGGGAAGAATCATGGCTGGAAAATTACTCCTACCCCTCGTCTGAATCCCTAGACCTCCGCACATCTGAATCACATGCGTCCTCTCATCACTCGGATTAGCCTTTTTACGATCGAGCGGCAGTAAATATGTGTTTGAAGAGACCCCAATGCGGTCGACAGCCCAGAAAAGTCTTGCACATGGAAACAAACGCAGCGAGATATGTGATGGTGTTGGGGGAAAAGTGATGAAGTTGGGCTCCGAAAAAGTTCAAGAAACCCTAGAAAAAAGGATGAGGGGGCAGAGAGAAACCACGGTCAACATGAGTCACAAGGAGGACGCACTCACCCTCCTCCGGCCGCGGCTCAATCTCATTTCCCGGCAGCCTCCAAGATCCGTGGGGAATCAAGCCCCCTTCGACCAGATCCTCCAGGTCTTCCTTCTAGATCATGGACCGAATCCAGTCGCCCTGGATCCAGCCAGGCGGCAGGCCGGACCTCGACGACGACCCCCCGGGCTCGTCTTCTTGCCCTTCCCCTTCGTCGTCGCCTTCTTCGCGCGCTCCAGAGCCGCAGTCTTGTCCTTTCCCATCGCAGCAGACTAAGCATGGAGGGGGAGGCGGCGTCGAGGGCGGAGGCGAGCGCGGTGGAGAAGCAGAGAAGGAAGAAGGGGAATGAGGTGCACTGTGCAAAATACATCGGTCCTGACGCCTTATATAGGCCCGCTTTCGAGTGGCTGACTTGTGGGCCCAAGCGATCCTATCAAATCCCGCAACAGTTGCGCGCTTGGTACGTGGCGAAAAAGGTGGCACAAGAATCGAGGCGCCCCTGCCTAATCCGTTCCGTTTACTGTGATGCTCTCCGTCCCGCGCGCTTCTCCAAATTTTGAATCTCGTGAAATCCGGGAATGACGGTGCAACCAATCGCGCCAAAGATTTCATACCATTCCAACATTCGAAGCATATCAGTATAAGTTCACTCGACAAACTCAGAATGGATCAAGGCGATTGAAAATAGAGTTGAAGTTTCAACATGGTTCACCGACCCAGGTAAAATGCCTCCGAAGCATAAAAATCGGGTCGGAACCATTTTCAACCCCTCCTCCACTCGGACCTCGATCCATTCGGGGGCTAATGATGATGATATGTACCTAGGGTAGGGTAATAGGCCTGAGCTAGACACCCTCCCCAAGGACACTACCCTAGAGTCAAAGGCATTCAAAAGTGCAGCAGCATCTACCGACTAAAATCACCTCAGAGTGCAACCCACTCGACCAACTATTCCACTCGGATAACCCAATTCCATTCGACCAGGATATAACCATTCGACCATACCAGGTACCACTCGGAGTACAGAAGACCTAAAGTCACTCAGGATGGCAACGGTCAGGCGTTCACTCTGTAGTCTTAATGATCATTTATATGTCTTTATTATCGGTGTTACCAGTAACGTCTCACCTTAATGTACATTGAACCCCTTGTAACGTGGGCTGGCTAGGGTCCTGGCGCACTCTATATAAGCCACCCCCTCCACTGGCACAAGGGTTCGCACCCCCTGTAACTTCACGCATAATCCAGTCGACCAAGCCTCCGGGCACCGAGACGTAGGGTTGTTACTTCCTCCGCGAAGGGCCTGAACTCATAAATCTTATGCGTACAACCTCATCGTAGCTAGGATCTTGCCTCCTCCTCGCACTCTCTATTCTACCGGCTTCGACTTACTCCCACGACATTACCCGCCCTGACTTTTGATGATAAGTCGCCAGGGCATATGTTGTTTAAACTTTGTGCAGAACATGCAGAGCTATGGCTTACATAAATGATTAAGTTCAAGCCCATCATCAAAATTGGTGTTTCAAAAGGGTTATCAGTTCTTGATTTTTACAAAGGCTATAAGCCGCTGGGTTACAAAAATCTCGGATTGCCATGGATGCGTATTAAGTCGCCATCGGTCAAGAGCCGCCGGGTATTTAACTTCGGATTTACTTGTCGACAGATTAAGTATTCGAATCTTTAATAGCCAAATTTGGCTGGATTTTCATTATGATATTGAATGATTGAGGTTTTCATACCGGATTATATTATTCAAATCTGGAATAGCCAACATGGCTGGATTTTTATTATGGTTATCAATAACTGGTATTATGATTGAGGTTTTCAAAGTCGCTTCAGCGCAATGGCTATTGTTTATTTATCAATGGATATGATTAATTCTACAATGGAAGGAATAGTCCTCATGTCGCTACAGTGCACGATACCTAATTCGGACACTTGGGGCTACATTATTCAAATCATGATTATATCAAATATGGAAGTCCCATGTCGAAGCATGCACCATAATGAGTTGGGGGGCTAATGCAAGGCCATTTTTAACTTGCCTTATTGAAGACCCGACCATCACATTGTGATGAGCCGCCCTTAGGGCTACTAATTGCTCCTGTCAAAGGTAACCCGAAACTTGAGAGATACATCATTTGGTGTAATTAATTACTGCTCAAATCTACATGATCATATCTACAAAGTCCCTGCTCATTATTGTATAATGACCCGGCCCTTGGGGGCTACACTGATTGAAGTTTTTATGAGCATAAGGCAATTGACTAATGGCTGAGATGAACAATCCGGATTTCTTCAAGGTTGCGACATTTATTTTGAAGCAAGTCTTAAGCTGTTACTCCGCTCCCTTCTTAAGACTTGGGGGCTAAAAGTGATATGCATATAAGGGAGGTACATTTTCAAGCTTGATGTTAGCAACAATTATGACCTGATGCCATCAATATTTACAAATCGGTAACATTGGCAATGATAAACCAGCAAGTTCTACATCTTCAAGCTGGCTGAAAATCAGATGGGTCTTGATGACCCGCAAGTATACGGGATAGTTGTAGCCTCTTTCGATAAGTAAGAGTGTCGAACCCAACGAGGAGCTAAAGGTAGAACAAATAATCTCTCAAGTCCTATCGGCCATCGACACGATTTCACGCAAATGCTTGACGTTAGCTTTACCTAGAACAAGTATGAAACTAGAAGTACTTTGTAGGTGTGATAGGATAGGTTTGCAAGATGATAAAGAGCACGTAAATATAAACTAGGGGCTGTTTAGATAAAGAAGCAAATAAAGTAAATATAGCGAGTGTGGAAAAGTGATGGTAGGTGTGGCGAAATTGTCCCTTAAGCAATTGACTACTTTACTAGACCGATAGCAAGTATTATGTGGGAGAGGCCACTGCTAGCATGTTATCCCTTACTTGGAATTCTATGCACTTATGATTGGAACTATTAGCAAGCATCCGCAACTACTAATGTTCATTAAGGTAAAACCCAACCATAGCATTAAGATATATTGGTCCCTGCTCAATCCCGTATGCATCAATTTCTATGCTAGGTTGAAGCTCATTACTCTTGCCCTCCAATACATAGTCCTATCAACATACAACTAACCCTATGGTGTGATCCACGCGCGCGCTCATATGATGGGCACCAAAGGGACAGCAACATAACCACAAGCAAATTAAATCAATCATAGCAATTCATCAACCACCGATAGGACAAAAAAAATCTACTCAGACATCATAGGATGGCAACACATCATTGGATAATAATATGAAGCATAAAGCACCATGTTCAAGTAGAGGGTACAGCGGGTTGCGGGAGAGTGGACCGCTGAATATAGAAGGGGGAAGGTGATGGAGATATTGGTGAAGATGGCGGCAGTGTTGGTGAAGATCACGGTGATGATGATGGCCCCCGGCGGCGTTCCGGCGCCACCGGAAGCAAGGGGGAGAGCCCCCCTTCTTCTTCTTCTTCTTCTTCCTTGACCTCCTCCCTAGATGGGAGAAGGGTTTCCCCTCTGGTCCATGGCTCCCATGGCTTGGGAGGCGAGCCCCTCCGAGATTGGATCTATCTCTGCTTTGTTTCGCTTCGGCTCGCTTTCACCGCTTCGTATATATGGAGATCCGTAACTCCGATTGGCCTGAAACCTTCGCCGTGATTTTTTCCTAATATTAGCTTTCTAGCGGCAAAAGAAGAGCATCAACTGCCTTACGGTGGGCTCACGAGGTAGGGGCGCGCCCTGGGGCAAGGCCCCTGCCTCGTGACCACCCTCGCACTGGTTCGCTGATTTTCCTTCCAAATTTTCCATATTTTCCAAAATAAGCTCCGTCCCGCTTGGACCCCGCTTGATATGGATATTCTGTGAAACCAAAAACATGCAACATGACAGATGCACTGCAATCGGATCAATATGTTAGTCCCAAAAATAATATAAAAAGTTGCCAAAAAGTATATGAAAGTTGAATAATATTGGCATGGAACAATCAAAAATTATAGATACGACGGAGACGTATCAGCATCCCCAAGCTTAATTCCTGCTCGTCCTCGACTAGGTAAATGATAAAAAAGATAATTTTTGATGTGGGATGCTGCCTAGCATAATCTTGATCTTATGTCTAATCATGGCATGAATATTAAGACACGAGTGATTCAAGGCAATAGTCTATCATTTGACATAAAAACAATAATACTTCAAGCATACCAACCAAGCAATTATGTCTTATTTAAATAACATAGCCAAAGAAAGCTCATCCCTACAAAATCATATAGTCTGGCTATGCTCCATCTTCACCACACAAAATATTTACATCATGCACAACCCCGGCGACAAGCCAAGCAATTGTTTCATACTTTTGACGTTTCTCAAACCTTTTCAACTTTCACGCAATACATGAACGTGAGCCATAGACATAGCACTATAGGTGGAATAGAATATGATGATGGGGGTTATGTGGAGAAGACAAAAAAGGAGAAAGTCTCACATCTAAGCGGCTAATCAACGGGCTATGGAGATGCCCATCAATTGATGTCAATGTGAGGAGTAGGGATTGGCATGCAACGGATGCACTAGAGCTATAAGTGTATGAAACCTCAAACTGAAACTAAGTGGGTGTGCATCCAACTTGCTTGCTCATGAAGACCTAGGGCATTTGAGGAAGCCCATCGTTGGAATATACAAGCCAAGTTCTATAATGAAAATTCCCACTAGTATATGAAAGTGACAACATAGGAGACAATCTATATGAAGAACATGGTGCTACTTTGAAGCACAAGTGTGGAAAAAGAGATAGTAATATTGCCCCTTTTTATTTTTATTTTTATTCTTTTTTTTTGCGGGCTTCTTTGGCCCCATTTTTTTTATTTAGGCTTCTTTGGCGTCTCTTTTTTTAATGGGGCAATGCTCTAATAATGATGATCATCACACTTTTATTTAGTTACAACTTGATACTAGAACAAAGATAGGACTCTATATGAATGCCTCCGGCGGTGTACCGAGATGTGCAATGATCTAGCGTAGCAATGACATCAAAAAATGGACAAGCCATGAAAACATCATGCTAGCTATCTTACGATCATGCAAAGCAATATGACAATGAATGCTCAAGTCATGTATATGATGATGATGGAAGTTGCATGGCAATATATCTCGGAATGGCTATCGAAATGCCATAATAGGTAGGTATGGTGGATGTTTTGAGGAAGATATAATGAGGCTTATGTGTGACAGAGCGTATCATATCACGGGGTTTGGATGCACCGTGAAGTTTGCACCAACTCTCAAGTGAGAAAGGGCAATGTACGGCACCGAAGAGGCTAGCAATGATGGAAGGGTGAGAGTGCGTATAATCCATGGACTCAACATTAGTCATAAAGAACTCACATACTTATTGCAAAAATCTATTAGTCATTGAAACAAAGTACTACGCGATGCTCCTAGGGGGATAGATTGGTAGGAAAAGACCATCGCTCGTCCCTGACCGCCACTCATAAGGAAGGCAATCAATAAACACCTCATGCTCCGACTTCGTTACATAACGGTTCACCATACGTGCATGCTACAAGACTTGCAAACCTCAACACAAGTATTTCTCAATTTCACAATTACTCAACTAGCATGACTCTAATATCACCATCTTTATATCGCAAAACTATTGCAAGGAATCAAACATATCATATTCAACGATCTACAAGTTTATGTAGGATTTTATGACTAACCATGTGAATGACCAGTTCCTGTCATCTCTCTAAATAGATATAAGTGAAGCAAGAGAGTTTAATTCTTTCTACAAAAGATATGCCCAAGCTCTAACAAATATAAGTGAAGCAAAAGAGCATTCTACAAATGGCGGTTGTCTATGTAAAGAGAAACAGGCAATCCAAACTTCAAATGATATAAGTGAAGCACATGAAGCATTCTATAAAGCCATACTCAAAAGATATAAGTGAAGTGCATAGATCATTCTATAAATCAACCAAGGACTATCTCATACCAGCATGATGCATAAAGGAAAAATGAAAACTAAATGCAAAAGACGCTCCAAGATTGCACATATCGCATGAACGAAACGAATCTGAAAACATACCGATACTTGTTGAAGAAAGAGGGGATGCCTTCCCAGCATCCCCAAGCTTAGATGCTTGAGTCTCCTTAAATATTTACTTGGGGTGCCTCGGGCATCCCCAAGCTTGAGCTCTTGCCTCTCTTCCTTCTTCTCACATCGAAACCTTCTCGATCATCGAACACTTCATCCACACAAAACTCCAACAGAAAACTCGGTAAGATCCGTTAGTATAATAAAGCAAACCACTAATCTAAGTACTGTTGAAAACCAATTCATATTTTATTTTTGCACTGTGTCTAATGTAATATAACTTTTTCATGGCTTAATCCACTGATATAACTTGATAGTTTCATCAAAACAAGCAAACTATGCATCAAAAGCAGAATCTGTCTAAAACAGAACAGTCTGTAGAAATCTGAACATTCACCATACTTCTGATACTTCAAAAATTCTGCCAAAATTAGGAAAAATAAAACATTTGTACATAAAGACAGTGCAGAAAGAATCAGAACCATTTGACGTTCCAGCTAAAAATTAAAAATCGCGCACTACAGCCAAAGTTTCTGTCCTGCATCGTACAAACCAACAAGCATCGTAAACATCGTAAAGGCAAACCTTGGCACATTATTTTTATAATACAATGGAATTCTACAAGGGGATAATTATTTTTATTGAAAAGTTTCTGTAATTAAGATTCACAAAGTTCCCATGGGCATGAACAAAGTTCAAGGACGTCCCCCACTTTCACAATGCTCGTCTCTCTCACTTTCACTTTTCTTTTTGAAAAAGTTTTGGGTTCCCCTCTTTATTTTTGTTGTTTTTAAACTATATGAAAGCACTCAACAGAAATAAATGACTCTCTAAAACTTCCGGGTTGTCTCACTGGCAGCGCTTTCTTTAAAGCCATTAAGCTAGGCATATAGTGCTCAAGTAATGGATCCACCCGGATCCCAAGGTATATCAAAGCCAATTTTAATTAACAATGATTTGTAATTTAGTAGTGAGCACAAAGTAACATATATCATGTAATGACGAAGTCTAACTCTCTTCCTATGCATCGGCATGTCATAAAAAAGAACAATTCATGCACACATAGTAAAGGCCAATGCATAGTATAAACAGTTTCTTGCAATTTTATTGTGTTGGAAACATAGAGAGGTGGAGATATAGTTCCTCTCTCATAATAATTGCAAGTAGGAGCAGCAAGCACATGCATATTATATCTATCAAAATCATCATGTGCAACATGTAAAAAGGCAACCCATCAATATAATCCTTAATAAGGGCAAACTTCTCCGATATAGTATATTCGGGAGAATTCAAAAGATAATAGGACTATCATGCGTGGGTGCAATAGCAACGATTTCATGTTTAACATAAGGAACTATAGCAAGTTCATCTCCATAAGCATAATTCATATTGGCATCTTGGCCATAAGCATAGCAAGCATCATCAAAAAGGGATATTTCAAAAGAATCAACGGGATCATAACAATCATCATAGCAATCATCCTTCGGTAAGCACGAAGGGGAATTAAATAATGTATGAGTTGGAGGGTTACTCTCATTAGAAGGTGGGCACGGGTAGCTAATCTGCTCTTCCTCATTTTGTTCTTCGCTCTCCTCATCATCTTTTTCATCCAATGAGCTCACAGTTTCATCAATTTCTTCTTCCATAGCTTCCTGCAAAATATTAGTCTCTTCTTGGACAGCGTTGACTTTCTTCATAAAAGCATTAATATAGTAATTGTATTCATAATTTTCATAGCAATATCTAAGTATAGCAAGATTTTCAGGCCTATAAGCATCATCATCTAAAGCTTCATACTTTTCAAACAAAGATTCAATTTCATAAGCAGCCTTAAAAGCAACAAATTATTTTATTTCTTCCACATCATAGTAATCATATATACCATTAGCATAAGAAGCTAAGGTTTCATTATCATTAAATTTGCATGAAAAGGGAAGGTGTGGAGCCTCCATCCTAGAGAAACAAGTAATATCATATTTCAAGCATAGATTCCGTGCATACCAACGCAACATAATAAATTGATCCCATAATAGTTTCCCTTTTTGTGTCGAGCGATAATCCCTAAAGTATTCACGTTGATCCAACGTGTCTCCCATTATAAAGTTGAATGGGGTTTTCTCAGGATTATCGAAGTAGTATATAATATCTCTCGCATAATGAGAATCGAGGGTTTTAAGAGTTACCCCATCTCCATGAGTAGCAAGTACACCTAATTTTTTTGGTATTTCATGTTCCATATCCATAACTAAAGATAAAGAACAACTAAGAACAACAAATAAAAATTACTTAGTGATAAAGCAAACAAGCACACACGAGAACATTCACCCCACGCTATTGCTCCCAAGAACGGCGCTTTAAAAAGGTCTTGATGACCCGCAAGTATACGGGATAGTTGTAGCCTCTTCCGATAAGTAAGAGTGTCGAACCCAACGAGGAGCTAAAGGTAGAACAAATACTCTCTCAAGTCCTATCAGCCACTGATACGACTCTACGCACGCTTGACGTTAGCTTTACCTAGAACAAGTATGAAACTAGAAGTACTTTGTAGGTGTGATAGGATAGGTTTGCAAGATGATAAAGAGCACGTAAATATAAACTAGGGGTTGTTTAGATAAAGAAGCAAATAAAGTAAATATAGCGAGTGTGGAAAAGTTATGGTAGGTGTGGCGAAATTGTCCCTTAAGCAATTGACTACTTTACTAGACCGATAGCAAGTATTATGTGGGAGAGGCCATCGCTAGCATGTTATCCCTTACTTGGAATTCTATGCACTTATGATTGGAACTATTAGCAAGCATCCGCAACTACTAATGTTCATTAAGGTAAAACCCAACCATAGCATTAAGATATATTGGTCCCTCGCTCAATCCTCGTGATGCATCAATTTCTATGCTAGGTTGAAGCTTCATCACTCTTGCCCTCCAATACATAGTCCTATCAACATACAACTAACCCTATAGTGTGATCCAATTCACAGCTCATATGATGGGCACCAAAGGACAGCAACATAACCAAGCAAATTAAATCAATCATAGCAATTCATCAACCACCGATAGGACAAAGAAAATCTACTCGTGACATCATAGGATGGCAACACATCATTGGATAATAATATGAAGCATAAAGCACCATGTTCAAGTAGAGGGTACAGCGGGTTGCGGGAGAGTGGACCGCTGAATATAGAAGGGGGAAGGTGATGGAGATGTTGGTCAAGATGGCGGCGGTGTTGGTGAAGATCACGGTGATGATGATGGCCCCCGGCGGCGTTCCGGCGCCACCGGAAGCAAGGGGGAGAGAGCCGCCCTTCTTCTTCTTCTTCCTTGACCTCCTCCCTAGATGGGAGAAGGGTTTCCCCTCTGGTCATTGGCTCCCATGGCGTGGGAGGGGCGAGAGCCCCCTCGAGATTGGATCTATCTCTCACTGCTTCTGCGTTACCTGCTCGGGCCATATTTCACCGCTTCGTGTATATATGGAGATCTCGTAACTCGATTGGCCCGAAACCTTCACCGTGATTTTTTTATGAATATTAGCTTTCTGCGGCAAAAGAAGAGCATCAACCGCCTTTACGGTGGGCTCACGAGGGTAGGGGGCGCGCCCCCTGCCTCATGACCACCTCGAACCTTTGGTTCGCGTTGATTTTCCTTCCAAATTTTCCATATTTTCCAAAATAAGCTGCGTCCGCTTTTTTCCCGTTTGGACTCCGTTTGATATGGATATTCTGCGAAACCAAAAACATGCAATGATGTGGACCGCACCGTCCTTTGGATCAATATGTTAGTCCCAAAAATAATATAAAAAGTTGCCAAAAAGTATATGAAAGTTGAATAATATTGGCATGGAACAATGAAAAATTATAGATACGACTGAGACGTATCAAGTATTTCAAAACCAATATTTTTGTTAAGCATTGGGAGCTGAATCAAATGAATTATTCTTCACAATATTTTTCTGTGAGAGACCAATGTCAGCAAATTGATTATGAGGCTGGCCTATTGACCTGCATTTTCCGTAAGAAGGAAATGACAAGGACTTAAGGATGATCGGTCTTGGCTTACAAGAACTTTAACCCAGAGCACAACCTGTCAAATATGTTCTTGTGTTTATTTTGCTGGATCAGTTTAACATGGATAAATCCAAATTAAACTGGGGACTAATGTCGGGGATATACCCCGCGGTATGAACCGGCTAGATATATGATCCGGCCAGACTTGGCGACTCACTGGTGACCCGCTCTGACTGGGCGACTCACTAAGTGACCCGCTCGGATCTCTCCACTCACAGATGACCCGGCCAAGCCAGGTGACCCATTGGTGACCCGGCAGGCGGGTCAAAGGAGAGACAAGACCCGGAGGCCCAGAAGGCGATTCATGGAAGACCGGCTTGTGTTATGGTGGGCCGGCTTAAGATGAAAGGCATAAGGAATATTCTCCTACAAAGGAAGCAAGACTAGGACTCCACTTGTTATAGAGTAATCCTAATCCTATTAGGACTAGTCACTACTAGGAAAAGGGCTATAGATGGAATGGCCACTAATGGCGCACCTGTCATGTGGTGCGCCACTACTATATAGCAGTGGCGCACCATGTGCAGGTGCGCCGTTAGTGTGGAAGACACTAATGGCGCACCAGGCACACGATGCGCCACTAGTAAAAAAAATTCTTATTTTTCCAAAGATTCTAATGGCGCATCATGGCAAGGTGCGCCATTACTAGTTTAAACGAGTAATGGCGCATCGTGCCATGGTGCGCCATTAGAATATATACTTTTTATTTTTTTGCAAAACTTCTAATGGCGCTTTGACCGGTGGAGTGCGCCATTAGTAACTCAAGGAATTACTAATAGGCGCATTTGCGGGGTGGTGCGCCATTAGTAACTTTAGGACCAACAAGATATTTTGGACAGCCCACCTATCCACTCACTTTCCCCACTTCATTCTCTCCACCTCCTCCTCCAAGCTTGTCTCGGCTGCCTCCTCCTCCTCACCTCATTTGCAACCATAGATTCATCCAAATAAAGTGGTTAAATTACCTTTTTGATAGGTAAGTAAGGGGGGGAAGCTATCTTTATGTTGTTCTCCTCTCCAACAACGTGCACATGCACTTTTCATGGCCTAGCTAGATCTATGTATGTTAGAGTAATTGTTGCATATGTTTGTGGTGTTGCATATATGTTTGTGTTTGTAGGTACTTGTATTTGAAATGCGATAGTTGCCAATATTTTGCCTAATGTTGATTCATTTCCGTTTGGCGAATTTTGGCACTATGCATTCTTTTGGTCCTATTTTTAGGAAGTCATGACAAATTTTTTCTTGGTTCTAAAATATCGCTTTTGCTCTACCCATGAGCGACCATGGTCCGCATAATGACCGAAGGCATCGTGAATAGGTTTTTGAGCTCCGTGAAGGCCGAGATGCTTCAAAAGAACGAGACGGAGATAAGATGTCCGTGTCGAAGATGCAAGTCAAGAGCCTTATTGCGGACCCGGATTCCGGGCAGGTACGGGACCACCTGCTCTTGCGTGGTTTCATGGATGGCTATCGGTGGCAAGGTGATGAAGATGACTATGAAGTCGTCCATGGGGGCCGGGCGGCAAGAAATGAGCAAGACTCAGGCGGGCGAGAAGACGAAGAATCTCCAGGACATGATCACGACGGTGATCTGTACGCACGATCATCATGTAGAAGATGCAGGACATGATGATGAGAAAGATGACGATGCAGACGAAGGGCATGATCATGAAGATGAAGATGCCGGCGGAGCAGACGACGATGGACCATCGATGGGCTGGGTGCAGGACCCTCATATTCAAGAGCTGCTTCTCAAGCTGCATCGGATAACGCAAGAGCCGCCGCCCGAGAGAAAGCCAAGCTGGATCAACTGGAGATAGATGCGGTTACTCCATTGTATGAAGGATGCAGGCCCGAGGATACCCGCTTTGAAAGTAACGCTCCACGGCTCTGGAGATGAAGGTAAAACACAAAATGACCAACGATGCTTCGACGAGAACATGTCATTACGGGCGCGAACGTCTTCCCAAAGGGGTACAAGTGCCCGACCAGTTTCGAAAGCAGCGAAGAAAATCGTGTGTCCTCTGGATTTACCGCACGTGAAATACCATGTGTGCATGAACAATTGCATCATTTCTCGGGACGAGCACGCGGAGTCTACCATATGTCCGGCAGCGGCGTCACTCGATACAAGAAGAGGAAGAAAGCTCCTCGAAAGTGGTGTGGTACTTCCCGATCACTCCTCGTCTGCAGCGGTATTTCGCGGACCCTAAGGTAGCAAAGCTCCTGCGTTGGCACGCGGATAGGGACGAGAAGAAGCGAGAAGATGATGCAAATGATCCGGAGATAAATAAAAAAGACAAGATGCTGAGTCACCCTAGGGAGGGGAGCCAGTGGCAAGCGTTGAACTTCGAACACCCAGAATTTGGGAATGATCCAAGGAACATCGTCTTTGGGCGCGAGCACCGATGGAGTCAATCCCGTTTGGCAGCCGAGAAGCACACATAGCACCGCCTGTGTTTGTCTGGATGTGCAACCTTCCCAGGTTGTGCATGAAGAGGAAGTACATTCACATGAGTATGCTAATTGAAGGGCCGAAACAACCAGTGGAACGACATCAATCAGATCTGGGCTGCCGAAAGAGGAGCTAGACACGCTGTGGAAAACGCCAGCCAATACGTGGGACGCCGCACAAAAAGAATATTTCCCTATGAGAGCCGCACTACTCATGACGGTGCATGACTATCTCGGTTACGGATATCTCGCGGGGCAGGTGGTCCACGGATTTTCTGGATGCGTCAGGTGCATGGATGACACAACGTATCGCTACTAGATAGAGATCCCGGTCTTCGAAAACCGTGTTCATGGGACATCGAAGGTGGCTTCGGCGATGACCCGTGGAGGAACGCATGATCTGCTTCGATGGTGAAACCGAACCCGAAGACGCCAGCGTGTCACGAGGCGGCGAGGAAATAGACCAGCTTGTTGAAAAATTGGAAAGATTGCCCGCTTGGGAAAAAGAAGCAAAAAGGCGCGAGCCGGAAAGAAGCGAAAGGCGCCAGAGCCGCTGCTGAAGGTATGGAAAACGAGGTCTGTTTTCCGGGACTTGCCGTACTGGAAGATCCACTGTGTGCCTCACAGCCTTGATGTCATGCATATCACGAAGAATGTGTAGGAGAGTCTGCTTGGTACCCTGCTCAACATGCCAGAGAGGACCATAGATGGGCCGAAAGGAAGGGCAGACTTGAAATCAATGGGCATCAGGGAGGAGCTTCACGCTAATGATCATGATGATGATGAGGCGAAGCAGGACACGGAAAGTCGTCGCAAAGGAAAAAAGGCCAAGAAGACCGGAAATGACTACCTCCCGCGTGCTTCACTCTAAGTCGGAGGAGATCGATCGATTTTTCACCTGCCTCGTAGGAGTAAAACTTCCTTATATTCTGTGAGGAAGATAAGCGGATACCTAGACCCAATGAAGCGAAGTTCAGCGGGATGAAGTCTCCACGGTATCACGTCGCGATGATGCAGATACTTCCAGTTGCAATCCGTGGGATCATGGAGACGCACGTCCGTGAAACGCTATTTGGCCTATGCAACTTTTTCGACGTCATCTCTCAGAAGTCGGTTGGCGTGAGACAACTCAGAAGGCTACAGGAAGAGATCGTGGTGATACTATGCGAGCTTGAGATGTACTTCCTACCGCGTTCTTGACGTTATGGTGCATCTACTGGTCCATATCGTGGAGGATATCATCCAACTCGGCCGACGCTCCTGCACAAAGATGATGCCGTTCGAAAGGATGAATGGTGTCATCAAAGGATACGTTCGCAACATGTCACGCCCGTAAGGAAGCATAGCCGAGGGCTTCGACCGAAGAGTGCATCTCCTCTTCGCACGAGTTATCTAGGCATCGAGGACCCGTTGGTACGCCCATCAGCGAGCACCTCGGCAGGCTCGCTGGATGGGGTCACCGTGAGGGTCGCCGCGAAATGCATGTCGACTTCGAGGGTCGACTCGCCGACTTTGAAAGAGCAAACCTAGTCATGCTACAATAGACGTGGTCGATCCTTGGGTGGTAGAGCACAAAACCTTTATTGAGAAGACGTACAATGACCGAGGCCAACAGAGGACGGATGGAGATATAATCAAAGAGCACAACTCATGTTTCACGCGTTGGTTCAAGCGGAAGCTTCATCGTACCCTTTACATGAGGATTCTTCCGCGGAAGAACAACTCATATTCTCCTTGTCACTGGTATGCTGAGCACAACCTGATGACCTATGAGGCGTACGATATTAACGGCTACACATTCTACACCACGGACAAGGACATGAAGAGTGATGGTTATCAGAACTCCGGGGTAACGATGGAATCCTACACCGGTAATGACAAGGACAGATACTATGGAAGGATCGAGGAGATCTGGGAGCTGAGCTATGCTGGAGAGAAGGTCCCGATGTTCCGTGTCAGATGGGCCAAGAGCGTCATAAAAGAAGACCGGTATTTCACCACCATGTTTATACTCGAAGCCAAATCCAAGACCACGGGCGCAAACGTCACCGCGAAAAATGAGCCATGGGTACTGGCTTCCCAAGTGGACCAATGCTTCTTCATTACCGACCCGCCAAAGCCCAGTCGTGTTGTCGTGAGGAGAGGCAAAAGGAAGATCATCTAATGGATGGAGTCGCCAATGAGCAAGACTTGACAAATGCGGCGACCGAAGATGGAACATGACGACGGCGATGAAGTATCAGCATACACCACAAGAAGAAGCAGGACCACCCTACCTAAAGGACGTCCGCTCAAGAGAAGAACTCCATTTACAAAAAATAAGGGCAAGAAGATTGTGAACAGATAGCTAGCTAAGATCGATTGTATTTAAATTGTAGCCTTCATTTCTCGATTGTATTTCATGGGCACTTTTTGAACTCATGAATGTTTTTAAATTTCATGGACACTGATCTCGATCCCCTCCATCTCGATCGCTATCCCACCTCGCCAGATCCGGTCCCCTCACGCCGAAAGCACCCCCGCGCCATCTCCCCTCTCCACTTGCCGCCGACCCCCCGCACCCTCCCCCACTCCACCGCCGCCGACCACCCACCGCACCCCCTCCACCGGACGCACCCTCCCCCACTCCACCGTCACCGACGACCCACCGCACCCTCCCCCGCTCCACCGCCCGCCGACCCCGGCCCGCACCTCCCCACTCCACCGCCGCCCGACCCCGCACCTCCCCGGCCCGCTCCACCTTCTCAAATGAATGCAACTAAAATTGCAAAAAAAACAAATTTGATTATATTTTCAAATAACAAATTTGATGATATTTTCAAATAATAAATTTGATGATATTTAAAAAAAACATTACTATTTTTATTAAAAAATATTACTGTTATGATTTAAACAAGTTTGAACATATTTAAACACAAATAAATATCAAAACAGCATTTTAAATGCATAAAAACAAAAATTGGGGAGATCGGGAATCGAACCTGTGACCTCCTAGTGTGTGTCTTTGAAGTCTTTGACGGTCGGGCTAGTGGGCGTGTTCTAATGGAGATAGTGTTAGGTGGAATATAACCTGACCAGTCGGGCTAATTAAAACAAAATTCTAATGGCGCGCCCAGAGAGGTCGCCATTAGAATCGTCAGACTTTATTGCGCACTAGGAGGTGCGCCATTAGAATCCTCCCCCCACTCCACCTATTCCCCTCATGCATGGCCTCACTCCCTCCCTCGCCAGATCCCCGCTCTCGACAACCGTCGCCCGCCGCCCTCCGTCACTTGGCGCTGCACTTGCGTCAGCGCCGCCCGCCCAATGGTCTTGCGCTGCCCGACCTTGCCGCCCGACCCAGCGGGACTCCACCCCGCCCCGCCGCCCCGAGCCAGGATCGGGCCGAGCGCCACGCCCGCCTCCTCTCCTCTCCTCCTCCCTCCGACGACGAGGGTCTCCTCCGCCCCTGCAGCCGGTAGGCAATGGCGGGCCCGACGCCCCACCTCGCCTGCCCTGCCGTCCTCCACACCGGCCCTCCTCTCCTTCGATCATAGCGGCGAGGACCGGACGAGCTCGGACCCCGACCCGACCCTTCGCCGACCCCGGCCCGACCCCTCCGGCGACTGTGCACCTCTCCTCCTTCCTCCTTCCTCCCTCTCTCCACCATTCCCCATTCCCTCCTCCCTCCCCTCGTAGTAGCGATTGTAGGTCATCCGACCGTTGGCAATTTGTTCCATGTATAACCATTGATTATGCCTTTGAGGCGCTTAGTTAACCTCTCACCTATGTTCATGCAGGATATTATTCTTGAAAAAAGCCACTGTTGGTGACGGAATAGAAAGATAAGCGGTACCTATCTTGGTCCCAATCTAACAGGGTAGTCCATGGATTCAAACTAGCTAAAGGAGATTCAAACTGCGAACCTTTAGGTTAACAACTCAACACAAACCAATCCCTGAAAGCAAAACTCAACACAAACCAAGTGCATTATTTTTGTGACTGTTTTCATGTTTGCAGAACCAATATTTTTGTGCCAACAATCAGTTTACTCCCTCATGCCAACAACCACTCATTTTTCGATTAACTCCTTACGATTCGGATCATATTTTGATTGTCAACAATAGTGGACTTTTAAGGCTTTTTTAGAGGCAATACTAGTGGATATTAGGCCTTTTACAGTGCAATAATAGTGGAATTTTAGGCTTTTTTGGAGGAGTGTGTTTCATGCTTTGGCCTCTGATGATGAATTAGTCGAATTGTGTATGATTGTGCCTAAAGTAGATAATCTAAAGATACGCACAAAATAATTAGGGGAGCATGTGTGAATCTAAAGTATATTGTCAACTTCCAACATTTGCTCTGTTGTCCATGTGGTTGAAGCAATGAAGTTGAGTGTGTCATTCTTGCTATGGTCATGTAAGAGAAATGCTCTGCCTTATAATTTTACCATGAGATTTGGGGTAATCACTAGTTCTCGTCAAAGCAAGTGGTTTTCCTGAGCTATGCCTTGGTTAGAAAATGATGCATGATGGTTTGTTCGGAAGAGGAATAATCCTGTGATAGCACGTATCATGGGGTCAAACCAGGACCCTATTGTAATTAGATTTTGATTATTAATTTTTCTATGAGCGGATGAATTCCTACAGTGTTTGTGTTGTAATGAAACTTGAGCTGAAATAGAACTTGACACTGTCATGATGAATATATGGGTGAATGAAATTGATGTGTTTTCTTGAATGAATTCAGTCATGTATAAGTGAATATATACTGATCGATATCGATCATTGTAATTTTTGGGAGTAATTTTGGTGTCAAATCACTCAAGCGAAGAATCGAATTTTCAAACTGAACTTGACACAATACTATTCAGTTAATTTGCTTGGACAGTAGTATGTATGCTCATCACTTTATGTATGGTGTTATGCCCTGTTATCTCTATTCAGTTGACTAATGAAGCACTAGGCTCATCCATGGTAAAAGTTCACATGTGAACACTTGAAATTAGTCAGGACACCCCGTACTGATAGATGTAAATTGTGTCTAGTAGGCTTTGAAGCACCGGTTTTTCCTGTTTCTAACTCTGAATCTGATATAAAACCATCTTTATTGGCATAAGTGGTCTTTTGTAAATGTGCTTTGATGCTTTGTTAATATAAAGCTATAGATGATGTTGTACTTGTGATGATGCTACTTGTGATCTTCTGAAATGACCCATTGGCGACTTCATTACGCGGGGATAATGATATTGCAGGTACCCCGAGAGGCCCTTGAGTTTGCCGGAATGTCGATTAACTTCCGCTCCTAAGCAAATTGGTACTCCATATGTCCTATTTTCAGCAAAGGTCATGCTGAAATTTTCCGTGAATTTTAGCATGACTTTGCTAAAAATAGGACATATGGGGTACTTATGCGACTAATGCATGGGCCGGGGTATCTTAGTACTTAGTTAAGTAGGATCAATCGCCTCACCATCGTGATTAGTGCCAAGTGATTAGGCCCAACCTAGGGTGCCTCGGCATCGATAAACCCTAAATGATGAAAACTTAACTTAGCATTTAGGGTGCCTCGGCGTCGACAAACCCTAAATGATGAAACCTTGGCTTCTATAGGGTGCCTCGGTGTCGATGAGAACCTAAATGATGTATGCGCTTAGGCTTTTAGGGTGCCTCAGCGTCGACAAACCCTAAATGATAAAAGCTTAGCTTTTAGGATGCCTCGGTGTCGACAAACCCTAAATGATGAGACCATGATCTTGTTCCTTGACAATAACCAACTTTTCGACCAAACTTTTTCCTATTTAGAGCGAAACATGGCTAACAACGATGAGAAGGTAGGCGGTTGGTGACAAGAAGAAATTCTCGGGAGCTGTCCGGAGATGGAGGAACAACCTCACCGCTATGAGGACGCTGCGAAGACACCCATCTGACTACACAACCCTAGTGGCGCCGGGAATGACACCACTGATGGTGCCGCCGAGGATGCCACCATCGATGATGGCGGCCTTACGCACGGATGGCAGCCAACCGAAGAAGAAGCGGAAGGACCAGCGCCCGAATCGCTCACTTCCTACCCTCAAGGAGGAATTTACTCAAGTGGACTCGACGGGCATCCAACAGAGCCCAAACATATAGTCAAGGGGTACTCGGTTCAGCTCGGGTGCATTCTCCGAGCACCGTCTCGATCAACACCGAGAACCTTAGGCATAAGGACCGAGGGAATTTCGCAACCTCCTCTTCACAAAAGCTGCCTGAATGATACAAGTTCCGCTGAATTTGAAAACACACGCCTCTCGTGGAATAAAGTGAACAGTGCCGCCCTCACGAGGATGAGCACGGCCTGTCTACTTGGAGAAGCGCGGTGAAGAGAATGATTGAGAAAGGTGATAGTTATGAGAAGATCAAGGTGAAAAATCCTTCGATCAGTGAAGATGACTACAAGGAGTTCAAGATCAAGTGCGAGAGCAAAGGCAACCTCCGAATCAAGTCGATTAGGGGAAAGAAATGCGGAGTTGGAACTTAGGGGAACACAAACTCGGTCCCAGCGATTCTGAGTGGCGGAGCCTATATGGGACAAGGAGGACGCGGAGCGTGCCGAGCAAGACCTACCGCCCGAGAAATACAGCGGTGACAAGCGGACCAGGAACTTTGTCAGGCCCGGTACAAGGAGGACCCGATAACAAAGGAGCTTACCACGGATCCGAAGACCACAGGCGCTTGAGCTTGTTTTGGCGAAGGAGACTGAAAGCGATGGCTGGGTCGTCTCAGAGCACCCCTGCTGGGACAAAGACTCTAAATAGGGTGTTGAACATAATGAAAACAAGGATAAGCTCGATGGCCGTCGTCGGTTGGTGTGTGGCGGCAAAGGATTGTCCATAAAATAGTCGTCATACTATACGCTGGTGGGCGAAGGAGAAAAGACCAGCTCGGAAAGCCCGATCGCCGCGAGGTTGAAGAACTCAAGGCACAAGTGGCGCACGGATTCGGAGATTATCCAAGAGCAAGTGCAACAACAACTGAACGACGCTCACCGCATTATGCCTACCTTGATTCATGGGTGACGACGTGGATTGCGGGTGGCAGCAGGGGCCGCCCGATTCCCGACTTCACGGCCAAGAACTCGCGACAACGCAAGCGCGCCATTGGTGTCTCCGGTAGCGCCATTGGTAACATCGGCGGCGGTATTGGTGTCTCGGCGCGGCGCAGACGGCATTGAGCTTAATGCACCCGGGTGTCGCCGGCCGACACCTCGCCGATAAGCGGCCCCTCCGTCCGATTACTGCCAGCCCGCCATTGGCGGTGCCTCGACATTAGCCGAGCTCAGCAGCCATCATCACGGTAATTCAATTAAGCCTCTCGGCCGAGGACTTCATCTCCTTTTGCCTTTGACTGCGCATCCCTAACGCCCTACATGTTTTTCAAGCGGTAGGCGTTCGCGTGCACTCTCCTGCACTTTGTGAACAACGAGTTGGTCGATGTCGCCAAGGGCAAAATCGTTCAACCGGGCAACCCCGTGTTCCACGGTAAACCGATGCCACCCACCATGTATAGGGTTCAACTGGTTCGGGTGCTGCCAGGCTGCAACGAGTTGTTCACTCCGATTCAACCCGCCGGGGCCGACGAAGAAGATCTGATGACCCTCAGCGCCTGCCTAAGCTGGCCCCTGCTTTGGCCGAAGAACCAGATTCGTTTGGGGGCGGGGGACACCACCCCACAGACAAGACCGCTGGTTGTGCCGGCGCCGCGCCATGGCAAGAACGCCACAATGCTACCGGACATGCCGGACATCCCTATGGCACAGGATCCGGACATGCATATGGCACATGATCCGGACGACGACGACAACGACGACGGTACATTTACCAACGCCGATAAGTACTTTGCCGAACATGGAATGCGGTGACGAGTTCGGCGGGCCTCCTTCTCAAGAACCCAACCAAGACGAGCGCGATCTAGCTGTGCGGCGGAGAAATCCATTGCAACAGCGCCGCTCGGGCGTTCAGCTTCTCGGAGACGCTTCCAGCTCCCGCCTTCACCGAGCCTCGTATAGCCGAGGTGCGAAATATTATCAGCCCCAACACGCTCAAGAAGGCGGTGCGTGAGCGAGAACTCAATCCCATTACATGATCAAGAAGAAGGGACGGAAAGGAAATATCGCCAAGGGCGCCGGCAGCGAGGCCACCGGCACCGAGTACGATCCGTGCTTTCGGGACGGGCCACCTTCACCTCGAGGATATCTCGAGGAGGGTGCATGTGGGCGGTAGGGCGATGCTACCGACAAATATGCTCAATGCTGCAACCGGTGCTATCGGAGTTTGCATGACAACGTTCTTTCTTTTGGAAGCGGCGTCTCCCGGAAAGATGTGGCATACCCGATTTTCGTGGCCAAGGTGCGGAGGGCAAGGGCTTTGTGGATGGCGCCATCGGGGTAATGCGATCGTCCTGCGGTTTGATGACATCTTTGCTATGTTTAATCTTCATCCACCGCACTACACCTTCGTTCGGCTGTTTTATTTGAGTATGGAGATGCGGATCATTCGAGACAAGACCCCGGACATCGTGATAGTCGACCCCTTCTACATGCGTGCCAAGATCTTGGGCGGCGCTGGGGATCGGCAAGTCGCAAGTTCACACCTCAAAGGCGCTTCATTACAGCAAACCCGGATAAGGATAACTTCCTCGTGCCTTACTTTCCCGAGTAAGTCATCCCCTCACCGCCTGTAACATATGATTTCTTAGATTTCGATCGTTCTTTTTTTTCCTAACATTCCGTGTTACGCGGCAAAGGACACACATTGCACACTCATCCTCTTAAGCCCGAAATATTCCACGGCCACGTATTTCGACCGGATCGTGACTCAAGATAGACTACACAAATATCAAGAAAGTTCTTGATGATGCTCTCCCTGCCACGCCCACATGGGAGGCACCTTTAAGAGGCCGGGATTCGTGAGGTACTGCAGAGCGCGTGTTCACCGACAATACGACGTTCCTGCACCAAGCAGTCATTTGTGATCGTCAGAAGGATGCCTACTACGCCCTCCATCACATGAGAAGGCGATCAAATGCGGGACCATAATCACCTTCTGCTACCAAATAATGTCAAAGATTGGGCCGCAAGCTTGGCGGCAATCCAGACGCAGACCTCAAAGCAAGAATTCTTCCGCAACCCGGTCGGAGTTTGCCGAAATCATCCATCAAGATATCCTTCGTACCTCGGGGCAGTTCTACCTCAGAGAGCAACCGTCCAATAGTGAGATAGACACAACACTTCAAATGCAGGCTGACAACGCCCGCGACTTCATGACCATCACGAAGACGGCGGCTTCATCCACGCCTCGGTCCCATGAGTCGAGTCAAAAGTAGTGATGCTATTTGTAGTTCTCAAACATCGATTAGCTCATGTTGTAATTAAACTTTAATGAACTTGTATGTCTCTTTGGTTTGGACAATGCTCAACTTAGATGTAATCGATGCTATTTATTAGTAGGACCATGAATCGTGCTATTAATGTCTTGCTTTTCTTCCGATCCTTTTGTTGCATACTTATATATTGCTTATATATTGTCTATTATGCGGCTTGTGCATAGAGATGCCGTCGTATGTCGTGGTAATACAAGGGTAAGGTTCCTGAGTCTCTGACGACTAGGAGGAGTGTCGGAGACAGTTCATTCACCGCTTCGATGGTAACAAGCATAAAGGGTACATCACTAGGGCGGAGGCGGAATCTAGATACGCCCGCCATCTAGCGGGAGAGAGGAGGGAGCGTTGGAGGAACCGGGTGAAGACCAGTTTCATCGCGATGATGCTCATCGTGATGACCGCATCTCTCTTCTATGTGATGGTAGTTTAGATGATCGATATCGACTTGTAATGTGAAGAAAAACTCGCTACTCGCAGTCTCCGAGACTTGTAATGTTCTATCTTCGTTCGGTCTTTTGTATTCTGAAAGCACAAGTGCTCCCTAGGTGGTTTTGGTAATTAATGTCAACATATCTCTTGTTGGACTAACACTTTTATCTAGTATGTTTCAGATAATTTCAACAATGGAGTGGCATGGACTAAAGGATGTGGGAACTCCTTCAAGATGCTAAGGACAAAGGATTGGCTCAAGCTTCAAGCTCAAGACTCTTCATTTTCTATTTTAGTGATCCAAGATCACATTGAGTCTATAGGAAAAGCCAATACTATCAAGGAGGGATGAGGTGTTGCTTAATGAGTTTCTTGCTCCACAGTGCTTAGTGATATGCTCCAAAACCCTCAACTACTTTCCCACTTCCACACAATTGACCTAAACCTAAAATTCAATCTCGGCCCCACCGATTCTTTCTATCCAGCGCCACCGAGTTCAGATGTCTTAGCCACTGCCACAAACCCTAGGCAAATCGGTCTCACCGATAGGGATCTCGGTCTCACCGAGATGGGATTGTAATCTCTATGTGTATGTCCATTATCAAATCGGTCTCACTGAGTTTGAGCAATCGGTACTACGGAGATTACAATGCAAACTCTCAGTTAACTTATTACCAAAATCGGTCCCACGTTTGAGTAACAGTCCCAAGAGTTTGCTTGACCAACTCTCCGGTTAGCTAATTACCAAAATCGGTCTCACCGAGTTTGTATGTCGGTCTCACCGAGATTACGTTATGCCCTAACCCTAACCATATCGGTCCTACCGAGTTGCATGTCAGTCCCACCGAAAACCCTAATGGTCACTAGGTTTACTGAATCGGTACGACTGAGTTTGTTGATTCGGTCCCACCGAGTTTGGTAAATTGTGTGTAAGGTTAGATTTTGTGTGGAGGTTATATATACCCCTCCACCTCCTCTTCATTCGTGGGGAGAGAGCCATCAGAACAAACCTACACTTCCAAAGATCCTATTTCGAGAGAACCACCTACTCATGTGTTGAGACCAAGATATTCCATTCCTACCATATGAATCTTGATCTCTAGCCTTTCCCAAGTTGCTTTCCACTCAAATCTTCTTTCCACCAAATCCAAATCCTGTGAGAGAGAGTTGAGTGTTGGGGAGACTATCATTTGAAGCACAAGAGCAAGGAGTTCATCATCAACACACCATTTGTTACTTCTTGGAGAGTGGTGTCTCCTAGATTGGCTAGAGTGTCACTTGGGAGCCTCAGGCAAGATTGTGGAGTTGAACCAAGGAGTTTGTAAGGGCAAGGAGATCGCCTGCTTCGTGAAGATCTACCGCTAATGAGGCAAGTCCTTCGTGGGCGGCAATGCCACGGTGGGATAGACAAGGTTGCTTCTTCGTGGACCCTTCGTGGATGCAGCCTCCGTGGACTCACAAGCAACTGCTACCCTTCGTGGGGTTGAAGTCTCCATCAACGTGGATGTACGATAGCACCACCTACTCGGAACCACGCCAAAAACATATGTGTCTCCAATTGCGTTTGAATCCTCCAAAACCCTTCCCTTTACATTCTTGCAAGTTGCATGCTTTACATTCCGCTGCTCGTATACTCTTTGCATGCTTGCTTGTTATGTGTTATGAATGTTAAACTTGTGCCTAAACTCCACTTAAACCTAAAGAAGTTAAAAACTGCAATTTTGGTACTTAGTGCCTAATCCCCCGCCCCTCTAGACACCTCTTCTCAAGTGGTATCAGAGCATTGGTCTCCATTGCCTTGGTTTAATCACCATTGGAGGAAGATGGATGAGTCTACTTTGGGGAGTCTTAGACATAGAATGCCTATTCTTGATGGAGAGTATTTTCATGAGTGGAAAAATGAGATGCTTGTAATTTTCAATCAATATCATCTGAACAAGTACATTGCTAGCCCTTGTGCACCTTGTGTTGATCCTATGCATCCTACCCTTGATGAATAAATTGACATGACTAGGAATCTTAGAACTGTTAATCTCATCACTAGAGGCTTGCCTAGAAACTTAATTGGAATCCTGCCTACTCTTGAGTGTGCCTACACTATATGGAAATTTCTTGAGGAACGCTTTCCAAATTATTCCTTGAAAAATCTAGATGAAATTCTCCATAAGTCTATTGCCTTGAGTGAGTTGAATACTAGTGATCCTATGTTTGGTGATCGCTCTATTTGAGCTTACAAATCTTATGCGTGCCAAGGATATGTTGGAATTATTAGTGATATTATTTCCAAAGCTATAAGAATTCATAAGCAAGATTATTGTCAAAATCACTCTAACGAATTACCCTCTCTAGGACTTGATCCACCACATGACGATGTTGAACATGGATACTATGATGAGGATGATGATAGTGACTTGATCTTGGACGATGCAATGAGACATTTTAGTCTTATGGCAAATCTTCGGGATATGTGTCGAGGAAAGGAATGGGTTCTTGACAAGGATGTACCGATCACATGACCAGGAGATAAAGACATGTTTCATGAGCTTGCTAAAATGATAGTCCTCGAAAATGCGTCACTTTCGGTGACAACTCAAAGGTAAGGTGGTTGGCCTCGGTAAGGTGGCCATCTCACATGATAGCTCCATTCGAGAATGTTATGCTCGTTGAATCTCTTGGTTACAACTTACTTTCAAGATCTAGACTTGCTGATTTTGGTCTCAATGTTCTATTCTATCAAGTAGATTGCCAAGTGTTCCGTCGAGACAATCATAAAATGGTCTTTACGGTATACGTAGAGGTGATCTTTACATTGTTGATTTCTCTAAAAAGGCACAACCTAAAACTTGCTTCATTGCTAAATCCTCAAAAGGTTGGTTATGGCATGAGCGACTAGGTCACGTTGGCATGAGAAACCTTGACAAGCTTATTAAAGGGAATCATATCCTTGGTGTTAACGATGTCATATTTGATAAGGATAGACTTTGGCAAGGTTTGTCAAGGAGCAAACGAGGTTGGAGGAAGGCATCACGTGAAGAACATCATGACCACAAGGAGGCCACTCGAGCTACTTCACATGGATCTCTTTGGTCCCAACACCTACAAGAGTCTCGGTGGAAATTCTTTTGGTCTAGTTATAGTTGATGATTTTTCAAGATTTACGTGGGTATTCTTTATCGATGATAAATCGTAGGTCCAAAAGATCTTCAAAAACTTCGCCAGGAAGGCCCAAAATCAATTTGAAGTAAAGATCAAGAAGGTTCGCAGCGACAACGGAACGGAGTTCAAGAACGCAAATGTGGACACCTTTCTTGACGAAGAAGGAATTTCACCACGAAGTTCTCGACTACGTACACACCTCGACAAAATGGAGTTGTTGAGAGGAAGAACCGAACGCTCATCGAAATGGCGAGAACGATGCTTGATGAGTACAAGGCGAAGCATTTTTGGGTAGAAGCGGTTGAGACAACTTGTCATGCAACAAATCGCTTGTATCTTCACAAGCTACTCGGCAAGACGACATACGAGCTCCTCACCGGTAACAAACCCCAAGTTGGATACTTTCGAGTATTCGGCTCAAAGTGCTACATTCTTGATAAGCATCGTCGTTCAAAATTTTCTCCTAAGTCTCATGAAGGTTTCCTACTAGGTTATGGCTCAAACTCTCACATACCGTGTCTACAACAATTTCACCGAAAGGTTGAAGAGACGGTAGATGTGAAGTTTGATGAATCTAACAGCTCACAAGTAGAGCAATTGCCAATTGATGTAGGAGACAAAAAATCCTTCTAAGCAATCCAAGACTTGTCTATTGGCAAGGTCCGTCCCAGCGGAGGTGAAGGAGAGTACCTCGTCCATTCAAGTGGAAGCTTCTACTTCACGACAAGGTGAACCAAGAGTTGATATGGAAGCATCCACGAGTGGGACACACCAAGATGAAAAAACGAGGAAGTGCATCTAGATGAACGCCATGACAACCTCCTTCTCCACCACGACAAGAGAAATCCACAACGCCAAAAATGAAGAAGGCCAAGAAGAAGAACAAGACGAAGAAGAAGTTCAACCAAGAACCAAGCAAAAGCTTTCACGAAGTTCGAGCAAGAATTGCTAAAGACCATCCCGTCGAGCAAATCTACAATGATATTCAAACCGGGAGAATCACTCGCTCTAAACTCGTTTAGCTAACTTTTGTGAAAACTATTCTTTCATCTCTAGCATTGAACCTATGAAGGTCGAAGAAGCATTGGAAGATCCGGATTGGATAAATGCTATGCATGAAGAGCTACACAACTTTGAAAGAAACCAAGTTTGGACATTGGTTGAGAAGCCCGGCAACAACCACAATATCATCGGTACCAAATGGGTGTTTCGCAACAAGCAAGATGAAGATGGACAAGTAGTTACGCAACAAAGCACGCCTCATCGCCAAGGCTACACACAAGTCGAAGGTATGGACTATGGTGAGACTTATGCTCCGTTGCTAGACTTGAGTCCATTCGCATCTTACTTGCCTATGCTAATCACCATGATATCACCTTGTACCAAATGGACATTAAAAGTGCTTTTCTAAATGGTGAAATAGAGGAGGAAGTTTATGTTAAACAACCTCCCGGCTTTGCCAATCCTAAGAAACCAAATCATGTTTACAAACTTCACAAAGCCCTTTATGGTCTTAAACAAGCTCCTAGAGCGTGGTATAAATGCTTGACCAAGTTCCTTATTGAAAAAGCTTTGAAATTGGGAAAATTGATTCCACACTTTTTTACTAAAAGGGTTAATGGAGAACTATTTGTATGCCAAATTTATGTTGATGATATCATATTTGGATCAACTAACCTCATTTTAGTGAAAAGTTTGGAAAGCTAATGTCGGAGAAGTTTGAGATGTCAATGATGAGTGAGCTCAAGTTCTTTCTTGGGTTGCAAATCAAGCAAACTAAGGAAGGTACTTTTGTCTCTCAAACGAAGTACACTAAGGACTTATTCAAGAAGTTCAATATGCAAGAGTGCAAAGGTATGTCTACACCCATGCCTACTAGTGGACATCTTGACTTTGACCAAAAGATGGTGAACCGGTTGATCAAAAGGTTTACCGCTCTATGATTGGATCATTGTTATATCTATGTGCTTCACGTCCCGATATTATGCTAAGTGTGTGTATGTGTGCACGATATCAAGCTGCTCCTAAAGAATGTCATCTTAAGGTAGTAAAAGGATAGTGAGATACTTAATTCATACACCAAATTTTGGCATTTGGTATCCTAAGAGGGCCTCTTTCGATCTTGTTGGCTACTCCGACTTCGGACTATGCCGGAGACAAGGTTGATAGAAAGTCCACTTCGGTGCTTGTCAATTTCTTGGTAGATCTCTTGTGTCTTGGTCCTCCAAGAAACAAAACTCAGATTCCTTATCTACTGCCGAAGCGGAGTACATTGCCCCTGGTTCATGTTGTGCTAAATTACTTTGGATGACCCAAACTCTTAAAGATTATGGGATATATGTGAAACATGTTCCATTGCTTTGTGACAATGAAAGTGCTATCAAAATTGGTCATAATCCCGCATAACATTCTCGAACTAAGCATATTGAAGTTCGTCATCATTTCATTCGAGATCATGTTGCTAAGGGTGACATTAATCTTAAGCATGTTCGCACCGAAAAGCAATTAGCGTATATATTCACTAAACCTCTTGATGAGAAAGTGTTTTGCAGGTTGAGAGGAGAATTGAACATCATTGATGCTTCAAACTTGGAGTAGAAACTCCATTGGAACATGCAAGACTTGAGCTTATGACTAATCCATGATATCTCTCTTAAGATGAAAATCTTATGTCTTGGATATATTTGCGTCTTGCACGTTATCTAACCCATGTAGGTACTTGGTTGAATCAAATTCCATGAGATTGTAATCTACTCACATCTTGAGCAATCTCTACATCACCAAGTCTTTTACACTATGGTGGTTGAAGAAAAGGAAGCACGAAATCATTCAAACATATCCTTTGACAAATTCTATGTTTGAGTTTCATGTTTGTCATACACATGTGCTCTTCCTTGCAAGAACTAACCCATGTAGGTAGATGGACTCACATTCCTAGTGGTGCTCCTAACTCATGATGAGCTACATCAACCTTAAGCAACCCACACAAGTTCAACTACATGGTCAACACCACCAACCAAGGTATGTTATTCCATTTTAGAGAAGCTTTACTCCAAGTCATGAGCTAAAGCAACTCAACAAGATGTGAATACATCAAGATGCTTAAACGAAAAATGGCAACCCCATTTTGAGCTTAAACGATGAGTATGACCTATGATCAAGTGATCTCACTTGACTCCTAAGTAAATATACTCTAACATAGGTGACATTGTCACGACCATCTCTAGATGAAGTTCTCTTGTGTTCTTTTACGTATTTTTGCATTTGTCTCATGCATATTTGTTTCCCTTTCAAAAAAACTTCATCTAGATTTCTTTCATTTCTTTTCTCGCTTGCTCTTGCATTATGCGCATCCAATTCATTGCATATCATTTGAAAATTCCTTGCAAATCCTTGTGAGATCTTACTAGTCTAGTGAGCTGAGGTGACAAGTGTTTTCTCTGCGATGAACTTCGGTTTCACCCGATTTGTTGTTTCGGTCCAATCAATCCTTTCTGCAGTACAACCGAAGCATACCACTCGGTGCCACCGATTTCACAACAGGAAAAACATTTTGCCACTTGTTATGTGTTTCTTCTGATCCCGCTCCACTCAATGAATCTTGTCCTCTACAAGCATCACATTTTTGTTAAAAGCTTTGTGCTGTGACTCAAGGATCAAACCCTTCTTGGAAATTGATGTCAAAGGGGAAAGAGAGATCACATCAAAGCTCATCACTTAGAGAGATCACATCAGAGAGAGAGTATCACCTCCTCGGGAGGAGAAAGAGATCTCGTGGGGAGAGAATACTCGGTAGAAAGTATTTCTCAAGGATCCCAGATGCTTGGTGTTCAAGAGGAGAGATGACACATGTCTTCTTGAGGGAAAGACATGTTCATATGTGCTTATTTGCATTTGCTCTGTTCATTAATATCTTTCAGCTCGACTTTCTCGTTTCCCTATCTTCTCCCAAAGATCCCATGCTAGATTCGAGGGGAGCAAGACATCTAAGGGAAAGAAATCATTTAAAATTCATTGCATATCTTTACTCTTGGGGACATGTCTAATCCAATGTGGTACTTAGTACTCACTCTCTACATGTCATCCCAGTCTTGGTATTCTTGTGGTCTCTTCTGTTTGCTCTGGCTAGTAGATGTACCTGCTTTATCTAACCTTGTTTACGCAGATTCATTCCATCCTAAGCCAACTCAAGACTACAAGGTAAGTATATGCATCACATTCATGTGTATGAGGAATTCTTGCTGATGTACATACTGTTTGCAAGAAGGACTCATGGGCATGAAGGTATCTTCTTTAATATTCTTTGCTCGATGCATATGGCCAAGATACATGTAACACATTGCCTACTCTATCATGGTTACGCCTCACATGCTTCTATATTCCATATTCACATGATTGCATACATGTAAGGAGCCTATGCTTGTTACATGTCTTTCCAAAGCTTTACTTGCTATTCTTTATATCTTTATCTAAAAGCTTTGATGTATGTTGTCATCAATTACCAAAAGGGGAGACCAAAGCACAAGTGCTCCCTAGGTGGTTTTGGTAATTAATGTCAACATATCTCTTCATTGGACTAACACTGTTATCTAGTATGTTTCAGATAATTCAACAATGGAGTGGCATAGACTAAAGGATGTGGGAACTCCTTCAAGATGCTAAGGACAAAGGATTGGCTCAAGCTTCAAGCTCAAGACTCTTCATTTTCTATTTTAGTGATCCAAGATCACATTGAGTCTATAGGAAAAGCCAATACTATCAAGGAGGGATGAGGTGTTGCTTAATGAGTTTCTTGCTCCACAGTGCTTAGTGATATGCTCCAAAACCCTCAACTACTTTCCCACTTCCACACATTTGACCTAAACCTAAAAGTCAAACTCGGCCCCACTGATTCTTTCTATTCGGCGCCACTCTTAGCCACTGCTACAAACCCTAGGCAAATCGGTATCACCGATAGGGATCTCGGTCTCACCGAGATGGGATTGTAATCTCTCTGTGTATATCCATTATCAAATCGGTCTCACCAAGTTTGAGCAATCGGTACTACCGAGATTACAATGCAAACTCTCTGGTTAACTTATTACCAAAATCGGTCCCACCGAGTTTGAGTAACTGGTCCCACCGAGTTTGCCTGACCAACTCTTTGGTTAGCTAATTACCAAAATCGGTCTCACCGAGTTTGTGTAATCGGTCTCACCGAGATTACGTTATGCCCTAACCATATCGGTCCTACCGAGTTGCATGTCGGTCCCACCGAAACCCCTAACGGTCACTAGGTTTACTAAATCGGTCCGACCGAGTTTGTTGATTCGGTCCCATCGAGTTTGGTAAATTGTGTGTAACGATTAGATTTTGTGTGGAGGCCATATATACCCCTCCACCTCCTCTTCATTCGTGGAGAGAGCCATCAGAACAAACCTACACTTTCAAAGATCCTATTTCGAGAGAGAACCACCTACTCATGTGTTGAGACCAAGATATTCCATTCCCTACCATATGAATCTTGATCTCTAGCCTTTCCCAGTTGCTTTCCACTCAAATCTTCTTTCCACCAAATCCAAATCCTGTGAGAGAGAGAGTTGAGTCTTGGGAGACTATCATTTGAAGCACAAGAGCAAGGAGTTCATCATCAACACACCATTTGTTACTTCTTGAGAGGTGTCTCCTAGATTGGCTAGGTGTCACTTGGGAGCCTCCGACAAGATTGTGGAGTTGAACCAAGCAGTTTGTAAGGGCAAGGAGATCGCCTACTTCGTGAAGATCTACCGCTAGTGAGGCAAGTCCTTCGTGGGCGACGGCCATGGTGGGATAGACAAGGTTGCTTCTTCGTGGACCCTTCATGGGTGGAGCCCTCCGTGGACTTCATGCGAACCGTTACCCTTCGTGGGTTGAAGTCTCCATCAACGTGGATGTACGATAGCACCACCCATCTAACCACGCCAAAAACATTCGTGTCTCCAATTGCGCTTTGAATCCTCCAAAACCCTTCCCTTTACATTCTTACAAGTTGCATGCTTTACATTCCGCTACTCGTATACTCTTTGCATGCTTGCTTGTTATGTGTTATGAATGTTAAACTTGTGCCTAAACTCCACTTAAACCTAAAGAAGTTAAAAACTGCAACTTTGGTACTTAGTGCCTAATCACCCCCCCCCCTCTAGACACCTCTTCTCAAGGTCCTACATATTCGGAGACTAATATGATGAATTGTATTCCGGGACTTACCTTCTATTGTATTCGATGAATCATTGCTTTGTGTGGTGTCGTCTATATTACATCAAATAATATATTTTGTAACCTGTGAAAAAATCAGAAAAAAAACAAAAAAAACCTAATATTAATACTAATGGCGCACTACACAAGACACTAATGGCGCCTTTATTATAATCACACTAATGGCGCACCCACCTGAGTGCGCCATTAGTAAACAAAGCACATGGGTACATATATGGCCCCACAGGAGGCATTCTAATGGCGCACTGTAGGCTATACTAATGGCACACTGCTTGGTGCGCCATTAGAACACCAGATACTAATGACGCACCATAGGTGCGCCATTAGAATTTAATTCTAATGGCGTGATGCTAGTGGCGCACCGGTAGTGCGCCATTAGTAGGCAAAACTGGTGCGCCACTAGCATGCCTTTTCCTAGTAGTGAGTCATGTAACCCGCCCTTCAACTTATATAAGCAGGGGCGGGGCATCCCAAGAGGGACAGGTTTTACAAGTCTAGACAGACAAATCAATAGCTCTCGAGATAGAGGTAGCGAATCTCGCCCTTGTAACCGTGAGCATCATCATGATCAATATCAATGAAGCGGGATGTAGGCTTACCTCCACCGTGAGGGGCCGAACACTGGTAAAACCTCACGTCTCTCGTCCCACTCATCCCCTCTCAAACTACCACATAGATGCGTTGGCCTCACGACTAAGTCCTCACACTAAGGACATGTGCCATGACAAATCCACGACACTTCTTTTAAATATAAATATATATAGTACTACTAGTTGCTAATATTGTTGCTGAGATTTGTTGGCTACGCCGGTTCTTTTCTAAGCTACACTGACCAGTTGCCTTCGATAGTTTTGGTTTCTGCAACAACATAAGCGTAGTTTACATCATAGGGAATCCAGTTTGCAACGTTAACACAAACCATACTGAGATCGACATTTGTTTTGTACTAGATTGAATGTCCTTGGGACCTAAAAAAATGTGCGTATAATTATTCAAATTGTTGTATAACTAAATAATATTTATGAATCACATTTTAAAATATGTGTATTATTCTAAGTAATTAAAAAAATATAATCTAGAAACACTATTTTAATTATATGAACATTTTTTAAAAATTACTTATATGTATGTATTATATATATTTATAACACGCAAACATATGAACTTTCTTTTTATTGCTCTCAAAAATAAAAATAAAAACAATCATGTGCAAACTAGGTAGACCGTAGACCATTTAAACCCCACTTCGTCTACAACAAATTAAGCCTTGTAATCTTACTAGACATCAAAATGCTATCTTGAGGTTGCCTGTCTCAGTACAAGCGGCTGCCATCTTTGTTTCTATTTTTCCCTTTTGTATTGACAGGTGAGACCCATCGGTTATAGAGACGTATACTACGCAAGCTATCATGTTTTATTGTTGCATGTGGGTCCTATGCTATGCTGGCACGTCAACCGAAATATGATGCCATGTCATTGCATTTTGCGTGTACGGACCAGATTAACACCATATTTAGATGTGTGTGCTAAATTATAAAACCAGTTATCTGTATTTTGCGACTGCAAATATTCGTGCCAAGTTCAAGCATCAAGTGATGTAATTAGTTCTATCAAGTGCTATATTCACACTTCTTTTTTTTTTTTGAAGGTCATCGGGGAGGGCAAAGCCCTCCACCTGAATATATTCAATCGAATTTGCCTAGAAGCCTCGCGGCTCCATACAAGATAGGTTCAAATGAACCAGAGTACACGGGGAAAACAAGAGAAAAGATGCAACCGAAAACACACACACATCCAACAGAACCACCGAAAGACCCGCCGAGAAAAGGGCACACAGGGAGAAGAAGGCCTTTCGACAATCCGAAGCTGGACGCACCAACACCACCGACCGCCATCACAAATCTCATCAGCACAACCCGCCAGGAGGAAGACCTCAACTTACATCTTCGTTTGACCAAGCAAGGAGAGCCTTGAACGTTGGCCGTCTGGTCGCCACCCAACAACACCCGGTAGAGGTGTCATATGGGAACGAGGTGATCCATTTAGTAGGATAACGACCCCGCTAACCCGGCTTCGAATGAAAATCAGAACCAATCCAGAGCAAGGCTGAGCCATGATCTCGCATACAGAGCACCACCTCCTCGCCAACAAAGCACAAACCACCATCAGCGCCAAGCCGGCCGCGCCACCACAACCGTCGAACCCACAGCGAGCAGCCACCTTAGAGACCAACCGAGCCTAACCCAGACGATGCCTTCAAGAAGGGATGCGACACAATGCGCGCCACCATCGTCCGTTCCAGATGGGCTTGGAACATGGGTTTCCCCACAGGATGTGAAGGGTAATCACCATGATGTAGCCTCCAAGGAGGTTAAGCGGGCGCCGAAAGCGTCGCCGTATGCCCGGGCTCCGGTAGAGGCGAGGCTTCGCCAAATGAGCGAACCACCTTCAATAAGCATCGAATTGATCTCGTAGCACCGCCTCGCACCACCACGAGAGAAGGGCCACTGCGGCAGCCGCCACACATGACCAACCGTCATGCCGAGCCGGATCCGGATCCAACTTGCCCCGCCGCTCCCCACCGGATCGGGCTGCCGGTGCCGACAGCGCCACGCCCCACGCCAAATAGCCACCGGCGTAACCACAAGCAGGCCAGACGGCGGCTCGAGCCAAGGGCGAGCACCGCCACCTCACAATGACCTCCGCTGAACACATCTGAGCCGAAACCAGCAGCCATCCCCGACGCCCACCGGTTGCCAACAGCAGGGAGATCTTGGACCCTCCCCACGCCCCACGCCCTCCCCGTATGACTTCCCCTCCTAAACCTCCTTCCAGCCACCCCCTTCCTCCCGCCGCCGCCAAAAGCTTCTGCCGGGCGAAGCCCGCGCTGATCTGGCGGCGCCCGGCCGTCGTTCCTCGTGCAGACCGCTCGCGGGCAGAGAGCTCATGAGGCGGCGGGCTGCGCGGCGTGACTCCGGCCATGTTTCCATTTCTGGTTTTAGTATTGCAAAAGGGATAACGAAACTATACATTCCACAAATCACGATAGAAATACACACAGAGCCGAAACTCAGACCATGTTTCCATTTTCAAGGTCGATCCATCTTTTTCTTTTTACCTGTGACCCACCTATATAAATTGAACCAAAGAACAGTTTTTCAGGAGAAACGTGTGCATGCACGTCAGCAGCAGTGCGTGCGGGTGCTGGACCGTGACTTGGCGGCGCTGAGCATCTGCGTCACCATTTCGATCCCGGTCCCGGTCCACCCGTGATCTCCCTCCAATGGCCTCGCCGCGCCGACGACGACGCCGAGGACATGGATGACCAACAGGAGCAGCACCACCACCTTGGCTGCCGCGGCCGCCATTGTCTTCCCGGCGTGGTATCTCGCGCACGGCAGAGGCAGATAGCTTCAGCTGAGAAGAGAAAGAGCTCGGCACGGAAATATATCTTTGTAATCTCCAACGGACCATCATTATTATGCACTTGCCAACGGACCATCATTACTGAACGAGTGACTCATGTACTGAGAGCTCGAGAGTTTATCACGCTACGTCAAGGGAAGCACGCCGCTTTCGCTCAGTTAAATCGAGCGACTCGTGCACCAAGAGCTCAGAAATTTATCACTCTATGCCAAGCGATGACGCTCCGGCTCAGTTGCATCGTGTGAGGCTTTTTGTATGATTTTCTACAGCTAGATTTGCATAATCTCTAGCCATTTACTGAGCTATCTTCTTTTTTCTTCTTCTGGCGAAAGCACATTTTATTATTTTACGGAAGCAAGACGAAAGGTCATTTCGCCGTAGCTATAATTCGATAGACTTTCCGTAGCTCAGTACTGCTGATCGTTGACG